>OX411772.1:24511031-25711031 GCA_948252455.1 Acleris cristana | reverse complement strand
CTATACAATGTTTTGTCCTTATCTGTCATTGTGTCATTTGGATTTGATAGATAAGGACAAAACATTGTATAGCTATGCCACCGTTACTCAACGTTTATTAGTAAGGGGGTAAGTTTTTAACGCTGGCTCTATCTACTTAAATCAATATGTAGTAAAAGGACATAATATGGACTGGTTACAAGTTTTATTGTATTCGGGATAATATTTAATGTATTTCTAGTGAGATTATAGTATATTGTAGGAATATTCATGTACTTACATTATACGAATATTCCTAATCACGGCAAAATAGGGTATTAGAGAAAAGTTTTTTAAATTAAGAGGCCACCTATGGTGCCACGCTCCCACCAGAATGAAAAGGGATGGCTTTATGTGCTTCCGCGTGAAGAATGTGATATGGAGATAGTTCGCGCGCGCCTTGTCGGCAGTGTCAAATGTATAGTTTACCACCACAACATTTAATAAAGAAATTGTTTGCCAGGATTATGAAGTTACATATTCTCAACGATTGAATTGAAATCATCGTTAAAGATTATAGGGTTTTGAAGATTCGACCTAAAACATCCAAAAAAGGTGTCGTGTTTGAATAATAAATCTATCGAGGATTTTATTTCTAATCGTGTTTTCACGTTTGCCAGTTTCAAGCAAATATGATCAAGTTTAATATATCCAAAGAACAGATACAAAGGTGTTATGGTTATTCAGATCCAGATAGCGGAACACTACAGACTTTATAATTGGTGGCCTCTATAATTAGGACGCTTCTATAATTGTATGGCAAAAAATGAAATAATTTAAATTAGGTGTCAATCTAACACCCTTTTAATAAAATAAATGGGTTATAGACCCTTTAACCACAAACTAACGTATATTTATGTATATTTAGAATTACGACTAATACCAGAAAAATACCTGAAATCCGGAATTCAGTAAAAAATAATTAATATTTTACCCAGTTGTAAGTTGTAACCACTCTATATTATGTTTTTTCGCGAACTTTAGGTAAATTAGCTCTGCCTATTCCGATCACTGTTTATAACTTTCCTTATTCTCTTCATTAGACTTGTCCAACTCGTTCAGCACCTAGGACTCGTCCATTGCAAGATGCCTGTTAAATATTAATGGTTAAATATTGCCTTATTTCATCTAGGCGTCTTACGAGTGCGTTATAGATTGCTTTATTTACAGAAAAAGAAAATCAAAGAAAACGAGAAGCCTAGTGCTGGAAAAGCAGCACCCGGGCCTAGCAACGATAAACCCAGTTCGCGCAAAGGGAAAAACAAGAAAAAGTAGCATTTTTACTGCGTCTGCGATGATAATTATTCGGCCAGATAAGCCGGTAGGATTTCGCATACGTGTTGCCTATATCTCTTGTAATGCTGTAAGTCGAAGAGCTACTTAGTTATATATTATTTGCTGTACGTCGTCGATCCTATTGCAAATGTTTCCAATTACATGCCATCATGCCACCAAATACCAATGAATCATCACAGTAAATTATTGTTTGAGGGGTGATTATTACTAACAGTTTAAGTGCGTATGTTTTTTGTATGTTTGTAATAAATCATAAGAGTGAAATATTTCCTTGTCCTTGCTATCTTATAACCGAGATCTCAGGACAGGCCCTTACTGTCGTCGCAGCGAGCGCCGCCCAGTGCACGAGGGCTCAGCACGCTGCAGTGTCACGGTGCTCGTATAGTCGTGGTCAAATATATGTCAACATTACTGCATCTTATTCCATAATAAATAAAAGTTTTCCACGATATCTTTTTTAATAATACGCTTCTTTGCCAAATGTACTTCTAACACATATTATACACTCGCTAAGACGAGTCAGGGTTCGTCCATACTCAATCCTCTATTAGCTGTTATCAATTCCACATACTAGCTCGATCGTACCATATTATTGTATTATTAAGTCTATCAGATGACTTTCAGTAAAGACTGTACACGATAAAATCCGGGAATGCGTGCTCTGGCGTATGTTTTGAATGAATGCTAATTTTCAAGCAGCACTTTTTTGTAATAGTCAGTGGTTATGAAACTACATAATAAAAAATGTTAGAGCGTCTGTGACTTAGACCATTATATAATCCACAGTACACGGTTTTCTAACAGTCTTTACCTACTTCTCCTGTTAAAAACATTTTATTATTTTTAATTATACAAGCCAAATTATACCTTATTACATTATCTTTTCACAATAGTTAAAACTTTTCTAATTGTATTGAGATTGAGATAGTTCTGGTTTTTTTAACTTTGTCGAATTTGACTTTTTGACAAATAAATGCCTACCATACAAAAACAACTTTCAGTGCTTGAAGTAAAAAGTCTTCCTGACTACTACAAATAGAAATGAGTTTAAAAAAGTATTTTTTTGGTAAGACGACATTCTAATGCGAGTAAAACAGCTTGTAAAAATATAAATACAGTTGTTACATTGTAGCAGGAAGATTGTCAAAAAACGCTGGACAGGAGATGAAAGGTATCGTAGAATATATTCGGCGAAAACTCACACATACCCAGACATTATTATACGATTTTATTTTATTATATAGTATTATAATTATACAAGCTATGAAAAAAACTGCTTGAAAATATGCATTCGTTGCAAAGATACACCAGAGCATGTATGCCCGGATTTTATCGTGTGCAGTCTTTAGGTTTAAATCGGCTTGCAACATTGTTAACAATAATCAAGAAAAAAGTAAATATGCGACGTAGCTAGCACAATGTTTATAAGAGGTCTCGTAAGGTGCGAAGGCCATCGGCAAAGCGCCGTCCGGGTGTAAATCGTTTTAAACAATATTGCTAGAATCATTAAATCTTGTTCCAAAATAATAAAAAAAATCAATTTTATTCAGATCGTGCATTTTCGTCAGTTTAATTTCGTTGCTAAATGTTTAGGATGAAGATTTGTTACATACATTTCCCATAATCGTTATTAATCTAGTCTTTAGGGACTTTACCAAAGCTGGAGCATAGAACTTTTTTTGATGGATGTTGTTAAGCGGGTTATGTTGTCCTGTAAAAAACCTTTTTGGACCTTTTAGGCGTGTGCCACCATCTTGAATTTAAGATGCCAAAATTGGTTCATTTTTAAATAAGGGGTTTATGAGAAGTATTAATAATACAAAAATTAGACGTTGCATCATGAATTTTATGCTGTGACGTTACATCTACAGTCGTAACTTTATATGCTTTATTTTACTTCATAAATCAACTTTGAACCACCGTCGCCATTGTCCAACGCACTCGCAATTGCAATCGGCGTCAAGGTGGAACAATTGTTTTGATTTTGTATGCAGACAAGCCTTCAATTTTCAAAATGAAAACAGCATTGGTGGTGGTCCACCTATGTTGTCCACCTATGTCGATTACGGAGAGTAGAATGGACAAAATCTATAGGTAGGTTTAGGTTATGTTAGTTCTTCAGAGGGCCCGAAGGGCCAAAACAACCTAGAAGTAGGAGCTCCGCGTGAGCGGACCTCCGCCGACTTCGTTAAGGTCTGCTAAAATGCCCAGGTGGACAACCTAGGTGTACCACGAACAACAAGGGGAAGACTGCGAGCAATGGGCTAAAATTAAGAATACATATGTAAAGCCAATAACATTCAACGAAATATTATGGTGTCTTCAAGCTAAAAAAGAACATGTGATCCTCAATTTAAGACGGCGGCTCGTTCTATGCGCTTTAGCGGTTTTATTAAAAATTTTTTTTCTTAAAAATGCAATGTAATCTCGCCATACACAGGTAAACGCCAACACCAGTAAATAGGAGGGTGAATCAACTTTTAAGGTACTCCTTTTCTTCTGCGGTATCAAAACTTTCCTGGTGACTTATGATCAGGGATCGGAAAAATGGGGACATATTTACGTAAACTTTGGCGGCGGCGTTGTTGTTCAGTTGTATGGAGGCGGATTCAATTATAATTTATTAGTAAAAATCCCGGGATTTATAAATAAACAAATTACGCCAATATAAATTCATGTGAAGGTACTTTCATTAACTATTTGAAGTTATTTTCCATGCGTAGATTTACTACGTGTTATTGAATTAAACCACATACATTTGTATAAAATAATTTAAGCTTACAACAGCTATGGTAAAAAACGGTAACCTAAACATTTTTACGAGGTATTACAGTCCCCACGCATTTTATAGATTTCCGGAATCCCGGAACTTATATTATTAAAATAATATTTTTAAGAAGCATATTATTTCCTTAACTTTTTCCGGGATTTTGCCAAGTTAAGGTAAATATGTCTCCGAATTTCCGATCCCTGCTTATGATTAATAATAATGTATGAATATTAAAATCAGACCACCAAATTTACAGAGACCTTACCCGTTACACACCTCAAATATTTTTTAATCTTCGAAAAAAACCTGGTAACCCGGGGGAAAATGCACATTTTCCATACAAAACCTTGGGACTACATTTTTCGCTGCGTTACCAACTATGTTATTATTTAAAACTGTACCATTTTAAATCAAATCATTTCAAATGTAAGCCTATTTGTCTGATTTAATAAGCGTGTAAGCCACGTCGTTGACAAATATATAGTTTTTCTAAAAAACATAATTTGTGAAACGTCGAAAAACGGGGAGTACCTTAAAAGTTGATTCACCCAGGAGCCAGTAGGTTGAAGCTCCTGGAATCTAGGTCGCGGGTTTTTACTGAAACGAGCTTAATAAAATATATCCCTAAAAAAAAGTTTCACTCCCCTGTCCACGACGATTCTTCGGTCGCAGTCCGGGATTCCCGGGATCGGGAATTTCATAATCAGCTAGGAAACCTCTAGTTCAGGATTCCCGGGATTGGGGATTTCATACACAGCAAGAAAACCTCAATATCTTCTGGCGGCAGGCTGTACAGTCTAATCTCGCCCAGACTTGTTCCCTGTGAATCCCGGGTAAAAAAACCCCATTCACTAGATTGTTAGAGAACTATGTGTTTGTGAATGGGACATTAATAAAGGAAAAAGGTAGCGAATCACGTAGCGTAAGACAGGTTAAGTAGAAACCCAAGCACCAGTTAATAGGGAAGGATGAGGCCATTGAGTTAAATAAACTAGAAGCAAACCTCATTATCAAGCGGTAAAAAAGTATGACTACTTCTTAGCCGCGACGACGTAGCTTTGAAACCACTACACATTTTAAAATAAACACATAGTAAACATATCGGTCTCACTTACACAAGTTACAAGAACAATGACGTCACTGACATTAGATAAGGACAGACACAAAAATATGCCATGGTAGGTGGTGTTGCCGACCATATGAAAATTTGCCCAATATAACAAATAAATAGGGATTTTTTTAAATAATACTTACTTTGTAATTAATTAATGCATGAACTTATTTTAAATGCGTATTTCTTATTAGATTACTAGAAATAGGCAAAGGTAATAAAATAAGTACGTCATTTTTTGTTTCAATGTTTTTTATTACCTATACTATGTATAATATTATAAGATTAGAAGGTTAGGGCGCATAACGTCCCACTCGCAGAATGTCCCTTTGTCCCTTTCGCGAAATGTCCCTTTCCTAAATGTCCCTTACGCAAAATGACCCTTCTACAAAAGGTCCCGTTCGCAAAACGTCCCTTCACATAAATAAAGTCCCGTTCGCAAAACGTCCCTTTCGCAAAATGACCCGTTCGCAAAACGTCCCTTTCG
This sequence comes from Acleris cristana, assembly GCA_948252455.1. NCBI lineage: Eukaryota > Metazoa > Arthropoda > Insecta > Lepidoptera > Tortricidae > Acleris > Acleris cristana. The sequence goes on along the minus strand of OX411772.1, from coordinate 25,705,349 downwards.
CAAAATGACCCGTTCGCAAAACGTTCCTTCCCATGTGAAGACTCTTAGTCTCTGCTTAAACAAGCTTTTTTCAGACGGGACATTTTGCGAATGGGTCATTTTGCAGACGGGACGTTTTGCGTTAGGGGCGTTTTGCAATAGGGACGTTTTGCGAAAGGGGTGGGACCATTTAAGAAAGGGACGTTTTGCGAATGGGGTATTTTACATAAGGGACACGATTTGCAGAGAAGACGTTTTGCGAATGGGACGTAATTTCGCTGGAGGGACGTTTTGTGAGCGGGACGTTATGCGCCCTAACCGATTATTACTATGTACAAAGGATAAAATTTGTTTGCATGTATAGTGAATGGAAGATATAAAGTCAATCCTGACATCTGTCATCGCACTTCAATTTATAACCTATTCTTGAGTATGAGGTTTTTTTTCCTTTATTATAGGCTCCTTGTGTATTTCGCCAGTATCGAATTTAGACAATTGCCATGGACTTATTAAAAAAACAAATCCATGGATATCACACGGGAGGACATTGTTCGGTTATAGTATTTTATGTAACTGATACATAAAGAGGGTCCTTAAAATACGAGTGTGGTTTTATGAAACGAGCTGAAGGCGAGTTTCATAATAAGATCACACGAGTGTTTTAAGGCCTAATTATGTACAGTTACATACATTACTTTATCTACACACATATTATAAGTGCTCTAAGATGCGTTCAGTAGGTGGCAGAACAAACATGGCGGCAAAGCTAACCTGTGTCACGAATATGAATGTTTTTTTTTAATCATAGACAAACTAACAAAGTCCCTATTCTAATGTCATTCGAAATCAAAATGGCGTACGACACTTTACTTCAAATATACCGAGTCGACGTTCAATTGATACTAGAATTGGCCCCCTGTTTGAATTTTGTTGGTTTTGGAAGACGTTCCAAATTTGAACAACATTACTTTATCAAAAGTTGTATCGTAATTTTAACTTTTCATTACAGCTACAGATAAGAAAACATATCATAGTAAAATTGTCTCAAGTAATGCTGGTCATTGTCTACGGATTCTGAACGCATTATAGAGAACTTATGATATGAGTGTAGATAAAAGAGATTTACTCTGGTGGACTAAACCGAAGCACATGGGGTTAGCTCCACGCGCTTCTGTCAAGTCCTTTGAGGTTATTGTAATTTGTACTGGAATGACAGTTGTCAGGATTAACTGCTTATCTGCCTTTTACTATCAGTGGTTTGTTTTATAAAGCTACAAATTACAATTTACAAGTTTCCATTTGACACAACCTCGACCAATGACGACCAGCCATTTGAGCAGTGTTGCCAGTTCAGACCTGTAAAATTGTAACTTGTAGCTTTATAAAACGTGCCCCAGGATATGCAGGCCTGTGCAGTGCAGTCTTAATTTGTCTTTATCCCTGAAGTGCTTAGAACATATTACAGTTGATTTAGTAGGCAGCCAGTCGGTCTCTTTTCTCAACAATCGAATGATTTCCACCGACTTCTTTTGACGTGCTACATCCTTAGGCACCCTGAAAATGTATCAATATAAAATAGGTAACTAAATGAAAATACTAGATTCTTCTATTATCATTAATCTGTATTTTTTATTAAATCTACTTCCATCCAATATATTAGTACTCAAACATAAAATTTAAAACCTGCCGTCAATGTGGGAAAACCAAAACGATATTTTAATGGCAACACTGCACCTAAATTGCAATATTTGGTATTTTAAATCGATTTCTGGGTTTTTTATGTTAATTTGAATACATAAACAGTAAACTTACGTGTGTGGAAAGTAATTCCGCTGGATTTGTTATCTTTTTGTGATCTCGAATTATATTCTTTCACTCTTCTTTCACTACGCATTTTCCCATTTTGTAGCTCGGTGCAAGTCTGTCGGCATCCCAATGAGCACTGAGTTGACGTTTGCTGACATATGGCTGTGGCCTTATGTGAAGTGGCAACGCTTTGTTGCGGTAATAGGCTATGTGACTAATTTTAGAAAACCTTTTTAAATGATTCTTTATTACATAAGAAGCACACTACATTGATATTTCCGTGACATTCTACTGTATTATCAATAAAAATCCATGTTAAAGTTTAAATTTTCAAAACCGCGCTTAAACCGCTGTTTCTATCATGGCGCTGGCCTTATGACAAGTGTGACGTCACACGCAAGTAAACAATAAAAAATCATTTGAAGAGATATGCCCTTATGATCTGTGGTTACTTGCGTTTGACGTCACCAGCGAGTAACCACAGCTACAAAACAATCACATAGCGTTTCTGCCAAAGATAAAATTTCAAAAAATATTACATTTTTTTTGTGTAATTTCCAAAAATATATACATAATTTAGTTTAAAATAAAGTGAAATATGTTGTTTTACGCTATTATCTAATAGGATGACCACAATTTGTAGTGTATTTTCAATGTTGTCAAATAGCCTATTGCGAATCTATTGAAACATATATATCAATGGATGAGGCAGTCACAAACGAAAGGTTAAGCATAAACAAAAAGATAGAAAACAAAGGTATGCAACACTCACCCGATTCCGGGGAAAAGTAAACAACAAAATTAAAATAGAACTCGTAGAAGTTTACAACAAATATTCTTCTCCGTGAATTAAATATTTTTCCGTCGTCATTCAGTTTTTTTCACCAAAACGTCAACGTCCTTGCACGAGCCGGGAAACCTGCCAGTATTAAAACTCAAAGCCGCGCTAAAGGCTAGATAGCGACCAAAGAGTTTTCAAAAATCACAACCGTTACATAAGTAAGTATGGAAATTCCATAACATATCGTATTATTTGAATTTGGAACTATCGGTACAGACCTTTGACAGCCTTCAAAAAGGCTACGGAGGTAAGCCAGAGAAGGCCACATGACACAACAAAATATACTAGGTGCAGTTGCCGTCCCCGGGCAAGTCTAAATGGAGCGAAGCGGTTTGCTACCATCATTTCTGAAATCTCAGTAACGCTCACTCTCTTAGCTTGAGCCGCGAGTTCCCTCCGGCACTTTTCCCATTTTTCCCCATTGAAAGATTTTCGGTGATTATTCCTCCGTGGTATGTCCGATTTTCTATTTTATTTTTTCTAAACCGTCTAAATATAACTAGATGGATGGCGTATTACGGGCTAAATTTGAACGAAAATCCGAATCGGGGAAGAATGGAGCTTCGCTCCAATAAAACAGAAAGGGATTTTGACTCCATTAGAATTTCTGCTAAAAGTACCATTATTAAAAAAAAACAATTTTAATTCCTTTATAATTAAAAAATACCTACTTATATTTATACTGCATGAAAAGCTGAACATTCAGCTCTTCAGAGGTTCGCAGTTTGATACTAGAACATGGTCCTTTTAATAAAAAAGAAATCTTTTTATCGTTTGGTGTTTTTTTGTACAATTGTAGGTAAATTTGCAAAAAGTAGGTACTTTTTTTTTTTAATCCTTTCTATTTTTTAAGAAAAGCACTACACATGCTTCGACCATTAAGAGCCATCCTGGACTCGTATGTATAAAAGCATTTTTACTTCATACTTGTCAAGGAAGGCTCACTTACTGGTCTTTGTAGTAATGTAGGTACTATTACCAGACTGTAATATTTTTGACCTGTATGTATCTATGGTTCTTTACTCCCTAGTACTGAACGAACCTGACTGGACGGATGACCCGATTTTGCCAAACTAGGTGTCGGTGGATTTGTTTTAGCATTGCTAGTGAGTGTCACTGGGTACTTTATTTAGAGAAAATGCAATAATGGCTTATATAGAAAATACATAACGTGGGAACTGACCATTAATATCCAAACATGCAGTCAGGGTTTGAAAGCTTATTTTTTGTTAGACTTGTTCAACGGGAACATGAGAGAAAGGGAAGAAAAAGAGAAGTCGTGAATAAGTGAAGTCTTCATAAACATCTGAGACTCGTACACTTCAGAGATCACAACAGGCTACTCACGGAAGTAATGTCGGTTCCGGCCAGCATGTAGCTTAGACAGTTGATGCGTTCGCCAAAAGATAAGGAGCCTTAGAACGTCCCGGGGCTTACATGATTTCCTGTTACTGTAGGAAAAACAATATTGGAGAGACTGACCGGAACATTGCCACAAGAGGGACTGGACGCATACGGAGTATAAAAAAACAGGACAGCCGAGTGGTGCACATAATTTCAGAAAATCAAATTTTATTGGTTGCAGAATTTCTATTCCCATTTTTTCCGATCTTAATTTTTCACTGTCGTGTTTTGTCACTGGCTCGTTTTTCCCTGACGCATTTTTCCATGCCAGAAATTTTCTTCTATTTCTTCTATTGCTCCTATTTCTGAGCGGTTTGGCCCTTCGGGCCTGCTGCAGAACTTACATAACCTAAACCTAACTTCCTTTTTCGACCTAATTATTTAAATTGCAATTGGGAGGAATTCGGATAGGAAAATATGCGATTGGGAAAAAATAAGATCGGGAAAAAATGGGAACAGAAATTCTACAACCAATAAAATTTGATTTTCGGAAATTATGGGCAACACTCCTCGGTAAACTGTACATATCGAAATTTTTAAATTTATATCCGCTTGGTGAAATAGAATGTAAAAGAAAGGTCTCTGCATGGATTCAAAAATTAAGTTACGCTGAGACCGATGATTGTTAACCGTACAATCTTAAGTACCGATTTCACCATACGATGTTAATTGACTGTTAGTTCACACATTTTGACAGCTGTTAAAGCTCTAATCGTCTGTTAAGTTGTTAACATCGTTTGGTGAAATTGGTACTAACCGTCGACTCACTACTTTTACCCACTGCTCTATTCGCTTTCGTCAAAAATCATTTTTATTCCGAAAAAGTGGTACGTTAGGTTCGTTGGGTATCTTTAAATGCCCGAAGGACAAACCGCCCAGATATAGGAGCCCTGCCGCGAGGCAGCCTCCGTCGAGAAGAGCAGTGGGTCGACGGGTCACGACCCAAATGTCCTACCCTTTTAACAAAGTGTCAAAATTCTCCCTAAAATTTAAATGACATCTTTATTCTTTTCACCCTCCTACACACACTTTTTAACCGACTTTTAAAAAAAAGGAGGAGGTTCTCAATTAAATAGTAAGTAAGTATGGTTTTTTTTAAATGTTTGTTACGTCAGAACTTTCGACTGGGTGAACCGATTTTAAAGATTCTTTTTTTATTTGAAAGCTGGTGCTTCCCATTTGGTCCCATTCTTATTAAAATGAAGATTTGATGATGGAGTCCATGAGGCATCGACGGAACTCTTCAAAATCTATAGACAAACCTATAGCGATTTTGCTATTTTTCATTGTAACTCTTGTATTTGCTCTTGGAAAACACTATTTGGTAAAGTGGAACTGATGATGAAAACCACAGATGGCCACCGGAACTCCTAAACGGTATATATTTCAAGGGTGGCGAAAAGACATTTCGATTAAGATAGTTGAGCGACTATGAAGAAGCATATGTACGTTTAGAAATATGACTGACTTTCCCACGGCGTTGCTTGCGGCGAGATTGAATTTCAATGTTCTATAGTTTCTTATTAATTCTTATTAATTAAAGTGGGACGACATAACAGCATAATTATGATCACTAAAAAGTATAAAATAAAATAAAAATTGATAAAAAAAACGCTTTTTGAAGTCGGTTTTTTGTTTTTTTTTACTTTTATTTTAACACAAAAGGAGGTACTTACTCACTTACTCAATCTTTTTAAGATAAGTTTAAAAGTTAAAACTACACTTGGTAAATTGTTATTTTTAGTAAAGAATAACTATTAAATAAATCTTGTTAACACTAAAATGTATGAATACTTTAACCAGTGTCAGCTTATAAGGGAAGAGCGCTGCTGTCGAGATACAGGTCTCAGAGCCTAGTTCAGACGGACTTCTTATTGATGTGATCCTAGCGGTATTTTTTAATCAAGTATATTGCATTTGTCATATTTAATTTTGAAAATAAATTATTATTAAGTACGTGTATGTCATTAGTGTCATTACCAATCACGGGATTACGGGACTCGCCCGGCACCTTTGGAAGGCGTACATGGAGACGAAGCCAACACACGGAGGCCCTTACATTTGTTTCCATTCCATTTGACACAACCTCGACCAATGATGACCAGCAATTTGAGCAGTGTTGCCAGTTTAGACCTGTAAAATTGTTACTTGTAGCTTGATAAAACGCCCCAGCTAGTGTAAGACTATTTAAGAATGACGGATATGGATCGGTGAACTAGGGTATTGATGAAAGTACGGCGCCTGCCTACTTTTGATGAAATGGCTGGCGGTCACTCGCCAACTCAATGGAATGGGCCTCCCGAAATAGCCGCACATATATAGCAGCAGGGAGGCAACAGCTCCAGAGAGGGTGGAGACTGGAGAGGTGCCTCTGGACTTAAAACGACCATAAGGTGCCCACTCGCCACTTATGCAACACATCCGCCCTTCGAGCCCTTTTTGGCGGCAATAGTCCTGTCCGTGATGACAGATCGATCCCAATAGAGCGTAACACGACCATTTTTGAGACCTGGCGCCGGTGTTTATTTAGTTTATAGTACGGCACTTCAGACTCAACAAGTCCATATTGAAGAGCAAGTTGCTGATGGATGATCCTGGCCACGAGGTTATGTCTGTGCAAGTACTCGCCGTTGGCCAAATGCGAACAACCGGATATTATATGTCTGAGGGACTCGCTGGGGTTACGGCACGCTCGACCAATGTCGACCGTGCCATCCTTCAGAATATATTTCCGGTAATTGTTCGTCATTATGACCTCGTCAGCAATTGCACAGACAAAATCTTCGGTTTCTCCAAAGGGGTCACCAAATCGCAGCCAGTTCACGGACGCTAAAGGTTTAAAAAGTAAACGAGGAATAATAATAAGCAAAAAAAAGAATATAATATGAGCATTTATTCACAAAAAACCTGTTTTCTGCTTCGATTAACAATACCAACTGCTAAATTCTGTCCGCGTGATTAATGATTATACAGTGTGTAAATGGTATACGGGCGTTTATTAAAAATGGACATAGATTAAGACTCCAATAATCACAAACAGAAAGAATTATTTTGATTACGCTAACGTATACACCGTTATTAATTTTTGAACATACTATCGACCGACACGCAATGTACATCTAATTCCATCTGTCATAACTTTGAAACATCATTAATTAATTGCATTATTTGTTATACATTGCGTGTTAAATTATTTTGTACGGTTAATTTTTTTTAAATTAATTTTAACAAAAGCTGCCTTAATGTGCTCATTAGGGGCTATACTAACCACAGTTAAAAGGAACGCCCGTATACCATTTACACACTGTATACTTACGTCAGTTGAGCATTTCTCTTTTTTTGTGCCACTATGAGTGACAACTCCAGAATTAAAAAAAAATGGCAGGTAGGTTACCGATATTCATACGTTTTTGGTAACACAAAAGGAACTTTCAATACAAATATTTTGGGACACATTAGAATATTATTTAATTATTGCATAGTTTGATGTTCTCTACCTACCTGCCATTTTTTTTTTTTTAATTCTGGACATGCACTCATAGTGGCAAAAAAAAGAGAAATGCTCAGTTGCATTTGTTTACTAACGAACCGAGACAAACGTTTTAAAACAGTTTTAAGTTCAACCTAATAACAACCTTGGTACTTAGTAATAAAGTTACAAATCTTCAAACTTTGATCTCATACCTACGACTATTTGTCACATAACATGAACACGTCAATAAATGACATCTGCTCTTTACAAACGAAAAAACGTATGTTAAATAATAAAAAGTTTTGTTATATTAAAGCGACAAAATTTCGTCGGTCTTAAGCTGGGTCCACATTTGTATCATTTCGTCGTATAGTATCTCCGTCGCGTTGCACCGACGCGTATCAAGATCGCTAGTGTGGACGCAAAAACAGCGCGATCATGCGGCGCGCCGTATCTGATCGCTCGGGATCGATGTTGACACGCGTTTTTTATATACCCCGCACACTCGCGTTCGGATACTCGTATCAAGATCGGTAAGTATGTACGTGTTTTGATACTGTATCACGATACGAAGTTATGATTTGATACGCGATACGCCGTGATCGCTCTCGAGGTGGTTTTTCCCCGATCATCAAAGGGGATACGGCTAGCGTCCACACTTAATGATACGGCGTTAAGATACGATACGCTGCTACGCTACGGTTAGTATGGACGCATTTTTTCACGCGACTATGTTAGTGATACGGTGTGCCCAAAGTGAGCGTCCATACTTAGGATACGCGAGCTCGATACGATACGCGTGATCGTGATCGGTAAAATGATACAATGTGGACTCAGCTTTAGGCAGGATTCGAACCTACATCTCTGGCAATCCGGGCCAAATTGGGATACACCAAAAAAAATAACTGCTTGATTTTACATTTTTATTCGAAAGAATAGCCTTTTATAAGAAACTAATTTGAAGCATTTCATGATTAAATGTATTATTGATATTTAAAATAATTAATTAAATTAAAGTAACCTTACCTACTTGTAACGACAAGATGACGTAGATATTTATAAAAGACGAGTATACTTCGTCTAAGATTTAGAAAGACGGTTTTTAGGGTTCCGTAGCCAAATGGCAAAAAACGGAACCCTTATAGATTCGTCGTCTGTCCGTCCGTATGTCACAGCCACTTTTTTCCGTAACTATAAGAGCTATACTATGGAAACTTTGTAAGTAGATGTATTCGGTGAACCGCATTAAGATTTTCATACAAAAATAGAAAAAAAACAATAAATTTTTGGGGTTCCCCATACTTAGAACTGAAACTCAAATAATTTTTTTTCATCAAACCCATTCGTGTGGGGTATCTATGGATAGGTCTTCAAAAATGATATTGAGGTTTCTAATATATTTTTTTTCTAAACTGAATAGTTTGCGCGAGAGACGCTTCCAAAGTGGAAAAATGTGTCCCCCCCCCCCGTAACTTCTAAAATAAGGGAATGATAAATGTAAAAATAATATATGATGTACATTACCATGCAAACTTCCACCGAAAATTGGTTTGAACGAGATCTAGTAAGTAGTTTTTTTTAATACGTCATAAATCGTAAACCGCAATTTACCTTTCACGGAACCCTTCATAGGCGAGTCCGACTCGCACTTGGCCGCTTTTTTTATTATCTGTGATCTGTTTTCAAAGTCATAATAGACGAACGTCATTCAAACATAATGTAAACAAACAATCGCAATATGATATAATTTATTATTTAAGAGTATATAAGCATTCAACCATTGCTTATTACCTAGACCTCAGTTAATACAACACTTCCTATATGACCTTGTTTCTTGACTAGATTTAGTTAACACAATCACATTAAATTTGTTGAAAAGGCGGATTCCATACTTCCAATCATGAGTTTCTACAATAAATGTTGATGCCGTCTTTTTGAACCTCTTGTTAAACATTACCACACAAATTATTAACATTTATCACACATAACTCAAAAGAGAAATGGTCTCATTAATATATTAATTTTATCATAAGAATTACAGTCAATTTGTAAACAAATAAATTTGACATGACAACTGCTGTCTTCAAACTTAGGTGTCAGCTAGGTATCTAAATTGTACTTATAAAATAAAATATTTCAGAGGTTTTATGTGTTTTATGTAAAACCACAAAAGTGCTTGATACAGCGCAATTGGGACGGGTATTTAGGGGTCAAATGAGGGTCATTTCTTAATTTTAATATAATTAATTCATTGTAACATATTTTTTAAATCTAACTACTGGGATCAATTCGAAAAACCTATTCCTCGAAATGGTTTTGAAATTTTCATACATTGTTAAAAATGGGTGTATCCCAATTGTGCCACCAAGACCCTACTTAACACAGACGTTTCTGTTAAAATTAAAAAGTTTTGTTGTTTAGTTAAGATTACTTATGTTTTGGCTAAGTATGCTTATTAGTATTTATACTATATATTATTTTTCTGTTTGTAAACTCTTTATAGTACAAAGTTATTTATTATTTTATTTACGTTATCTGTTTTTTATATGTTTGTGTAATATGTTTATTTATTTTATTATGGTGCATTGGGGTAATTGCAAAATTGGGTATATTCCGAAAGTTTATAAAAACTACTAAACGCAGCAATATATTCTTACTGGCAACATTACTTTAGACGCCTTTGTTATCGGCTTTGACACTTTGACACTCCAGTCGCCGTTCGTCGCTGCTGGCGTAGCGTAAGCGTATGAGCAACGTGCGATTTCGACAGACAAGTGATTTTCGCGCCTTTTTGGGTGATCCGCAATAACCCCAACACTCTTTTCTCGGAACCCAGGAAAGTTATTAAAATATAAGTATATTTTTTAGTATTATAGGTTATTGTTTTTTACTATTGATTTAGGGGATCACGAAGTCCACGTGTTGTTTTTCATTTTGTTTCGGAAATGGGCGTTTTCCAAAAAAAGTGTACATGAACTTTTTTTTCCAGAATTCGTTTTTTTTTTGTTTTTCTTACTCAGAATCGTTGATACTATCGATCCTAATACAAGAAAAAAAGTGTCCCAAATATTTCATTCCAGATCGTCACATTTTTGTATGCAGTCTTTTTTATTTATATGTTCGTGACGCACTGGAAGAAAAAAATTACATAGTAAAATCTGGGACACTTTTTTTCTTGTATGAGGATCTATCGATCGTATCAACGATTTTGAGTAAGAAAGACCAAAAAAAAAGTTCATGTACACTTTTTTTGGAAAACGCCCAAATACCCCTCTGGGTTTATTACGATACACATATTCATTCGCCACCACTTCCTGTTACCGGGGTAAATCCGAAGTAATCAATCCGAAATTACCGTAAAGGGTCTTCTAATCGAGCCATATTTTCACTGCAATATGTAGCCGGCAACTATTGGTGTCCCTCTCTTACTCGTATGTTAGAGAAAGACACCAATAGTTGCCGGCCACATATTGCAGTGAAAATATGGCCCGTTTAGAAGCCCCTTAAAAGCGAAACTATTAACAAAGTTTACAATAAGGTGAAGTCTCGTAATTGCAACTATGGTTATTGCAACTAACTTAAATAACTCCTTCTAGGATCACTGTTTTGAACAACGACAGGCGAGATATTGTATTTCTTAGTAAGGAAAAACAATATCACGCCTGTCGTTGTTCAAAACAGTGATCCTAGAAGGAGTTATTTAAGTTAGTTGCAATAACCAGATAGTTGCAATTACAAGACTTCACCTTATTACAAGTAAGGGGCAAATACAAATGAAAAATAAATATAAACCTTAAGTCTATGAGAAGTTAAGATCTCTTTTCAACTATTTCGGAATTACCCGGGCATATTTCGTATTTACCCCAAATGTCCAAAAAAGTAAGACATGACAATAAATATGCATAAAAAAGAAACAACGGCGTATTTTTGTATGTTACGTCCACTGATCGTAAGTCTATTCATCAATTTTCAAGAGATAAGAAAATATAGGCAGTACAATTTAAAAATAAAATTATTTTTTAACTGAAATGCTGTCGTTTACTCAACTCGTCAAAATTTCTATCGTAATTACCCCAATGCACTACAATAAGTATGTAAAATTAAAAATTAACAAAATGAATGGAAAACAGTCGAACACAAAAGTAGACCCGTACTGCTAGAGTTTACATTTTAAGATGAGGATCTCCGGCGGCAGCTATCTTTTTTCAATCAATAATTTATTATGAACACGCGAGAAGAGTGCGCGTCTTGTGTTTTGGACACGTTTTTGGATTTTAAAGGAATACTATCGTAATCACTGAAATTGCGACAAATATTATACTTATTGGTATATTCTTCATCGACTGTCACGCGCAACCCAAATCTGTGTTATCAGAACGGTTGGCCTGGCGCCCGGGACGCTGCAGCGCTGGCTGCCGCGCTTCGCCATAAAGTAACAAATTTTTTGAAGCGATCAGACGTGCACCGGAGCTCTCCTGTTACTTTTTCGATTATTAAAGTCTGGAAATGGGTAGGTAGTTAGATTGAATTTAGATTTTGATTTAAAGTTATTTTTATGTTTTTTTTCTTCTAAGGGTTCCGTCCCCAAAGGGTAAAAACGGGACCCTAGGCTATTACTAAGACTCCACTGTCTGTCTGTCTATCTGTCTGCCTGTTTGTCGTGAACCGTGATAGCTAGACAATTGAAATTTTCATAGATGATGTATTTCAGCTACCGCTATAACAACAGACTAAAATCAGAAACATTTCGTACAAGAAACGTGATTTTTTTGCAATTTTTTGCTCGATATTAATAACGGCAACAGGTAGACGCTTGAAATATTCACAAAATCTTAAGTTGTATGTTCACTTTCAAAATAAATCTGTGAAAATTTCAACTGTCTTACTACCACGGTTCACGGTTCGGTTCACGGCCTGGTGACAGACAGGGAGACGGATAGACAGACAGACGGACAGTGGATTCTTAGTAATAGCCTAGGGTCCCGTTTTTACCCTTTGGGTACGGAACCCTTAAAAGGAAAAACAACATAAGAATAACTTTTAATCAAAACCTAAACTCAATCTAACTACCTACCCATTTCCCGAATTTAATAATCTGATTAAAGGTAACAGGAGAGCTCCGGTGCAGGTCTGATCGCTTCAAAATTTTTCTTACTTTAGGGCGAAGCGCGGCAGGGCAGCCAGAGCTGCAGCGGCCCGGGCACCCGGCCGACCGTTTCGATAATTTAGATTTGGGTTGCGCGTAATTTTGAATCTGCTATATCTTCTAAAGTATTTATTTAATTAATATAGTGTAATGGACCATTTTTATCTGCATTAAATACCCAAGATAACTAACGTATTTATTTGGATAAGGATAAATCGGAATCGGAGAAAATAGCTTCGCAAATAACCTAAGATTTTTTAAATATTTTTTTAAATATAAAAATGTTTACTGTGAGTTTACCTTAGGAGTTAGACATATGCCATCCCGGACTTTTCTCTAGGTTTTTTGAAGACCTACAATTCTTCAGTACATTATTTTGATAAATCTCTTAAGGTTTAGGCAGCGTAAGCTATAGCGCTAAGCGCACGAACATTGATTTTTTGACGACTTGGTAAGAAAACATTGAGTTTTCTCAATTATATTAAAACTTAATTAGATTAAAATCTATTAAATTCTATCTATTAAAAAAAACCGCATCAAAATCCGTTGCGTAGTTCTAAAGATCTAAGCATACATAGGAACAGACAGACAGACAGCGGGAAGCTACTTTGTTTTATACCATGTAGTGATGATAGTGATGATTCATGTTACTCAATTGAAATTTGTCAAATCATACCTACTAGTGACATAAGGTAACTGTACGGAATTCTGTAAACGTACGGAATTCCGGAATTTATCGGTTAAGGTCCAAAAATAAGAAAACTATCAATTATTTCCAAAAAAAAAAATATACATATAAAGTGTGGACCATATTGCGTCAAATGAACAAGAGGTCAACGAACTGTGAACATATGGTATATTGTTACGTAATCAGTTTTGATCAGTTCGCGTCAAACCGCCGAAACGATAGGTAGTGAACGCGTGTGCGTAAGTGCAGACACGGATTTTACTAAGGGTTTCACAAGTAATGGGTAAGCATTTTCATTATAAATTGTGTCAATCATTGTGTAGAATTTCATAACAAACCGAGTAAATGAATTTTCATAAAAAAACAGTTAGTATTTAGTAACTTACGGTCGATTTACTGATTGCCGCAATTAGATACATCAAAAACCAACCTTGTCCCGAAAAGCGTCAAAATTACGCAATTGAAGAAAGTAAAGGGGGGGGGGTAAGGGGGGGGGGGGGGTGTAAAGGGGGGGGGGTCTTTATGTTTTGCCGGGAATTCAGATAAGAGAGTCAAACAAACTCTGTCTTTACGAGCGTTATGTTCGCCATACTTTCATATAATCAAATTACGTATTATGATTTTGTGGGCCGTTGTTATGAAATAAGGTGTCTAAAGTAATCAATTTTGCCTACTTTGTAAACAGTTACCACAAAAATTCCACATGCTAAATAGCTGAATTATATTGCTACAGTTCAATGTTTTAATATAATTTTTGATAAATCTACTAATCTAAATACATTACTATAGATTTTAAGTAATTTCAGGATGTTAAAAAGACGTACTTCTTAAAAACATCTGCTTTTCTGACTTCCGCAATTCCCTACAATGTTTTTGGGCTGTCCTTCTAGTTGCGTTAAAATAATTGCGTAGTTTTGCTTATGTTTTCAAATGATTATTCAGTATTTTCTGAGTTATATTTAGTTAACTTTATAACGCACATCGAGTTTTAAGACCGTACTAGGCACTTAGGGGAAATTGGGGACACTCTGATTTTAGGGCCCATGTCCCTATCCATCAGTCCCCAGTGGGGACAAATTCAAATTCAAAATCAGATTTTTCCTATTCGTCTCGGTCACAAATTTGTAATAGAGTGAAACTGTCATTTATATTGTTAAAATTCTCAGTCTATGGGGGACAAGGAGAAAAATTGAAATTGTCTGGACGGGATCTCCTCTCCCCCATCTCCTCTAATAATGAAAATAAATCCTTTTTGTCAAATATGTAATGTCATTTTATTTCTGATCACGTTATATTTAATTTATATTTCCTATTTCATTAATTTTGAAGGAAAGGGGCATTTACTGAATTTACCGGATTTACGTGCACTCATTTACGCAATTACCGACAGAGACTATTTTTAATCCGTAATAACGGACATTTAAGAGGTTCATAAAAATGGCTATTAGTTATACAAAACACAGTTTAATATAAAGTTGTTATATAACATTTTACACTCTGAAAGCCAATCTTTACTAGTGAACCGATTTCAATTAGGTAAGATTTCAGGTTTTACTGGAAATAGCTTACAAAGTCAAAAATGCCTTAATATTCCGTAATTCCGTACAGTTACCTTATACTCGTATTTTATGCACTCCCCTTTAGCTTTACGCTACGGTAACGTAAGTTTTGTCTACCAATAACATAAAAGCAACGTAAAAGTAACGTAAAATGTTGAATACAATTGAATACTTATTGCAAAATCCTATTTCAAACGGGTTAAAACAATATTCCAGAAATTCGTCGCAGTTAAATCTATAATATTCATCAACAATAAAAGTTAAAAATCACTCGCTTATCTTAAACTTAAACCCACATAAAACACTGGTTCGGAATTTGTGACAAAACGTGAGCACTTGCCGGTTTTGACACAGACTGAGAAAACCACATGGCCTATTGTTATTTTTGTTTCAGGGCAGGACATTTTAATAATGCCAGAATTTAGAACCAGATCCTAGCATTTCCTTTATAGAAGCTTAGGTATATCAAAAATTAGTAACGTAAAATTGAGTAACATAAAAGCATATATTTACACATAGTCCTGGCAATGAAAGATTGTGGATGGAAAAGTTGAAAGCAGAAATTTTGACTTCGGAACTTTGTTTGGACTAGTTAGGAGATAAACATACTAAAAGTCCCCACCCCTCGGAGGTGAGCCCTAAGAGGGGGGGCGCAAAGAAGGTCCCATTTTTTTGTTTTTTGTTTACATCTTGAAAACAATGCGCCATAGGAAATGTTGTTGTAAGGCATTATTAAAGCTGATAAAATTCTCTACAACTTTGATTCTATACATTTTTTACCTATTTTCAATCGTTGTCTAGATATGAGCTCCGAAAAACGGACAATTTTCAAAACTGTGTTTTTAGCTAGGGTATTACTGCACGACACCTTGCGCATGTGACTATGCGCTAACACTTGGCACACTTGACTCTTAGCTGGTCCTGAGTAGATTCAGACCGGGAGTCATCGAGAGCCATCACGCATTTAGTGGGGGTGAGGGGGGGAAGTTCGACGCTGGCGCGCTGTAATTGAAGCAACATTTCTCTAAAACTATAAATACTAGGGTATGCGATGTATCATTTTCGGATAAATTAAGGACGAGGAATCTATTTTTCAAACAAAAACAATGCACTTTGTTACAAAAAAAATGAATAAAGTAGAAAAGACTAAAACCTACCCAGGGAGAATGTGTATTGTAAGGATAAACCAACTCTGTAAACAGCACAAACACATCTGAACATGAGCGTAGGTATCGATTGACATGTATAACAAAAAAGTAGCTGGTTTGATAGTACAATCCGTTGTATGGGAACCTTGCACTTTTTGACTACGCGCTGAAACTTGGCACAGTTGATCCGTTGATCCGTAGGTGGTCTCGAGTGAATTCAGACCGGGAGCCATCGGGAGCCACCGCGCATTTAATGGAAGCCATATTTCTCTAAAACTATAATTGTAATGGCGTCTAATATAACATTTTCTAATAAATTAAGGATGGGAAGTCTATTTCTGGGATATTTTTAATCACGTGAAATATATTAAAAATAAAAACATATAGCCACATTTATCTACTTATTAAAATATATAGTTAAGTTTTACGTCTAAGATGGGCATGGAACTAATTCGCGTAAACGTAACATATTATAAGTAAGCATCCTTGACAGCTCAGTTATTGTAATTAATTACTGTATGTTTTATAATTTTCTGATAAATATTTCGTTCCAAGCATTTCATCGAAAAATACGTCTGTTATGCTTTTTTAAACAGATATAATAGGATCTCAAAGCTTAAACTAGAATATTGCATGTCATAATTTATTATTTTAGATCAGCTTCGTGTACCTGCTTCAGTAAATGAGTGCCTAAATATCCCATTTAGACACATCCCACCGACTAAAGCTGCATTATATCAGCATTTTTCAAGAGCCATATATTAACTAACGGGTGCAAGTTTGTGGTCAGTTAGCAGTGTTAGCACCAGCTCAGAATCTGCTCATCTTATAATATTATAATATATAAATTATAAAAGTAATCATAAGATAAAGCTTATATATATTTTTTGTTCTTAGGTGCAATATTTGTATCCCAGAAATAGTCTTCCCATCCCTAATTTATCCGAAAAAGATATATTAGACGCCATAACAATTATAGTTTTAGAGAAATATGGTTCCAATTAAAGCGCAGCAGCGTTAAAGTTCCCCCCCTCCCCCACTAAATGGGCGGTAGCTCTCGACGGCTCCCGGTCTGAATTCACTCGAGACCACCTACGGATCAACTGTGCCAAGTTTCAGCGCATAGTCAAAAAGTGCAAGGTTCCCATACAACGGATTGCACTATCAAACCAGCTATTTTGACCTCACGTTTTTTTGTCATACATGTCAGTAGATACCTACGCTCATTTTCAGATGCCTTTGTGCTGTTTACAGAATTGGTTTATCCTTAGAATACACATTCTCCCTGGGTATGTTTTAGTCTTTTCTACTTTATTCATTTTTTTTATTAGAAAGTGCATTGTTTTTGTTTGAAAAATAGATTCCTCGTCCTTAGTTTATCCGAAAATGATACATCGCATACCCTAGTATGTATAGTTTTAGAGAAATGTTGCTTCAATTACAGCGCGCCAGCGTCGAACTTCCCCCCCTCACCCCCACTAAATGCGCGATGGCTCTCGATGACTCCCGGTCTGAATCTACTCAGGACCAGCTAAGAGTCAAGTGTGCCAAGTGTCAGCGCGTATTCACAAGCGCAAGGTGTCGTGCAGTCACACCCGAGCTAAAAACACTTTTTTGAAAATCGTCAATTTTTCGGAGCTCATATCTAGACAACGATTGAAAATAGGTAAAAAATGTATAGAATCAAAGTTGTAGAGAATTTTATCAGCTTTAATAATGCCATACAACAACATTTCCTATGACGCATTGTTTTCAAGATGTTTACAAAAAACAAAAAAACGGGACCTTCTTTGTGCCCCCCTCCCTAGGGCTCACCTCCGAGGGGTGGGGACTTTTAGTATGTTTATCTCCTAACTAGTCCAAACAAAGTTCCGAAGTCAAAATTTCTGCTTTCAACTTTTCCATCCACACCCCTTATTTGAGCATTCATTTACCAAGCTAAATAGCGTAATATCCAACGAAACGCATCTCGGACACGGAACTATTATTATGTAATTAGTAATTACTGATCGTCAAGTTGACCACAGTATTTAGAACAAAGGTATGACAACCAGTTTTATATGCCAAATTAATTGAATCATAATGGCATACAACTAAAATAATGGTTTATAGTGTAGGCATACATATATTGAGGCAGTTGTGCTGCTCTCGTCATTCAAGTTGAAGATGAACTACCGCGCAGCAGGTCTCGTAACATTTTTGGCTTTGTTGACTGTAGACTGTGGCGCCGAATCCTTATCAGCGAAGCAAGAGCAGGATGTGATTAAATATATTGGTAAGTTTTAAGTTAATGAAGATTTAGTTACCGATATTCGGTTTAGCGTGCTTTCCTTTTTTTGCCAAACTAAATTAAGTATAATGTTTACCATTGCCAGAATACGAGATTAAACAATTCGATGTCCACGATGAGACCAGTTTAAACAAGTGCTTGATGAGAATCTCGGAGTTGTTTGAGCCGTACCTGAAGTATGGTAAGCTCAAACGTACATATTTGTAATTCCATAGTTGTTTGTAGTGAGCCACTAAACTCAAACGAGATTATGGGGGATTAGGTATATCCAAATCCGTTCAGTCGTTGCAGCGTGAAAGAGTTACAAACTAACACACAGAAACTTTCGCCTTTATTATATTAGTGGGATTCACAAAACAGGTGCCTACAAATGGTGAACTTAATGCATTAAGTTATTCTTTACCAGTCAAGCAAGGGCTAAAAAAACAATTAGGTGATCATGATCAGAAAAATAGGATAAATTAAAAAACCGGTCAAGCGCGAGTCGGACTCGCGCACCGAGGGTTTCCTATGTAAGAT
Organism: Acleris cristana; assembly: GCA_948252455.1. Classification (NCBI taxonomy): domain Eukaryota; kingdom Metazoa; phylum Arthropoda; class Insecta; order Lepidoptera; family Tortricidae; genus Acleris; species Acleris cristana. Next base: position 25,686,497 of record OX411772.1, on the reverse strand, counting down.
AATATGGTTGGAAAACGCAATAGTATTTTCTTCATTTTATTATGTACTTTATTATCTATCTATGCAATAAGGTCCATTTCGACTAGCCTAAATTTCAACACAGATTTTTAACCCTCTGCGACTGACGTATCGTCTATAAGACAATGCCAAAAAAAAACTCCGTATAGCGTGTTATAGCTCCTTATCGTTCAGTACCTTCTTCTAACGACTCGCGACTATTTTTAGGGTTCCGTACTTCAAAAGGAAAAAAACGGAACCGTTATAGGATCACTTTGTTGTCCGTCTGTCCGTCTGTCTGTGTGTCAAGACCCTTTTTCTCGGGAACGCGTGGAGGTATCGAGTTGAAATTTAAACCATCTACTCAAATCTACAGTCCCTTGAAGCAGTGAAAAAATCAAACTTCTATATTTACGTAAAAAAAAGATACGGCCGTTTATGTCGCAAAAAACGTGTATTTCGACACTCTCGAGGGAATCAAGAGGTATAGGGTATTTCCCATTGACCTAGAACTATGAAATTTCGCAAGTAACACCGTCTTTTACTACAAGTATAGGAAAAAATCTGAAATCTGTAATTTTTTATTTAAATCACAAAAAAACAGGGTCATTATGCAAGGAACGGCGGCGGTGCAAATTTTGAATTCAGTTGACCGTGTCATGCGCGGAACCGACTCGCCTTGTCCGGTTTTTTTTAAAGAAAACGAAGCTTCGATACCGAGGAGGGAGAAGGGCTTTATTTGACTATTTTTCGGTAACAGAAGAATCTTAGAGAAAAATAAAAATGATTATCGCTCGGACTTCCAAAAAATTTTATGAAAAATGGGCTGAATGTGGAAAAATACAAACCATTTCGGGTCATTATCGCAAAAGGTATTAATTGGCTGAATAGTGAAGACCTTAAATTTATTATACACCTTAAAATAATATAAATTCGAAAATTAGAGCAAATATCCCCCTATTTACGTCATACAAAAACCAGTTTAAGCTGACCTCACATTTTATGGGAAATCAGCGTACAAGGAGATCAAATTATACTGGATTCTAAGTTTTTTCGTTAAAAATAGCTTGTTTTTCAACTTTTTATAAATATTGATATTTCTAGCTTCAATGTATTGAGTTTTGATCATATATTTAGCGTCAAATAATATTGTCCACCTAGATCGGGCTCTAGTCGTACTGTACGCCGTTCCTTGCATAAAGACACTGTTTTTTTGTGATTTGATTAAAAATGTACAGATTTCAGATTTTTTCCTATACTTGTAGTAAAAGACGGTGTTACTTGCCAAATTTCATAGTTCTAGGTCAACAGGAAATACCCTATAAATTTTGATTCCCTCGAGTCTGACGAAATACACGTTTTTTGCGGCATAAACAGGCGTATTTTTTTTTTACGTTAATGTCTAGTAGAAGTTTTATTTTTTCACAGCTGCAAGGGACTGTAGACCGGAGTATATGGTTTTAATTTCAACTCGATACCTCCACACGTCCCCGAGATAAAGTGTCTTGACACACAGACAGACGGACAGGACAACAAAGTGATCTTATAAGGGTTCCGTTTTTTCCTTTTGTGGTACGGAACCCTAAAAATGGAAATTCAGTCACAATTAAACCAATAATAGAATAGAATAGAATAGAATAGAATACTTTATTTCAGGCCGACAGACCTATAACATTTATTAGTAACAGAGGTACTTAGACTATGTTAGTACTACTACCTACTACATTTAACTTATTTAATATATGTATAAATTGGTTTGACTTGTCCTAACCAGTTAATCAAAATAGGACAGTCAAACCTGCCAGCTATCATTTTCAGGATACTGTTGGGGCTTTTCCTGACGCGATCCATGTGTGATGCGATTTTCTTACGCATGATCGCGAGGAAGCCGTCCGTGCGCGCCGCCGTAAACATACCTGAGGCGCTGCACCACCTCGGCAGGCCCAGCAGTATCCTGAAAGCGTTGTAAAACAAAAATACTCTAAAAGGATATGACTGACGAGACAATAACGACATTAAAAAAGGGAAGTAATTAAATGGTCAGCCGTTATTAAAATTGATTCGCAAAAAAAAAATAAGCAACTACCTAACTCATTTGGGCAGCATGCAAAGATTTGGCTAGCAATAAATAAAAATCGGGATACAACTCTTGTTCAGCAAACAATTTACAAACAGTTAACATTTTAATCAATATCAATCCGCTTTTTTTATCATTTGTCTGCCTAATAAACAGTCGAGCTGCAAAATAATTACTTGCCAGCAAGATTTTACAATTGGTCAGCAGAGAAAACATGTCTGTAAGCAGTTTAATTGATAGGTGTGCATATTAAAATAATGGTAAACTATATAAATAATTGGATTGCGTTTAGTTTGAAAAATCAGCAGTGTTCGTTATTGTGGGCGGAGCGAAATCAGACCACGTGACGCGAGCACCCAAACGTTGTTATTTTATAGGATAGTAGTAATTACAAGTTAAGTTTTGTCACACAAATTTAGAAATCACAATCACACCCTAGATTAACCAAAATTTGTATCATAAATATGAGGTAGGTTAGGTTAGTTCAGTTTTTATATCTGGCCCGGGGGGCCAGAACAACCCAGAAATGGAGCACCGCGTGAGCGGAGCTCCGTCGACTCTGGTAAATTTGTAAATTTGATGGCGGGTTTGGCATATGTGCGTTGCCGGCACAGCAGTAAATTTGCCCCCTTTTATTTGATGGACAAAATGAAATATTTTGCTTACCTACTGATTGCTTACCAAAATTTAATTAATTGTGGGTCGCTCAATACAGCTCAAATATTTAATTTGCTGACCAAAATAATTTAGAACAGTTTATATCATTAATTGCAGACAGATTTATAAATGTTTGCTAACCATAAATTGCTTACCAACTAGCTGTTTTGGCTGACCAAATACATATTTCTGTTCACCAAAATAATAATATTTTGCTGATCGATTAAATGATAGGTACCCATTAAAAAATAAAGACAAAAGTATTACTTGGAGCCCTATCACGAGGATGGGCTGATAAAATATACATATCTGCTGTGTCAGGCCAATCTCACAGTTTGAAATGAGGTTGTGGGCTACTGATAATTTTTGTCTATGGACTCACTGACAATGTATTTCTAACTTTGAATTATTTTTTTGTTTTGTGTCAAGGGCGTATCGGAAGAAATAGTGTCAGTCTGTTGTTATCCCATTGTTATCCATAATAATAAACATTATATTTTATTTATATTATAATGTAAATAATCTATTTACATCCGTTGTGTTAATTTATGCCTTCATTATCACTCACGTATCTTTGAAAGAGCTGTTTTGAAAGTTTTTACAAGAAACCCTAACGTAGGTATCTCGCCATAATTATTAAATAATTATTTTTTATTTATTTATTATAACTATTTATTTTTTACTTAAGTGAAATAAATACAATACAAATCTACTACACGAAAAGAGATTAAAAATATTAGAACTATTGCAATCAATGATTTAATAATATCTATCTTTAATTATGAGCGTTTTGAAATTGCATACATTTTGGATTATGCGAGCTGCTGTATCTACAGATACATGAGAATGGCGGCATCCGGCTTTACTCAAGTGATAGCCTAAGCAACGAAGCAAAATCAGGGGAAAATCTCGTGTATAAGCGAATTTTGGCATAGTTGTAGGGAATAGTGTTTTAAACTAAGTACCTACATACTAAAAGTACTGATGGGTGGGAGTGGAGCTAACGGGTGAAGGGGGGTAGAAGGTCCCTTTTTTAGTTTTTCGTAAATAAGGCGTAAATGATGGCCCACAGCAAAAAATGTTATATTACGTGATTAATCTGCATAAAATTTTCTACAAAAAAGATACTAGGTATACATTTTTTCTCTGGGATCAATCTTTAATGAGATATGGAGGGAAGAATGATTTACGAAAGGCCATTTTCAGGTTTCCATTGTAAGTCGGCCCTTACATCAAATGGGCTCTGTTGTTTTTGTGAGCACCTCTTATTATGAAGAATATTTATGCTGAGTAACGTCTTAATTGTGACAGTTCTCGACTTATGTTTTTTTTTAATGTACTGTTTTTCGGGATGTATTCAAGCGATTTGCTTCAAATTTTGAAATGATGTTCTTTTTATAGATTTGCATCGCCTCCCAAAAAAGAAACACTAGTTATGATATAAAAAAAGAAAACAACCGATTGAATACAGAACTGGCCACACATTTTGCTGATTTTTGATAGGAAGTAGGTACCGCCTGGAAAATTTTGATATTTTGGCAAGTAGTAGGCCAATTTATGGACTATTCTGAGAAAAAATCTAGACGTGTCACAACCATGTAAAAAATAATGTAAGTATCTCTCAAAATTCTCAAAATTTCTTTTCGGAAATCATTCTTCCCCCCATATCTCATTAAATATTGATTCCACCCTCCACCCGTTAGCTCCACCCCCACCCGTCAGTACTTTTAGTATGTGGTTTAAAACACCATTCCCTACAACTATGCCAAAATTCGCTTAAACACGAGTTTTTTTCCCCCGAGAGGCAGTATTTGGTCTTCGTTGCTTAGGCTATGATGCTCAGGAGATGCCGATCTAATGTATTTAGATGTAAATGTATGGGTTGTTCTGTATATTTCTTTATTATACTTACCTAGCTGCCCGCCAGCGGCTTGGCCCCGCTGCAAATTTCCGACCTTCCCGTTGGATTTTTCATTTTTTTTACATGTAAACCTTACCCTGTCAATAACGAAAATACAACAAAAAAAGAAATCGGTTCAGCCGTTCTCGAGTTTTGCGCTTAGCAACACATTAGTGATTCATTTTTATTTATATAGTCAACTTGGTATAGCTTCGCGGATGAAGTTAAAAGGATTTTAGTGAAGTATGATATTTCATAGAAGACACAAACCCGGTATAACCCGGTATAAGTAGAATTTTTCCATAGTTAATTTAATTTGAACTCTGTCACCTTAACCTAAAGCATTATTTACTAAGAAATTGATTAAATGAATTTTGTTGTACGTTGATGATATTGCTACTTACAACATGAATCTTTCTTAGTTAATAATGGGTATTAATTAAATGGTCAGCCGATATTAAAATTGATCAGCAAAAAAAATCAGCAATTAATTCATTTGGGCAGCATAAAAAGATTTGGGTGGAAATAAATAAAAATCGGGCTACAACTCTTTGTTCAGCAAACAATTTATAAACGGGTAACATTTTAAACAATTTCGATCAGCTTTTTTTGTCATTTGTCTGCCTAATAAACAGTCGAGTTGCAAAATAATTATTTGGGCAGCAAGATTTTACAATTGGTCAGCAGAGAAAACATGTCTGTAAGCAGTTTAATTAAGAGGTATGCATATTAAAATAATGGTCATCTATAATATAGAAGTGGATTGCGTTTAGTTTGAAAAGTCAGCAGTGTTTACAAGTTAAGTTTTGTCACACAATTTTCTATCACAATCACACCCTAGATTAACCAAAATTTGTATCATAAATATGAGGTAGGTTAGGTTAGGTTCGTTTTCGTATCAGGCCCGGAGGGCCAGAACAACCCAGAAATAGGAGATCCGCGTGAGCGGAGCTCCGTCGACTCTGTTAAATTTGTAAATTTGATGGTGGGCTTGGGATGTGTGTGTTGCCGGCACGGCAGTAAATTTGTCAATTACACCTTTGTGTACACAACTGTACCCAAAAGTGTATCTATTAGGAAACACTGCATTGGTATTTAAAAAGGGGATCTATAAGGAATAAAGGCGAACTTTTTTCAAGGGTGTATCTGCGAGGAAAATGTGCCCTAGAGGAATAATTCTATATAAATTGAATAATTTACAAAAAAAGAGAGTATATTTGAATGAACTTTGTAATAGTTGCGCCCATTTTGTTGATGACCAATTTGATTTTATTGCTTCCTTTTTTCTGCTGGACAAAATGAATTATTTTGCTTACCTTCTGATTGCTTACCAAAATTTAATTATCTGTGGGTCGTTCAATGCAGCTCAAATATTTAATTTGCTGACCAAAATAATTTAGAGCAGCCCAATATGTCATTAATTGCTGACAGATTTATAAATGTTTGCTAACCATAAGTTGCTTACCAACTAGCTATTTTGGCTGACCAAATACATATTTCTGTTCACCAAAATGAGAATATTTTGCTGACCGGTTAATTGATACCCGTAAATAATGCTATTAGCAATTCTCTTTAAATAATATGTATATCCCTATGCTACAATGAAAGTTAATCAAGTGATATGATATGATATAAAACCTCTTTAGATACGTAACGTAACTTAGACGCGCTCATACAAAGTTTTAAAACGCCAAAAAAAAAAAAAATTAAATCCTTATAAAATGAAATATTCGTTTTTATATCCTTATTATAATTGATTTTATTTAAGTGAAATAAAAAATGTGTCACCATAAGACCATAACATATACGAGAGTCAACAAATTTAAATAAAAAAAAAACGTCATAGAACTTGGGGTTTGCTAATTACTACTAACAAACATCCAAAAAATGTCAGGTATGAAGAGATACCGTAAATACGCTTACTCGGCCGGTTCGCTCTTGTTGTGGTGTTCTCTGGTTACTTAAGACTACGCCGAGCGCACAGTGGCGCCCTCATCACTATTATTGTGTTTTCTAATAAAATAAAGTATTTTCTTGAAATCGGACGGTGCATTTTTGTACTACAAATGAAAACACAACTTATAGGACATATCACATAGTTTAATAACAATTGACCTTTGAGTTATCAACTTAACGGAAAAAAGTGGCCACCTTTTCCCGTTAAGCTGACTACTCATACGGTAATTGTTATCAAAGTTTGTTACGTATCCCATAAATTGTGTTTTTACTTGCTCTACAAAAAAGCATCGTCCGATTTCAAGAAAATACTTTATTTTATTAGAAAACACAATAATAGTGATGAGGGCGCCACTGTGCGCTCGGCGTAGTCTTAAGATACAATGTACTTAGGTGTGACTAACTAGTAAAAAAACAAAGTTACATTCGTTTTGATGGTGTATCTTGGAAAATAAAAGGAAAATTGTAAAACCTTTTATGTGGTATGGCAGTATTTAGAAGCAAATAAGCCTGGTTACGCGTAGCTGCTGTATTTATGGGATACGTTAGATTAGCCTGAAACGGTAGATATGCGTTGTGTTGCGTTGTGTTGCGAAACATAACAGAGGCCCTACTTTGAAAATCATAGTTCGAAGTTACGTTAGCTCCATCTCTTTCTCACGATTTAGTCTCGAATGGCGAGTGACAGGGATTGAGCTAACGTAATTTCGAACTTCGATTTTCAAAGTAGAGCCTCCGATGCCAGAGAGTGACAGCTATGGACAGCTGAGTACCTAATAAATATTCTGGTTTTACTGTAGGATTATGAGATTTATGAGACATGACAAAAAATCCTTCCAAAATAATTATAGTCTATCAAATATGATATCATATACAAATTTTTGGTTCCTCCGAAAGGTTAAAAAAAGGAACACCGCTACGCCTAAATATTTGAATACTTGTTCCAGGTCTAAAAGCGTGGAACGTGCCTGTTCTTGACCCTTTATATTTGAAGACTGTTGAAATTACGCAGAATGAGGGCAATACTAACATCAAAGCTGCTTTCAATTCCGTATGGGTATACGGCTTATCAAACTACACGATTGAGTATATTAGGTGGGTACCTATGTTTTATATGTAAACGATAAAAAAAATGGTACCAAGTATGTTTTGAATATTTAGGTACATAATATTTAAGGGGTCTATATCATCTGTTAGGTAAAAGTAAAAAAAAAAAAGATAAAAGATGTTTATACAGTAAGTAAGCCGCACGGGCACTTTTACACGTCAAAAATCTACCAGCGCTTCGCAAGAGACCACTGCTGAGAAGAAACGCCGCAAGAAACTCAACAGTCAGTCGTTTTTTAAACATTGCTTATGATATTATATGATATTATACAACGAATTAAATTATGTAAAAAACAAAAAACCCGACTGCAAATAAAAAACAACTGAAAAGCGAAAAACAAGCTCTATAATTTATAGAAAATTGTAAGAGCAATGTACTATTAATATCTATAGCCCAAACCGATAAAGATAAAAAGTTGGAATTTTAAAAGGAAGTTGGTTTTGTAATGGAGGCGTCGTTTAAGAAGGGATTTTTCGAAATTCAACCCCTAAAGGTATGAAAAGGGGTTGCAAAGTTTGTATGGAAAAAAACATTTTTATGGTCCAATTTACTTGAACTTGGTAGAAATGCTCTTCAATGCAAATAATGAAACACGTATTTCAGCGATTACTAAAATTCAACCCCTAGAGGGATGAAAAGGGGTTGAAAAGTTTGTATGGGAAAAAAACTTTTATGGTCAAATTTACTTGAAACTTGGTAGAAAAGCTCTTCACTGCAAAAAATGAGACACATATTTCAGCGATTATTAAAATTCAACCCCTTGGGGGATGAAACGGGGTGGCAAAGTTTGTATAGATCAAATATTTTTTATGATCAACGACTTGGCCGCTGAATGTGGGCCTCGTAAATAAGCTCAGGGTCACTCAGCGTGCAATGGAAAGAGCTATGCTCGGAGTTTCTTTGCGCGATATGATCCGTAATACGGTAATACGCCAGAGAACCACGGTCACCGACATAGCTCAGAGAGTTAGCATGCTGAAGTGGCAATGGGCAGGCCACATAGCTCGGAGAACTGATAACCGTTGGGGAAGAAAAGTTCTCGAGTGGCGGCCCCGCACCGGTGGACGGAGTGTTGGACGGCCTCCCACCCGGTGGTCTGACGACCTGGTTAGGATCGCGGGGAGCCGCTGGATGCAAGCGGCTCAAGACCGTGACTTGTGGCGCTCTTTGGGGGAGGCCTTTGTCCAGCAGTGGACGCCCCCGGGCTGATGATGATCAAATTTACTTGAAACTTGGTAGGAACACTCTTAAATGCAAATAACGAGACTCGTATTTCAGCGATTACTAAAATTCAACCCCTAGAGGGATGAAAGGGGGTTGCAAAGTTAGTATCGGAAAAAATACTTTTATGGTCAAATTTACTTGAAACTTGGTAGAAATGCTCTTCAATACAAATAATGAGACACGTATTTCAGCGATTACTAAAATTCAACCCCTAGAGGGATGAAAGGGGGTTGCAAAGTGTGTATAGATAAAATATTTTTATGATCAAATTTACTTCAAACTTGGTAGGAATACTCTTAAATACAAATAATGAGACACGTTTTTACCGATTACTAAAATTCAACGCCTAGAGGGACAAAAGGGGGTTGCAAAGTTTGTTGAGGAAAAAATATTTGGTATGCTCAAATTTACTTAAAACTTGGTAGAAATACTCTTCAATGCAAATAATGAGACACGTATTTCAGCGATTACTAAAATTCACCCCCCAGAGGGATGAAAGCGGGTTGCAAAGTTTGAATGGAAAAAATACTTTTATGGTCAAATTTACTTGAAACTTAGTAAAAATGCTTTTCAATGCAAATAATAAGATATGTATTTTAGCGATTACTAAAATTCAACCCCTAGAGGGATGAAAGGGGGTTGCAAAGTGAGTATAGATAAAATATTTTTATGATCAAATTTACTTGAAACTTAGTAGAAGTACTCTTCAATGCAAATAATGAAACACGTATTTCATCGATTACTAAAATTCAACCCCTAGAGGGATAAAAGGGGGTTGTAAAGTTTGTTGAGGAAAAAATATTCGGTATACTCAAATTTACTTGAAACTTGGTAGAAATACTCTTCAATGCAAATAATGAGACACGTATTTCAGCGATTACTAAAAGTCACCCCCCATAGGGATGAAAGGGAGTTGCAAAGTTTGAATGAAAAAATACTTTTATGGTCAAATTTACTTGAAATATGGTAGAAACGCTCTTCAATGCAAATAATGAGACACGTATTCCAGCAATCACTAAAATTCAACCCCTAGATGGATGAAAGGGGGTTGCATAATATGTTGAGATAAAATATTTTTATGATCAAATTAACTTGAAACTTGGTAGAAATGCTCTTCAATGCAAATAATGAGACATAAATTTCAGCGATTACTAAAATTCAACCCCTAGAGGGATAAAACGGGATTCCAAAGTTTGTTTAGGAAAAAATATTGGTATGCTTAAATTTACTTTAAACTTGGTAGAAATGATGAGTCACGTGATAACTAGAATTAAACCCCTTGGGGGATGAAAGGGGGTTGCAAAGTTTCTATAGGAACGAATACTTTTATGTCCTGATTTACTTGAAACTTGGTAGAAATGCTCGATTCAGGAAAAACTACCTCTGAGGAGGTAAAACGGGGGGTAGAAAATTGTATGGTATATTTTTGAAGTGAGAAACGTGGAAAATGTCGTAACGTACTGTAGTTATAAATTAAAAATATTGCTTTCGGCGATTTTGGAAACACTTAGGGGTAAATGGCGGTAGAAGTTTGGAAGGGGTTATGGTAATTTTTGAAGGAAAAAATGTGGAATTGTATATTTACGCTACTGTTTTTATAAACAAAAAAAAAGTTAATTTCGGCGATTTAGAAAAAACTATCCCAAAGGTGGTTAAATGGGGGGTAGAAGTTTGGTAGAAATATGGTCATTTTTGAAGTGAGAAATGTGGAAATTTGTATTAAGATAACCTAATGTTTACCTTCCTATAAAAAACCTACCTACGTACAAATTTAAATTATGACTGAAGTTAGATACATGAAACTCGGTATCAACACCAATATAAATTAAATAATAAACATTTGTGAAAACAATCCCTGAAATCCCAATCAGTGGGTGAAAGTTTGAATAGGAGTTTTTTTTTAGCCAGGTACATGAATTGTAGCATCTAAAACATTGCAATCTTCAGTGTTTTTTAAACATTTGCACCTTAAAGGAATAGTTAGTTAAGAGCAAATCCATTATCAATAAAAAATAACTAAAGGGAAAAACTTGGGATCTAAGACTACTGACTGTAAAGTTGGTATCGAAATTATGTAATATTCAAATTACTATTACATACATAAAATATTCAGCTTCGGTGTTTTTCGAAAATCTTCTGCTAAGTGGGTTAATTGTTTGTATAGAAATATGGCAAATTTATCTAGAATCGTATTAAAATAACGTAATGGTGAAAGAGAGGCAGTGAATTTATTTTGTATGTCAATTTTGTTGTTTTAAAGGTTAGAGCCATGGAATTAAAGTTGTTTATGTGGACCGCTTACTTAAAATTCACGTACTAGACTTTTTGTTTAAAAGCCTTTGAAAGTGATGTAAACTATAACTGTACTTTTAACAGAAGTACTGACTCTCCGCAGACGAAGTCGCGGGCGGAAAGCTAGTTTAATTATAACAATTTAAATTTAACTTGAATATTGGAAAAGGTATTGCAGGCGGGGACAGCAATGAATTACAAATCCTATTTCTTGATAAAATTTAACATTTGGACTAGCTTATCCCCGCCTGCAATACCTTTTCCAATATTCAAGTTAAATTTAAATTGTTATAATTAAATATCAATAAGTACATTGCTCTTACAATTTTCTATAAATTATAGAGCTTGTTTTTCGCTTTTCAGTTGTTTTTTTATTGCAGTCGGGTTTTTTGTTTTTTAAATAATTTAATTTATTTCACTCTTTTTAGTTTTTATTAATAAAATAGTGGTTTAATTAATTATTACTAAGCGATACATAAGCTCCAGAGCGATTTTTTAATGTCGCGAAGCTACAACTGACAAATTACAAGCGAAACTCTCATTCTAGCAAAAGGAGTTAACATTTACGTATTTTTTAACTTTCCTGTCAAAATGGTAGTATCAAAGTGTTATAATGTATATATATTTGGAATGGGCTATTTCATAGCTTTCATTTGAACCCATATTGTTATAATAAAAAATATATTTTTTTATCCCCCCTCCATATTTTTTTTCGCGGTCGCCATATTGAAATATTATATACCCTATGTCACTTCGGCAATTAAGACGAATCGAATGACACCTCGTATGTTATAATCCGTCAAGCCGTTTAGGCTGCAGAGCGTGCCCAGAAATAGACATACATACATACATACATACATACTTACATACATACATATATACATACAAAGAAAAACATAACCCTCCTTCTGACGCAGTCGGGTAAAAAAGGTAAGTATAAAGTTAAAGTTCCGATTTTTATAGTTTTTCCCGTTTTTTCATCATAATTAGTTTAGTGTCAATCATAAATCATAATATTGAAAGGTACTGATAACTAATTTGAAGTTCCGATTTTCGCTCATTGGTCTTTCGGTGTTTTTTTCTAGAAAGTCATAAAAATATACATTTTAATGTCATAACTCATTGTATTATAGGTAGTAAGTACTTTATATTGTTAAAGGTAATAATATTACTTGTCAAAGTACTTAATTATAAGATCTAAATTTGTTGAACATTGTAAAGTAGGACCTACTTAAGTACATAAAATTTAGCTAGCTAGCTTCGCTACGGTACGCTACTGTACACCTAAGCCTTTTGAACCCTTCGATCAATTTGAACCTAACTAATTAGTCCTGGCAATGAAAGATTGTGGATGGAAAAGTTGAAAGCAGAAATTTTGACTTCGGAACTTTGTTTGGACTAGTTAGGAGATAAACATACTAAAAGTCCCCACCCCTCGGAGGTGAGCCCTAAGAGGGGGGGCGCAAAGAAGGTCCCATTTTTTTGTTTTTTGTTTACATCTTGAAAACAATGCGTCATAGGAAATGTTGTAGTATGGCATTATTAAAGCTGATAAAATTCTCTACAACTTTTATTCTATACATTTTTTACCTATTTTCAATCGTTGTTTAGATATGAGCTCCGAAAAATTGACGATTTTCAAAAAAGGGTTTTTAGCTAGGGTGTGACTGCACGACACCTTGCGCTTGTGACTATGCGCTGACACTTGGCACAATTGACTCTTAGCTGGTCCTGAGTAGATTCAGACCGGGAGTCATCGAGATCCATCGCGCATTTAGTGGGGGTGAGGGGGGGAAGTTCGACGCTGGCGCGCTGTAATTGAAGTAATATTTCTCTAAAACTATACATACTAGGGTATGCGATGTATCATTTTCGGATAAACTAAGGACGAGGAGTCTATTTTTCAAACAAAAACAATGCACTTTGTAACAAAAAAAATGAATAAAGTAGAAAAGACTAAAACCTACCCAGGGAGAATGTGTATTGTAAGGATAAACCAACTCTGTAAACAGCACAAACACATCTGAACATGAGCGTAGGTATCGATTGACATGTATAACAAAAAAAGTAGCTGGTTTGACAGTACAATCCGTTGTATGGGAACCTTGCACTTTTTGACTACGCGCTGAAACTTGGCACAGTTGATCCGTTGATCCGTAGGTGGTCTCGAGTGAATTCAGACCGGGAGCCATCGAGAGCCACCGTGCATTTAATGGAAGCCATATTTCTCTAAAACTATAATTGTAATGGCGTCTAATATAACATTTTCGGATAAATTAAGGATGGGAAGTCTATTTCTGGGGTATTTTTAATCACGTGAAATATATTAAAAATAAAAACATATAGCCACATTTATCTACTTATTAAAATATATAGTTGAGTTTTACGTCTAAGATGGGCATGGAACTAATTCGCGTAAACGTAAAATATTACATTTATAAGTTAGCATCCTTGACAGCTCAGTTATTGTAATTAATTACTGTATGTTTTATAATTTTCTGATAAATATTTCATTCCAAGCATTTCATCGAAATATACGTCTGTTATGCTTTTTTAAACAGATATAATAGCATCTCAAAGCTTAAACTAGAATATTGCATGTCATAATTTATTATTTTAGATCAGCACTAAGTACCTACTTCAGTAAATGAGTGCCTAAATATCCCATTTAGACACATCCTACCGACTAAAGCTGCATTATATCAGCATTTTTCAAGAGCCATAATATATTAACTAACGGGTGCAAGTTTGTTGTCAGTTAGCAGTGTTAGCACCAGCTCAGAATCTGCTCATCTTATAATATTATAAAATATAAATTATAAAAGTAATCATAAGATAAAGCTTATATATTTTTTTTGTTCTTAGGTGCAATATTTGTATCCCAGAAATAGACTATCCCATCCCTAATTTATCCGAAAGAGATATATTAGACGCCATAACAATTATAGTTTTAGAGAAATATGGTTTCAATTAAAGCGCAGCAGCGTTAAACTTCCCCCCTCCCCGACTAAATGGGCGGTGGCTCTCGACGGCTCCCGGTCTGAATTCACTCGAGACCACCTACGGATCAACTGTGCCAAGTTTCAGTGCATAGTCAAAAAGTGCAAGGTTCCCATACAACGGATTGCACTATCAAACCAGCTATTTTGACGTCACGTTTTTTTGTCATACATGTCAGTAGATACCTACGCTCATGTTCAGATGTCTTTGTGCTGTTTACAGAATTGGTTTATCCTTAGAATACACATTCTCCCTGGGTAGGTTTTAGTCTTTTCTACTTTATTCATTTTTTTTGTTACAAAGTGCATTGTTTTTGTTTGAAAAATAGACTCCTCGTCCTTAGTTTATCCGAAAATGATACATCGCATACCCTAGTATGTATAGTTTTAGAGAAATATTGCTTCAATTACAGCGCGCCAGCGTCGAACTTCCCCCCCTCACCCCCACTAAATGCGCGATGGATCTCGATGACTCCCGGTCTGAATCTACTCAGGACCAGCTAAGAGTCAATTGTGCCAAGTGTCAGCGCGTAGTCACAAGCGCAAGGTGTCGTGCAGTCACACCCTAGCTAAAAACACTTTTTTGAAAATCGTCAATTTTTCGGAGCTCATATCTAGACAACGATTGAAAATAGGTAAAAAATGTATAGAATCAAAGTTGTAGAGAATTTTATCAGCTTTAATAATGCCATACAACAACATTTCCTATGACGCATTGTTTTCAAGATGTCAACAAAAAACAAAAAAACGGGACCTTCTTTGTGCCCCCCTCCCTAGGGCTCACCTCCGAGGGGTGGGGACTTTTAGTATGTTTATCTCCTAACTAGTCCAAACAAAGTTCCGAAGTCAAAATTTCTGCTTTCAACTTTTCCATCCACACCCCTCTTTTGAGCATTCATTTACCAAGCTAAATTGTAAGTGGCGGACTTGTGCGCTCGCTGAAAAATGCCGCCGTAAGTAGGTAATGAACTTGAGGCAATAACGGTATGATTAAAAACATATTTAAAATAATTACTTAAGTATGACTCTAACATATTTCTGAATAATAATCGATGAGACCTTTGGGATATCAATATCAAAATTATGACTTTCAAAAATTTACAATCATTAACGTTATGGATCATTAAATTTGTATGACTATCGATAATTATGAGCATTAATATGGAAATTGATTTCTTACTTTTTAAATTTGATACAATGAGTTAATGGGTGACAAAAGGATCACATAGGATATTTTTAATGTAACCCTGGAAAAGTGTCGCTAAAAGCAGCTTTAAAGGAAGTCTCAAACACTTGAGAGTCGAGTGACATAGGTTTTACATTGAAGTAAGTACACCAGAGGGGCTAGACAAGGCGCATTACGCTAGCTAGCGTTTCTATTCGTTACGTTTTTAAACCAATCGCGTCACTTGTAGATGACGTGATACGAAAAGTCACGTGATCTACCAGTGACGCGATTGGTTTACAAACGAAACGAATAGAAACGCTGGTTAGCGTAATGCATCTTGTCTAGCCCCTCAGCTGAGCTCACGCGGAGCAGGCGAGGCGGGCGCGCGTCACATGAGGCGCGGCGCGGGGGCGTGCGAGTTGATGGAGATCGTGCAGCTCGTTTACAGTTTTTTAGTGACCCGCCCTCGCTTTGCTTCGGTTTATGTGAGTTTTCTGAAATACCTGTTAAGAAACATGAATTTATACTTAATAGGTACCTACAGTCAACCAATTTGATTCCTAGGCCACTATGGACTTTGTCAATGTAACGTTGTAAACCAAATCATAAAAAGTCTGTAACGTTTTGGTTGTCAACGTCACTTTAACATAGTCCAAAGTGGCCTAGAAATCAAATTGGTTGACTGTATCTACGTAAAATCCTCCCGTAATGTCTGATGGTAAAAAAGGGATAAAAATCCGTCCAGTAGTTTTAGAAATTATCGCGGACATACAGAATGACAGAAGTTTTATAATATGTAGCCTCGACCATAGTATAACTCGACTCCGGCCCTTAAGGAGATTCTAATACCTATTGCCGCTCGGGCGTCAGGGTTGTCCAAACTTGTTTTTCAATTTTAGTCACACCTACTTGGCCATACTTTGATCTGTGATTTATAATCATAGTAATTTGCATAAATTACACAAACCTAAAGTAAGTATTCATATTGTTAGGTATCTAAGTACCAAATTTAAATTATTTTACTTACATACTTTTATCTGTTGACATTAGACTAAATAATAATTATCTTAATAGGTGTGCGATGTGATATGTAAATTCTTTTTCGACCTTTTGATCATGCCGCTTTCGCGCAAGGCGGCTTCCTTTGACTAGGTACTCACCTATTGGCGGCGGCACGCGCCGCCGCCGCGCGGCTTCCTTTGAACATTGGGAGCTCGCGCCGCGCGGCATTAGGTACACAACACACAACATTGAATAAATATCTGAATAATAATATCACGGGAAAATCTTACACAAATTGACCTAGGGTAATCCCAGACTAGGTTTTAGGCTTGTACCTAGTCAGGTACTTAGTCACTATCACGCAAGCTCGTCCGTTTAAACCAATACTCGGCCCGCAATTGCCTACTTCCCTGCCTAGGCAATAATGTACTATTGTTTGAAGACGATCTACTTTTCTATTTATACTATGCCTCGACTCTACTCAGCGCCCCGCTGCAAGGCCGCGACGCCCCGTCCTTGACTTCACAGCGAAAGACTTCCTATAAATAGTTGTAAAATAAAACGATTTAGCCGGCCATAGGTATAGAGCAAAATTATATGTTTGTAATTTTATTAGTCGGCCATTAAGTATAGGTATCTATTTGATAGTACGTAGTAGAAGACTGAAAACATTTTAAATTCGTATGTAATAGATATATTTTTCCTTGTAAACAAATGCTTTGCACTGTGATATTTTGCAGGACAAACCCTCGTAAATACTCATTTGAAATGAAGCTGAAATTTCCTGACGTGAAGATGTTAGGACAGTACGACATAAATGGCAAAGTGCTTATCCTGGAATTAAACGACCAAGGCCCGTTCACCGCAAATTTAAGTAAGTTGATTAAGTTTTTTAGACCGACCTAGATAAAGCGGTGATGCGGGGGCTAAATCATAACTAAATGACATGGATTATGTTTGTTCGAAAGAATAATAGCGTTTTGTTAGAATCTAATTTAAGCTTGTAAAAAGTTATGTATATAAAGGTATATAATTAGCTCTTAAGGTACTCGCGCCTGTCATTATCAGTGATCGGAAATAGGTGAGCTAATTTACCTAAACTTGATGCATGTTCATTCAATAATGTATTCCCATCTCACTCACGCATGAATGAATATGCGTCAAGTTTAGGTAAATTAGCTCACCTATTTCCGATCACTGGTCATTATGTACCAGTTACATAAATAACTATGAAACTACGCAACGAATTTTAATGCAGTTTTCCCCAATACGAGTACAAGGGGAAGGTTTTAATGTTTAAGAAGAAGAAGAAGAAGGTATAAGAAGTTCTGGTTTATGTACACTGGTGGTGTTACAGAAAACTCACATAAACCGAAGCTAAGCGAGAGCGGGCCGCTAGAGTCTGTCTAATGAAAGATGAACCTGAGAAAAAGCGGCAAATTCAAAAAATCTTCATATGGTATTACCGATCAATATAGGAATAAACGATTTTGATACTTTTCTTATTTTGTTTATTTTTGTGGGCACAAAGGAAGAGGAAACGCTTCCTTTTTCACAATACTAAGGCCCGTATTAATAAACTATAGGTACTCAAGTCTACTAATACCGCACTCAAGTGTCCGTTTATCCATATTAAGACCACACACGGTATCATATTTAAGTACAGTTTATTAGTAGAAGCCCGAGTCTTTCTACTTAATACGTATGGGTGGATCAACTTTTTTTAATGAGTGACCCAGGAAACGTCACCCTGGCACCGAACTACAAAGAAAAGTAGATTGACCCGTATAGTCAGCATTAAATAAATAGATAGTGACACCCAAAGTCGCCAAACGTGTACCGAACTATTTGGCGACTTTGGGTATCACGAAGTATTTGATGCTTTGAAACTATCTATGAAAAAAAATGCAGACCACCATAATAATGCTTGCATCAGCATGCTTTCTCATTTGTGAGCTCTTTCAGTAAATAAAATCACCAATAACAAGTCATTGAGTAAAAATATTTTATTTATTATTAGGGTAAAACCGATGCTTTCTCTCAACTCTGCTAATAGGCATCTGAGTGTAGGCACTTGCTTCTTTACAATATCAAATTCGTTCACTTTATTTCGGATGGCATGGATGTCAAAACATCTAAATTGGATACTCTGGCCTTGTGAGTTCGCTTCTTTCCTGCAGTACTGAAGACACCATGGTTTACTTTGCCTTCATTCTCTTCAATGTCGAAACACTGATATCTGTAAGAAGAAAGAAGGAATGAATTAAACAGATCACAATTTACAAATATATTGTGACACGCAGTACAGCCCCATTGTACAGTCCGACAGCTCTAAGAACATTTAGGTTTAGGTGAAATCAAATTGCATCGGTGAGATTCAAATCGCAACAGTTTAAGAACAAGGAAGACAGGTATAGCCCGAACATTTTTTCCAAGAGCTCATGAAGTGTACGTAGGTACATATTAATATGTTTATGATATCTTTTAACTAAATGTATATAAACACCTCCTTAGTGTTTTACTGAAACTATGAGTGTCAGTTATATTAATCATCCGTCTATTTAATTAATTTAATAAATTTGCGATTGTTAAGAGATTCAATATGGTATAGGTACAGACAATACACCTATGTATAGGGAAAGACAATGATTTAATTAATTTTAGTATTTACCGGTCATTGATGATAATTCTTCTCAGTACTTCGTCTGACTCTGGCATAGTAAATCGTTTTGCTCCAACTCTTTCAACTGCTGAAGATTTTTCAAAACCGTTTGGTTTTCACCATCCACGTCCAGCTCATCTGAAAGGAATACATCGTTTAATTTCTTAATGGAAAAGAAATACCAATTTCAAAAGATATAGGTAGGACAGAAAAGGTATATATTCTATGAAACTTTGGATTGAAGATATAGAAATAATAAGTATCAAAATTAACATGCCATACTAACCTTGTTATAACCTATGAATTCGGTCACCGTATGTAAACACTCTATTTTTTGTTTCAACAATGCTTTCCTCTTCTCTTGTTTTTCTTTATATTTGTTTATAATGGTACAAAGGATCTGCTGCACACCACTTTTGATAGTTTTACGCATGTTTAGTACGTAAATTTCCAGAAGAAAACTTTAATTTGACAGACTCGAACCAACCACGACTTGTTTGTCAATGTCAAAACGTCATTTTAATAGTGTTGCCAGACCTGCCAGTCAAATAAAAGCCCGGTTCATCATTCATTAGACAGACTCTAGTTGATAATAAAGACATTTTTTGCAGTCGGGATTTTAGGTTTTTGATATTTCAGTTTATGTATTCGGAGGGGATGTGAGCCATTTCTTTTTTTTATGATATTCGCTGTATGGTAGCAAAACATAATCCTGGAATTAAATGACACCTAATATTAAGGGTTCAAAATGGAGTTTTAAGTGTCAGACATAAAAGCAAAAAGCAATCATGATAGGTAACGTTCCGGCAAATGTACAACGGAACATAGTATCAAGATTATTTGGTTTCATTTGCCAGTGTATGCAAAACAATATCAAATCAAAATCAAAGATTGTGTTTAATTTACATTTTCTTCCTCACAAATTTTTCACTTTAAATCGAAGGTAGTTTTAGGAGATTGTAAAATAAAGTAAAAATGAAATCGTTTATTATAGGTCTACCAGAATCTCATGAAAAATTTAAAAGTAAAATGAAATCGGTTTTCATATGGCAATGTTGCCTTACGCCTGTCAATTCAAATTTCACCGCTTGTCAGAGTTTGTTATTGTTTGTTATTTTTACTCAAATATACCTAGCGTTAGTAATTAGAAAAATGTGATAAAAGCCCTTCGATCTCAAGCGAAAAATATCGTTATCATGTGTACTGTAAAATTTGCGAGGAAGAAGATATAAATCAAACACAATCTTAGATTTAATGTCGTATTTACAAAAGACTAGTAAGTAAATGAAGCCAAATAATATTGATACTTTAAGGTCCGTTGTACATTTTGCAGAAACGTTACTTATCACCCCATTTGGCTTTTATGTCTGACACGAAAAAGTCTATTTAGAACCCTTAATAATTAGGTGTCATTTAATTCCAGGATTACCCATTACCACCATACGGCGAACCGTAGCTGTGTGGCACAGTGTCCAGGATGTTTTTATGAGGAATTTAAAAAGAAAAGAAATATCGCACATCTCCTCAGAATACGAGATGGATTCACGTTAAAGTTGCACAATATAGTCGCTTAGCTAACAATACCGCGTAAGTCAACGATTGAACGCGAATTAAGAGTTAATTTAATTTTGACCTGTGCGGTATTGTTAGCTAAACGACAATATGTCATCGAACTTTTGAAGTCATTTCGAACTTAATCCTATTAAATATACATATTACAGCACACGATTGTTTCAATTTAACCTTAATACTTATTATCTATTAGGAAATGCAAGTCCGAAGTTGATGTAAAGGGTTAATGAAGAATGTCAGTAGGTACGCCAAATCGCTTGAAACTTTGTAACAGTAATATTTATAAATAAACAAACATAATACTTTTTATTTCATTCAAATAGACCCAGTAGTTTTGATTCTACAAACGTTTGAAATTTGGGTCAATAATATTAAAGCGCGTGGACGCCATCTTGCTTGAGTGACGTCATCGTTCAACTGCGGTACGCGCCCTTATATGAACGAGTAAGTTTACAGGGCTATATATTTTTAACCGTAATAAGTAGCCAGTTGAAATTTTCACAGAATACGTGTTATAATAAAATCTATCGTTTAAAACTATAAAATGAACAATAAATCAAATCCCAAGAGGGGTCCCCATACAAGAAACATGAAAAAAATCTTTATTTTTAGCATTTTTATACGGATTGTATTTTTATAATGGCTTCCTATTTTGATGCTATTTTAAACTTAAATTGTAGTCTAATTTTCATTGTTTACGACTAAATAGCAATCTTAAGTAAAACTTCGGCAAATATGTGACAAAACTGATTTTATCAACACG
Source organism: Acleris cristana (assembly GCA_948252455.1). Classification (NCBI taxonomy): domain Eukaryota; kingdom Metazoa; phylum Arthropoda; class Insecta; order Lepidoptera; family Tortricidae; genus Acleris; species Acleris cristana. Next base: position 25,665,120 of record OX411772.1, on the reverse strand, counting down.
ATGGTTTAGGCGGTCACCCATCCTGTTTTAGACTACGCGTGTAGTTGCTTAACTTTGGAAGACGAAATACGGGTTGTATTTGTATGATAGCTTTTTATTTCGGTGTCACATTAAGCTTAAATGACAATCTAAACTCCATACTAACATATATAGTTTACGACCAAACAGTAAACTGTAGTAAATCTCTTACAAATATGTTTAAAAGTGCCTAGTTTAAATCAACACGATGTTTAGGTAAGCGGTGGTTGCTTAACTTTGGTGGTAGGCCTTTCTTTACAAATTTCGTGTTAAGTAATGTAGAATTAATATCGCTACCGTATAAAAGAACGAACTATAAAACATGATTTTTTGATTGACCTAGTAGTAGTTCTGATACTTCGTGTATTCATTACATCGATTTCAAATTTCGCGCGCGGGCGCTACCAGGTTCCTCACTCAAGGTAGTGTGTGTTGGTTTTTTTTTGTGGGACCAACGCCCTTTGTTACACTTTGGTACAATAGAGGACAATCTTGACTTCTACGGCTCCGACATTTTAAACGAGTAAGATCACTTAAAACTACGGGTACGCTGTACGAGACCGCGTATATAGCGAACTGCGTGAATCATAATATTGTTGAATAGTACAGTCGAGTACAAAGATATGTATACACTTTTTAACCTTATTCCATTGAAATAAGGGCCACAAATGTATACATATCTTTGTACTCTACAGTACCTACCGCTGCAGGCTCGGCCGCCTGTGTCCCGCGTCTCGCACTTGGTTTTTAATTTTTGGCATGTTTCACCTTAGCTATCAACATACTTTATTGGTATTTTTATGTAAAAAACGGTGAACCCAAAATTCAAAGTGCCTATTTATTATTCTAATTTTATTTAACCAACTTACTCGACAAACATTACAAAGAGAAAAGCCGGTCGGTGACAGAAAGTTTGTTTGGTTAAACTGTATGTAATACAAAACAATAGATACCTAACCATAACTACCATAGTAACATCAAAACGAATTCGTAAAAATAATTACGAGTATTACGACTTACAAAGTTAAGCAACTACAAGCGTAGTCTAAAACAGGATGGGTGACCGCCTAAACCATCGTGTTGATAAAATCAGTTTTGTCACATACCTATTTGTAGAAGTTTTACTCAAGATTGCTACTTAGTCGTAAACAATGAAAATTAGACCACAATTTAAGCTTAAAATAGCATCAAAATAAGAAGTCATTATAAAAATACAATCCGTATAAAGATGCTAAAACAAAAGATTTTTTTTCATGCTTCTTGTATGGGGACCCCTCTTGGGATTTGATTTATTGTTTATTTTATAGTTTTAAACGATAGATTTTATAATAACACGTATTCTGTGAAAATTTCAACTGGCTACTTATTACGGTTAAAAATATATAGCCCTGTAAACTTACTCGTTCATATAAGGGCGCGTACCGCAGTTGAACGATGACGTCATCATCCGTGAGCGCTAGCCGCCGAGTTTCGAGCGCCGCATACGAAGTTTAAAATTCAATATCTCGAAAAGTATTTGACGTATCGACATGATTTTTTTAAAGCAATTTTTTGTTTTTTAATGAAGAATACGATAAGCCAAAAATCTAAACTGGCTGACATTCTCTATTACATAGGTAACTAATCGTTACTAATATTGTAAATCTCTGTTTGTTCTATCTGCACTGCATAGATGTATAGTTAATTGCAAATACATGATATTTTAATGTTATCCTAGAAAATTTAATACTATGCAAAGAAATAAAGACTCGGACTGAGTTCCCCGCATCATGGTTTTATAGAACGTGGAAAATCAAGTATCAAGAACTTTAAATCCTATTACCCCGGAGTTGCAAGCCCTAAATTTAAATTTCCCTTTTTTTCATGAGACTCTGGTAGACCTATAACAAATAATAACAAACCCTGACAAGCGGCAACCTTGTCAGATGAAAATCGATTTATTTTTAGTTTTTAGTTTTAAAATTGCCATGAAATTCCGGTAGACTACTTTTTGAAAATTGCTGATTACCTAAATAATTTATTTTTGTTTTAGCTAATGTTAAGGCTTCGGTCCAAAATAACTTTGTCGTAAAAAATGGCCATCTAGTACTCTCAGACTCAAAAACGGACTTTTCCTTCAGAAACATGAAGTTCCATTTGGAGAATTTGTTGAAGGGCTCGCCGATGGGTGCGTATAGAAGCAGTGGCGTAACTATACCAACAGAGGCCCTTTCAGTTTTATTAGAAATGAAATAAATATTAGGTTCCTGCGGTGCTCACGGCCTTTCGGACCGGGAGCCCTCACTGACCGAGGGCCCGCGGTATTTTTCCCGCTCTGCCAACCTATAGTTACGCCACTGTTCTGCTCTGCTGAGACAAATGGCAGTATCTCAGACAAAACTCCTGTAGCAAATGCAACTTTATTATTAACAAGATAGGATTGAATCTGCTTTGGCTATTGAATGTGAGATACTACCTATTGGCTTTATGAGGGCAGTGTTGAGAACAACGGTTAATGTAAAGCGAGGTTTATGGCCAGTTTTATAAAGGTCCGTTAGTAAATATGTCAGATCAAATTTTAGTACCTAACTTCATACAAGTTTTGACATTCCTGACCGAAATTTGATCTAACGGATCTTTATAAAACCCAGCCTTAGACTACCAATAAAAATTGCAGAAGTTGACTGCTCTTACTATAACTCTATCTGGGTTAGTATCAAATAGTCGAAAACGCAAGTGGTCTACAGCATCAACTCGCCTAAAAATCATCTGGCTAAATCGCTGGTAGTCGAATATGTAATCAGCCCATAAAGTAACTCGTCACAATAGTTATTTGTGCAACAAGAGAGCAAAGTTGGTTGTTGCTGCGAGTGTTGTTTTTGAATCCCGAGTAAGCGAAGGATTCAAAGACACGAGATGTAAATAACTTTGGTCTCGTGTGACACGTACAACTTTTCGCCTCAGCAGCAGAACATAATCAAATGGTTAGTGTGCACAGACATATAAGTATTTTTATACTTATGACGGATAAATACACGTTTGTAGCGAGAAAATTGTAGTCCGGAGCTTCATAAAAAAACTTTTTAACCTTAGATAGCAATTCGTGCCCTACCGACACATTCTCTTCAAAAATGCAATAAGTTTGGGATAGGTTTCAATGTGCACGTCAACTTTTGTCTTTATTGTTGTTTTCAACATTGCGTAAATACTCCATATTGTAGACGGTTGTTCCGTTTGTGATTGTGATAATTTAATGAAGTAAGTACGCTAACAGTACAGTGTTTGCACCCTTTGCAAGTCTCCATTGCTTAAAAATATCATACGCTTTTAGATATTTTTCGCGAGACTTTTCAGGCAGGAAACTTAATTCTGCATTTTTTACACTCTCTGCTTTAATGCTTCCGGTGTTAAATAGCAGACTTCGTCACTGGACTCACTCATATTTATTTATTATTAAGTACTTTTATAATATTCAACGTGTATCGAAAGTAGATAGCGTAACAGAACAGACTATAAACAAAAGCAATAAAAATAATCCCGCTATTTTTTAAAGATTCGTTCTGATACTGTACCCGCGGTTTATGTAACAAAATTAAAGATTGTTACAACGATAAATCATGTAGATGGGTACATGATTAATTGCGTATTTTTTATGAAATATTCTGTTTATTTCATTATAAAAAATATAATTCGATTATAAAAATATAATAATCACATTTAAAACTTTCAAGTTTTTAACAGATTTTTACAATTTTACGGTTATAAGTGTATCCGAACGTTTTATTGTTTGTTTCTTTTAGGGCCTACTGTAGGGGAGCCCAAGAGGGGATTTCGGGATTTACTCGAGCGCGGCAGATTAACATAGGGGGGCATCCTTGTACCCTGTTGAGTACCTCCAGCAAATATGAGCACTTTATCCTGGAACGTGCGTCCAGGATAACCGATCAGCGTAGATAGTAAAAAAAAATCAATAGCTTGAAATACTCCAGCGCGTCAGATTAAGGTAAGGTAGGTTAATTACATGCCAAAAAGTCTATATTTCAATAATCTGACGATTTAAGCGTAACGCAAGGGGGTGGGAGGGTCACGAATTTCCCACCCCTCCCACCCCCTTGCGTTACGCTTAAATCGTCAGATTATTGAAATATAGACTTTTTGGCATGTAATTAACCTACCTTACCTTAATCTGACGCGCTGGAGTATTTCCAGCTATTGATTTTTTTTTACTGTCTACGCTGATCGGTTATCCTGGACGCACGTTCCAGGATAAAGTGCTCATATTTGCTGGAGGTACTCAACAGGGTACAAGGATGCCCCCCTATGTTAATCTGCCGCGCTCGAGTAAATCCCGAAATCCCCTCTTGGGCTCCCCTACTATAGGTATGGTCTATGGAATTTGAAAATCGAACTTATAATCAACTTGTTTCTATCTCTCGCTTTTTTCGTATCGAAGTGAAAGTGACAGAACAAAGTGAAGTTCAATTCTATCGAATGTTGTGAGTAGACCCAGCACTGCTCACGGCATTTAATTTTTTTTATTAAAAAGCTACCTTGCCTCTCGCTCGCAGCAAAATTGAATTTTGCTCACTGTTTTTAAGCAGCAAAACCTGCTTGTTTGAGCTGCTGAGGTGAAAAATTAATTTGTCTACTGTCATATTATCAACTCGTCTCAAATGCATTTCGTCTAAGTCGCTTGGTTGCCTATAATAGTAGATTGTTCAACAAGAAACTAAAACAAGCCATAATGACCATTGAATTATTACGTTACACTAGAACAGACATTTCAAACAAAAGACACGGAGTAACTTGATGACGGAGGGGCATGCGCGGTGTGTGCGGGGGTGTTCGTTTTCTTATAGATAAAGTGAGCGCGCAACAGAGGCGACTTACAGTTTGTTCTACATACACGATGGTAATTCACGGTGTACAATGGGAATAATAGTTAGAAGTCATTATAGAGGTTTTATGTCATGGGTGCAGATATAATAAAATAAAATAATTTAAACTGCTACATCATATTTAATTTCCTTCACACAATATAAGTTTTGTCAGTTTCTGACGTTTAGTAAATTTCAAGATTGGTGACATGGTACTGCATATTATGCATATTTCTTAAGGTAGACTCGTCCTGTTTTTGTGGTATATTTTTGGTCTTCTTTAAAATGCACGGAACATATATGCGTGTATGAGCTGAAGGTTTTTTCTTCCCTTCGATACTTTGTGTTAATACTTTTAACAACTTCAACCATTAATTTCGTAGTCGGCAAAAAGTATTATATATAATTAAATGTCTGATAGGGAACTTCAAAATTTAATACAATTAAAAGTTAAAACTAAACTTATTTAACTTGATTATCTGTATTAACATTGCACGTCGATCTTGTCAGGTCTGCGTAGACTTATTTTGTTACTCTTTGGTTTCAACGAAACATGGCGGCCAAATGACGCGTCGACATGCATTAAAATTGATAGAAAAATAATTAAATTAAGCGTGATTAAAGAAAATGCAGTTAAATTACGTGTGCAAAGTCACTCCTTGATTTTTATTTGATTTTCCTGAGCAGTTTTACAGTACCTCAGTACACATGGACGCATATTTAGACGAAACACTTTTCTCTCCAATGCGTCGAGCTGCCAAAGCCGTTCGGCACAGACTGAGCGCGTTAGTGCCGATCGGCTCTAACAGGTTTTACAAAAAATCAAGTTGAGGCGTCCACTCTAGTAGTATACATAATTACTCAAAGATAATGACACGAGATGTTTAGCCACGCCAGCGAGCCAGCGAGCGACAGTGGCTATAGTTCGAGTGTCATTAATGTCATTATGGTTGTTTAGTCTCGCGTTAAACACTCTACTTTTCACTTACAATGCGAGGAAAGAAACGACGATACAATATTTAGCAAATATGTAACAAAGTTTCTAAAAAAAATGTTTCGCGGTTGTTCCTTTAATCATTGCGGTAAGTGAAAATTTACAAAGTGATACAAATGCTTGCATATTTAGCCAACAGATATAAACTTGAAAACTATTTGGACCATGCCTAATAAAATAAAATTATCCTTAATATATTTAAATAGATTCATATTCGTAATCATTAATCGTGTTTCACGAAATTAAATCGTTATTTTTTAAATATTTTTGCGCAGTTATCATTTTGAGGTTATTTCCACAGCCTAAAAATAGTCCATACACAATCACTGAAAATGGCAATAATCCTCCATTCGCAAACACCGTGATTGGTTGTTTAGGGGTATCCAAAGTAAATTTAAAAAAAATCTTTAATCCCTAGAGATTAATAAGGAGTTTTAGTCCCGATGTGCAGAGACTAAAGTAACATTTTAAGAGCATGAGAAGTGAAAAGTCTTAAATACGTGTGGTTTAAATAGCTCGTCGGCTACAAAGCAAATTGGGATACTTACACCAAAAAAAATAACTGCTTGGTTTTACATATTTATTCGAAAGAATAGCCTTTTATAAGAAACTAATTTGAAGCATTTCATGATGAAATTTATTATTGATATTTAAAATAATTTATTAAATTAAAGTAACCTTACCTACTTGTAACGACAAGATGACGTAGATATTTATAATAAACGGGTATACTTTGTCTAAGATTTAGAAAGACGATTTTTTATTACCTGTGATCTGTTTTCAAAGTCATAATAGACGAACGTCATTCAAACATAATGTAAACAAACAATCGCAATATGATATTATTTATTATTTCAGAGTAGGTACTTACATAAGCATTCAACCATTGCTTATTACCTAGACCTCAATTAATACAACACTTTCTACATGACCCTTGTTTCTAGACTAGATTTACTTAACACAATCACATTCACAAAACAAAGATCTATCTATCACAATCACATTAAATTTGTTGAAAAGGCGAATTCCATAATTCCAATCATGAGTTTCTACAATAAATGTTGATGCCGTCTTTTTGAACCTCTTGTAAAACCTTACCACACAAATTAATAACATTTATCACACATAACTCAAAAGAGAAATGGTCTCATTAATATATTAATTTCATCCTTATTTCATCATAAGAATTACAATCAATTTGTACACAAATAAATTTGACATGATAACAGCTGTCTTCAAACGTAGGTGTCAGCTAGATATCTAAACTGTACTTATAAAATAAAATATTGGAGAGGTTTTAGGTATATGTTTTATGTAAAACCACAAAAGTGCTTGATACAGCGCAATTGGGACGGGCATTTAGGGGTCAAATGAAGATCATTTCTTAATTTTAATATAATTAATTCATTGTAACATATTTTTTAAATCTGTATCCTATTCCTCGAAATGGTTTTGAAATTTTCATACATTGTTAAAAATGGGTGTATCCCAATTCCAATCTTCGTTCCGAACCGATTTTTTTTTACTATTTTACTATTACAGTTGCATTTACACGTACGGTTCGGAACGAAGATTGGAACGGCGCGTGGCGTTTCCCGCGGTCCGAACGTGTGCAGGCCGCTATTGTTTATGTAAGTAAATGATCTACCATTCGAGGGTTGCGCGGTCAAACCCGATAAATCGAAATAATTGTTTCTTCAAATTTCAATTGTCTGGATGTATTCATTAATGTTCTTTTTGACACAACAAGATATATCGACTTATCGGGTTTGACTCAACCCTCGAATATAATATGGTAAGCAAAAGATCAGGCATTGTCATGTTGGCTGATGACACTTCTCTACTATTCAAGAAAAATAGGAAAGATACTGGCGTCATTGAACCAAACAATACCCTCTCCATGATATCTGACGGTTTGCTGCCAATAATTTAGTGTTAAAACCTAAAAAGAATAAAGTTCTCATCAGTAAAGTCATCAAATATAAACTTAGCCTCGAATATTAAACTTAATGGTGAAATAATAGAATTTGTAAAAATAACTGTTTTTCTAGGTATTACATTCAACTCAAAATTGCAGTGGGGTTCCCACATAACTGCGTTAGCAAGTAGGTTGAGCTCCGCTGCTTTTGCAGTCACGAGAATAAAGGTGGACTTCCGACCAGCGCGGCTCCGGCGTCACTAACGCAGCGACAGTGACGCGGCGACAGAGCGATAGTATTATAAGTACAGTACGGAAATATATGAGGGAACGTTCGAGCGCAGCGTCACCGTCGCCAGTGACAGTGACGCCCGCTCGAAGGCTTCGTAGGTCACATGTTTCCAAGGGTCCTCAACGGTACCTATTTTAAAGGATAACATATCTCGACTAAGATAGTTGAGCGACTACAACAAAGAATATTTACTTGTTGAAATATGACTGACTTTCCCGCGGCGTTGCTTGCGGCGCGCGTGAAATAACTTAAAGTTTCATATCAACTAAGAAGTGGGACTACGTAACAGTGTACCTATTATGATCACTAAAAAGTATAAAATTAAATCTTTTAATAAAATGTCGACTTTTTGTTGAAAATATTGTGGTCGCCGACTTCAGTTGGACTAACCTATTAGGTATCTACAATTTTAAAGAACTTATTTTTTGCGTTTTTAAAGGCGTTTTTTTGTTTGTTAATTTATTTCGAGTCCATAAATATGTGTACACTTTAGTACCTTTTCACTTTAAACGCCGTGACAATTTATGTAGGTACTTATATCAGTTTAAACATGACATTAAAAAGACAAGGTACTAAAGTGTACCTACATATATTTATGAACTCCACTGTATCCGGAAACACGCCCGAAACGCGATGAATCTATGGTGTAGGTACGTATACCTAGTAAGGAGTTGACAAAAAGAGAATAAATTATTGGACAAGTATGAGAATGGCCTGTGTAAAAAAACACGTATACGCTACAGTCGCCATCGATATAATATCATAGTTATAACGCTTTATAAAATTTGAGAAGAGTTGTGAATTCATATAATTGCTCTATAGACCGATAAACTAATAGCGAATGTGTCTAGATGATCTTAAGACTATTTATCTAATAGTCCGGTGGCCGACTGCAAAAAACCCTACCTGATAAAAAATAGAAAATGCCTACTCTGTAGGGGTAGCTGACTTTTAGTAGCTTCAACTGCTCTTGGTCGGCCGCGGCTTAACTTGGCAAATTTTGCGCAAATGGCAAAAAAGTGGTACAAAAATTTATCAAAAAAAACCTCATCGAAAAATAGAATGAAACTTGTATGGTAGGATAGAGGCCATTGAGGGCAGTAAAAAAAAAGTGGTCGGCCAAATCCTGTGTTGGCAGGTTCCTGTGTCCGACCGAATTTGTGGTAGGTACCACGTGACAGCTGCATTTTACCTCATCGAAAAATAGAATGAAAAAAACGAATTATAATAGCTAAATTAAACCTGTTGACGTATGTCTTGGTCGGCCTCACCTAAGTCTGGTAGTTTTTGCAGTCCGACCAAATTTATGAAAAAAAAAAATTATCAAAATAAAAAATATGGTTCCTTTATGGCTTAAACTGACCAAATGTTACTAACCAAAACATTTTTTTTTCGATATTGAAAATATAGTTTCTTCATTGCTTTAACTGACTAATAATGCTTAATTTAATTAAAGGCCTTCTACACAATCCGGGCCAACCGCCAACCATCGTGTCCTTGGTCGGATCTATTTTAAGGGGCTTTACTTTGAAATCAGTAATTCGAACTTCGGATCGCCCCGTCACTTTCTTGCGAATTAGTGACGCGTCGAGAGCAAAAGGGATAGCAATAGACGAAGTTCGAATTACGGATTTCAAAGTAGAGCCTAAGGTCTCTGCATGGGTAACACAAGTCGTATTTTCTCGCTTGTCGCTCAGTGCGTCTCTATCGTTACAGACTAGATAGAAAGGGAGATCCGAGCGACAAACAAGTCGAGGACAACATGTGCTAGCCGTGCTGCATACGTAACGTGATTTTACACGGACGGGACGGGGAATTTTTACAATATCGTTTCATAGAAAATGTATCGGAATGTGCATACGTAACGATTACTAGGACGGGACGGGAAAACCAAAAATGTATAATGTATGTAAAACCTAATAACGATGAGTTCGTTTTTCGTGGGCACGTGCGGGCAATTTTTGGTGGAATTGGGTCAATTTCAATTCTTGTCCCACCTCGTCTCTCCTCGCGTCGCCGGTGGAAAAGCACCTTTAAAATAGCATCGCAAAAATGTATAATGTATGTAAAACCCAATAACGATGAGTTCGTTTTCTCATAAGAGTTATGAGATTATTTCTTGAGATTATCTCTTAATCTGATTCTTCTTCCATTAGCATATTTAATAGTGCTACTTCACGAGACATAATTCACGAGTCACCTGAATAAAGTCAGCCGAGTGTTATGATTATTGATTATACAATAGGGTTTATGCCTACAGATACCAATAAATGTCATAATCTTGACATACAAGATGTTAACATAAAGACAATACTACCATCACACTTAAGGGCCGTACGATCCGTGTCCTTGGTCGGGTTGATATAAAAATGGACCGTGTAGAAAGCGGTTGACCCGACTGTATTTGGTTGATGTCAACGGCCTTGGTCGTGAGCGCATCCCTCGCGACAGCCTGCGTTCGTGGTTGGTCCCAACCGTCTGGAACGCTGCCGGCCGACGGGAGATCCGACCAAGGACACAATGGTTGGCGGTTGGTCCGGATCGTGTAGAAGGCCTTTACTAAATTAAGCATTATTAGTCAGTTAAAGCAATGAAGAAACTATATTTTCAATATCGAAAAAAAAATTTTTTGGTTTGTAACATTTGGTCAGTTTAAGCCATAAAGGAACCATATTTTTAATTTTGAAATAAAAAAAATTTTTTTCATAAATTTGGTCGGACTGCTAAAACTGCCAGACCTAAGTCTAAATCTGGCTAAATTAAACCTGTTGACGTATGTCTTGGTCGGCCTCACTTATGAGGCCGACCAAGACATACGTCAACAGGTTTAATTTAGCTATTATAATCCGTTTTTTTCATTCTATTTTTCGATGAGGTAAAATGCAGCTGTCTCGTGGTACCACAAATTCGGTCGGACACAGGAACCTGCCAACACAGGATTTGGCCGACCACTTTTTTTTTACTGTCCTCAATGGCCTCTATCGTACCATACAAGTTTCATTCTATTTTTCGATGAGGTTTTTTTTGATGAATTTTTGTACCACTTTTTTGCCATTTGCGCAAAATTTGCCAAGTTAATCCGCGGCCGACCAAGAGCAGTTGAAGCTACTAAAAGTCAGCTACCCCTACAGAGTAGGCATTTTCTATTTTTTTATCAGGTAGGGTTTATTGCAGTCGGCCACCGGACTATAAAGAGACGGTTTACAAGTCGGACAAACAGTTAATTGTCCAGTGGATGTTAGACGAGTTGCATCATGAACCGATTCCGTATTACTATCTGCGATTCCTGCGAATTTAACCAGATCATTTTAGGCGAGTTTATCCCGTGACCACTTGCGTTTTCGACTATTTGATACTAATCCCTCTAACTTTTAGGTTAGAAAGAGACAGAAAAAATGTGCTTCTTGCTCTAGAACTGAAGTTAAAGTAAGACAGCAATCAACTTCTGCGGTTTTTATTGCCCGTCTAATTCACGCCTTAGTAATTACTTAAATTAAACTAACAAAAATATTTTTATGCGTTTTTTCTTTCAGGAGAATCTATTAACGAATCCCTAAACCAGAATGTTGACGAACTGATGCTTGAATTAAAACCAGCGTTTGCCCGGGAAATCAATAAAATAATCGTCCGCACTTTGAATAGAAGTGTGGAGAACTTGCCTTTAGCAAAATGGCAAGCTGCAATAAGCTACTGATTTTGTCTCTAGTATTACAAAGTTATCTTAATGAAATAGTCGGAATAATACACTTAACTTACACGTCGTACACTGAAACTTAACCAAAAGTTGCCTCTTTTAATGCATACCTAATCTGCGAATCTGCGAGCTTCGAGCTAAAATAACAAAAAATAAAAACTTCTATAAATGTTATAATTGTGAAAGTAAATTTGAACCTAAAATTTGATGAAACATAAACATGTGCCGTTTGAACCCACTGTATTTTTTTTCAACCATCGTGCGTATTTTATTTTAATAAATAATAAAAACTTATGCTTCCATAAAATCTTATTCAAACGCAATAATGAAGTTTGGAATGACATAACTAACCACCTTAAAACAGATTAATACTTATGATGGATTAGGCCAGTCTATAACGACATCATACATGCAAACGCGCATGTAAGTACGATTTTTATATATGTTGTTAGGTCCGTTGAGAGTAGTTAAAACCCAAGTTTGCAACCCTGAAAACCCTGTGCTACCCCATGGTGGTCGAAAAACTGCGAAAGTATGGCACTTGTTTCAGTTTCTTCGAAAAACTACCTACTCTAAGGAAGCGTTATTCAAGTACCTTTAGTACTATTTTAATAAAGATAATTAAATTTGCTACGATTTGGGTGTAACTTGAGCCCACTATATTTATGTTTAATGGTTGCGGAGATACAGCAATTCAAAGATGAGCAATTTTTTCAAAAAGTGAAAATGTTGTGGAAGTGTCATTTTCTGACAAAAACTGGCTGAACTACTGCTCCTAGGTAAAAGTTATCCGAGAATAATTTGTAGAGAATTTAATTAGCTTCAATTTAATACCAAAGTGGTGCCTCTAGCTTTCATAGTTACTTCAAATATATAAAAATAGTAAAATATCGGATTTTGATTAAATGATAAAAACATTGTTCTGAATAAATGTAAGTATGTATTTTTATAAAAAAACATGGTTGTAAATTTGTCTTTTAAAATATAACATATGATATCAAAACAAATAAACGTAACACATAAAAACCAACATAAATATAAATGTAAACAATAAACTTATACGTACTATTTAGGTACACGGTCAAGCAAAAACAGTATAGACATTCGCCCTTTTGGAAGGACCTGAGGGCTTATTGTCTAACGCACTTGCAATCACGATCGGCTTCAAAGTGGAGCAATTGTTTTCATTTTGTATGCAGACAAGCCTTCGATTTTCAAAATGAAAACGATCGTGATTGCGAGTGCGTTAGACAATAAGCCCTCAGGTCTCATCCACTCTAGATCAGTGGGGGAGGAGGGATAACTTTTTCTGGAGGTGGAGCCGGGTCAGTATGTGGTGTTGGGTCGTCCACATCCTCGTCCTCCTCGTCCAGAACGATACGGATGGCGTTGTCGCCCGTGGCAGAAGGAACTTTGTTAGAGCACTTGAGCCCAGGCTTTCTGCAATTGCACGGCCCTTAGCAACCTCTGTTTGCATTTGCAAGCCACCATTTTAAGCAGGATCTGAGCAGCGGGCTCTGCGCCCTTTGCTCATCTTTGACTTGTTGTATCTCCGCAACCAATGAACATAGTGTGCTCCGGTTACGTTGAACTTGTAGAAAATTTAATTTAATGCACAATTGTACTTGAAAAACGCTTCCTTAGGGTAGTTTTTTCAAAGAAACTGAAACAAGTGCCAAAATTTCGCAGTTTTTCGAGCGCAGGGTTTTCAGAGTGTTAACTACGCTCACGAGACCTAACAATATATTAAAAAAACGTAGTTACATGCGCGTTTGCGACGTTTGCCTTTTTTTGTGTTGATATAGACTGGCCTAGATTCCGTGCTAAGGAAATTATATTTTATGACCCCTTAACACCCCACGGCAGTCACATGACTGCCGCCCAAAAAAGACGTCGCCTTACGAGTCTTACGACGCACGGTGGGCTGAAAATCGACTTTCATAGAAATAGAAACCGAAGTCGTAAATGTTTTTTTTCCTCTCTTGAAATAGCTTCTGTTTGCCATCCTCATATAAGAAAATGAGCCTGAGATAATTTGGATCGGTAGGATGTCAAGTGTTCACTAAACGCCAAGACTGATATCCGGAATGACCGTCACCATTGTAATAAATAACAATGCTATAATAATTATTATAGAACTGTTATTACCACGGCAACGCTCATTAAAGAATTGTTTTCTCACTTCGGTTACGCTATAGGTGGTATTCTGATACCGTTAACAATATCAATATTAGCGGTTTACAGTACGCGAGTAGAAAAATAATCATTGTTATCTGTTCTCTTAATAAAATGTTATAGGTATTCAACCAAAAAAGAACAGACGAGTTGAAAGCCTCCATCCATATGGTTTATTTATCGATAAAGTTATTATTATCATCGAATCGAGGCAGCGCTAATTTTTTAAACCTTTGGCCTGGGGCACGTTTTATAAACCTACAAGTAACAATTTTACAGATTGAAAATGGCAACACTGCTTAAATGGCTGGGTCGAGGTTGTGACAAATGGAAACTTGTAACCTGTAAATTGTAATTTGTAGCTTTATAAAACAGGGGCCTGTTTTATAAAGCTACAAATTACAATTGGACCGCCAAGCGACGTGTTTTTGGTTGGTATGCCATGTCCATAGGGTACTTACAAGGAAAGTACCCAACTGTCCGGCTCCGATTTGGGTTATTTTTATATATGTTAGAGAATAGTCTAAAATAACAGACACGTATTTTTTTAGCTGCCCAATCTCAACGTTGGGAGAAATTGTCCTCCAAAGTACTGAAAAGTGACTAAACCCTCTAACTTCTATAGAGAATTAAAAAAAAAATGCTATTTTTCTACTGTTTTTGATTATAAAGTTTAAGAATATGAAAAAATAATGAGCACGTGTTTTGTTATATCGGCTAAAACTCATCAAAAAAAGTAGGAAGAAAAATAGCATTTTTTTTTAATTCTTTGTATAAGTTAGAGGGTTTAGTTCTAACATTCTATGAGCTGAAAAAAGGGCGGGAAAGTTCGAGTTGGTGGCCGCGTTTTTTGATTTGGAAAAAGTATTTTCTGGTTTTTAGTTTATAAGTGATCAGGAGAAGTTGTATGTATATATTTTAATTTTAACTAAGTGTATATATTGTATATAAACTCATGGAAAGTCCTTTTCTAGTCCGAACAACGAAGACCAAATACTGCCTCTCGGGGGAAATAATTCGTGTATAAGCGAATTTTGGCATAGTTGTAGGGAATGGTGTTTTAAACCACATACTAAATGTACTGACGGGTGGGGGTGGAGCTAACGGGTGGGGGGGTCTAAAGGTCCCTTTTTTTAGTTTTTCGAAAATAACTCGTAAACGGTGGCCCATAGCAAAAAGTTTTCCATTACATGATTAATCTGCATAAAATTCTCTACAAAAAAGTTTTAGACATTGTTTCTCTGGGATCAATATTTAATGAGATATGGAGGGAAGAATGATTCCCGAAAGGCCATAATCGGGTTTCCATTGTAAGTCGGCCCTTATATCAAATGAGCTCGGGTTTTTTTTGTGAGTTCCTCTTATAGTGAAGATTATTTATGCTGAGTATCAACATCTTAATTGTGACAGTTCTCGACTTATGATTTTTTTAAATTTCCTGTTTCTCGGGATGTATTCAAGCGATTTGGTTCAAACTTTGGGATGATGTTCTTTTTATAGATTTGCATCGCCTCCCAAAAAACAAATACTAGTTATCATATAAAAAAAAGAAAATAAAGACCAAATAAAAAAGATTGATATTTTTTTCTGTATTCAATAAACTCGTGAATAAGCGAATTTTGGCATAGTTGTAAGGGATGGTATTTTAAGCCACATACTAAAAGTACTGATGGGTGGAGTAGAAGCTAACGGGTAGGGGGGGGTGTAAAGGTCCCATTTTTTAGTTTTTCTTAAATAACTCGTAAACGGTGGCTCATAGCAAAAAATGTTCCATTACATAATTAATCTGCATAAAATTCTCTACAAAAAAGATAATTACACTTTTTTACTGGGATCAACATTTAATGAAATATGGAAGGAAGAAGATGGACAATAAAAACAAACTTACATTTCTTTAAGTATGGCAGGTATATTCATAAAAATAAAAATCCTAATCCTAGTAATATTATAAATGCGAAAGAGAGTGTTTTTCTTGACCATCCAGAATCCAAATAGGCTTGGTTAGGTTAAGTTATTTTTTAACCACCCAGTACCGAAAATTAACCATGTAAAAATTAAACAGGTACAATAATTATTTTTCGACCACCCAGTACTAAAAATTAAACATGTAAAAAATTTAATACCGATGTAGGTACACTAACTATTCTTAATTACCTATTCAACTTTAGAAGTAAAAACTAATTGGACACTTACATCTACCTAGTACCTACTATAATACTTTACGCACTAACATCTAAATCGTAAAATTCGTTCAGTGTGAAATTGTGCGACTTTAGTTTATACATGGAAGTATAATATACTGCGACAAAGTTCTTTGCAGGGAGTGTAAATAGGAGCGGCAAAGCCCGCTCGCACTCAATGATCGAAGACCTTCGTCCTTCTTGCTTTGTTTAGGACATTGTCAGTTTGTATTATTCAATACAAATATGGGCCACCGTTTACGAGTTATTTACGAAAAACTAAAAAAAGGGACTTTTAGACCCCCCCCCACCCGTTAGCTCCACCCCCACCCGTCAGTACTTTTAGTATGTGGTTTAAAACACCATTCCCTACAACAATGCCAAAATTCGCTTATACACGAATTATTTCCCCTGAGTTTGCTTCGTTGCTTGGGCTATTCTTTTGTTTGTCATGGATGAGAACGAGCCTCCGGACCTCGGAGGCTCGGCGCCCCCCCCGGTAGCTTACTAAGTTACTATTTCCAACGAATCTGGAATGGATACAGACGGATCTGCGTCTACTAATTTATTAAAAAGACCGCGAGAATCGAAAAAAATATTATCAAAAAAAAAGAAAAAAGAATATTTAAAATTGTCGCCCCTAGGGCCGGCATCACCATCAAGGAAATAGTTAGTCCTAGTGATACAAACGGTACTACTTTACCCGCGGTGTCATCTCAGGATAACAATAACCGCCCATACATAGTTCATGTACAAAGTGAACAACAATTGCCTAATGGCGGGACTACTCTTCATCCCATCACTTTTGGTAGGTTCCTTAAAAGACATAATTATCTACAATGTTGTAAATGGTAGCATCAAAAGAATTGGGCGCAATAGGTCATCAATAGCTTTCTCAGAATTCACACATGCCAACCTATTTATTTTATTAGACACAGCAGCCTTGTATTAGAGAAACTTAATTAAAGCATTCATACCAACATTTAGTGTCACCCGTATAGGACTAGTTAGGGGTATACCTGCGGAATGGACTACGGAAGAAATTGTGGACAATACCACGCTACCTCCGCGTTGTGGAAAAATACTCAAAATTTGAAGTCTGAATTTTAATCACACCAATGTGCAGTGTAGATCTTAACCACAGTTTATCAAATGTGGGCAGGAGGAGCACACAGGTGACTCTTGCATTGTACTAGAAGGTTCAGGGTCACGTTTTCATTGTGGAGGTGTTCACTTTGCCACAAGTATATAAGAGTTGTCTTGAATTTGTGAGACAAACTAAAATTAAATTGTCTATGGCTCAAAATAACATCTCATACTTTGAAGCTTCACCCATCAGTCCCATCACTCTCAAAATCATTTGCTGATGTAGTCAAAAAAGCTTTAGATAACAATAACTCGTCAATAACCCCAATCTCATGATCATCATTCTCAGCCATCAACCATTCATTCTTATAAAAAAACCGTTACTCTTAAACCCAGTCTTACACCAAAACTTCTAAAGGGATATGATCGTGGTGCTCACCGTGATCTTATTCGAGACTACGATATGCCATCTTTTGCAAATGGTGCTGCCTTAAAATAGTTATTTATGTAACTGGTACATAATGATGCTTCTTAAGGTACGAGCGCCGATGTTAGAGCGCGAGCTTGCGAGCGCTCTAATTATAGGCACGAGTACCTTAAGAGCTAATTATGTACCGTTGCATACATAACTTTTTCTACAAGCTTATAATGATAATGACAAAAATAAACAATCGCTAACTTTTCTCGTATACTTCACTCGATTTTTCTGCTAACAAATTACTTGTTAGCAAAGTCATTTTCATTATTCCGATTGGCGTTAACAGTTTGTAAATTTTATTGCTAATTGTTTACAAATTTCATGCAGTTTTTAATAGTTGGGTACTAAAACAGTTCTGACAATTTATCATAAAAGTTGGAATGCCAAACACAATGCCATTTTGTTGATACCCATATTGAACGTAACCGTGGTAACCAAATAACAAGTCGATGGATATTACTCATCTATTTTTAGTAACTTAATAAAAATGTAATTCTTAACACATATTTACTCTCAAAATTAATTTTATTTTTAATATACGTAATTTTGATTGGTGTTAAAATGTTTTGAACGGTTTTTATACAAATTATTAGGATGTCAAGTGTTAACTAAACGCAAAGACTGATATCCGGAATGACCGTTACCATGGTAATAACAATGCTATAATAAATTATAGAACTGTTATTACCATGGCAACGCTCATTATACAATTGTTTTTACTCTTCGGTTACGCTATAGGTGGTATTCTGACACCATTAACGATATCAATATTAGCGGTTTATAGTACGCGAGTAGAAAAAGTAAATTACAAAATGAACAACAAACAAATAAATAAATCATAATAGCTTTAATCCACTCATTATCACATTTGAACATTATAAAACCGAACTACGCTGCCCCTATAATTTATGCCATCAGTAATATCACCATCTCCCACAACGGATTGCACACCTCATAGTGTAATGCAGTGGAACTGCTGTAGTATAGGAAGATAAAATCTGACTTAACTGCCGCACTCTGATAGATAATCCTTTAAATAATAATTTATAATAAAACGTTAATTAATAATACCAAATATTGAGTAAAGTTTTGAGGTAGCAAATTGGTTTGTGAATTAAAATTCTTATACTTTAATATTATTTCTAGACGAACTTGTAAACGATTCGCACTTGACGGTTATGATTTGACAAGTGACTGCTCCCCGCCAAATTGTACGGGTAACGTTGGATTTTACTGTAATGTGATGTGAATAAAAAACTAAACAGTTAAACAAGTTGTTTTACACTCTAACAAATTCAGAAGTGCTATATTTTTGGAGAACCTGTAAAATTCACGCGCCGAAATCCACTTTGGCCTGTCTGACATCGAGTTAAGTTTGCTCCGCTTGAGTTTGCAGTCGTAGATACTGTTTACTAGCTGAAACTTGGGGATCTTTGGATTGAAACAAGTACGAATTATATATGGATGGAGTTAAGAGGTGACTAGCAGCCCGACGAGGTCAGTGATTTCCTTCTTTTCTATCTCCGGGTGCGAGAATCTTCATTCAAACGAACTAAAAGTACGTTACTTACGTTGCGTTTGTGTCAAATTTGTGATCGACTTTATTAATGATTGATCATTGTGATAGACATCAACGTTTTCGAAGGAGTTTAATACATTTATTCGGGTTCAGTGGAAACGTATCCACAAGTCAACAGATAAGTTTTATCTAAGAACATAAGTGACAAGTGATACCTACTATAAGTTAGAGACAATTTTATGAAACTATGTGTATATATTTGTTTCCTTATTTTAAGTAACCATTCTTGAATTTAGTATGTCTGGTGTAATTTTCGTTAAATGCCTTACTATAATGATCTTTATTGCATAATCTTATAGTGTTTCTTGTTCAAATTGTAATACCATTAATTATATTTAGATAGATATTAAGGTTATAAAGGAATTGATATTGCAATTAAAATTATAATAATAATTTAAACAATACTGCATATAAAGTATACCTAATTTGAAAGTTGGAGTTGATAACGGGGTTCTTTATCAATTTTGATGTTAATTTTATAGATATTTATGTTGGTATAGAGTTATTTTGCTAATGTTATAACTTTCTAACAAAATGGGAAAGCACCGAAGATCACGTTCTAGGAAAAGACATACTGGACATAGGCGTTATAGGAGTTATTCTAGTTCAACTACTTCAGATAGGTCATACAGCACAGATACATATAAAAAGCAAAGCCGGCATTCAAAAACAAGGTACGATCGATCACCATCCAAGCACAAACATCACCATCGTAATAAACATGGAAAGAAATCCTGTAAACTTGGTTCAAGGAGAAGAGATTGTGTAAGGAGTAAGTCATGTGAGACTCCGCCCCTTAACTTTACACCGTTAAATGAAAATGTGTCCATGTTGGTGCCTAACACTAACCAAAACTTAATTGACAGTTTAAATAACGATGCATCTGTACCAACTGTGAGTCCTGCAGTGTCTACCACTGTACCACCAAGTACTATTCCTGTATGGTCTCAGAATTTATCAGCTAATTTCAATGTTATTCCTGAATTTGATCCATCTGATGATAATCAAAGTGTTGAGTGGTGGATCCATAAAGTGAATGAGTGTTCAAAAATATACTCTTGGGACGATAGGCAAACATGCCATTTTGCTCTTTCAAAGCTGATGGGTTTGGCTAAAAAGTGGTATCAAGGGTTGCCATCATTGCTTTTTACTTGGAATGAATGGGTAAGTAAATTAAAAGCTGCATTCCCTTCGAATGAAAATTATGGAGATTTGCTAACAAAAATGCTTAGAGTGCGTTGTAAATTAGGTCAGCAGCTTGATACTTATTACTATGATAAAATAGCACTTTTAAACAAATGTGAGATTGTTGGGCGAAAAGCTGTTGGATGTTTGATACATGGCATCGACGATAAATTTGTAAGAATGGGTGCCAATGCATGTATGTTTGATGAACCTGAAAGACTTTTATGCTATTTAAGAACTGTTTCTAATAGCAATGATAGTGCCATTGTAAGGCCTAGATTTGGTTTTTCTGCACCGAAAAGTAATAAAATAACTAATTCAACAACTGAATTACGTTGTTTTAACTGCGGAGAGATGGGGCACATTAGTGTAAAATGTACAAAGCCCTTAAGAAAGTGTGGGTTTTGTCATCGCCTTGGTCATTACACAAAAGATTGCTACAAAAGGGGGCCCTCTACCACCATGGAGGACAAAAACAATAGTAATAATGAACAGGAAAAACAAAACAAAATAATGTGCATAAGTCAGACTAGTAGTAATCCAAACAACAAATATTATAAAACTATTAAAGTCAATAGTATAGAACGACTTGCATACATAGATTTAGGTAGTGCATGTACACTGATTCGTGAGACTGATGCTAAAGATATATTGCTAGGTTGGGATATAACAGCATCTTTACCAAATCTTCGTGGCTTTGGAAACTCTGTCGTTCAAGCTTTAGGTAGTAGGGAAGCTATGGTGGAGATTGGCAAAGTTAGCGCAAAAGTAAATTTTATTGTAGTAGCAGATCACTACATGCCTGTGCCAATTATTGTAGGACAGACTTTCACAGAGCAATCAAATGTTACAATATACAAATCAGCAGAAGAACTTCTATTCATACAGACTCCTAACTATGATTGTTGTGATGAAATATCCAAACATAAGTTATTGGTTAGCACAGACACGAACGTTGAAGCCAATTGCACATCACCAGTACTAATTCACACGGAAATGCACTATACCGGTAATTTGTTTGTAACAGGTGGTTCAAGAATCATTTGTGGGAAAGAATGTTTTGTTGTGCCAGGGTTATATAAAATTGATAACGGGCAAGGATATATAATGCTAACAAATGTTGGAAAAACGGATTTGTTAATCAAGCAGGATTATGTTATTGCTAGAGGTTGCATGTATGAAGAAGTCAATGACCTGTACATAGGGCTAACTGACTTTTCTAGAACTTATGAACCTTTGCCTTTAAATAAGGTAAATATAGGAACAACCTTAAGTAACAGTGAGCATGAACAATTTCTTAAATTGTTAACAAATTACAGAGATTGTTTTGCATTAGATTTAGCAGAATTAGGGGAAACCACCTTAACAAAAATGCAAATCAAACTGAATGACGACACTCCTGTTGTATACAATCCATACAGAATGTCAATCAAGGAAAGGGAACATCTTTCGGTAATTGTGGAAGACCTTTTGAAAAACGGAATAATCAAAGAGAGCGCCTCGCCATACGCTAGCCCCGTAATACTGGTGAATAAAAAAAATGGCGAGAAGCGACTCTGTATAGATTATCGCGCCCTAAATAGAAAAACTCTTAAGGATAAGTATCCTCTCCCTAGAATCGAGGATCAACTCGACAATTTAGGAGGAAATAGTTACTTTACAAGCTTAGACCTTGCGTCAGGCTATTACCAAGTACCGATGGCTGAAGACAGTAAGCATCTTACTGCATTTGTCACTCCAGACGGCTTATATGAATATAATAGGATGCCGTTTGGACTGGCAAATGCACCTAGTGTTTTCCAACGTACAATAAACACAATGCTGAAGGGGTCTGGGAGACGATTAGCATTAGCTTACATGGACGACCTGCTTGTTCCTTCAAAAAGTATTAAAGAAGGTATGGAGAAACTAGAACAGATATTTCAACTCTTACGTAATGCAAAATTGACTCTGAAGTTGGAAAAATGTCAATTTTTCCAGACCCAAGTTAACTATTTGGGCTATGAGATTTCCTCAGAAGGAATTCGTCCCGGAAATCATAAAATTCAAGCTGTGAAAGACTTTCCAGAACCAAGAAACGTCCACGAAGTGCGTCAGTTTGTTGGTTTGGCAAGCTATTTTAGACGATTTGTTAGGAACTTTTCTGTAATTGCAAGACCCTTGACAAACCTAACAAAGAAGGATGTACCATGGATATTTGGTAAAGATCAACACAATGCATTTTGCGAATTAAAAGAAAAACTCATAAGTCGCCCTTTATTAGCATTGTACAATCAATCAGCTGAACTTGAGGTCCATACAGATGCGAGCAAATTAGGAGTAGGTGCAATTCTGATGCAGAAAATTAATGATAAATTACAACCAATAGCTTATTATAGCAGACAGACGTCGCCAGAAGAGCAAAGATTTCACTCTTATGAGCTAGAGACTCTAGCTTTGGTTACCGCTCTTCAAAAGTTTAGGGTATATTTGTTGGGCACGACGTTTAAGGCAGTGACGGACTGTAGTGCTGTACGAAGTACAATGACAAAACGTGACCTCGTACCAAGAGTAGCAAGATGGTGGATATCAATGCAAGAATTTAATTTTACGGTAGAATATCGACCAGGCGCTAAAATGGCACACGTTGATGCATTGAGCCGCAATCCGGCAGGAGAAGATAATTTAGATATCCGGGATATCGTGGAGATACTCTTGGTAGAGGACGATTCAGCTTGGCTACAAACGGTACAATCAGCGGACCCGGAAATACAACGTACGATTAAAATTTTGCAGGACACTGAAAGTGATGAAATAGTAGACATAAAAAAGAATTATGCTTTTAAGAATGGTAGATTGTACAAAGTGGTCAGACTGGGAGAAGATGTTACGCTATTGTGGGTTGTGCCTAAATCTGTCAGATGGCAAATCCTACAAATGAATCATGATCGTAATGGTCATGTGGGGTTCGAGAAAACGTATGAACGAATAAAAAAAGTGTATTGGTTCAAAAACATGCGAAAATTTATAAAAAAATATTGCAAATCCTGTCTGGAGTGTGCGCATAATAAAGTGCCTACAGGTCCTAAAGAGGGGATGCTTCATCCGATAGAGAAGATTAGTAAGCCGTTTGACACACTACATGCAGATCATTGTGGTCCATTCCCTATGAGTAAAAAGAAGAATCAGCACGTATTAGCTATAATCGACTCATTTACAAAGTACATCTATCTTAAAGCAGTTAAGGATTATAAGAGCAAAACCACCATTCAAGTATTTGAAGAGTACTTCGCCCTATTCGGTGTGCCACGGCGGTTAATAACCGATCGAGGAACTAGCTTTACTAGTCATGAGTTCAAAAGATTTAGTTCTGAGAAAGGTATCAAACATATATTAAACGCTGTTGCAACACCCAGAGCGAATGGACAAATTGAACGTTATAACAGAACCCTTGTTGATTCGTTAACAGCCATAAATCATGGGAAACCCGATAATGAGTGGGACTTGGCTATACCTAAAGTTCAGTGGTCCATGAATAACACTGTCAATAAGGGTACTGGCAAAATTCCAGCAGTGACTCTATTTGGTGTAGCGCCTACTGGAAGTTGTGATCGTTTCATGAATACATTAGTATCTGAGGCTAATCCAATCCAAGATTTAGAAGAGATTCGAGAGAGTGCCAAGGATCGCATTATTTCTGAGCAACAAAAACAGAAAGCAAGATTTGATCAAAAGAGGAAAATAGCACACACATATAAAGTTGGCGATCTTGTACGTATAGAAAAAGACATATTTACACCAGCAGGGCAGAGTAGAAAGTTAGTGCCAAAATGTTCTGGACCTTTCAGGATTACAAATGTGCTGGACAATGATCGTTACGAGGTACAGGATACTCCTATAACGCGAAAAGATGGTAAAGCCATATATAGAGGTGTGTATTCGGTGGATAAAATTTATCCCTGGTTAGTTTATGCAAATGATCTGATTTCAAGTGATTCAGACAGAGAAGATTGAGATATTATTCAATATTATAATGATAAATACATTTCAGTTAGTTTTAAGACATTTAAAGTATCTTTGATTTAATGGTTTGTTTTGGTATTTTGTTATTGTTGGATGGTTGGGTCTTGTAGATGGATGGATACGATGAAAAGTCTAATATATAACATAAATAACATATATAAAAATAAAAAAAATGTTGAAATAAGGTCTGTTCAGTGTTATATTAACTAAAACATAATAAATATAATATGAAAATGTTAAGATATTGAGACCTGATTGTGATACATAAATGAGTATAACTTAAATATTACAGATAATTAAATATTTAATTAATATTATAGAAGATTAAGAGGAGGCAATTTCGCTATGATACTGAGCCGACGCTATGCGTGGGCATATAAATAAAAACTTTGTTAAACAGTGAGCTGACGCTATGCGTGGGCATACAAATAAAAACCTTTGTTAAACAGTGAGCTGACGCTATGCGTGGGCATATGGATTCAAAACTTTGTTAAACAGTGAGCTGACGCTATGCGTGGGCATACAAATAAAAACCTTTGTTAAACAGTGAGCTGACGCTATGCGTGGGCATATAAATAAAAACTTTGTTAAACAGTGAGCTGACGCTATGCGTGGGCATACAAATAAAAACCTTTGTTAAACAGTGAGCTGACGCTATGCGTGGGCATATGGATTCAAAACTTTGATAATTATAGTGAGCCGACGCTTTATGCGTAGGCATTAATAGAATCCAGATAAGATGGTGAGCCGATTGACGCTATGTGAAGAGCCATTTAAATAAGAATTTCATGGAAATTCATGTTGACTAAAAGATACATATTTTAATAATTAAGTTTGTTGGTTACTTTTTGTTTTTTTTTTCTATTATTTTTGTTTTTTTTCTTATTGTATAATTGTCAACTAGAACCACGCGAGGACGCGTCTGTTGTCAGGATTGGTCGAATGATAGATAATCCTTTAAATAATAATTTATAATAAAACGTTAATTAATAATACCAAATATTGAGTAAAGTTTTGAGGTAGCAAATTGGTTTGTGAATTAAAATTCTTATACTTTAATATTATTTCTAGACGAACTTGTAAACGATTCGCACTTGACGGTTATGATTTGACAAGTGACTGCTCCCCGCCAAATTGTACGGGTAACGTTGGATTTTACTGTAATGTGATGTGAATAAAAAACTAAACAGTTAAACAAGTTGTTTTACACTCTAACAACTCAGAGACGTCAATTAAATTTAATGCTTGTTTAGTGACGTGTTGTCTTATTCTATTGCTGTAGCAAAGAAAGTGACAGCAGCAACTTTAATCAAGCATTAAATTAAATTGACGTCTCTGAGTGCGGGAGTAAGTAATTTATATTTTACATAACTTTGAACCTCTTATCTTTGCATTAGCAGAGATCTGGCTTAAGCTAGGTTCTACATTTAAAATGAATGTTTTTTTTTTGTAGTAATGGCTTTCTGCTGCTAGGCACTTTGCCAAAATTAATGGTTATTCCTGAGGCTCTACTTTGAAATCCGTAATTCGAACTTCGTATCGCCCCGTCACTTTCTTGCGAGTTAGTGACGCGTCGAGAGCAAAAGGGATAGCAATAGACGAAGTTCGAATTACGGATTTCAAAGTAGAGCCTCTGTCTTCGTGAAGACAAAGCTGACGGGTATGGCGGGGTTGCCATAATCTTAAGTAATTCACTTTGTTTCACGCCTGTTCCTATTTCATCACATAATGATGATTTTAATATAGTAGCAGCCTTAGTAAACAACATATTTATTTTATATAGCTCACCCATCTATTAGGATATTTAATGAATTTAATCTTCTTTTATCGACTCTACCTAAGCCACTTCTTATACTAGGTGATTTTCATGGGGAAGTTCCGTCTCAAACTCTCAAGGGGAAGAATTTTTTGATATAGTAGATCATCATAATTTATGTGTATTAAATTCAGGCTCACCCACACGTAGAACTAACCCCAATGAAGGCTACAGTGCAATTGACATATCAATAGCATCCCCAAGTTTATCTACAATGTTTACATGGTCTACACTTACATTTACCTTTGGTAGTGAATTTCCCTATATTAATAAAAATAAAACTAACAAAATCCCTCCCAAGAAACCTCGAATGAACTATAGGCTTATAGTATTTTATGTAACTTATACATAAAGAGGGTCCTTAAAATACGAGTGTGGTTTTATGAAACGAGCTGAAGGCGAATTTCATTATAAGATCACACGAGTGTTTTAAGGCCTAGTTGTGTACAGTTGCATACATTACTTTATCTACATACATATTATAAGTACTATAAGATGCGTTCAGTAGGCGGCAAAACAAACAAATGGCGACAAAGCTACCTAACCTGTGTCACGAATTTGAATGTTTTTTTAAAATAATAGACAAACTAACAAAGTCCCTATTCTAATGTCATTCGAAATCAAAATGGCGTACGACACTTTACTTAAAATATACCGAGTCGACGTTCAATTGATACTAGAATTGGCCCCCTGTTTGAATTGTGTTGGTTTTGGAAGATGTTCCAAATTTGAACAACATTACTTTATCAAAAGTTGTATCGTAATTTTAACTTTTCATTACAGCTATATAACTTAATACTTAATGACAAAAGCATCAACAATGTCTAACTCTAGCCCATACAGTCATACCATAGGTACAATTTTAAATTTCGCGGTCAATTTCAGTCTCGGCTTTCGTTAGCCAGTAAAATTGTATCTTGTAATGCTGGTCATTGTCTACGGATTCTGAACGCTGGCCGGCCGCATACATTCGTTTTCCGAATTCGATTTCCAAATGCGGAATTCCGAATTGGAATTCCGTGAGACTAGCGCACACATTCGGTTTTCTTCATTCGGAATTTATACAGTCAGTTCGGATCTGTGGTACGGATAGATAGTGATAGCGTGGTGAACACGTGGTTGTGGTAGTCATTGTTATGTAGGTATATTCCATAGGCAGGGGTATTTTTGAATAGCCAATATTAGTGTTTCTACCTCGCACATATTAAAATTATAGTTTATCGTGTACCGAGAATATAAATAAATAATATATAAGCCACAGATTGCTCCCTCGCTCTTCGACGTTAGTTTTTGACGACTCTTATAATCTTTGGGCGCGATACGAATCGAAATTTCCGAATGTATGCGCCAGCACAAACGAAATGTATGGAAGTGCTGCGTTCTACATGACGTCATTAGGTTTTTTCCGCATGACGTCATTAAGTTTCTCCGAACGCAGCGGCTTGCATTCGGAACGTACGAACGGAATTTGTTCCGTTCGGAAAAAAAACGAATGTGTGCGGCAGTAAATGTATTTTACATTGATTCCATGCCTTCGGGTGTCCGAATGCGGAAAACGTATTCGGAAACCGTATACGGAAAACGAATGTATGCGGCCGGCCGCGCGTGTCCGAATGCGGAAATCGTATTCGGAAACCGTATACGGAAAACGAATGTATGCGGCCGGCCTTATAACTTCATTTAGCCGAGTGACATATATATGTCAAATTTCATCTGTGACATTTGACGCCAATGACATTGGCAAAGGTCAACTGATAAAACTCCTTATTACCCAATATAAAACTGCGAGTGTACGCCCCAAGTCTGTCATATCGAGCAGTGTGGTGCGGCTCCTAGCTTTAACTTTTGCGTAAAATATTTCAAACATGGGTTCCCGCTTCCAAGTCGTCGAGCAGGGGAAGCCGATAGAGGTGTTTCAGATGAACAAGTTGTTTGTGGAAGACACTTTTCAAAACAAGGTCAATCTGACTGTTGGCGGTAAGCTTGTTCTATAATCTATAAAACATTTATCTAAACTTGTTATGAAATTTCAATAAATGTTGTTTTACTAATGGTGACTTATTATTTTGAGTAGGTACTCAACTTATCAATTACTGCACTGATTTGATATTATATATGAGTATATATTATATTATTAGTCTTGGATGTTTTCTATGTATTTATGTATATATTTTTTAAAGAAGTAAATTTATCATTATCTAGTACCCATAGTACAAGCCTAGTACTTTGTTTGGAACTACATAGGTCATTTTAAAGTTAATTGTGTCTAATGATCTTCATATTAAATTATGTCTGCAACAGGTTTGAAGCCAGGTTGCAACTGCAAATAACAACCCATGTTGCTATATATGTGACCCTCAGGTTACTCAAGTTGATTGTATTGTAAATATTCATTAAAAACTTTATTATTTAAATAGCATACAGAGATGAAAATGGAAAGCCATGGGTTTTGCCTGTGGTGCGCAAGGTGGAAAAACAAATAGCTGATGACGACACACTCCTGCATGAATATTTGCCGGTACTTGGTGAGTGCTATTTGTTTTAACAGCTACGTCTGCCCACTAATCATGCCCAATTGTTGTGTTTTCGCTAGGGACATTTAGCCTTGGTTGTTTGTATGGTTAACTATGCTTAACTATGGTCCAGCTTTTTGGTCCTTACCCATACACCCCCATTTGTACTCTGTTTTTGTGGTATTACATAAGTTAGTTACAACAGTATTTAGATTGCAGTATTTCTGGTCAGGCTCTGTTTGATTTGTTATTTTGAAGTGGAATTGACTATTACTTGTAATTTTGGTGATACAATTTACATCATAACAGTACTGGGTTGTAACATGTAATTTTGGTGTTCTAGAGCATACAGAGATCTAGTATACCATCTTCCTGGTTATGTGCCTTCAGTAAACGTGCTTTGTTTGGTCCAACTAGCAATCCTGTTGGTATTTTACTTAAACATACATCAGTTGCAAGTAGTAACCTAGAAATATCTCCAGATTTTAAAAGTCCCTGTCAGCCATCATGATGCCCTCTGATATATGTATGCTATTTGGTTTGTTCTCCTGTTGTGGCAATTGATTACACAACTGAATACTTAACTTATTGGTGAATTAAGTACAACTCAACATTTAAAGCTTTAAGCTAGTAGTGTAATTTATTAATTTGTTAAGCTTGCAGTTAATGCTTGGGGTGTAATTTCGTTGTTCCATTAAACATTATTGGCTGGGTAGATAAAAGATGATGATGAAAGTGAAATAGAAGATTGTGTTTATTCCCAGTAATGTATTTACAATGTGTTCCAACAAATGCCACCTTTATTAAATCCACGTTAACTGGTTTTGATCACTATAAAACTACTAAGCACACGTTTTTTATTGAGTAACTTTGTGTTATTATCTGATAAGAATATCTCGGGCTCATGCTTTTAAAACGATTTGTCAAAGTGGAACTGATGACTTATCAACGGCACTTTTAAATCGAATTTTACTATTATATTCTGACGTCAAATTTTATTTGGTGATAAAAGCAATTTTAAGCCGATTATTGCCGAACCAGCAAAATTTCGTGTACGGCCTCTTAATGCGTATACTTTATACTAACTTTTGTATTCAAATTCAACGATAAACCGTAATATACAAATTATTACGTAAACTTGCATATCTACACACGTATCGAAAATACTTTAAAACGTGTTCTAAAATTGTCATGTCATGATCAACATTACGTCACTTCGGGTCACCTCCAACAACCGCCTCATCAACAACGGTGTTCTAATAACTAATTTCGTTGTCCCTGCCGCTTGCATCCATCGGTTTCCCTCATCTTGGCACGTAGTAGGTTCCCCTTGTTTATTTAGGTATATCCACGCTGCGTCTTCCTGCACGCGGACGCCACTCGAGAACTTTTCGACCCCATCAGCCATCTGTTCTGCGAGCGATGTGCCACGCCCACTGACACTCGAGTCTGGCAATTGACAACATTTCATTTTGGTGACACCTGCAAATTACTATAGGAATCGAAAGGAGCCTCCTGAACACGGCAAAATATTTATTTCAATTTATATTTCTCTATTTAAAAAATTATAAGAATGTTAAAAAAAATATCGAATTTTACCAATACTACGCCAGAATAGATATAACACCATTGACTTTTTCACGAGAAAAAAAGCCGTCATAATTCTAAATTTGACATTGACACTATTGACAGACAGATATACCTATACTTAAATAATTATCGGTGGACCGCCATTATTTAAAAATAAAAGAACTTTTTTTTAATACAGACTGGCCTAACGTAATATGTCCATTGTGTCGTAGAAATGAAGTTACGCCGTTTTAGAATAAGTACATCTTAATAAATGAATAATAGAATTATTATTCATCCTAGGAAAAAAATAAAACTATTAGTGTCTTCCTCCTTCCAAACAGTATCTATAGAACGAATAAAATTAAAGTCTTGAAAATATGAAATCTTGTCAATTCTTTGCGGTTCTTGTGCGGTTCTCCTCATTTCTGATGCAAACACGCAAATAAATTCCGAGCATCATTGAGTGACATAAGCTCTTTTATAAAGCCCATCGTTAGCGCCTACGTCTCAGTACCGTAAGGCCACATAAGGCATTATCGGCAATACACATTGGTCGAAGACTTTCAACTTGAGATAGGTACGCTGCTGCATATTGGGCGAAACGATATTGGTTTCGCTCCGTAGCCTTCCCGATCACGGGACAGGATTCGTCGGTTGATCGTTTTCTTGTGGATGTGTGTGGATTAAGTATTTTTCGCGACTGTGCATAATCGGAATTCTAACACTCGTGTTACGATGCCTGTCATTCATTACATAGCAGTCATGTAAACTACTGGAGCTTGTATCGAACCGTTATGAGTTGGAATAACATATTGTTACATACGTGGGGGTAGGTAACTGATAGAAATGCACGAATACAACGATAATCAAAAATAGACTTTAATAACGCACTCGCTTAACTCCCACAATAAACTTCGGGAAGTAATTCAATGGTAAGCCGTTATTAAAATTGATTCGCAAAAAAATAAGCAATTAACTCATTTGGGCAGCATACAAAGATTTGGCTGGCAATAAATAAAAATCGGGCTACAACTCTTGTTCAGCAAACAATTTACAAACGGTTAACATTTTAACCAATATCAATCTGCTTTTTTATCATTTGTCATTTGTCTGCCTAATAAACAGTCGAGCTGCAAAATAATTACTTGCCAGCAAGATTTTACAATTGGTCAGCAGAGAAAACCTGGTTATCTATATAAATAATTGGATTGCGTTTAGTTTGAAAAATCAGCAGTGTTCGTTATTGTGGGCGGAGCGAAATCAGAACACGTGACGCGAACACCCAAGCGTTGGTGTTTTTGAGGTTAGTAGTAATTACAAGTTAAGTTTTGTCACACAAATTTAGAAATCAAAATCATTCCCTAGTTTAACCGAAATTTTTATGTAGGCAGGTTAGGTTAGGTTCGTTTTTGAATCAGGCCCGGAAGGCCAGAACAACCCAGAAATAGGAGCTCCGCGTGAGCGGATCTCCTTCAATTCTGTTAAATTTTTAATTTTGATGGTGGGTTTGGCTTATGTGCGTTGCCGGCACGGCAGTAAATTTGCCCCCTATTTTTTGATGGACAAAATTAAATATTTTGCTTACCTACTGATTGCTTACCAAAATTCGATTCACTGTGGGTCGCTCAATTCAGCTCTAATATTTAATTTGCTGAACAACATAATTTAGAGCTGTTCAGTATATCATTAATTGCAGACAGATTTATAAATGTTTGCTAACCATAAGTTGCTTACCAACTAGCTATTTTGGCTGACCAAATACATATTTCTGTTCACCAAAATTAGAATATTTTGCTGATCGATTAAATGATATCCATAAACTTCGATCGCTCGGGTCGCTCTTGTTCGCACTGTTCGCTTCCAAGTAAAGAGTGAATGTTCCCACAATAGCGGTCCACCTTTTTATAGTTCCCGTGTCCGAACTGCTCTTATAACCAGGTTCTCAAAAAACCAGATTCGAATTATTGGGAGAAGATATTAAACAATACCCTAACATTTATGTTTAGTTCTGGGATTTCGATATGTTGAGGATCTGGTATTTTAAAATGCTGGTATATCGGGAATGAGTGTTCTGGAATGATCGATGTACTTCGCCCCGCTGAGGACGATCAAGACTATTTGTTGCTGGAATGTTCTACGTATTGCTACCTTATTTTGTTTACAATAGGGACGTCCTTGACTCACGGGTCTGGAATGTTCTGTGTGTTGCTGTCTCATTTCCAATCGTGTTATCTCTTTCACACGTTTCTCGAAGGTTCTCAGTATCGCTGTCTCTCTCTCTAATCCTGTTATGTCTTTCACACGCTTCTCGAAGGTTCTCAGTATCGCCGTCTCTTTCTAATTGTTCTATCTCTTTCACTCTTAGTGGAAAATTGCAATATACTGAAATGTACTTCAAAGGCCCATAAGGGAACCTAAAAACGCCTGAAAATGGGTTTTCAGTATATGGTGTAGTCTGATAGAGCGTGGCTTGAAACGGACTGAAAACATGTTTCAGGAGCCTGAAAAGAACAGCAAGTTGGTCGAAATTTTGATAATCTAGTATGTGATAGAGCTACCCCTAAAACGGACTGAAACTGATATTTCAGCCTGCTGAAAACGCTTCTAAAGCACCAAAATCCAAGATTGAAAATTAGACGCCTAATCTCATCGACGTAACAATATTACACTGCTGAACTAAATGAAGCGACTGCACGGTAAGCCACGGCACGGCAGCATATACTAAGGGAGGAATGTGTGTTGTCTGGCAGGCCTGGAGGAGTTCGCCGCGGCCTCGGTGTCCATGCTGCTCGGTGCCGACAGCCCCGCCATCTTGAGTGGTCGTGTAAGTAACCTCTTTAATTATGATTTTAAAAAACATCCTTATTACTATAGGTTAAATAATTACTCGTACATGTACAGTCGCCCTCACACTTAACTGACCATTAAAGACGGAGCTGAGAATAAGTGTCAATGCTTGAAAGGGATGTAAATATATTTAATATGAAAAAAATATCTACATCCCTGTCAAGCATTGATATTTTCTCTCTGCTCTGCCTCCAATGGTTAGTTAGGTGTGTTGCTGTGTGTACTTAGTTTTACATTATGCCTCTACTAAATACTATAGAATATCTGGTGTTGCACGTAAAAAAATATATTTTGAGAAACCCCTACCGCTGTTACGTAGCATTTTTCAATATTACGTCATCTTCATTAGGGAATTATAGCTTTGCAATTTCGGACGTGACACTCCCATCCATGGGGTCCGCGGGCGACGGGAGACGAAAGACAGCGGGGCGGTATGAAGTGTGCGCGCGGCGGGGGCCGTCTGTCTGACAGGAGCGCCGTCCAGTCGGGCGCCGTCACTGCTGGCGGTAACTTGTGTAATGTGTATAGTCGAGTTCATAAATATGTGTACACTTTTGTACGTTATCACCAGACATAGAAGTTTTTGTGGCACGATAAAAATTGTCCTAGGGACTTGCGAACGGTATAAATTTGTCGATAAATTGTACTTTCTTAAGACAGTTATAACTATCTACGTATCATTTTTTTTATTCTTAAATCTTTTCCATATATTTTCCGAAAACTGAGTAGGTATTATATTAGAGTAGGTAAATAAATTATTTTTCACTTCTCATGCTCTTAAAATGTTACTTTAGTCTCTGCACATCGGGACTAAAGTTCCTTTTTAATCTCTAGGGATTAAAGTAAAATTGTTTTAATTTACTTTGGAATCCCCTTAACATCCAATCACGGTGTTTGTGAATGGAGGATTTATTGCTATTTTCCGTCTTTTTATATAGACCACAGAATAAAGACTAAAGGCAAAGAAGCCGTGAAATAAGATGAACGTTGCACCAGCTACTTGTCTCTACTTTATAGATTACATTTTGATAAGAGGAAAAGAAACAAAAACTAGGTGTCTTTTCTTCTTTAAATTGTCATGATCAGAAGGTGAAGAAACGTCAAATCAACGACCGGGTTTCGGTCTTCTTTGGCGTTACTTTCTTCCACACTGGTGCTTAAAGGTCCAAATCACGCCTTGTGACGATCTCTTTCCAACTCACTATGAAAACCATAAGTAAAAGGAAGTCAACCATAATG
This sequence comes from Acleris cristana, assembly GCA_948252455.1. NCBI lineage: Eukaryota > Metazoa > Arthropoda > Insecta > Lepidoptera > Tortricidae > Acleris > Acleris cristana. Next base: position 25,630,676 of record OX411772.1, on the reverse strand, counting down.
TATTTTCTGCCTATTTAGTACGGTTTCTATGCCTCTAGTTTTTATTCTGTGGTACGTGGAAATAACCTCAAAATGACAACTGTGAAAAAATACAATTAAAAATGATTTAATTTCGTGAAACACGATTAATGATTACGAATATGAATATATTTAATTATATTAAGGATGAATTCATTTAATTATGCTTGGTCCAATTAGTTTTAAAATAGTTTTCAAGTTTGAACCTGTTGGCTAAATATGCAAGCATTTAAAGCGGCACTTAACAAAAAAAATATAAAAGAAAAGAAAAAAACCGCGGAACAAATTTGTAAGATACTTTCTTATAATCAATATTGTAAATGTGTATAGAACTTCGTCAGTGCTGGATTGAGCAAGCCCGTCGGGGTCCGTAGCAAATTCTATAAAGAGACCCCTGGGTTTGTTTTAGGCTACAGGTTGTGGCGGTCTTTTTCCACAACTGAGCGACTTAGATATTTATGCACCTATTTTGCGTGGGTGTTTGTTTTAGGTTATTCTGGTGGAGAATATCGACTGGATTATTCATCTTATCGTCAACCCTGATGCATATGAGTACACGCATACGCATACTGATGTAAGTACTAACATTTTAGAGGTTAGACGTGGATGCGCGGGGCCCGTAGCATTTGCTACTCTTGCTAGGTACGTGGCTAATCCGGCACTGAACGTTGTTTTTTTTCCTCGCATTCAAAGTGAAAAGTAGAGTGTTTAACGCGAGACTAAACTACCATAATGACACTCGAACTATAGCCACTCTCGCTCGCTGGCTCGCTCGCGTGGCTAAACATCTCGTGTCATTATGGCTTGTTTTAGTCCCTTGTTGAACAATCTACTAATGCTACACAATGTCATACAATTTACCTAAATAGCCGTTTATTGCAAGGCACTCTTGGTATCAGTTTACTTTGTATGGAAATCGATTTAATAGCATTAAAAGAAGTTTTTGTGTAAGAAACAAGTCAATAATAAAAAAATATTAATTAACATTTTAAAATCCCTAAATAGTAGGTATGCCTATGAATACTCAAATTGTGCTTCTTTTAAATAAACAAATTTTATTATTATTTATTAAATTTAATATTACCTATCATTATACAACATCGATTGGTAGTGATCAGCATTTTAGTTAATTTCTATTTTATCCGGTGACCTGAATACCTATCTAATATCCACCTCCTTATGTCCTTATGTCACCTCGAAATAAGTATTTTAAACATAAATTTAATATAGGAAGGAAGTTAATATAGAAGAATTTAATATAGAAGGTTGCGACAAAAACTTCTATGTCTGGTTAATCATTTTAATCGCTGTGACAATTCATGTATAACATTAAATATACAAGGTACTAAAGTTAACCCATATATATTAACTCGACTGTACATTAGCGAGCCGCCGCACGTAACAAAATGCACACGAGACTGCTATGCAAAGATGAGTCCGCCGATAGGACGTTACGATAAGTTATTGGACGTCTAGCCAAACAAATTGTATTGTAAGAAACGTAATGAAGATCCAACTTCAACGACATATCAAAATTATGTTATTTAATTTATTATTATTTTAAAGTATGCTAATAAATATAATAGGTACAAATTTTAAAACAAAGTTTATGTCTCCAATTTTGGTCTATATATTTATATAATACTAGCTTTCCGCCCGCGACTTCGTCTGCGGAGAGTCAGAACTTCTGTTGAAAGTACAGTTATAGTTTACATCACCTTATAAGGGTTTTAAAAAAAAAGTCTAGTGCGTGAATTTTAAGTAAGCAGTCCACATAAACAACTTTAATTTTATGGCGCTACATACAAAATAAATTCACTGCCTCTCTTTCACCATTACGTTTTTTTATACGAGTCTAGATAAATTTGCCACATTTCTATACAAACAATTAACCCACTTAGCAGAAGATTTTCGATAAACACCGAAGCTGAATATTTTCTGTATGTAATAATAATACCCATTTTCATATCTTGAAGGTATGTAACTTTGAATATTACATAATTTCGGTACAAACTTTACAGTCAGTAGTCTTAGATTCCAAGTTTTTTTGGATTTGCTCTTAACTAACTATTAGGTACCAACTTTTATCCACGTTTCTCACTTATAAATATACCACACAATTTTCTACCCCCTGTTTTACCTCCTTTAGAGGTAGTTTTTCCTGAATCGAGCGTTTCTACCAAGTTTCAAGTAAGTAAATCAGAACATAAAAGTATTCGTTCCTGTAGAAACTTTGCAACCCCCTTTCATCCCCCAAGGGTTTGAATTTTAGTTATCACGTGACTCATTGTTTTCATTGCAGAGCAAGCATTTCTACCAAGTTTAAAGTAAATTTAAGCATACCTACCAAATATTTTTTCCTAAACGAACTTTGCAACCCCCTTTTATCCCTAGGGGTTGAATTTTAGTAATCGCTGAAATACGTGTCACATTATTTGCATTGAAGAGCATTTCTACCAAGTTTCAAGTAAATTTGTGCATACCAGATAATTTTTCCTAAACAAATTTTGCAACCCCCTTTCATTCCTCTAGGGGTTGAATTTTAGTAATTGCTGAAATACGTTTCACATTATTTGCATTGAAGAGCATTTCTACCAAGTTTCAAGTAAATTTGAGCATACCAAATATTTTTTCCTAAACAAACTTTTCAACCCCCTTTCATCCCTCTAGGGGTTAAATTTTAGTAATCGCTGAAATACGTGTCTCATTATTTGCATTGAAGAGCGTTTCTACCAAGTTTCAAGTAAATTTGTCCATAAAAGTATTTTTTTCCATTCAAACTGCAACCCCCCTTTCATCCCTCTAGGGATTGAATTTTAGTAATCGCTCAAATATATGTATCATTATTTGCATTGAAGAGCATTTATACCAAGTTTCATGTAAATTTGACCACAAAAGTATTTTTTCCATTTAAATTTTGCAATCCCCTTTCATCTCTCTAGCTAGGGGTTGAATTTTAGTTATCACTGATATACGTGACTCATTATTTTAATTTCAGAGCATTTCTACCAAGTTTAAAGTAAATTTGAGCATACCAAATATTTTTTCCTAAACAAACTTTGCAACCGCCTTTTATCCCTAGGGGTTGAAATTTAGAAATCGCTGAAATGCGTGTCTCATTACCAGTGATCGGAAATAGGTGAGCTAATCTACCTAAACTTGATGCTTATTCATTCATGCGTGAGTGAGATGGGAATACATTATTGAATGAACATGCATCAAGTTTAGTTAAATTAGCTCACCTATTTCCGATTACTGCTCATTACTTGCATTGAACAGCAATTCAAGTAAATTTGACCATAAAAGTACCTATTTTTTCCCATACAAACATTGCAACCCCCTTTCATCCCTCTAGGGGTTGAGTTTTAGTAATCGCTGAAATACGTGTCTCCTTATTTGCATTTAAGAGTATTCCTACCAAGTTTCAAGTAAATTTGACCATAAAAATATTTTATCTTTAAACACTTTGCAACCCCCTTTCATCCCTCTAGGGGTTGAATTTTAGTAATCGCCGAAATACGTGTCTCATTATTTGCATTGAAGAGCATTCCTACCAAGTTTCAAATAAATTTGATCATAAAAATATTTTATCTTACACACTTTGCAACCCCTTTTCATCCCTCTAGGGGTTGAATTTTAGTAATCGCTGAAATACGTGTCTCATTATTTGCATTGAAGAGCATTTCTACCGAGTTTCAAGTAAATTTGACCATAAAAGTATTTTTTCCCATACAAATTTTGCAATCCCCTTTCATCCCTCTAGGGGTTGAATTTTAGTAATCGCCGAAATACGTGTCTCATTATTTGCATTGAAGATCATTCCTGCCAAGTTTCAAGTAAATTTGATCATAAAAATATTTTATCTATTTACACTTTGCAACCCCTTTTTATCCCTCTAGGGGTTGAATTTTAGTAATCGCTGAAATACGTGTCTCATTATTTGCATTGAAGAGCATTCCTACCAAGTTTCAAGTAAATTAGACAGTAAAAATATTTTTTCCCATACAAACTTTGCAACCCCCTTTCACACCTTTAGGGGTTGAATTTCGAAAAATCCCTTCTTAAACGACGCCTCCAATACAAAATCAACTTCCCCTCAAAATTCCAAATTTGTATCTTTAGCGGTTTAGGCTGGGCGTTGATATGTCACCCGGGACATTGCCTTTTATATATATAGATATCAAACCAGAGGACGCCCGCGACTTCGTCGCTTCGTCGTTCGGAAAATCCTTTGTTGGTGCACCCCTAGACCTCATAAGGAACCAAACCAGATGCCATGACATAAGTCTTTCATAAGGGGTAAAATAGGGGATGAATTTTTTTATGAAAGTCCGTCAGATTTGAAGTTAGAATCTTCAAATTTCGTGTTTAGGTCGATGATTGAAAATTAATTAGTACGTAGCGTTTTTGATAATTTAATCCCCGAATGAATGGAAAGGGGAAAAACTGACTGACTGATCGATCAACGCACAGCCTATACCGCTGGACCCAGGGACTCGAAATTTGTAGGGAATATTCCTAAGGGTGCACTAAGATTTTTAGAAATTCATCCCCAAAGGTCTTAAAATGGAACTATGGTCATTTTAGTAGTTGGAAACGTGGTAATTGGTTTTGAAGCTACTGTTTATAAATAAAAATAAAAAATACCACTTTCAGTGATTTTGGAGAAACTGCCCCTAAAGCGATAAATGGGTGGGAAGAAGTTTGTATGGGAGATTAGTTATATTTGAACTAATCAACTTGGAAATTGGTATTTAGGCAACTGTTTATAAATAAAAAATACAACTTTCAGCGATATATGAAAAACTACCCCTAAGAGGATAAAAGGGGGTGTTAGTTTGTTACTCCTTCACGCAGCAACAACTCGACAGATTTGGATGAAATTTAAAATGGAGATAGCTTATACTCTGGATTAACACAGCAAAATCCTATCCCAAAAACATTAAAAGTTCCCGAGGGAATAACGATAATGTGATTGATGTTTTTTGAAAAAGTCATCATGGTGTAATTTTTTCATTACGGTGACGCAGATTTCGAAAATGATATCAAATTTGTAATTCTAAATGGCGACCTTGTTTTTTTTTAATCGTCTTTGGTGTTATTTTCTTAGATTTTGGGGACGCAGATTTCGGAAATAATGTCAAATTTGGAATTCAATATAGCGGCCATGATGTTTTTGAAATGTCGTCTTGGGTGTCATTTTCTTATATTTTGGGTTCAGATTTTGAAAATGATATCAAATTTGGAATTCAAGACGGCGGACATGATGATTCTTGAAAAAGTCGACATGGGTATCATTTTCTTAGTTTTTAGAGACCTAGATTTAATTATATTTATATTATATGGACTTTTATTTAATATAAATTAAAACTATTATGAAAGTACTATGGCCCATAAAAAAAGTATAGAAGCTTTGAATAGGACTCTGCATTCCTGCAAGACATACGCAGCAACAAAAGTTTGATTGGTGGTTTGACTGTATTGCTGGCAGGATTTGCTGACTTTCGTCAAACTCTACTCGTGCCGATGAGATAAAAGCGTGTCTTAAAAGATCATAATTGTGGCCCTCGGACAAAAATGAGAGAGTCCACCTAGGAGGTAATGTTTTATCCGGCCAACTTTCGGCTCTTTTGCTAAAACTGGGTAACGGTGATTACCCCGAAAAAGACGGCATGATATCTGTCCCTGCTGATCTGTGCACTGCAGTAACAACAGTTGACAACTTGCTTTCAAAAATGTTTCCTATCCAGGAAAAATCAATAGAGTGGTTATGCGAAAGAGCTATACTGACTAGGGCATCCTCCCGGGAAATCCCGGTTCTGTAATTCCCGGGAAATCCCGGGAATTTCATAGTATCTAAAGAACCGGTACTGAAGGTTACATCCCGGTTCTCCCGGTTCTTTCCATGAGTATCACAAATATCACAATTCACAGCTGAGCGACGACGCCGGCACAAGCGGGAACATCGCACTCCACTATCCGCTTTTTGGAAGGGGTGGAGGCTGCATTTAAGTTATAAAAGAGGGGTAATTACACAAAAGATCCCATAGGGTCGAAGTGTATCCGTAAGGACGCCACAAATAAGATAAAATAAGATAAGATAATATGCTTTTTTTTTGAAGAAAACATGCATGATTTTATTGCATATTTACAAAAAAAAGTACTTATTCATTTTTTTTTTTATTCATTTCTTAAATATCCATGTGTGGCGCTGAATTGAGGTAAAAATAAAGAACCGGGAGAACCGGGAATCCCGGTACTGTCCCTGCATAGAACCGGGAAATGGAATTCTTGGTACCGGGCCCGGTACTGCATGCCCTAATACTGACCCCAATGAACGACCAAGCAGCGGTCATTAATGAAATATTACTGAACTCCTTTAAAGGACAACAGATTGTTTACAACTCAATAGATACTTTCGTAAACACCGACGATGCTGTTAATTATCCAGTAGAGTTCTTAAACACTTTGAACCCACCGGGTCTGCCATATCACAGATTTTTACTACGTGTTATTAAGAAATTTAAAGCCACCTAAACTTTGTAACGGGACTAGGTTGCAAGTCAAGGCTTTGCACCGGAACGTAGTAGAGGCTACTATTTTGACCGGACCTGCTCAGGGAGAATCAGTGTTTGTACCGCGTATTCCATTAATACCAAATGATCTCCCCTTTGAATTCAAAAGGCTCCAGTTTCCTCTGAAGGTCTCGCCATGACCATAAATAAGTCGCAGGGGCAAACTCTCAAATTCGCCGGAGTAGACCTACGACAGGACTGTTTCTCCCGCGGTCAGTTCTAACTATGTGGCGTGCTCCCGTGTAAGTTCACCCCAAAGTTTGATTCTATTGCTACCACCTTCAAATATGGCAAAACATGTTTATAAGGAAGTACTTTAACAAGTTCGAGTATAAAGTTGTTGAACACTCCATCTGTTTAATTATCATCTTCTACCTTACACCTTCTGTTTAATACTTAGAGGTATCTGACTTGCAATGACAAATTCACAACAAAGTTTGATTTTAGGTTAATAGAAACATGACAAGCTTTTCCAAACGTGGTGGTAGGTAAAAGTTTGTGATACGAAAGACCAGGGGCGTTATATTCAAAGTGTTTTAAGTACTCTACTGGATGATTTACCTACTGCGTCTTCAGTGTTTACCACCGTAATTCTGTTCTTTAAAGAACATCAGCATGTATAACCTCTGCTTGGTCGTTATCAGACATTCTCCTGTTGTGACTGTTGTGCACAGATACTTTTACTAAGGGCCATTTGAGTCAAGCTTTTATCTGATCGGCTGCCGTTCCCCTTGGGCTTATTTTTGCCAAAATCAAATGAAATATAACAGTTTTGCTGATTCTCAAAATGTATACTGACTTTTGTTCATCTGTTAATGAATGCCAATAATTATCACTACCTCAGATCACAGAAACAAGGGAGATATATGTCAAGCATAAGCGTAAATTCGTACAAGACCCGGTGTCGCCACTTTTAAAAATGTGTGTCTCTTACGCTTACGCTCTATTAACTACTACAAAAACAACCTCCTCATAATTGGTTATATAACTTACGAACTAAAAACGCCGTTACATAATTTCGATAGTAGCACAAAATTAAGCTTTATGCTAAGATTTCAAGGTTGAAAAATGCTGAAAGATCGTTTTTTTCCATCATAGTTCAGCTACTAAACGTAAGGTAGCGCTTACTAGTCACTTAGCTGCCATCTAGCGACCAGTAATGAATTAATTACTAATTAGCTAGATGGTGCCAAGATAGTAGTCCTTATGTTCAGCAGATTAAGGACACTCTTACAGTGACATGTTGGTGATCCTTTTTTCGAGAGGTGTGCGTCTCTTTCCTGCAGTCCACTTAGGATTGCCACCAGGAATGTTTCCAAATATATCGATAACCATGTAAAACTTGTTTGCAACGTTAATATACATAGTTACTATTCAATTTTCACACAATAATTTATTTTTATTTTACTACTAGGTTAATATAATAACATTTAAACTTAATACCTACATCAATATTAGAATAGAATAATATTTGATTAGCAAGAATACGGAATTTACATAAAGTTAATACATAAAAAATTGAAATTGGGAATCATACCTATATTAAATAGGTATGCATTTCTGTGGTAAATTTGCTGGAGCTGTTAGAGATTTTTACGAGTGTCACGTCACGAGATCTCGGTTTGGGACGAACTTTATTTTATAAATGGTACAAATAACTTAAACAGAAAGATAGACTTAATACTTTGGGGCATTCTCTACCAGTCAACCCTTAGCCATGAACTTTTTTTTTAAATGATCTCTTTGTTATTATCCCAGTGAGTCGGCGCGGGCTAACGATCAGTGCTGTGTGCAAGCAGAGTTCACTACCGAGCCCTTTGCCTTTGTCGTTGGTTAATTTATTATTATCTTATTTGTATTTTTATCTAAAATCATCAATGGATTAATTCTGCAATGCAGTTGAACCGAATCAAGATTTTAGTAAGTATTTACATACGTCTTTCAGAGTATGATATTACACTGTAAACTTTATATAACGTTCGTTTATCTGCGGCGGCGGCGGCGCGCCGGCGCGGCGCTCATATCTAGTTCGTTATATTATAACGGAAATTTTATTTTAAATAACGTGTAAATTAGTTAATATATTTTTCTTGTGTTTTAGGCGTGCAATATGATGTTAAATAACTTGAACTATTAACACGTTTCACTATAAAACAAGCCATTTATCGATAGTCGATAGAAATTGCGTCCATATACTCCACATCCTTACGCTCAGAAATTCATACGAACCTTAAATATTCATTTAAAAATAGAAATAATGCCTTAAAACGAAATTTACCGGTGGTATGCTATGCCCCTTGACTTAAAATTAACATTTGGAGTTCGATTTTTGCAAACTTTTACCCTACAAACAGTAATTTTACCATTTAGGTAAAATGACGTTTTGTTTGGGTCTCCTGCCACAGGTATTCTTTTACTTACCAGGTGATCCCAAGTTTTGGACAATAGTATTTACCTAAATGCTTTTAACCAAAATGAACATTTCATTTTTCATTTTCAATATTGATTTTGTACGAATACAACAAAAAAAAAGTTGCCCAAATATATTATGGAAATACGATTGCCCTACCCGTCGCCTTAAGTGAATTTTAGAGCAAGCAAATGAATGATCATAGCTTGTGATTTTAGAGCATATGAGGACATTAAATGTGAGAGTAGGTAAATTATTTTAGAGCGAACAGTAAAGGCTAGGCTCCATTATTATTATTTTTTAATCTGATTTGAAGCACTTGGTATATTTCATGTTATACCACAATGGCCCATCGGCGATAAATCAAAGCTACTCCGTGGTCATATTGTGGGAGTCACGTTCATAAGTAACCAAATCTTTGTTCTTTTAGCAGTATGGCATGAACATTCGTAACAAGAAAATATGTTGTTGCAAAATATACAAACTTAGAATTGAAAGCAGCTTAGTTAACTCATTTTCAACATGTCCTGGTATTTGGTAATGTTCTGTACTAAATGTTCTGTTTCCAGGATACCAAAACCGGTTATTACGTCAGTAGGTTATGTTGAACTAGTGCCAGCAACTTAATCATAGATCCTGCGGCAGGAATAGTTTTTTGGTGAAATACACCGTTTGCTTGCTAATCATACATAATATCGGTCTAAAGACATAGATATATCCTAATTGCTTTCTCGCTTAATAATAATTTAGTTAATCGAATGGCAGCAATTGTTCAGCTTAGAGATGATGTTACAGAATCAAGCAAAGAGAAACTTGAATTCGGCAAGTAGGCACAAATAGATGTCAATCTCAGCTGACTTTCTATCCCACGCAAGTATTGTTGTTGGCATTAGCGCTGCATCCCAACACCATGATTCACTCGCGAGTCCCGCCTTAGGTAATGTGTTTATGTGATCGGCAGGCGTTCGGCGTGCAGACGCTGTCGGGCACGGGCGGGCTGCGCGTGGGCGCGGAGTTCCTGAACCGACACCTCAACTACGACACCTTCTACTACTCGCAGCCCACGTGGGGTGCGTGCCGTCACTCCGCGTTGCCGTCATGTGCCGACACCACTTGCAATATATACATACTTATATAAATAAAGTCTGTTCCTATTCGTTCCGTAACTCTTATAAACAAATCATTTTACCATTATAACTCCATATTCGCGTACTTTTGAAGGTTGAACATAGTCATATTGTTTATTTATACACTTATCATTGTCTCCATGTTGATTTTGAGGTAGTAATCTCTATTTAACCTTTTATTTTTTGATATAAATCACTCTCGGTAAAATACCATGACACTGACTGGTGTTTGACATACCTATATGGATTTTATTTTTTCGAAATGTAATTTGAAATAAAAGTAGTGATGGCTTGATAGGTTTGATTGATTAAGTAGTTAAAAGAGGTTTTCGTCTCTATCGCACCCAGCAGTGCGACAGGGACTTTGCACCAGCTATATTTCTCTACTACGTTTATATATTGCGCATTACGTAAGAGAAAATAAAAATAGGCTGTTTTTTCTACTTTAACTGTTATTTGCACGAAGTTTAAAGACGTAAAATTTTATTGGACCTCGATATGTCCGCGAACGTGTGTATGTATATAAAAACTTTAGCGTACAAAACGAACGAACTTATCCCTTTAAGGGATCTGTTCCAGCTAACCTTTGGGTGATTGAGGAAAACAAGAAAAACAGAATGTGGCAACGAGTAAGTCGGCATAAGTACAAAAACAATGTTTACAGAAACTGCATGAACTAAATTTAATACCTAAAATTATAAATTAATACTAACAAAGGCATATTATTTAATATACTTTTAATAGGAAATTTAAAAAATCGGCCTTTTTTTTCTGCGTGTGTAATGTTTAGCATAAAAATAATTTCAATCTGTAAATAAACCATCGATATAATAGTCATGATGCATAAAACGAAATGCATAATTTCAAAGACTATAATGTTTATAAATTTAAAAAATAAATATTTCTAACTGCTTTCATTACCATTAATGTGGTCACAGTTCTAACCTTACCTAACCTAGTTAGAAGAAATTGACTTAAAATGCATAATCACAAGAAAATGATAGTTATACTAAATGAGTGTTATGTTATTCGATCGTATGCCTGATGAAATTATACAATTGGTTTTTATGCTAAACAATAATTATGCTTTTCGTGGTTAGTTAAATGAAATTATACAAAATGTTTTTATACTGATTGAAGCGCACCCCTTTTTTCTATTAGGTTACGTATAAATTATCACCCAAAAGAGATCCTTTAAAGGGATAAGTTCGCATTTGTACATTCTTATTCTGTAAATATTGTGTTTGAATTTGAATTTCTGTGTTTTATGCGATAAAGTGTTTGTGTTTGCATACATACATAAGTACACACCTTCGCGGACATATCGAGGTTCATTCAAATTTTACGTCTCAAAAACCTTGTAAAAATGTCAGTTAAAGAAGAAAAAACAACCTACTTTTTGGTTCATTTTCTCTTATTTAAATACTTAAGTAGAGAAAGATAGCTAGTGCAAATTTCATCTTATAGTCCGGCTTCTATGCTATAGTATGTTCTTATTCTATATGGAATTTTATTTAACCAGCAACTTTGTATCTGCCACATTCATGAATGACGTAAAATGTGACACTAGTTCACGCGTAGTATACTAAGTCCACTGTGTGACGTTTACGAAAGCGCGACGCCTACTCAGGGTCCGTGGAGCGCGGAATTTTTCGCTGCGTTGCCATCGCACCACGTGGATTATATATTGCGAATTACGTAGGATGTCGCGTCAAATAATACAGACAGTTCAAAATTTCAGTTCAAAATATTTATGTTTAATCATGTTGCAACACTTGCAACTCATTTTGTCGGTATAGGTATATTGTCATACGCAACTATACCAATTCAATTTAGGTACAAACTTGTAAATATCGTAAGAGATATTTCGATACACTAAGAAAATTACCAACACGGATTCGTAAAAAAATCATTGTAATTCAATTTACTCAAATCCAATTCTCTGTTCGTGTCTCCGGTGGAGAAGCAACTTCAAAATTAATATTCGGACATATAATACGATGGTGGTGATGAATAAACATATATTCAACCTTTTTAATTAATAAATTAGAGGTCAAATTATTCCCATCACTATTCCATCCTCTATAAAAAGACAATTACAGTCAGGTATACTTGTTATTTTCATTGGCAGTCCGAATAGGAACAGACTAACGGCCAAACCCTATATTCAAACCGCGGATAGATAAGGCTTACTTCGGCTTAAAATTTGTCATTTTCCCATACAAAATGTGTCAAATTTTAATCCGAAGTAAGCCTATCTGTCCGCGGTTTGAATATAGGGTTCGGCCATAAGAGATATGTCTACTCTCGGCGCGCCGCGAAACGAAGCAAACGCGATCAAACTGATTGATTTTTTTCGCGCAAACCGACACAATTGCATTTTTCGGCGGTGGAGGTAGTCCTGCGAGCGGCGGGTGATTCGCGCGCTCGTAGGACAGGCCCGCTGCGCCGCACCGCTTCGCATTGAAACCGCGTGTCACCGCACCGCACCGCTTCGCAATTCTGTTCGCTTTGAATCGCTCACGTGGGACACCGCCAAACTTTGGACAGTTTGATTGAACCGAACTCACGACGTCGTATAATTTTGCGTTTCTCTTCACTTACTTATTATTGAATGAAGGGTCAAAAATAATTAAAATGAACAAAAGAGGACTTTGAGTATATAATAAGACTTCATTGAAGTTTATTAATAAGGTACTTTATATAGCGTTCAATCTTTTAAATATATTTAAAACTAGCTTTTATTTGTTGAATGTTTTAACTAAATGTACGTGTACATAAAATGTACATAATATGACAGACACAAATAGCGCCTTTTTTATACTATTTTGAGATTAAGTATCGTTGTATTAATTCCGTAACTAACTGCAATTAAGTCTGAGACCGCTAATCTGTTTTGTTTTTACAGCGACGTAAGTGACATTTGCCTTTGTCGTCGGCAGAGAACCACCACCTGGTGTTCGTGCGCGCCGGGTTCAAGAACCCACGCGTGTACCGCTACTGGGACCCGGAGACGCGCGCCATCGACTTCGACGGGCTGATCGAGGACCTCAGGACCGCGCCCGAGAACGCCGTCGTGCTGCTGCACGCGTGCGCGCACAACCCCACCGGCATCGACCCCACCCACGACCAGTGGAAGAAGATCGCCGACGTCATGGAGGTAACGCGCCCGCCGATGCGACGCCTCCTACACGTTTACTAAAATGTATCACAACGAAATGCTGTTTCCACATACGAGGAACTGTCAAGCTCCGCAAGCTTCGGCACCGACCGTCGAGGCTGTCGTAAATCGGCCGGACAAACTGAAATCGGCGACTAACAATAAAAAAAAATACTAACCGAAAGCCGACCTCGGCTTGACTGGCTTGGAAAGATTATAAAAAGGTGTTATTATTTACATAATATCATCATTTTGATTCATTGATTTTTTCACAACTGTGATAATAATAGTAGGTACATTATTGCCTAGGCAGGGAAGTAGGCAATTGCGGGCCGTTTAAAAATACGAAGCCCGCAATTGCCCTTCCTGCCAAGGCAAATATTGTGCTTTTTCAAAAATCGCAAGAAAAAAATTGTGTTGGAGTAAAATGTTCTGAACTTATTATTGAATTGCATACAAACAGAAACTTAACGTGAAAAAACCATCAGTCTTTACCGCCTTTTTGTTCAGTTTAAAAAAAAAAACAGTAACTATTCCAGACACAAAAAGAAGTTTATGTTTCGAATATAATATTATGGATGTATAAGACTTGAACCCTCATTTTATTATGGCCCTTTTCACTTTTTAAAAAGTTACAAACTATGTAGTAATGAAATTTGTATGCAACACCACTTGAGAACTGTCAGTAAACTATGTAATTCGCGTCTCAATATAATAATATAGATCCTACCATACATAGTAACTTGGTATAACTAACCATGGAGGATTGTTGGAGGCGCAGAATAGGAACATATTTTTCGCTGCGCAGAATTCACTAGAGAAACAAGGTTAGAATATGGCTCGCTTTGACGTTCAGTTCCAGCTTCTCCCGAATTCGACGTTCGGCTGGCTTATTGTCATCTTATCTTACTTGAAATTATTCGTTAGCGGTATTTCAAAATTGATCTCCCAAAGATATCCGACGTTAGGCTCACCACATACTTTATATGGAAGCATCATAATGCCAAATATCCATGATGTGCTGTGTGCAGGAGCGCAAGCTGTTCCCGTTCTTCGACAGCGCGTACCAGGGCTTCGCGTCGGGCGACCTGGACCAGGACGCGTGGGCGGTGCGCTACTTCGTCAGCCGCGGCTTCGAGCTCGTCTGCGCGCAGTCCTACGCCAAGAACTTCGGCCTCTACAGTTAGTGCCATACCACTTGTTCACTGCGAACAAGCGATCTTACAATAATTGCTATTTTGTGAATAACGGGGCAGCAAGGCTCATAAAACCATTGGCGAAGACTGCCGTAAGGTGTAAATTACAAGTTATGAATTAAATACTACCTCGGCCACTAAACAGGCGTTGGTTTAGTTCTAAGGTAGGATCCCTGTGCCTTGTATACTAGACAAACAACTAATTATAAAACATTAAAGTAAAATATTAATTTGTTGGCATGAAATCCCTAAGAAAAAATGAGATTGCTATCGTAAGATTGTTGTCTTGAGATTACCATCGTAAGATTGCAGTCTTGAGATTGCCATCGTGCAATTGCAGTCTTGAAATTGCCATCGTAAGATTGCACAGTCTTGAGACTGCCATCGTAAGATTGCAGTCTTGAGATTGCAGTATTAAGATTTCCATCCTAAGATTGCAGTTTTGAGATTGCCATCGTAAGATTGCAGTCTTAAGATTGCCATCGTAAGATTGCATTCTTGAGATTGCAATCGTAAAATTGCACAGTCTTGAGATTGCCATCGTAAGATTGCAGTCTTGAGATTGCCATCGTAAGATTGTAGTCTTGAGATTGCCATCATAATATTGCAGTCGTAAGATTGCAGTCTCGAGATTGCCCTCGTAAGATTGCAGTAATGTACTTTTAATATTTCCTCACATTGCTTGAGAAAAGTACCTCGGGTGGAACAGGGATTGAAGGACTCGTTCTACCCCAAACTCGTCCTTAAATCCCTGACTTCACGGCCTCTTCAGTGATGTACTATTTATCTACGCAGGGCTCTTAAATGCGTTCAGAACCTGTAGGGAATGACCAGCATTATTACAACCAATTTTACTATGAGAACTTTCTTGTCTGTGGTAGTAGGTAAAATCTGTACTGTAATGTTATTATAGTATCGATTTTTGTAAGGTTATGAGTTTAAATTTGGAAAAGCTGTCAAAACTCAAGAGGGTCTCTATTCTAGTATCCATAGATATTAAAACAGTTATCGATACGAAACGTTAATTCAGTATATATTTTTAAATATAAACCACACATTTGATCTCGAGTGATATGAGAATAGGGACTTCGCAAATGTATTAAAAAACGTCGTTCGATACACGTGTGGAAATGTCATTCTTCACTCGTCCCGAGTCTTGCCACGAGCCGTAGGCGAGTATATCTCGGTACTCGTGAAGTAATAACATACTTTTCGCACTAGCATCGAAATGTACTATTAACGGTTTATTATACAAAGACGGATTTCGTGTGTACACTAAACGCCAAGACTCACATCCGGAATGACCGTAACCATGGAAATAACAATGCTATAATTGGTATTATACAGGGTGGAAAGTTGAGTTGGGGCAGTAAGGGCAGCTACTAGATCCCTTGCTGCTACGCGAAAATGCTCTTAGGAGACTTTTACTAACGTTTTAAGTAATGAAAATTGTCATTCACAGATTTTTGATAAAATGTACAGTCCGCGAGAAAATCAACAGATTTGAGTTTTTTTTATGCCAATCTATCTCATTTCTATCACGGATTAAAACACTCTTTGGGACCAACTAAGGTTAGAGTACTAGAAAACCCACAAATCAAAAAATAAACTTGTTCCATACTATTCATAGGGTACAATTAAAAAGTGTACATTTTGCATGTTGTTTTTTATGCTTACGAGTCCTTTATGCTTAATGAAAATTTAACAGTATGTGAAAAACTACAGGTCACTTGAACCGAAAATTTGATACTGGGTTAGTTAACGTCAGATTTATACAAAAAACTGTCATTTTAACTCGTTAAAGGTACGTTATTTGATCAGTAGTTAACTCAACTAATTGTCCAAATTCGAAAAAGGAGTCGAAAAATTGACCCATTTCCTTGAGATTTAACCATTAGTTACGGTTTTTGCGATTAGTTAGTTTAACTGCTGATCATATAGGCCTTAAACAGAATGTTTCAGAGAAAAACGAAAATTCAAATATAGCATGTGTAGCAAGGTGTTCGTATTTAGAGTTCTCTTTCTGTACAGACTCTAGTTTTTTTTAATAATAATACAGATTTTTCTCATTTCTAATATCATAATTGCAGTTTTCTCCATATTTAATGATCTTAAAGCTAAAGAAAATTTCACTTTGTAACCAATTACCCTACGAACTGTATGGGAAAGGTTTTCTTTGATTTGTGGGTTTTCTAGTACTCTAACCTTAGTTGGTCTCAAAGAGTGTTTTAATCCTTGATAGAAATGGGATCGATTGGCATTAAAAAAAAACTCAAATCTGACGATTTTCTCCCTGACTGTACATTTTATCAAAAATCTGTGAATGTCGATTTTAATTACTTAAAAAGTTAGTAAAGGTCTCCTAAGAGTATTTTCGCGTAGCAGCAAGGGATCTAGTAGCTGCCCTCACTGCCCCATCTCAACTTACCACCCTGTATACTTGTGTAATGATGATTGACATAATATGTAATGTTATAAAAAGGTTTTGTTATAAGAGTATGTTGGCAGCCGGGCGTGAGTGTGAGTGTGTGACACTGTGCAGACGAGCGCGTGGGCAACCTGGCGGTGGTGGTGGCGGAGGCGGCGCTGGTGCCGGCGCTGCGCTCGCAGCTGACGTGGGTGGTGCGCGCGCTCTACTCGAACCCGCCGGCGCACGGCGCGCGCGTCGTCGCGCGCGTGCTCGCCGACGCCGGCCTCTTCGACCAGTGGTGCGTACCTACTGCCGAATTAGCCGAATGTACAGGCCGTCCGGGATATGGTGGCCAACCTTACAGGGCTGGATACCTTAGCTCAGGAGTGGCCAAAATATGATTAATCATGTTTAGTAAAAGTCGCTCGGAAAACGAGATATCTCAACTTTTCAACATTTTGGAAATGCGGTACCCTGGTTCTTCACCATTTTCGATACCACTACCACAGTTATTAGAATTTTTCAGGTTTGTTTGCTGTAAAAGGAAGCTGATTAAATTTGCAAAGCCTAATAACGAAATTAATAAATAACAAGCAGTTTCTAAAAATATTCAAATCAAATTTAAAGTTTAGGAATCTGAGTTTTAATTGCGGCAAGTTTGACATAGCACGGTGTAAAAAAAATACTAAAACCTGTAGAGTTGCTTTCTTAAAAATTTGCCTTTAATGGAGATTCTAAAATGATATCACAATTGAGATTATTGATTATAGCAGCGAAGTTGGTCCAACAAAGACTGAATTCTATCGAATCCCGTTCATGGACGGTCATGCTAAACCATTTAAATTGGATCCCGTCTTTATGACGCGCATGCTATAGCTGGTACGATATACGACTACTATAGCATGCGCGTCCATAAACGTGTTAAAAAAACCGGTCAAATGCGAGACGGACTCGCGCACCGAGGGTTTCAATCGCGCGCGCATCAATCGAAACTAAAAAATTCTAATAACTGTGGTCGTGGCATCGAAAATGGTGAACCAGGATACAGAATTTCCAAAATTTCGAAAAGTTGAGATAGGTATCTCGTTTTCCCTGCAACTTTGACTAAACATGATTTATCATATTTTGGACACTCCTGAGCTGAGCTATCCAACGCTCTAAGGTCGGCCACGGTACCCGGGACACCGTGTACTCGTACGATGACACGATACACAACCCGACAACACGCCGACTGACGACCTGATGGTGGGACAAGTTAAACGTGTATCATAAATCATAATTCATATGGTTCGAATAAAAGTTACTTGGAGGGTGACATTTAAAGAGCGTGTTGAGAACATGAATCGTTAATTTCGCAAGTCGGGCCATGGACTATTAGGAATCCAGACGAGTACAATAACAGTTTAGGTAACCGTAGTACCGTAATCTATTAAATGGTTAAATATATTATTTTAGTAACGAGTAGTTACTAGCACAACCAGAATGAAGTTGCATATTTTTTGTTAATGTTTCCGCCGCTTGTAGAAATTTTACCTTATTCAAATTGCCCATAGAAACTTTGCTATAAAATCTATCCTTGAAGCGTTGTTCAAAATTAGCTAATTTTGGCACCTTCTAATCAAGCTGCATGAGCTTATAATGTCGAGTATGTCAGTAGAAACTTTGATTTCTACCGCAGAACCTCATATCTATGTAAGCAACATTTATCAAAAACTGCTTATTCTACACCTTTTGCATAGTAAACATACCTACAAACTGAGCAACCCCGGAATAGGATGTTTTGAGTTCCATACCCAAAGATGCAAAAAAACTATCGAAGAATAAAGACGAATGGCGGGAAGCGATGACGATGGTGACCAAGGTTGCCAACGGGACTATGTTACTAAGCCTCCGCTATCTGTCTTTCTGACAGCGGCCTGTATCTCATGAACCGTATAATTATTATTTGTAAAATAGTAATAACCTCTCATTGTTTAATTATTCACATGATAAGCAACAACTTTTGTACTGTGACTTTTAATAATTCATTATATTTTACTTTCATACAAAAAAAAAGAAAATTAAATTGATCGCTCTAGATAAATGTTAGTAACACTACGGTAACCAAAGAATACCGCTAGACAAATAAACAAATGCAGTGCGAAACACAGTGGCGGGCGGGGAAAGGCGTAGCACAAAACAGAGAGGTACAGAAATCAATCACTTGTCAAATGAGGAATTAAATTACCTACGGAGAGAACGTGAGTGTTATGACAGTTCTATTACACAAAATTTGTATCAGGAGATGTTAGGTAATAAGGATAACAAGGACAGTAACATTAAGAACCTTATATTTTTTAACAGTAACAATAAGTTAAAGAAATATGTTAATATAAACAAATACATAAGGCGTACTCAAAAGTTAATTAAAACTCAGAGGTGTATTAAAAACTATTCTAAAATGAAATTAGAGTTAACGGTTATGAAAAATAGGGTTCAAAAATGCAATGAAAAATTAGATTCAGATATGACTGAACATGATTTAAGTATTCATAAACTAAATGCTGAGATAAGTAGATTAAGAAATAAACTTGAGGATATGTCATTAAAATACTCAACAGCTCAAAGCGAAATCAAGGAGCACATGCTGGCATTCACACAATTGTTGGAGAGTAGTAAATATAATGAGGAGCGTTTTAATTCTTTAATTAATAATGGCATTGGTAATTGTAATTGTTTAGGATCTTTACCAACAGCTGTGATTCAGCCAGATGTGGCTCTTGATACTTCTAAGCTATGTACCCCAAAAGTAGTTTTAAATGAGTCCCCTAGACAAATTAGTAACAATAAAACTATTATTTATTCTGATCAGATAGGGTCTGGAATGGGTTCTATGTTAAGTAATAAATTGAGACAAAATGTTACAAATTATTGTTATCATAATGCAAGTCTTATGCAATTATGTCATTTAATATCAAAGGGAAGTTATGACAGTTCTACTACTCTAGTGATTTTAGTAGGAAACAGTCTTGGTATAGATAAGTCTAGTGTAGATAGATTAATATCAACATTAAACCTTATCGAAGAAGCCGGAATAGGTAAAATTATAATTTGTGCATTACCATATTCACAAAATATGCCATATAATTATAATAATAAAGTAGCACACTTAAATTCTTTGATGTATAATGCTATATGTTATAATAGCAAATATCATTTCTTCGACCTAAATAAATTCATCAAGCGCCTCACGCTAACATCTGAAAAAATTCATTTGCCAAAGAAATATATTTTGACTTTGGTAGAACTTTTGACTTTTAATATAGAGCCAAATAGATATAATAGTGGTACAAATGCAATTCCTAATCATTTAAACTAAATTATAGGACAGCGGAAACACCTTTGAGTATAAATATAATTCATCAAAATATTCAAGGGTTTTCCAGCAAAGAATTAGAAATAGGATTATTTTTAGATACTGAAAATGTACAAATTATGTGTATCACTGAACATTGGCTTAGACCTGATCAATTAATTTTTGATTTTGTTAATTTTGAATTAGTTAGTTTTTTTGCCAGAAAATCCGCCATTCATGGTGGTTCTTTAATAATTGTTAAAAGTACAGTAAAATCAAAAGAAAGGAAAGATATTGTTAGGCTATCGATAGAAAGGCTTGTAGAAATTTCTAGCGTAGAACTAGAAAATTACATAATTATTTGTGTTTACAGACCACCATCGGCTGATTTCAGCACATTTGAATCCAGTATGGAAAATGTGTTAAAATTAGCATCTAAAACCCAAAAGCATGTTATTGTTTGTGGAGACTTTAATGTTAACTTACTTGAATCGTCAAATAATACTATTAAAATCTTAAGTTTATTTAAATCTTTTAACTTAGATAATTTGTTCTTTGAACCTACACGGATAGGTGTTTCAAGTGCAACCTGTTTAGACAATATTTTTTGTAATTGCGAATGTTTGGATAAGGAAATATTTAATTGCTTTAATTCTGATCATAGTGGCCAAAAGGCTTCTTTTTTAAATGATGTTCATCAAGAACCACAGACAATAACATACAGACCCATAACCAGTAATCGTTTGGATTTATTTAAAAATAAAGTTCAGAGTAATATCTGTGGGTTATCCTTTTCACATAAGGATTCTAATAGTATTTATAATGATTTGTTCGGTGTAATTCTTCACCAGTTTAATAACAATTTCAAGATGAAAACTGTTTCTGGGTCAAAAACCAAGTTTAGTGAATGGGCTACTGTAGGCATTCATAGAAGTAGAAATAGGCTTTATGAACTATATAGAGAGAGAGAGGAGAACAAGAACGATGACTTCGTAGTTTACGTTAAGAATTATTCGAGGACCTTTAAGCAAGTTTGCTTAACTGCTAAGTCAAATTTCTTAAGTCTTAAACTCAAAGCTTCTGACAATAAGGTAAAAACTGTGTGGAAAATTATAAATAGAGAAACGGGTAATACAAAAACTCGCGATAATCAAATCACCCTAAACAAGGGTGACAAACAAATCACATCAAATAAAGACGTGGCCTTAGCGTTCGAAGATTTTTTCTCCACCATAGCCATTAATACCACGAAATGTCTTCAATCATCTGCGATTGGAGCTCAAAAATTACTTTGTGCTAATGTGACTAAATGTAATATAAGCTTTGATTTTACCCACGTAGATTCAGTTTCTATTATTAAGGCATTTAAATCGCTCAGTTTGAAAAAAACGGAGGATTTATGGGGAACGTCAGTTAAAGTCATCCACCATGTCATAGATATAATTGCACCTCACTTAGCTTTAATCTACAATAATTGCATTTTAGAGGGGGTCTTTCCAAATCTTATGAAATATAGTAAAGTCCTACCACTTTTTAAATCAGGCGAGAGGAGTGATTTAACGAATTTCCGACCCATTTCTATTCTACCTGTTTTAAGTAAAGTTTTTGAGAAGTTAATGTTAAAAGATATGTTAGGTCACTTCAATAGAAATAAACTGCTTAACAGTAATCAGTTCGGCTTCACCAGAGGACGATCCACAACTGATGCAGCATCTATACTCATTAAATATATATACAATATTTGGGAGACATCTTGTGATGCAATAGGAATTTTTTGTGACCTTTCCAAAGCTTTTGATTGTGTAGATCACGCGACTCTTATATTAAAATTAGAACATTATGGTCTGTCAAATAATTCTCTAAATCTTATGTCTTCATATCTTAGTGATAGAACACAAACGGTTGTTGTAAACCAAACAATGTCCATTGGAGCGGCTGTTAAACTGGGTGTGCCACAGGGCTCTATATTAGGTCCTTTCTTATTTCTCGTTTATATAAATGACTTACCACCCGCGGTAGTTAGCCTTTGCGATATTGTGCTATTTGCTGATGATACATCATTGATCTTCAAGGTAGACCGAAAATCCGTTGATTATAGTAGGTTAAACGCGACGCTAGGTAAAGTACTTAATTGGTTTACTAGTAACAATTTGCTACTTAATGCTAAGAAAACTAAATGTGTTAGGTTCGCTTTGCCTAATGTTAGACCGGTAGAATCTAGTATTTTTCTAAATGATGAGTGTTTGGAAATGGTGGATAAGGCACTTTTCTTAGGAATAACTATAGACAAAAACTTGCAATGGAGTCCCCATTTAGCAGTACTAGCAGGTAAATTAAGTTCGGCAGCTTATGCTGTTAGGAAAATTAGACAACTTACCAATGTTGAGACAGCTCGCTTAGTTTATTATAGTTATTTTCATAGTGTTATGTCGTACGGTATTCTTGTTTGGGGAAAAGCTGCTGACATACAAACTATTTTCGTGTTACAAAAAAGAGCCATTCGTTCTATATATAACCTAAACTCCCGTGATTCCTTAAGATTATTATTTAAAGAAATTAATATTTTGACAGTAGCATCACAATTTATTTATGAGAATATTATTTATGTCATTAAAAATCAAGACTCTTTTATTAAGAATTGTGACATACATAATTTGAATACAAGAAATAAGAATAAAATTGCTATTAAAAAATTTCGTGTCCGTAAGGTATATAAATCATTTGTAGGTCAATGCATTCATTTCTATAATAAATTACCTGACGAAGTTTTAAAGTTACCATTTCCAGTACTTAAAAATTACTTGAAAAAGTCGTTGATGTCTAAAGCTTACTATAGGGTCGAAGACTATCTAACAGATAAAAATGCTTGGCCTAAATTAAACACCTAAATATCTTAATAATAACCTAATCATACCAATATATAAACATTGTGTATTGTCTAGGGGACACGGTTTCTGTAGGGGAATGTATCGAAACTAATTATGTGTTGTTTTGCACCGTCATAGGTAAGTATAATTTTTAATTTTTATTTATTTCTTATATTTACTATTTATGAGTTCTTGTAGAAATTTTGAGTTTTGACACATTTTCCTGCTCAACTACGCATGATATATATAGACGTATTTTTGTTACATTCATTGTTTTATATAATACTAGGTTAAGTTTTATTTTTCGTTGTATAATATCATATCATAAGAAATGTTTAAAAAACGACTGACTGTTGAGTTTCTTGCGGCGTTTCTTCTCAGCAGTGGTCTCTTGCGAAGCGCTGGTAGATTATTGACGTGTAAAAGTGCCCGTGCGGCCTACTTACTGAATAAACATCTTTTATCTTTTATCTTATCTTTTGTATGTACTTCACTTTTCATACCTACGCTCGGCGGTCGCTCTATGGTTGTCAACTATGGCTTATGCACAAAAAACTATCGTGGTAGTGGCACTCGTAGGTATCTAGTTGTTTGATTTATCGTTGAGAATTAAACGGGAAGAATGTAAATATAAATTAATAATAACTAAAATATTTTTATTTTAATGTCATTGTTATGTTATTACAAATTTGACTATCGAAAATACCTAATAACTTCTTAACGGATTACCCTATAGTTACACAATTTCTATTGCCCTATCCGTTTTAGTCCTAAACCTGTCAAATGACACTAAAAACAACACAATATCTACACAAATGTGGCCGTGGAATGAATGAATGAAGCGAGCGGAAAGTACCCCCAAAATCTAAAAAATATTACTTAGATACTACAAATTACAAATCTAAAAAGTGTCAAAAAACTTGAAAGTATTTTTTTGGGAAATCTATTACGTTTTGTAAAAGTCTTCGAACAAAAATTGTTGTTTATGATGTTAATGATTTAACCCTGAGAGGTTATTAGTATTTTACAAATAACCCTGTACAGTTGGACTTTTCACAGAGTATGTATTTCAATTGCCGCTATAATAACAAATAATATAAAATAAAACAAGTAAAGTTAAAAAAAATGGGGGTTCTCATACAAAAATTGTGTTTCATTCGTTGCTTTTTTTACTCGCGCATAACAATCGCAGTATCCCTTCAACTATAATAAGTAGGTAGACACTAACAGACACT
The DNA here is from genome assembly GCA_948252455.1 of Acleris cristana. Lineage (NCBI taxonomy): Eukaryota > Metazoa > Arthropoda > Insecta > Lepidoptera > Tortricidae > Acleris > Acleris cristana. The sequence goes on along the minus strand of OX411772.1, from coordinate 25,606,344 downwards.
TGTTTTTTTTACAGAATGTATACTAGGTATATAGTTAATATAAAACAAAAAAAAACTTAATACCTATTGTAACTTGGTACAGAATCCTTCGTGTGCGAGTCCAACTGGCACTTGGCCGGAATTTTTTTACTTATAAAGTGCCTAAAACATCCTGCTCCAAATATTTTGCCTGCTGGGCCAAGGTACAATTTATTCTGATATCGCTGTCGAACGATTCGTGTTCTCTTATAGAAAAAGCTAGACATGATGCATTCTGCGAATTAATTTTAATAAATTGTGATCGATATATGTAGTTTTTAAATACATGTTTCTTTTTCCACTTGCGAATTTGGTAAACGGCCGGCCGAGCGATCATAATACGAGTATACATACAGTGGTGGCCACATAATTAGGAACGCTTGCGTTTTTCCCATACAATTGCCTACAAATAATGACGTTTCAAAGTGTTCTACATCGCGCTAACGAAGTTTCTTCAGTCGCTTCACATACCATGAAACGGGGTGAGTAGGGATTAAGGGGTGAGTAGGGACACAACCTAAAATAAGTCATATCTTGTTACAAATAAGAACAAGTATTAAATGGACTATAACGTTACGTCTCTTGGAAATAATTTCAGTCTTATAATTAGTAACATATGCTTCATTTTAGGTCGTGTCCCTACTCACCCCGTTTTACGGTATGTACCACTTCCAACTTCATCCCAATGGACTTCGGTCCCCAGGCTGGTCCGCCTGGAGAGAGATCTCTCTATTATCCTCTCTTCGTACATTCAAAAAGTTCTTGACCTATTTTATTTCTAAATACAATTAATTTTATATGAGACTTAATTAAACATTTGAAAAAAATTATTTTATATCATCAACTAAGGTTCAAACTGATGTACAGTGAACTACTGTTAAAAACGGACCTTATATTTTATAGGGATTTAAAAACTTAGTACTGACTTGTCCATACAAAGTTTTACAACTTTGTACGAACGCCAAAAAAAAATGCAATACCTATTCGATTTCAACAGCGATAAATTGCACATACATTTAAACCTTAGTTTATTAGTTAACGATACGTGTAACTAAAAATAAAATTGGTAATGAACTTTTTGATTGGTTGTCAAAATTGAAAAGTCATATTTGTAGGCAATTTTATGAGAAAAACCACTGTAAGTATATGTGACGCACAATTTTTCAAGTCCTTGGTCATTTGCAGGAAGGGGCACATTAAGCTGATGTCCTCGCGAGTGATTGAAATGAGAGAAGCTTTGAGGGCCGAGCTCGTCAAGTGAGTTGTTTTCCATACCTACCTTTATGTAAAATGTTATACAAGTGTAGAAAAATAGTGGGTGATTCCACGGGCGTTTCAACCGCTGTCAGTCCCTAGTATTAATATATTAAAGAAATCTGCTATAATATGGTTAAAATTCGATCAATTGTGACAAGAAATACGGTTACAGTATATCTTAGTATGCAAGTCTGCTGATTGGTGTAGGTATTGTTTCAATATTTATGACTATGGACTGACGACGGTTGAACCGCCCGTGGAATCACCCTAGTACATTATTGCCTAGGCTCAGAAAGTAGGGAATTGCCTGACGAGGTGGTTGGCGGGCTGAGCCTCGGCGAGGCCTGCTAAAATCCAAGTCAGGCAATCCCCGTTTCCGCCGAGGCATATAGTATAAATACTTTTCTCAAACAATGCGAGGAAATGATACAAATACATGATTATAAATATTTTAAAAATCTTTTGACAAATTCGGGGATACTGTTTTTTTGAAAACTACGAGTATTATGTCCATTTTCCACTGCAAGCGGGGCGGGCTCCGTACGGACTCCGTTTGGCTTTCACCTTTCCGAGCATGTTTGAGAAATAGTACATTATTGCCTAGGCAGGGAAGTAGGCAATTACGGGCCGAGTATTGGTTTAAACGGACCAGCTTGCGTTTTTTAATTTGAGAACTGTCAGTAAACTATGTACTTCGCGTCTCAATATGTAGATAGTAATGTCAACTTTTCCGACCATTTTTGAGAAATAACATTTACTTTGTCGGATAATCGTGTATTCATCTTGAATTCTAGATACGCTTATTAATGCGGGTACCTATTATTTTATCGAAACACGTGTCAACGAACGTATCATTACGCAGAGTTTTCATTTCATCGAAAGGCATTTCTCGGCAAATGAGTTAATTTTTAGGGTTCCGTACAAAAAACGGAATCCTTATAGGATCACTCGTGCATCTGTCTGTCTGTCCGTCCGTCTGTCACAGCCAATTTGCTCCGAATCTACTGGACCAAATCAGGTGAAATTTGGTAGGATGGTGAAATCCTATGACCCAAAATAGCTTAATAAAATTCGATGAAATGATACAATGAAGTGAAAATCTATAAAATGATGGGTTACCTGTGAATGGATACTGAGGCCGACCGAGAAAGCATGACAAACACTTTTTTTTCCGACCACATACGATGCCGTATGTTTTATTCACTACATGTAAGTGGCGTCAAAATAGTGAATAGTATCGAAGAGTATGCGTGTCGCAGGCTGGAGACGCCGGGGTCGTGGGAGCACATCGTGCAGCAGATCGGGCTGTTCTCGTACACGGGGCTGACGGCGCGGCAGGCGGAGCACCTGGTGCAGCAGCACCACGTGTACCTGCTCGCCTCGGGCCGCATCAACGTGTGCGGCCTCAACCACTCCAACGTGCTGTACGTCGCGCGCGCCATCCACGACGCCGTGCTCAAGTTCCCGGCCCAGCCCTAGGACGCGAGACATCCTCCGACACGCTCGCCGCTAACGCTAACAATTACTCTTTAAATTATACTCTGTTCCTGTTGTTTCATTACCCACTTAAAAAATCGATACTTCTCTATAAATGCGATACGATACCTACTTACAGTCATTGTAGAGACGTCATATTCATTTCGAGTTTCAGTCCTTTTATTTGAAATACCTGCTGAGCTAATGAAAAATATTGGTTAATAACTATTTTAAAAGAAGTCTGGTATTCAACGAACGTTATTGTTTCATTTGTCGTCGACGCTCAATACTATTTAGTCTAGAATGTAGGACGTACAGTACACAAGTGTCCGCCGAGTCCTAAACGGAGCACGTCGGCGCTCCAGCACTCGCATACTCGTTTCCATTACATACCTATATTTCCCTCTTTCTAACAAATCTGTATTGACTGTTAAATATACTAATGTGAAACGAATGGATATTTTATCTACGCGATAAAAACAAGTGGGCTCTAATTACCTTATCGGAACTCTAACAATCGTGCGTCTTGTCTTGTGCGTTGCAAAGGCTTGCTTTATAAAACACAGGCGGCAAGTTCCTATAATCACTGTACCTGCATTAAATGTGCAATATAATCATACCCCATTAACATACAGCTATGCAAATATTTTTACATGTAGAATTAATAGTCATGTAATCCTAGAATATTGTTACCAAGTTATATTTATTTATAATTGTTAAACCGTGTATACTATACCGTATAAGTATAGAATAATTTGTAATCGCAACCAGGGGCGGCGTTCCGAAACTGCAGCTTAGCTTAGTTACTACTGTGAGATTTGGTTGCTCTTAAGAGATTTTGTTTCTGTTACGGTCGTAAACACTTGGCTTACCTGCGCCGCTCGGTCGATAATTAGAATATATTTTACAAAAATACGAATATCTCCGCATGCATCGATCTCTTTTAAACAAAACCTGAGTACTCGCTGCACGCCCCGGCGTCGGCGCCGGCCGCCCGGCGCTCAACCCTCGCTTGCGCCCTGAATCCAAGTACCGTCGCATATGTTTTGGATGAGCCATCTTTATCACCTATATATTTTATAATTAATTATATTTTTTACCTTTGTATTTCTAATGGTTTTACAAGAAATTAACAACCGGTAATATTACAAAAATAATTTATACTGTAAAGAGTTTGTACTTGGAATACCTATGTAGGGCGCCGGTAGAAGCGAGGACTCGGTCGTATTAAAACGGTCGGGTGCGGCCGCCAGCTTAGCGGCGGCCTGTTCGGCCTGCACTGCTGACCGTTCTAGACCTTCGGGTACATCCTCTGATATAAGAGCGAGGCGAACAAGCTAGTTATTCGTAATTTTACGTTGAGATATTAACAGCCGGTTTCAATTTGCAAGCGATCTCTTATTTATAGTCAGCGTAGGTATTTAAGCTCGTTCGCAATATTCGGATAGATGGATTGGTTTATTAAATACGACACGCAAAATTGAGCAGAACTTCGATTCGCTAAAATCAGCCCGCAAAAATACAGAAAAAAGTTTTATTTACTTTAGGTATCGAGATACAGTTTGCTTAGCTGTGTTCAAAAATATATCCATGTTCTCAACATTTGGAAGAAGCAAAAATCGCCACTTTTTTCCTAGAGACAGAAAATGTTATTACATCACCAGAAGGTCTAAACAAGACGCAGTTTTAATATTAGAGGAACCGGCCGTAAGCGCACTTATTTTCTATTGCACCAACTTCAGAAACTCAGAAACGCCAAATCGCCAAAGGATATTTATGTAGACCTTATTACTACGAAAATAAGGTTCATGTATTCATATTTTTGTTACCTTCTACGCATAGGTATATTTTTTATCATTGACTGTACAAATTGTTAATAGTTTTAGTAGCCGGTACTGTGCGAGCGCTAGAACAATCGACTCCGCCGCGACGACGCGGCGCACGTCCGATGTTCTGCCTCCCTCTTGGCACCGGCCTCCAGTACGCTTTTATCATGCTGCCTCCCTCTTGGCACCGGCCTCCAGTACGCTTTTATCATGCTGCCTCCCTCTTGGCACCGGCCTCCAGTACGCTTTTATCATGATAGTGTCTTTGTGTGCATGTAAATTAAACAAATTGAATAGTGTATTTATAGAAAAACTCAATGCTGCACGAGTATTAATTTGTAAAATGTTATCATTTCGCATTATTTTCTGTTGTTTACACTCAAATAAGTTAGGACAGAACTTGCCGGTGTTCTACGCAGTCTCTTTTTGCGTGTGCAATATTAAAACACCCGTTTGCCTACTAGGTATTACAAATAAGCATTTCTTGTATACAATATACTTTTATTTTATGTAAAGTTTTGTTGAATTATAGATATTTTGTCGATAGTATGAATTATTATTTTTCTTCCCTATCTGTCATCGGTTTCTAGGGTTATCGTCAGTGATCGGAATAGGTAGAGTATATTTACCTAAAGTTCGCAAAGGGACATAATATAGAGTAGTTGCAACCGGGTGAAACATTAACTTAATTTGTTGAATTCCGGATTTCCGGTATTTTTCTGGTACTAGTCGTAATGCTAAATATACGTAATTTTATATAAATAATTAATTAGATACAAGAAATGATTAACAGGCCGCTTTTATCACCAACTAACATAAAATATCCCGTAAGGCCCAGTCCATATTGACTCTCATAATTATTATTACTCGTAAAAAGTTTTAGTCATAATCATCGGAATCCATAAAGTATTTTTTTTGAGTAACTGTTACTTTTTCAGGAAATCATCCCTAACTAACCTAGCCTTACGTTTACGGTTCCAGGAATAATGTTTTTTTTATGAATACAAAATTTTATGATCAAAAAAGTTATGTGAAAAACGGGCAAATAGTTTTAAAAACTTCGCTGATTCATAATGATTCTAATTATGTAAGATGCTGCTTAAAAACTTATGAAATAAAACATGAAATTAATGATTTTTCAAAACATGGACATAAGGGAAAATTACAAAAAATCTGATGAAAATGATCAATATCTCCGAAACTAGCAAAAATCGCTTAACATAAATAGGGGTTAAATCGATAACTTTTTAGCTGCTCTATCAGCCCTAGGCGGGTTGACGTCGGTTTCTGGGACACCCTGTATATGTTAGCTAATTTCTTGGCTCTGTCTGATATGTAACCTAAATTTCAATTCGCATTAAAGGGTACACATACATCTTCATGGCTGTTGCATGAAGGCACAGATTTTCTTTTCTCAGTTGGCGAAATTCTTGGCTCATTGAACGATAACCTATTAAGAAATAATTTGCATTTGAGATATTAAACATCTTCATGGGCTTGCATGAAGGTAAAAAGAAACTTCTAAAATCGAAACTATAACACAGAACCAAATAAACATTTACAAAAACAAATTAATAAATACCTACCATAATATGCTCAATAAGATTTCTCTGGAACTTGACCTTGATGAGTTTTGCGGTCCACGCTGAGCGCTGCGACGACATTAAAATTTATCGTTGCCGTGCTGAAATGCACATTTTTGCTGGTAGCGCTGCTTGCTGATGATGCGATTTCTAACGTTAAACGTAACTGGGTCGACGTTGGGTTTCCGTTTGTTGGATATCTTCTATGTCTATGAGTCGGTGCCGATCTGAGCGGTAGGTGATTCTTATTATTCTTCACTTAGTTCTTAATATTATTGTAGAATTTAGATTCTTTTACCAAAAAATCTGATATACATAATTTAAATAAGTACTAGAAATATAAATAAAATTGCTATTCGAAAATTATCAGTCCGTAAAGTACCTACCTATATACAGGGTTGGGCACATTAAGTGTCCTAGTTTTGTATCGTCATTTTATTACTTAAATATAATGGCACTTTTTTCACATGATTATGTTTTTTTTCATTGAGAATCTATTCATCTTTATGATTTCTAGACCTCAGCTTGATATCTTTTTTTTTATAATGGACCCGGAACGCCAGCTCTTTGTTAATTTATTCAAGCAAAAATTCCGACCATGCGATATATTTAAGAAGCTATAACATTTAGAATTTTAGATATCAATGTAAGGTTCATATCGCGGACCATTAAGCGATTCAAAGAAACGGGAACTTCACGAATCAGGCCTACACCTGGTCAAAAACCAGCTGTTCGCTTTAAAAATATAATTAAAAACGTTCGTGAGCATATTAGGCGAAATCCAGCTCAATGTGCAAGTAAACTCGCTAAAGATTTGAAAATATTCCGACGATCAATGAGTCGTACATTACAACATGATCACATGATCTCATGATTACGAAAAACAAAAAAAACACGGATTAACAGATGCCCAGGAAAAAGCTAGAGTAAAAAAATGCAGGGACTTGCTAGCTTGGAATGAGAGCGATGAAATTATTTCTTCCGATGAAAAGGTGTTCCAATTGCAAGACAGTCACAATCATCGAAACGATCGTCTTTATGGTGCTTCATTGAGGGACATTCCAGTGGACAAATTAGCCGTACAGTCTGTGAGCACTCAGAAAGTGCTTCGGGTTTGTGCTCTCCCTCACTCAATAAGAGCGTATGAGAGCGAGTGAGAGACTAGTACAAACCTGTGGCGGACTAAAGCTGGTAACACTCGTTCCCACCGAGCTTTCTACTTCCGGGCTCTGGCTCGGAAGGAAACTCCCACTCTCTTCCGCCTTGGCAGCTCGGTGAGATCGGGCGTTCCCAACTGTTGTTAGATTTGTCCCTTAGTCTTATGTTAGATTCACCATATCTGACTTCGTACACGCATACGCGTATAGTGTATCAGATTGTCTTTTATTACAATATAAATAATAACATCTAAAGTAAAGGAGTATTTACTGAAGGCACCCATTCCCCAAAAACCCGAAGCTCCTTCTAAGAGCTATCGCACAGTACAACCACAAAATAGATAGGTACAGAAGTCAATCACATGTATGTACTTACTATTGGAAATAGGTAGGATATAAAAGAAGTTTAGTTTAGTTTAGAATAATGTTTGACTTGACATGTGTCACTATAATAAAAACAGACATTGAGGAAATAATGTTCGTATTTTAATTAAATTACAACGGTTATGGGCCCAGCACGCTTCCACAACCAGACCCGACATTGCTTATGAAGTGGGAGTGGCAAGTAGATATTTGGCGAATTATACGGCTTCACATTGGTTTCTGGTGAAAAGGATCTTACGTTACCTTGTTGGTACTGCAAAACTTGGCATTTTATATAAAAATGCAGGAGGACTGACCGGCTATGCAGATGCAGATTATGCCACTGACTCGGAAAGTAGAAGATCTACAACTGGCTACTTATTTATTATGAATGACGGGCCAATAACATGGAGCAGTCGGCGACAACCTTCGGTCGCGCTCTCCACGACTGAGGCAGAATATATGGCCGTGTGTGATGCTGCTAAAGAAGCCAAGTGGTTGCGTCAATTCATGAGCGAAATCGATGCTAATGATGTGAATTCAATGGCTATCAATATAAATGTGAATACCACAGGCGAACTAAACACATTGATGTAAGATATCACTTCATCCGAGAAAGGTACGAGGCCGGGGAAATATCAGTCACATACGTCAGCACAGACGATCAAGTGGCTGATGGGTTAACCAAGTCATTGCCAAAGGACAAATTCGAAAAATTTAAAAACGTGATACTTACATAAGTTTTGAAATTTTTGATAGTTGTTCTTTTGTTTATTTGTTATGGTTTTATTTTAATGGGAGTCACTAACGCCAGATCTGTTGTTAGGGTGCAGTGGTCGTTTTTTTTGTTTTATTTTGTTTATTTATTTATAACTCATTCTCAGTTATGATTAGCATATTTTTTTAATATGTTAGATTTGTATCCTACCTAGAGTACCTAGTGGGAGTATTGGAAATAGGTAAAAATAAAAATAATGACTTGACATGTGTCACTATAATAAAAACAGACATTGAGGAAATAATGTTCGTATTTTAATTAAATTACAACACTTACTTCACTTTTCAAACCTACGCTAGGCGGTCGCTCTATGGTTATCAACTATGGCTTATGCACAAAAAACTATCGTGGTAGTGGCACTCGTAGGTATCTAGTTGTTTGATTTATCGTTGAAAATTAAACGGGAAGAATGTAAATATAAATGAATAATAACTAAAATGTTTTTATTTTAATGTCATTTTCATATTATTACAAATTTGACTATAGGAAATCCCTAATAACTTCTAAACGGATTACTCTAGTAACACAATTTCTATTGTCCTATCCGTTTTAGACCTAAACCTGTCAAATGACACTAAAAACAACACAATATCTACACAAACAAAAAAACATACAAGGTGGCGTGGATTTACCTAACAAAAAGTTAGTTACTTCGTATACTGATTAAAAATAGGAAACTATTATATAAAAATCGATCTTACACCGTTTAATATTGAATTTAAACAACCGTCCACTGAACAGTAATAATTACTTTTTTTTGTTGCTCCATTATTGAACAAAAAGTTCACAGACGCGTGTCTCAAGCGGATGGCACTTGCGCTCGCACTGGTCCCAACCGGTCCGAGATATCGTGTCCGTGAGCAGTGTCTATGTGTGCGTTGCTCAAGCGCACTTTGTATGTAGATTGACTTCTGTACCTATCTATTTTGTGGTACAACGGTTTCAAAGTGCGTCAGCTGTCATGGTATGGGGTGCGATATCGCCTAGAGGCAAGCTACCACTGCTGTTCATTGATCGGGGAGTCAAAATCAATCAAGACTACTATATTCAGAACGTGTTGCAGGGTTATATGCTAGAAAATGTACGAAAATTGTATGGAAACGACTATTATAGCTTTCAAAAAACAAATCTAAACGTACTCGAGACGTGTCGAACAAATTTGATGGATTTTATACATTGGCAAGATTGGCCACTTCTTCTCCAGACTTTAATGCATTGGACTTTTCGATATGGGGATTTATGCTTAGCAAGATTAGAAGCACACGGGGTATGAATTTTAATTCATTCAAGGATCGGTTGGTCAAAATATGGGATGACATAGCCGATAAGGTAGTGCGTGCCGCCTGCAATTAATTACACAAGTAGAATGCTTTAAGTTATACAAGCTAAAGGAGAGCGATTTGAGCTGATGAATTAATTTTGAAAAAGAGTAGGTATGCTTAAAATAAAAACATGTTCAATATTGAAATATGAAGTTTTCTTTTGATTTAAGACTATTTTAAACTAGGACACTTTATCTGCCCAACCTTGTAGAGTGCAATTATTCATTTTCCTTTAGCCCTCGTACCTAGGAAATGTCGCCCCCCCGTACGTACGTACGTACCATGAGATAGTGATTTTATGGCCATTATTTAATACACTGATTTTACAATTAGACTTTATGATCAATTAAATTAGTTATCTACTTAAACTTAAGTTATTTTTTAATGTTGCAGAACAAAAGGTTAGTTTAGCGAGTAGATTCGCTCGTTGCATTTAAAGACCCAAGGTCAGAGGCACCCTGTATACGTAAATTATTTGTTGCGAATGCATTCTTTTATAAAATAAATTACCTGACGTACCTAGTTTTAAAGTTACACTTTCCAGCACTTAAAAATTACTTGAAAATATCGTTAATGTCTCTAAAGCGTACTTAGGGTCGAGGACTATCTAACAGACAAAAATGCTTTCAACCCAGTTGTCCGCATCCGCAGTGCGGACAACTGGGAATAAAAAATAAAAACGAACTCGGGTGCGGACAACTGGGAATGGCCCTAGATTCAAGTCGTAGGAAGAGTCAAAAAAATTGCATAATATCACTTTGACACCGTTCCATGGCGGGTTAGCGTTCCATTGCCTTCCTTACCCGTGGTCCACCTGCTTAGTTCACCTGGGCATTTTAGCAGACCTTAACGAAGTCGACGGAGCTCCGCGCTCCTACTTCTAGGTTATTTTGGCCCTTCGGGCCCTCTGAAGAACTAACATAACCTAAACCTACCTATTATTTTAGCCAGTCTACTCTCCGTAATCTACATAGTTGAACTAGAAGGGTGGACCACGGGTAAGGAACTTTCCATTGGGCTGATAGTACAGTCACCTGCAATAAAATATTATCCAACATTGGGCGCAAAAATATCTGAGACGTGTTTATTACTATAGGTATCAGAGCGTGTCAGATATTTTTGCGCCCAATTTAGGATAATATATTATTGCTGGTGACTGTACATGTAGGCAGAGCAAGTAGAATATTCATAGCATAATACACTGCATTGGGCTGATAGTACCTATAGACCAATGGTTCCCAACCAGTGGTCCATAGAAGCCAAAATATGGTCCCCGAATGATTTTAAATTTAGCGGGCGGTGAGCCGTTGGTCTCCGTGCAGTGAGTGAGATTATTACACTTTATTTTGATTCGCAACAAAAAATAAGCAATTAACTCATTTGGGCAGCATACAAAGATTTGGCTGGCAATAAATAAAAATCGGGCTACAACTCTTGTTCCGCAAACAATTTACAAACGGTTAACATTTTAACCAATATCAATCTGCTTTTTTTATCATTTGTCTGCCTGATAAACAGTCAAGCTGCAAAATAATTACTTAGGCAGCAAGATTTTACAATTGGTCAGCAGAGAAAACATATCTGTAAGCAGTTCAATTGAGAGGTGTGCATATTAAAATAATGGTTATCTATATAAATAAGTGGATTGCGTTTAGTTTGAAAAGTCAGCAGTGTTCATTATTGTAGGCGGAGCGAAATCAGACCACGTGACATGAGCACCCAAGAGTTAGTATCCGCTCCGAGCATTAATGTTAATTAAATTAACAAATTTAACAGAGTCGACGGAGCGCCGCTTACGCGGTGCTTCTATTTCTGAGTTGTTCTGGCCCTCCGGGCCTGATGGTGGGTTTGGCACATGTTCGTTGCCGGCACTGCTGTAAATGTGCCGCCTTTTTTTGATGAACAAAATGAAATATTTTGCTTACCTACTGATTGCTTACCAAAATTTGATTAACTGTGGGTCGCTCAATGCAGCTCAAATATTTAATTTGCTGACCAAAATAATTTAGAGCAGTTCAGTATATCATTAATTTTAGGCCGTATTTCACCAAACTGGAATAAGACTTACTCCGAGATTAGTATAGTCTTATTCTCGCTTGGTGAAATCCGCCATTAGACAGATTTATAAATGTTTGCTAACCATAAGTTGTTTACTAACTAGCCAATTTGGCTGACCAAATACATAATTCTGTTTACCAAAATAAGAATATTTTGCTGATCGATTAATTAATACCCATTTTTATTATACCTACATAGTGGTTCCTGCTAACAAGAAATATAATAGTGGTCCCTGACCAAGAAAAGGTTGGGAACCCCTTATATAGACAGAAGCATCATATGGTGAAATCCAGTGCCATGTTTGGGTATTTTAACCCCCAGTTAAGAGGGGTGTTATAAGTTTGACGTGTAAGTGTGTGTGTGTCTATCTGTGGCACCGTAGCCCTTAGACGGATGAACCGATTTGGATGCGGTTTTTTTTTAATATGAAAGTAAGTTTTCTAGCGGTGGTTCTTAGACATGTTATATCAAAATCGGTTCAGCCGTTATATTGAGGTTTTGAAAATTGACTTTATTACATTCTTAACAGATTCATATTCCATTGTCAAATTTCTTTGTATGGTGGGCCGTAGGAGGATAAAATAAATAAAAAAACCCGACTGAGAACAGTCTGTGAAAAACCTTTAAAAAGTAAATAATAAATATTGGCCCTATAAGTTTAATTATTAAATCAAATCAAAATCATTTATTTCAGCCATCTTTGGACCATATAATATTATAAGTGCATATTAATATTTTGATCCAAGCGTCGTCGAGTAAAAATCGTTAAGTCACATTTTTTTTAATATAATAGTTAGGTAGTAATTTTTAGTACAAGTGTCGCCACGTCGGGGACCGCTAAGTAAATGGGTATTTCTCAGAGCGTTTGAAACGCTGTCACAACCGTGGTCGCATTATTGACGGCTTCCCTGTAGACTCGAATGCCATTTGCGGCTATTCTATAGAACTCAACCTCTGCTTACAATTCTTATCAAATTTGTTTAGCTTTTCCTCAGAAAATCGTCAAAATTGTAGCCACGGTTGTGACAGCGTTTCAAACGCTCTGAGAAATACCCAAATGACATACTTAACCAGAAAATACCCCAGCTACATGGCGACACTTGTAGCAAAAATTACTACTTACCTACCTATTATAATAAAAAAAAGTGACTTAACGAATTTTACTCGACGACGGTCGGATCAAAATATTAATACCTACTTATAATTAAAGTTATAGGGCCAATACTTATTATTTACTTTTTAAAGGTTTTTTTACAGACTGTTCTGAGTAGGGGTTTTTTTGTTGTTGTATGACTTGATTTTTCCATATGTATGGTGTGTCATTGATGAAAAAACGTAAGTTTAGCTTTGTTACTTTATTGATTATCTATGTATAAAAGGCTAATCTGACTGACTGATGTATCAACGCACAGCCGAAACTACTGTACCTAGAAACTTGAAATTTGGTACATGGGTTCCTTTCATGATGTAAGTGAGCACTAAGAAAAGATTTTCCGAAAATCGACCCCCAACGGGAAGAAATGGGGGGGAGTAGCGGGAAACTAATTCTACGCGTACGAAGTCGCGGACATCCTCTAGTTATAAATAATTTTGTCTCTCTTACATCGATTTAATGAGACCTTAAAGAAATTGCATCGCACGTCGTACATGGCGTGGAAATACTAAAAAACTAAAAAAATATTTAGCAATTAAAATTAATTTATGTTTCCATGGCGGTATCGGCGCCGGCGGCCGCGGCGTGCGCCGCTCGCGGGCCGAAGCAACTCATCACTGGAAAAAAAAGTTAACGTTTATAGTATTACATTATGCAGAGACCGGGAAAATGGCTGTTGCGGGAGGAATAGAGTTAACGTGCGTTATACACGAGTCCAGGAACCGCCCGGCTGAGGCATAAGAATAAATAATAACTACACGTAGAAGCGAATCTGCTTCACCCAGGCCGCGCTTTTAATATCTACTTCCCCCTTCACCCCGCTACGCCCCTATGTCTTCCGCGCACAAATTTAGGGCTAACGCTCGCGAAATGTTTTAGTCAGTTTATGGAGTGTTATTTAAGTTTAGTCACTAAGTGTTATTTAGGTTTTAATCTGTCGGAATATGACATTATAACAAAGAACCACACAATACTAAGATATGAAAATATATATCAATCCCATTCATTATAGTGGCGAGGGACAGAGATGAATATATCTTGCAGCAAGGTCTAAATAAATATTAATATTTATTATAGCTGCTTGTGTCGACTCTGTCAACTAGTACGGAAAATACATCGTAAGATGCATTTCTATAATATATATTTAGGCATATTAATATATATTCCGTGTGTGACGCCCCTGACTGACTAGACACCTCAGGTATCTAACGCGCAAACCGCGCGTCGGCAGCCGGGAGTTTCGCTTTGACGTGTAGTTATTATTTATTATTATGGCTCAGGCTTGTATAGTGCTTTTCTCCAACAATGCGAGAAAATTTAACACAAATTGTTAATTAAAATTAATTCATTAAACACAGTCCCATAATTTCCTGGGAATAAAAGAACATTGTCGCCATCATCGTCAACGGTACGTTAGGCGACTGGGAAAGTTTTGAGATACGAAAAAACTTTGGATTTAGAGTTTTTTTCATTACAATTTCTCAAAATAGTGTCCATTAGTCTCTATACATCGATACATTCGTCTAAACCAAGCTTTATAGCATAGGCGATCCTTCGGAAGGTCCTCAACCGCTGCTATGTAAGCATTCCGAGCATCCTCCGGGCTAGCAGCCCAAGCTTCACTTTTGGGAAGAGAAAGCAGTCGCACGGAGCTAAATAATATGCGGGTGGCTCATTTGCTGAATTTCCGTGGTCTTCAAAAATTCTTGGGTAATTTTGTCTTTGTGCGGTGATGCAGTCACGATGCAATCCCGTTTTTGGACGTTTGACGTTAACGCGTCAAAGATGATTGGTAAGCACACTTCACTGTACCATTGAGCGCTGCGTCTGCACGGAGGCTCTTCGTCCGGAAAGACCCAAACCATAAGAATAAGTACTATTAGAAGGGTAACTTCATCCCCACTACGCGCGCTCGAGCGTGGGCTGTCAACAGTCCAGGACTATAATACTATAATATACTTATCGCAGCAAACACTAGCGGGTTGCCACCCATCGGCGCTTGAAGTAAACGTGCAACAATATTTCAAATGAAGCTCTCAAAGGCGCCACTGTCTACGCAAACTGTGGTTTTACCATACGAAATTGTTAGTTCCGTATTTGACCACGTGCTTTATGATAATTGTAGGATGATATCAACGAAGTTTGAATCTTTATTTATTATTTGTAACATAAACACATTAAGTAAAGAGCGTAAAAATGAAAGAATTAAATAAATACATTATTTACCTATGCACTTTATGTTTTATCCAATATTAATCGTAATTAAGTAATTCTAAGATAGTATTTCAGTGTTACGTTATAAAAGAAAGAGTTGCTAAATTAATTGTTAAAATGCACAAATACTTTTTACATATATAAATTATTTTTATTGGCTTTGCGTTGGTTCTTACAACTTTATATCTGATTTAATTGTAATAAAAGTACTTAAATTTTTACATATAGATACTAGTTAGCGCCGACTTGGGCCAGTTCAGTTAGTATTATATACTTGTGAGAACCCTAATTCTGCGATAGGCAAGAGAGCGGTAAGGCGGGGCGTGGGGCGCTGTAGGTAATTAATAGACGGCTTAGCTGTCAAATCCATACAACGACGTCGAAGATACCCTTCTAATAGTACTTATTCTTATGCCCAAACCATGGACTGTCGCTTAGTCAGCGGGTCATCTACCCATGTAGATCCAACTCTCGTCTCCAGTAATAATATTATAGTAGTTTATGTGACTGTTGCATAATAAGGGGCATTAAAATTCGAGTGGCATAATAGCATCTCACGAGTATTTTAATGCTTATTATGTACAGTTACATACACTGCTTTATCTACACACATATCATCAAAGCTCTCTATTATGTGTTCAGAAATCGCATGTAATGACCGGCATCGCAGCATTGATTAGAGCTATTAGTAAAATAATACAAAAAATAAATGGGATAACAGAGACAATTATTTATTGTAATAATTATTATTTACAGTTTTAAGTGTGCGGTGGTTGAATTCCACTTTTCCAGTTTTGATAGTAGAATCATGTTCGTGGATTTTGACGGCAACAACATATTTTCGACGCTCATTGCTTTATCCCTGATATCAGGTGGCGTCTCCGAAATATCGTGATCATGATCACTATCTTGATCACTCATTAAATTTATTTTTCCGACAAAATAAGCTTCAAATGTGGCGGAAAATCAAAATTTGACAAGTTGTTTTTTTTTAATTCAGAGACAACTAGATTAAGCGTCAACTATCAAATCGTTCGATATCAAGTAACGTGCGAGATATGTCAAAGTTGTGTGAAATTGACATTTCATTTTCAATAAAATGTCATCTCGACTGATTTAATTTTGAGGTCTAATCAAAAATGCTTTGTTTTTCAGAGATGTTCGAAATTTGAATGTCATAAGAACATCGAAATTGATGTTCTTATGAATTCATAAGAAAACTGCCGCAGATAAAAAATTGCTCTAACAACAGAGTTGATTATTATGCTGGTCATAATTTGCGGTTTCTGAACGCATAGGGTTTATGATATGAGTGTAGATAAAATACATTACGTCCCTCTCCATTAAGCTTTCTGACGTGAAGGTGACTATGTCAAATTTTATTGATTGTCGGCGATGAAATCTGTTGAGCTTCTTTTATCTTTTTGTAGGTAGTTTTCGGGTCCTCTAGTATAATTTTCCCCACCGCTTCGATATTTTCTTGAGTTACAGAAGTAGTAGGTCGACCACTTCTGTCGTCGTCTTTCAACGAACATTTCCCCCGTTTAAATTGAGTAAACCATCTAAAAATTGGTGCAAGGGATGGTGCAAGGTCGCCAAGTTGGCACTCAGTTTCACTCAATTCAACTTTAAAATCATATAACATAATTGCACGAAAATGTTCTCGTTCGAATTCCATTGTTCCGATCCAAAAAACGCGGGAATCGTAATGAAAAAATGGAAATGTCAATTTTATTTTTTAATATTTCGTCAAATAGCTAATGGCATTCAAATTTCAAATAAATAAAGAAATGAAAAATGTGCAATTCATGTAGATTATATTTTTAAAATTGCCACATCTCAAAACTTTTCTATTCACCCACGTACTCATAATTTTATTTACATTCGAAACAGGTACGATTTAGTATAAAACTGAAATAAAGCATTAAATAAAATCACAAATTTAAACGTACCTACCTAATAAATACAATTTGAATAAAATATAGTTTCAATTATAACATTTATTACGTGTTTATATAATTTCGTCATTTTTTTGTTTTTGAACACATTTTCTATAAACAATTGCGTTATTCTAACTATTTGATACACTTTTAAATACGCTGTAAACCAGTGAACGGAAATAAAACATGGAAGCATTCTGACCGCTCCATTATAGCGCAACGAAAACTATACCGCGGGGGGCAGTCCTTACAAACTCTACCGCATACGACTTCAGATCGATCGGGATGACAGTGAGTGACGGACGGCTGAACGGAGTTACCAAAACAAGATTTTTCAACATTAAAAATGCCTTCAGGTGTTGGTGCAAAAATCATTCAGATCATTCCAAGGACAGTGGGATCACTTCCCACACGTAAGGTAACCTATAACTTCAGTGAAACTTAGTACGAGTAAATATCAGATTTTCTCTATAGGGATGACATTATGCCAAATGAAGTAGATCAATTTGTTAATTTATTTGATTTTAATATTATCTATATTATTGTTATAAACTACTACTAACAGATTTGATTTTTACTTTTCTTTTTCACGGGATGGTGCTATGCAAAACGAGTTATTTTAAATCCATAACCAAATTTGGTACATAATTTCGCTCATAATCATTTATTTTCTTATGCCTATCGCAGTATTTTTATTTTTCAGGTCGCTTGTCCAAACTGTGGGTATTACTTTGGTGTTCCAAATCATGTCGATGTGGAAGATTGAAGTGAGATAATTTTTCATCGACGAAAACCATCGCCGCTATAGCCAAAAATTACGGATAGAAAACTATGTGTTACGCCTTTAAACATACTCGTATTATCATCTGATATTGATTCAGCTTTTAATACACCGGAGACTCGAAAACTTAAGAAATCTAAACTAATAATACGCATGACGTACCTACCGCTGATCAAGAGCGTCATTCAAGAATTTATAACAACTCGCATGCACTGCATTGCGAGAAGAGACTCCTTGCTTCACTCATCTCGTCAAAAGCTAAATAAACTTACAAATTTTCGCGGAAAAATAAATTATTACTTGGAATTAGGATAAGTACATAATATAATGGTGTATAATGTCATATTGTATGTATATAACTGTGTATCGTTGAGTGAAATGTTTATTTATATGTATGTAAATAATCTGCGTACCTATAATACTCGTGTAAAATGGCATAAATTGAACGGCAAAGTTCTCAAATGCGACTTTCATGTTTTATTTCCGTTCACTGGGTTGTGTCTATACACGAAGTAGCAGGTATGTGTCTACATAGCGCGCTGCAATCGTTTTCGAGTCTCCCACCATCCACTTTTTGAGTTTAGGACGTCCTAACCAAGAATAAAATAACTTTTTTATTTGTCACCTTTTACCAAGTGCTGTAAAACCATGTGCTAGGTGTACAATATATGTATAAATAATAATAAAAAAAATGAATAAAACAATTAGTTGATTAAAGTTGACAATTATTAAATTGGTAGGTTGGCCTCTCTGTTAAATAATCTATGCTATAGCTTATTTCACGAGAGTTGAGGTCACGCACACAACACTGTCATGTAATGACAGCGGGATTTTGTAATTACTGTTCTAATATTGTACCGATAACAAGTTCAACACTGAACTGCAAGAAAGACCAAAAAGTTTCTTTAAACTATTTTGTTAAGTATTATGTAGAACAATTCATCGACTTCAAATAAAACAGAAAATAAAATATTTTGACCGATTTTATTTAAATAAATGGTTTATATGAATAAATAAAGGTCAGATATGCGTAGGTATATGAATATAATACTAATCGTAGAAACCAAAGAGAATGGAACCTAGGATTGATTATTTAACCGAAAACCTTGTAATCAATCTTAACGAATCAGATGAAGATATGCCAAGTGATGATTGTTTATAAAAGCATTTTTTTTTTACTGCTTTTGATACTTATTAAAAATATAATTAAGCGTTTTTATTTACATTTACATTCACTCAGTCATTTCATTCATTAACTTTTTTTGCAATCAGTACTTCATGTAGCTGTGTGTGTAATCATTCACCTAAACTCTCGTGGAACTACCTATAACTCCGGTTCCCTGACATGACAGCTTACTAGGGTTGACAATATTTTTGGCTTTTATAATTTATTCGATTTTTTACGGGGTATTTTGTAACACGTTCTATAGTTACCCCCTTACTAATAAACGTTGAGTAACGGTGGTATAGCTATACAATGTTTTGTCCTTATCTGTCAAATCCAAATGTCACAATGACAGATAAGGACAAAACATTGTATACCTATACCACCGCTACTCAACGTTTATTAGTAATGGGGTTAGTGTGTATAAGAGTTGTCAAATCGTTTGATGGTAGATTCGGATTATTCGGGTCGGACCTTGTTCGCTGACGGCGAGGTCGAGCACCTCGACGCAGCACTCCTTGTTGTCGCCGCCCAGCGCCAGCGAGTACGGCGCCTCGGGGCACAGCGCGGCGCACAGCGCCTGGCCCACGCGCACCGCGCGCTCGCTCACCTGCCTTGGCGCGTCACTGCAACAATCACACAAACAAACCACTACGATTTTTTTGTTTTTCGTAACTTTTAACTTAGTCACTGCATCTATTAGAATAATATTTTTTATATGTATAAATTAGTTTTTGTAACTTTTCAAACTAAAAAATATTTTTTCAAATCGGTCCAGCGGTCTTTGAGTAATTGCGGAACATAAAAAAAAGCAGACGAATTGAAAACCTTCTCTTTTTTAAGTCGGTTAATAAGAAACACACTCAATGACTGATGTTAGACCTACCATCATCATCATCATTGTCAGCCCGTATTAATCCACTGCTGGACAAAGGGCTTCCCCAATGCACGCCACTGCTCCCGATCTTCAGAATCTCTCATCCAACTTACACCGGTCCATATGCGCATATCATCGCTCATTCTTGCCCCAGGGCGTCTTACTTACACTACGTTTGGCGAGACGCGCTCTCCACTCAAGAACACGACGGCCCCAACGGTCGTCGGTTCTGCGGCAAACATGACTGGCCCACTGGCATTTCAAGCTTGCTAATTCGGCGGGCTACGTCGGTTACTTTGGTTCTCTGTCGAATCATACTATTCCTAAAGCGATCCTTCAGCGACTCCAAGCATAGACCTTTCCATAGCGCGCTGAGCGACTTGAAACTGGTGGAAAATTCGAGCCGTCAGTGTCCACGTTTCGGCCCCGTAAGTCATTTCCGGTAAAACGCACGGGTCGGAAACTTTCGACTTGAGGTTTTTAGGAATGGGCGATGTGAAGATTCGGCGAAGCTTCCCAAATGCTGCCCAGCCTAACTGAATTCTTCGTTTGCCTTCGTTCGCCTCTCTCTCAAAGTTGTTTCTCCCTAATTGGAGCGTTTGCCTTAAATAAACATATTGTTGGACAACTTCGAGAGATACACTATTAATAGCTATTGCTCCCGAATCAACGTGCTCGTTAAAAATAATATTGGTTTTGTCCAAGTTCATCCCGATACCAATGCGTTTGGAGGATTCAGCCAGGATGTTCATCACCTATTGTAGATCCTGCAGGGTTTCAGCCATAATCACGATATCATCTGCAAATCTCAGGTGTGGAAGGTACTCACCGTTTACATTTATACGTGACGTGTCCTTCCCAGTCTAGCGTCCTAAACATATCCTTAGAGCGCAGCACAGAACAATTTCGGGGATATGACATCCCCTTGTCTCACGCCTCGCCGCAGCAGGACGGGCTCAGTTCGCCTGTTCTGGACTTGGACAGACATAGTGGCGGCGTCGTCATACAGACCTCTCGACACTTCGACATATCGTAAATCAATTCGATACCGCTGCAAGACCTGTAGAACAGACCAGGTTTCGACGGAAATGAAGGCTTTCTCATAATCTAGAAAGGCAAGACACAGGGGCTGATTATACTCGTCGGACTTCTTCGTCGAGTCTTCGCGCAAGACGATTTGAGACGACTCTCGAGAACAGCCATCTCTGGCTGAAATTGGTCGGAAGTTATTCAATAAAGTTTTATCACCTTTCTTGAAAAACAACAAGACAAAGCTTCTGCGCTATGCCTATGGGGTTCTCCCGGAGAAAAGTACAGAATTAAAAATACGCTGGAGATCCTTCAACAACGTTTCCCGCCAGCTTTCAGTAGCTCCGTGGTAACTCCGTCTTCTCCCGGGGCTTTCCCATTTTTGAGCTAGCCGAGAGCGGTCTCAATTTCGTTGAGACTGATCTCAGAGGGCCCTGCAAAAATGCACTACGCTAACAAGCGTTTCTATTCGTTTCGTTTTTAAACCAATCGCGTCACTGGTAGATGACGTGATACGAAAAGTCACGTGATCTACCTGTGACGCGATACAAGGTGGTTCTCACATTCTTCTTCTCTGGTTCGGGGCAAGGTACGACGAGGAGTACGACGCGTATAACTGGCTGTAGAAGTCTTGGAATTCCGCAAGAACCTCTGTTATGGAAGCGACCACTTCTCCGCATGATTTGTTCTACTTCGTCAGATGGCTTCATCCAAGTTGTTGTACGAAACCCCCGGTTCAGCCCAAATGCTCTTTCAATTGAGAGTGTGTGTTGGAGCGCCGGAGTCTTACCATCCTGGAGATGGTCTTATTTAAAGCCCGTTGCTCTGACGAGGTGACAGTTGGATCACTTCGTCGCTTTGTCATGAGATCCATAGTTTCGTCCGTGAACTTAGGGCCTTTCTGCCCTAACGTTGTATCTCGCAAAATGTGCGCTCCTCCCGAAGGATTCCTACCATCTTTTCGAGTTCCCGGTCCACGTCAGTTGTGGTTTCAAAGGCAGCAAATCGGTTTTCCAGTTTTAACTGGAACGTTTCGGAGTCAGCAATGGATTGGAGCAGGCATGGTCAGAGCGACTTCACCAAGCGGTTTCGCTCAAACTTACAATTGATATTCAGCGTGCCACGGAGAAGTCGGTGTTCGCTTCCGGTTTTTAACCTGCAGATTATTGAGACATAACTGAATACGCGCTTTTTGTTCGCTATGATGAAGTTGATATCATTTTTAAGGTTATAGGGCTAATAGTTTCGTCATGTCCGTCCATCCGTCCGTATGTCACAGGCATTTTACTCAAAAACTACAAGAGTTACATTGATGAAATTTGGAGTATAGGTGTCTTGTAGAAACCGCTACTTAGTTTGGTAGTTAAATAACAAAAATAATTATTTTTAGAGGGGCACTCCATACATGTAACAGGAGATAAAACAAAAAATATTTAGCATTAATCATCGTGCGGCACATAATTTCGTTAGTTCTTTTAAATACACTTTGAGATTTCTAAGCGCTTTTTCGATTGGGTGAATATTTTCGGAAATAATCGCTCCGAAAGTTGCATAAATTGTGTCGTCTTTATTTTTTAAACCGTATGTCCTTATAGGATCACTCGTGCGTCTGTCTATCATAGTAGGCAATTTGCTCCGAAACTACTCAAAAATTCAAAATTCAAAATATTTATTCAGTAAAGGATGTACCGCGAAATAGTACATTGTTGCAAAAGATAGAAAGTATGCGATTTTTGGACGAGTCATATAACCATACGAGTACGAGTACGAGTCCATAAATTGCACTTTCTACCGAGGCAGACATAGTGCTTTTCACAACTACTGAAAGGAAATAAAATAAAAATTCATATTCAAAACTTTCAATTCACTTTCAATAGTGTAAGTCAATTAACGTCGGTTTCCCAAAGGTAGTATAGAAGCTGTATCACCGCCAATTTTACCATAGATAACTTTTTTTTTATCTGGACCCCTACTCACGTGGCACTCGAGATCAATAAACTAACATTCGAGATGAAGATGCCAACTCCATATAAAATTGTATTTGTTTCGCCATATCTCCCATGTAATTTCATCTCTAGTGGTTCGAGATTAGGGGCCAAGTTTGAACTACATTTAAAAAAAAAGCAGTGACATGGTTTTTAGTCTGTGTATCTTTTAGCAAAAATACACCTAATATTTTAAAGCTGTATCACCGCCAATTTTACCATAGATAACTTTTTTTTTATCTGGACCCCTACTCACGTGGCACTCGAGATCAATAAACTAACATTCGAGATGAAGATGCCAACTCCATATAAAATTGTATTTGTTTCGCCATATCTCCCATGTAATTTCATCTCTAGTGGTTCGAGATTAGGGGCCAAGTTTGAACTACATTTAAAAAAAAAGCAGTGACATGGTTTTTAGTCTGTGTATCTTTTAGCAAAAATACACCTAATATTTTACGAAACAAAATGGTGTGTTCTGATTGGTCGATCTAATTTTTTTATTTTAAGGAGCTATGACACAAAATTGATTGATTGATTTTCATTGGTTCTTAAAGTTCACAACAATGTTCTCGACCAATCAGCAAACATGCCGACAAAAACATTCTTGGTGTCCTTAAAAGTGACGTTTTGTGACCCCAAACAAGCCCATCTATGGCCATATTTCCGAGCAATGTTGTGAAAAAACTGTTAATTTCAAACAGCTGTAATTTCGATTCCAAACAATATAGCTCCCTTTTTCTTGTTCAAGTTAAAAACACCTATTATTCATATTTTTTTTATATGAATTACTCGGATAATAAAATCTAATAATCTGACAGGATGAACAGAAGTGAACGCCGACAAATGATCGTTTCCAAATGTCGTAAGAATCTGCAACGATCAACAAGTTTCATCGCAAAGGACCTGAAACTACCTCGAAACACTGTGGAGAAGTGTTGAGAAACTATTTTACCACCTTATCTCTCAAAGAGAAACCTCGAAGTGGAAGACCTCGTGGTCCAAGCAATCAAAGGCTCCACAAAAATATCATTGATTACATTCAACGAAATCGAAGCATGTCTGTTAAGCGAAAAAATGCGGAACACGCATCTATGGTGCAACGAGCTAAGAAACGTGCAGGTATGCAACCACGCAAGAAAGTCAAGTCAGCAGCGTTCCGTAATAAAAAGGCGAGCTCGAAAACTATACGAATTCTTGCGTTCAAATAAACTGCATTTGATAATTGACTATGAAACGTACAGTAGAACTGTCTTTCCAACCCTTCCTGGCCTGCAATATTACACAGCCAGCAGAGATGAGACTCTCTCAGGCACAGCAAGAACCGTCTGCGTTAGAAAAAAAAAAACTCGTTTCATAATAAAAGGCGACCAACCGGAATATTCATATAAAAGAATGCTTAAAGAAATAACTGCTGCCGTTTATCAGAAAGCACAACGTCAATACGTTGTTCTGGCCTCATCTCGCTCCAGCACATTAAGCCAAGGACACTGTAAAGTACCTAAAGGAGAACAATATAGATTTCGTACCAAAGGAACCTAACCCACCAAATGTCCCGCAGTGCCGCCCAATCGAGCATTATTGGGCCCAAGTCAAGGGAATCTTAAGAAAGACGGGAAATCTTGCCAGGGACATGAATAACTTCCGCAGGCAGTGGAATGCTGCAGCTAAGAAAGTAAAAAGAAGCTCGGTAAAAATCCGATATAGAAGGGGCCCGGAAGAAGCTGTATAATGAGTATAGAAAATAGTGACAAAATAGCTAGTTATTGTTTTCATAGTAGAAAATATAAATACTAAACCATATTGTACTAATTTTTTCATTTTAGATTTACAGTTTTTTCTCGGTACACCCCTTAAATTGGCCACATGAGGGCTCCTTTACACGTTGGTAATATGGAGTGAATCTACTAGCGCTTCGGACAAGACCATCATTGCGGAGAAGCGCCGCAAGAAACTCTAGCAGAAGGTCATTTTTTCAATTATTAAATACAATAATACTTAAAAGTAAGTTACATTACAAGGTAATACAGTAATAAATAATTATAATTAAAACTAACACAAATAAAAGCATTACAAATGTAAGGTCAATAAAATTAAATTAAAAATAATGACTAGGAGAACAACATGACGAGGTCTCTACGTCAGGAACGATAATTATAACAACTAAATTGGAAAACAGGTCCTTGCAAGCGTGAACAGACGGGACCCCACAGACAGCACCCGTTCACAAGTATGACGCGTATCTCAGCCATCGCCTTACTCAATCATGTGTTCGAGAAGGTGGCGACTCGATCAACGACGCCGCCGTAAGCAAAGACCTTTAAGTGAGCATGACATGCTCATGCTGCCGGACTGAGATAACAATAAAAAAGTATCTGTCCAGCGAGAAACATCATCAAATTACAAAACAAAATATACGTATATTTAAATTCAAAAAGTGTACATTATTGGCTTAAAGGCATTTTGCAATAATCGCTGCCCAGTGCTCAGCTATTACCACACTATTTTTTTTACAAAATAACCCTATTTCAGTAAGCTCACACTACTTAAAAACGTCTTTATCATTTAGGAAATTATTAACAGTATAGTATGCCTTACCCAGCAAGCTTGCGAGACTTAAATTTATAGAACGGCAAATTGACAATATCAGTAGGTATCTTATTGTAGAAGCATATACAGTTCCCCGCGAACGACGTGCTTACTTTACGAAGACGATAGCCTGGGACTACGAGTTTATCTTTATTTTGCGTGTTGAACTTGTGAACGTCACGGTTATGCTTGAAGTCATGTATGTGTTTGCATGCACACATGATATTTTCAAAGATATACTGTGACGCGACAGTAAGAATATTAATTTCTTTAAATTTATCTCTGAGTGAGACCCGAGACTTAGGAAATTAAAAAAAAAGTTTTGCTAACCTTACTGTGTCATATATCAAATAGTGATAAAAGAGCTCTTTATGAGGAGGTTGCTTGTATGTAGATTACAGGAAAAACAATAAGAATTCTATCAATTGAAAATAAAGTGGTAAACTCAATTTAATACGTTCACTTCACTAAAACACCACTAGATAGCGCTAGTAGCAGTTAACTCGCGTCTTACTGTGAGGATTTCAAATGTGATAATTTGTATTAATTACATAACATTTGACTCTGAAATTGTCCGGAAGGGTTCCACTCCACGCGAGTTCAACTCGCACTTGGCCGGTTTTTTAATACAGTATCGGGGCTTTGCCACGTCCATTTTTGCTGGGCCTGTTTCTTAAAGCGCGAATTCATTAAGAAAATCCCCTCTTGCTCCAGAAAGTTGACCAAATCCATGCATTCCTATTACTAATTCACTGTAAGACTGTAGTCCCACTTTAAGCGTTAAAGTCCCCCATGTCCACGTTGAAGTGAGCCTTAGTGGTAGGGCTCTGGTTATGTTGTCATACATAACTGTGACAACATCGTCCGAGTACGTTGACGTTGGTGCATAGACTTGTATAACCTTCAAGCTATACCTGTCGGTAAGATTAACACAAGGTATGCAACCTTCGCTGACACACTGGAGATTTCGACAACGTTGTCAGAGAGAATTTTGTCGACTAGAAACCCGACACCGCCATGGGATGGTTGATCTCTGTCTGAAGTATATAAGATAGCCCGATTCCAGAGTTAGGGTGTCCTCGCCTTCTCTTCGGACTTTACACAACCCCAGAACGTGCCGTCTTATGTACCTCAGTTCCTCCTCCAGTTGGGCCAGATGAGAGTCGAGCCGTAACGTGCGTCCATTGTATGTACGTCACCAGGGTCAGTTTGATTTGACGGGCTATCGTAGCCCGGGGATTCTTAGCACCCTCCGCCCCGCCGTTACCACGACCGCATGAAACTCATATAGTCGAGCTCCGATTCCGCGGAGCTCGCGCGCGGACTATACTTTAACTTTATAATTAACTGTAAAGTACCTTTGGATGTCCCACGTCTTGACTTTACCATCGGTGCTGACGGTGACCATCATGCCGGGGATCTCGCTGATGAGGAGACCTACAACGTATTACAAAGTGTGAGTAAATATAGTATATATATAAAAGAAGAAACTGAATGTGTGACTGACTGACATATGAACGCACAGCCCAAACTGCCGGGTCTAGAGATTCCAAATTTAAGACGTAGGTTCCTTATGAGGTTTAGGTGCGCACTAAGAACGGATTTGCCGAAAATCAACCCCCAACGGGAAGAAATAAGGGGAGTAGCGGGAAACTAATCGCCTCTCTTATTTATTTTACCTAAGACTTTTCTCATCAAATTGCAAAAAATCATTGTCACCATTAATTGTGTAACAAGTTTGTCAATATTTGGCTAAGCTGTTTGAAGCGCCCGCTCCTGGGCGATTCCTCGGTGTTTTAACCTACGTCATTATTGTCTTCTTATATTATCTATATTGATCCAATGATCTTTGGGGGGTTTCGGTTCACGTCCTTAAATCCTTAATGGAAGTCATAGCATCTGACTTAATGATCATATTTAATCACTGTGTTGATTGTGGTGAGTTTCCTGATCTTATGAAACATAGCAAGATAATTCCATTATTTAAAACGGGTAGTACTTCTGACCCCACTAACTTTAGACCGATATCGATACTACCCACTTTCAGTAAAATCTTTGAGAAATTAATTTTATCACAGTTAATGCAACATTTTGAAGATAATAATTTATTACATAATAAACAATTTGGTTTTACTCGGGGTCGCTCGACAACCGAAGCTGGTGTTGAGCTAATTAAACATATTTTTGATGCCTGGGAGGGGTCACATGATGCTTCAGGTATTTTCTGTGATTTGTCCAAGGCCTTCGATTGCGTTAACCATGACACATTGGTCAGGAAGCTACACCATTATGGAGTTAGAAGTACTGCGCTAAACTTAATTAAAACGTACTTATTCGGGAGAATACAAAGGGTAGACGTGAATGGAAAACGATCACCTGGGTCTTTGGTCTCAATGGGCGTGCCACAGGGCTCAATTTTGGGTCCATTTCTATTCCTCATTTACATAAATGATTTACCATACCTTATAAAGGACAACCATGATATAGTATTGTTTGCGGATGATACCTCACTCGTATTTAAAGTCAAACGACAACAGGAGTTTAATGTGGATGTAAACAATGCTATATCAAAAGTAGTAGATTGGTTTAGTGTTAATAATTTATTACTAAATGAGAAAAAGACTAAATGTATTAAATTTATGACTACCAATGTGAAAAATAGACAAACTACTGTAACTATTAAAAATGAAAAATTAGACTTAGTTAATGATACAGTATTTCTTGGTATAACGTTAGACTCAAAACTCCAATGGGGTCCTCATCTGGCTAAATTAGCGAATAGACTAAGTTCTGCAGCTTTTGCAGTTAATAAAATTCGGAATCCAATAGACTTGAGAACCGCTCGATTAGTTTATTTTAGTTACTTCCATAGTATTATGTCATATGGTATTTTACTATGGGGTAGTGGTGCTGACGTAAACAGCATCTTTGTTCTACAGAAGAGGGCTATTCGTGCTGTTTACAAGATGGGTCATAGAGACTCGCTTAGAGATAAGTTCAAAGAAACGAATATATTAACCGTATACAGTCAATATATTTATGAAAACATTATGCATGTTCATAAGAACATCAGTAATTTTAGAAAGAACTGTGACATACATAATGTTAATACCAGAAATAAACATAAGCTCGCAGTGCCCTTTACACGGCTTCACAAAATAAAAACTCTTTCATGGGTAATTGTATAAGGTTCTATAATAAGCTCCCAAGTAGTGTTACTCATTTATCAGTAAATAAATTTAAGAGTTACGTTAAACGTAAACTAATTTCTAAAGCTTATTATAGTATTAAAGATTATATGAATGATGACAATGCTTGGGACTGATATATATATATATTTTTTTTGTATTACAATTATTAATGACCGTGGAGACTATATACATCTCCCTGTATGATTACCTATTATTTTAATATGACATCTGGAGACTCTTTACCATCTCCAAAATTGACCGTGGAGACTTTCTACATCTCCCTTATTTTTTAATTTGACATCTGGAGACTTTTTACATCTCCAAAATTGACCGTGGAGACTTTGTACATCTCCCTTGTTTTTGTGTTTTTTTTTTTAATTATATTTAATTCTTAATTTTAATTTGACATTTGGAGACTGTTTACATCTCCGAAATTATATTATTTATTGTAATCTGACATTTTGATATATTTAATTATTATATTACTACTGGGACCTGTACATCCCTGTGACATTTAAATTATGTAGCTTAAGTTTAGTATTGTAATAAGTGATTTATTTGGAAAAAACGGCTTACTGTTGAGTTTCTTGCGGCGCTTCTTCTCAACAGTGGTCTCTTTGGAAGCGCTGGTAGACTCAGACATGTAAAAGTGCCTGCAGGGCCTACTTACTGAATAAATTATTTGAATTTGAATTTGAATATATATTATTTTATATTCAATATAATAAAAATGAATCGCTAAATGTGTTGCTAAGCGCCAAACTCGAGAACGGCTGAACCGATTTGGCTGATTTCTTTTTTGTTGTTTTCGTCATTGTCAGGACTAGGTTTTCATTCATTCACAACAAGGGGCATTGGTGTTTTTAGCCGGTGCGAGCCCGGCAGTACCTGGGCCCTCCATTCCCAGGTCTCCGGAAGGGATTTTCATCTCTGCCCCTTTTAAATGTAAATTTCAATATCCTGCTAACAAAAGCAAGGACTTAAGACTTTGGCCCATCAGGCGACAACCCAAAAAAAAAAAGTTGCGGCCACACCCGTGCTTAAAATACGGTGACGGTACGGAATCGCAGTGACGCGTCATATTAGCACCGTTTTTGACGCAAGCTCCACACACCAATGCTTAAATAACGGTGACGTTACGGAATCGCAGTGACGCGTCGTATTAGCACCGTTTTTGACGCACGCTCCCCACACCGCTGCTTAAAAAACGGTGTCGTTGCTTAAACAAAAGACGGGGTCATAGTAACAACATGGCGCCGTTTTTGACGTACCGTAATATACGCACCGTTAAGCATTGGTGTGGGGAGGGTGCGTCAAAAACGGTGCTGATACGACGCGTCACTGCGATTCCTTACCGTCACCGTTTTTTAAGCATTGGTGTGTGGAGCTTGCGTCAAAAACGGTGCTGATACGACGCGTCACTGCGATTCCGTACCGTCACAGTATTTTAAGCACCGGTGTGGGCGTAACTTTGATCATCATTACTTAATAAAACTATAATGTCCGTACAATTTCAAATCCGTAAGAATTCCCAATAGTTCCACTGACGTATGAGTGTGACAGCGGATGACAGCGGCACAAGTTGGCGCTAACTAGTCTATGTAAAAATTGAAGTACTTTTATTACAATTAAGGGCTGATTTTTTGAATCCCCAGATAAAGCTATCCGGAAGGTAAATTTTAGCTCTGTCCTTTTCTTTCATATGACTTCAGAAAAGGATAGTAATTACATTTAACTGACGGATAGTTTTATCTGGGGATTGAAAAATCAGCCCTTAATCTATATATATAAAAGGCAAAACTGACTGACTGACATATCAACGCACAGCCGAAACTACTGTACCTAGAAACTTGAAATTTGGTACAGGGGTTCCTTTCATGATGTAAGTGAGCACTAAGAAAGGATTTTCCGAAAATCGACCCCCAACGGGAAGAAATGGGGGGAGTAGCGGGAAACTAATTCTATGCATACGAAGTCGCGGGCGTCCTCTAGTCAGATATAAAGTTGTAAGAACAAACGCAATGCCAATAAAAATAATTTATATACGTAGGAAGTATTAGTGCATTTTATTAATTAATTTAGCAACTCTTTCTTTTATAACGTAACCACTGAAATCTATCTTAGACTTACTTAATTACGATTAATATCGGATAAAACATAGAGTGCATAGGTAAATAATTTATTTATTTAATTCTTTCATTTTTACGCTCTTTACTTAATGTGTTTATGTTACAAATAATAAATAAAGATTCAAACTTCGTTGATTTGATGTCGTCCAACAATTTTATTATCGTAAAGCACGTGGTCAAATATAGAACTAACAATTTCGTATGGTAAAACCACAGTTTGCGTAAACAGTGGCGCCTTTGAGAGCTTCATTTGAAATATTGTTACACGTTTACTCCAAGCGCCGATTCTGGGTGGTAGTACGGGCGGTAACGACCATAGGTAAAAATTTTGATATCGGATGAATTCACTTGGCACAGATGTATCCTAGGTCAAACTGAGCTGATTTAGCCCGGTAGCCATCAGCCACCCCCTGGTTATTCAAAGTTACACGCCGCCGCGCTTCAAATAAAAATAAATATCGGCTTCAGTTTACCTACTACCTCGAGTTAGTCCGGTGGCCGACTGCAAAAAACCCTACCTGATAAAAAAAATAGAAAATGCCTACTCTGTAGGGGTAGCTGACTTTTAGTAGCTTCAACTGCTCTTGGTCGGCCGCGGCTTAACTTGGCAAATTTTGCGCAAATGGCAAAAAAGTGGTACAAAAATTCATCAAAAAAACCTCATCGAAAAATAGAATGAAACTTGTATGGTAGGATAGAGGCCATTGAGGACAGTAAAAAAAGTGGTCGGCCAAATTCTGTGTTGGCAGGTTCCTGTGTCCGACCGAATTTGTGGTACCACGTAACAGCTGCATTTTACCGAAAAATAGAATGAAAAAAACGGATTATAATAGCTAAATTAAACCTGTTGACGTATGTCTTGGTCGGCCTCACCTAAGTCTGGCAGTTTTTGCAGTCCGACCACATTTATAAAAAAAAAAAAATTATATCAAATTGATAATATGGTTTCTTTATGGCTTAAACTGACTAATAATGCTTAATTTAATAAAAGGCCTTCTACACGATCGGGACCAACCGCCAACCATCGTGTCCTTGGTCGGATCTCCCGTCGGCCGGCAGCGTTCCAGACCGTTGGGACCAACCACGAACGCAGGCTGTCGCGAGGGATGCGCTCACGACCAAGCAATTGTGGAATTTTTGGGCAGACATTGGGAATCAGAGTATTGACCAAGAGCAGTTGAAGCTACTAAAAGTCAGCTATTCCTACAGAGTAGACATTTTCTATTTTTTTATCAGGTAGGGTTTTTTGCAGTCGGCCACCGGACTGAGTGAGGTGTCATTTTCTGATAAACCATAGATGGGGCTTTCATTTTTGATATAATAATTACACTCTTTCATATAAATTTATTAATATACATAAAGAAGTTTCACAACATCAGCTTATCATTTTTGTTTCAATACACAATATTTTATAATATATATAGAACATTGTATTTACAAAAAATACCGTTGAAAAGCCCAATTTATGCAGATTTAAAAAACATATAGTTTTAATTTATATCATTAATTTAAGACGAGTAGAATAAATAAATATACCCGCGCGGCAGCACTAATTAAGACAGCGGGCGGAACTAACTCAGACGAGAACTCGCCGGGCAGCCTGCTGCACTAGATACTATTGATATCACAAATTACATATTAAATAAATAAATATCAAGGGACAATGTCACACCAATTGACCTAGTCCCAAACTAAGCTCTACGCTTGTACAATGGGTACTAGACAACGATATAAATACTTACATAGGGAAATATATACCTACTTAAATACATAGAAAACATCCATGACTCAGGAACAAATATTCGCGCTCATCGCACAAATATCTGCCCTTACCGGTATTTGAACCCAGGACCGCTAGCTTCGAAAGCAGGGTCACAACCGACTAGGCCAACGTGTCGTCAATATCGTAATTAACAAAATAAACTTAAGGTCATTTCATAATAAATACGGATTTTACGACCGTCAGCTAAAGAATATTCCGCCTACGGATGCCAGTAGCATCTCCTAAGAGCCGTCTACCAAGTTGTGCACGTACGGGGCCAAGCGATGGTGCCGATTCTTCGTCCGGCGGATTGGGGATGGGAACTACAATCGAATCACAATTGGAAACCAATTCCGACTACTGCACCCGTTGCTGCTACAGCTTGTCTGGAATTAATTCGGTGCAAGAGCAAGTCACAGTGAGGTGTTAGATGCACACGCACGCAAAAAACTGTTAGTAATATACCGAATTATGCCACTGTGGTGGAAAATGTAATAATGGCATAAACGCTATCTTAATTTTTTCAGATAGACGTTGTATGATAAATGAGTATTAAGAATTTTATAACTTAATTACAGCATAAACTTAATTTCTAATAACAATCAGTTCAAAAAAACTATTTAATAAAAGTGAAAGATAAAATGTTGTAACAGCTGACTTAAAAGTAAAGCCCTCCATTGCACCCACTTGTGGCATCGTGCCGAGGACACTCGCAGCGTTACTCCGCTGCACCGCGATGCTCAGTCTTGGGGCAAAAAAGGAGCCTTGCCTGCGGTCGCCAAAAATGCTGATTAATTTATCTGAAACTTCTTTTATTTTCTCTGTGTCAGATGACCACGGCCTAAAAGTTTCTATAGCAAGGTCAGCAACTACGTAATTTGGGTTTAAAAAAGCATAACTATTTGCGGCACCTGAAGGCTTGGGCGTGGTCTGCGACGTTCCCTGGCTTGCGAGCAGAACCTTGGACATGAGACTTTGCTCGCGTATCAACGCAAGTGACGTCCCGCGCCAAGGGACGACCAAGATGCCACGGTACTAAAGTGCATTCGTCGGTTCTCTTTTCGTCTGAGGCAGACAGGCTAGTGGGCTCTAGCGAAGATGAGAAAGAAATTGTGCTAAAGCCCGACTGATCAAAAAGGTTATCGATACATGTCTGTAAACTCGACCAGCACTGGATTGGTAACACAGACCGTGGTGTCCTAGGTCGTCGACCGCATTTCCACAACAGCAACAAGGATGCGGCTCGTAGACTTTAAGACCGTGGCGGAGGCACACTGCTATCCTTAAAGTATAAAGATCTAAAAGAGAACCCCTTAGGGTTCGTGAAGGGAGCAACGGGCCTTCTCGAATAAATTTTGAGTATTTTCCAAAAGTTTGCGATGGCAAATTTTGACCGAAATAAGGTCCCATACTGCTTGGCTAGCTTTTTTTGACTCGCAAATTCTCACCCGCCAACAGAC
Source organism: Acleris cristana (assembly GCA_948252455.1). Lineage (NCBI taxonomy): Eukaryota > Metazoa > Arthropoda > Insecta > Lepidoptera > Tortricidae > Acleris > Acleris cristana. The sequence goes on along the minus strand of OX411772.1, from coordinate 25,572,231 downwards.
ACGCCAAGCATCCTCTGTATCGGACAAGCACAACAACTAATAGCCCAAATACAAAGCCCACCGTACTTTACGGGGAGGGTTGTTTGAGACCCACGGGTGAGTGTGAGATGTTCAAAATTTTGGTTAAAGTTAATTTTAAAATATTGACTTGGAAGTTCGATTTCTTTTTCACATAGACGTTGTATGATAACTATAATAAAATATATATTTGTTTAAAGCTAAATAAATATTCTTTAAGATATTATTGATTTCTTTGCAAAAACTTCAGTATTTTCAAACATACTGAATATTTAACAAAAAGAATGAAATCAGTTTTGATGTTTTCGACAATATTATACTTTTTTTCTAGAAAACTGTATTTTAAAAGTCTCAAAAATTTCTCATACCCATTTTATTAAAAATAGACTCCACACTCGAGGTAGTAGATAAATTTCAATACTTCGTGGCGAATTCAAGTCTCAGTTAGTTCCGCCCGCTGTCTTAATTCACGCTGCCGCGCGAGTATATTTAATTATTCTACTCATATCTAATAAATGATATAAATTAAAACTTTATGTTTTTTAAATCTGCATAAATTGGGCTTTTGAACCGTATTTTTTGTAAATACAATGTTCTACATAAATATATTATAAAATATTGTGTGTTGAAACAAAAATGATAAGCTGATGTTGTGAAACTTCTTTATTATATTAATAAATTTATATGAAAGAGTGTAATTATTATATCAAAAATGAAAGCCCCATCTATGGTTTATCAGAAAATGACACCACACTCGAGGTGATAGGTAAACTGAAGCCGATATAATTTTTTATCTGAAGCGCGGCGGCGTGTAAATTTGAATAACCAGGGGGTGGCTGATGGCTACCGGGCTAAATCAGCTCAGTTTGACCTTGGATACATCTGTGCCAAGTGAATTCATCCGATACCAAATTTTGACCGCTCCATACATTGGGTGACACTACCGAGTATGGCAACCCGCTAGTGTTTGCTGCGATAAGTAGTCCTGCGCTTCTATTCCCGACAGTAAAAACAATAACGTAGTTGACCTGTTATGGTATTGTTATGACGTCATAGGCCATTACTGTCAATTAAATAAGAGCTATCAAAACGGTGACAATACGATAACAGATCAAAAACGATATTGTTTTTACCGTGTTGAATAGAGGCCCTGGACTGTTGACAGGCCACGCGGGAGCGCGCGTAGTGGGGATGAAGTTACCCTTCTAATAGCACTTATTCTTATGACAATACCTTAACAGGTAAACTACGATATCGTTTATACCGCCTAGAATAGAGGCGCTGAGGCCATTACCAAGATGCTTTACGCTTATTAGCGTTTCTATTCGTTTCGTTTTTAAATCAATGGCGTCACTAGTAGATGACATGATATGAAAAGTCACGTGATTAGCGTAATGTTTCTTGTCTAGCGGCTCTGAAGTCCTTTACTATCTTTGTTTACGATTTACGGAGGGTCGTATGTTTAGAATTAAAATCAATGCAAAAATCGTGTATAAATGAAATCTTGTACAAAATGCTTTCTCGTCATACTCTTCGAAATAATTGCGCTGTATGTGGAATACTCGTATATTCGCTCGTGGGCGTACAATTCGCTCAATATCTTCCAAAACATATAGTACATTATTTTCTTCAAATACAAGGTGACTCATAAGTCGTGAACAAACTTATCATCGGGGTGTTTTACCCACAAATATGAACAACTTTCACTATGGGACCAACTCTGAAATCACTATAAAAAAATCAGCTGTTTCATACATTTTGGTCGCGGTCGTATTGAACTTTTCTATGAAACAGGTGATTTTTTTTTCGAGATTTCAGAGTTGGTCCCGTAGTGAAAGTTGTTCATATTTGTTGGTAGAACACTCTAGTGATAAGTTTGTTCACGACTTATGTGTCACCTTGTATATAATTCATAGCGTCGTCCATTTTATTGTGTGTAACCTAAAAGTGATGGATAAACTACAATTTCACTTTAAGGAGCAGTTAACCGATGGTTCAACTAAGTCCATTTCTTCGATTAAATTAAACAGTCGGTTACGGCACTTAATCAATGGCTAACGCGTGGTGAACACCAAAATATCGTTAATCGATCGTTTAAGGTTTAAACGACCGTTTTAATTTTAAATATCTGTTGGTGAACTCGGCCCTAAGCCATTTTAAGGGGGTCCGCCTCTGAACTGATATCCAATGATTCCAATAAATAATGAAAGCAGAAAGGATCGTATCGACCACAAAGCATGGATCTTGGACGCGATGCGGAAGCCTGATGCCGGTGCACTTTCTGATCGCCGTTGAAAGCATAAAAATGATGGATGAAGTTAATGTAGTCGAGGTCGCCGGCGCGCACTCACCAGTGACCTCCTTGTCGTGCGCCGGCACGGTCCACACGGGCTGATCCTTGCGTACGTCCACGTACGACACCAGCCCTTCGTTGTTGCTCATCTGTTCAAACAATCACTTTATATATAAGTGTACAGGGTGGAAAGTTAAGATGGGGCAGTAAGGGCAGCTACTAGATCCCTTGCTGCTACGCGAAAATGCTCTTACAAGACCTTTATTAACTTTTTAAGTAATGAAAATCGACATTCACAGATTTTAGAAACAATGTACAGTCAGCGAGAAAATCGTCAGATTTGAGTAAAAAATGTTTGAATGTCAAACGATGGGACCGTTCTATCAAGGTTACGGTTTTTACGATTAGCTAGTTTAACTGCTGATCAAACAACAGGCCCTAAACAGAAAGCTTCAGAGAAAAACGATAATTTAAATAAAGCATGAGATCATCATCGTTCTGATTTCATTTTTATACAGTATCTACATTATTTTTAATTATTACCCGTTTCATCCGTGACGACCAGCTTTATCTGTGTAGCAAAATGTTCGACTTTAGAGTTCTCTTTCACAGACTCTAGTTTTTTTTCACAATAATACTGATTTTTCTCATTTCTAATATCCTAATTGCAGTTGTCTCCATATTTAATGATCTTAAAGCTAAAGAAAATATCACTTTGTAATTAATTACCCTACGAACTGTATGGAAAAGCTTTCTTTGATTTGTGGGTTTTCTAGTACTCTAACCTTAGTAGGTCCCAAAGAGTGATTTAATCCTTGACAGAAATGGGACCGTTTGGCATTCAAAAAAAATTTACTCAAATCTGTCGATTTTCTCGCTGACTGTACATTGTTTCTAAAATCTGTGAATGTCGATTTTCATTACTTAATAAGTTAGTAAAGGTCTTCTAAGACCGTTTTCGCGTAGCTGCTGATCTGATCTAGTAGCTGCCCTTACTGCCCCATCTTCACTTTCCACCCTGTTTATATATATATATATACTCAGATCACAGAAACAAGGGAGATATGTCATGAGCGCAAATTCGTACAGGACCCGATGTCGCCACTTTTAAACATGTGTGCCTCTTACGCTTACGGTCTATTAACTACTACAAAAACCACCTCCTCATAATTGTTTACAGCTTACGAACTAAAAACGAACTAAGGTTGGATAGTGGAAATAAAATTTATTATTCATTTTTCTTCTCATCTTCCAACCTATACTTTTGTACAGTCAATAACAAAAAAATACAATTAAATGTTCAGATTGCTTACAAATATGTGTATTTCCTTCAAAGGATATTAATGGTTTTTTTTAAATATGGAATTATACCTACCGTGTGCCAAAATTATTTTTAGTCACAATGTGTTTTTGGTTATAGTTATAGTAAGTCATAATCAAACCATATTTTTTGAAGAAACTTTCTTTTATAGGTTTTCTTTTTGATTGATCTAGGAGATAAAATATAAAATAATAATAACATAGAAAGGTTTTACGGTCTTTATCAATTTAAAAGTGTATGTATTATTGACATAAATGATCACTAATAATGACCCTTTCGATCTGTATCATAAAACACGACTTTATTGTTTTGTCATATTCGACCAGTTCGATTCCCGGTTAAGATTTTTTTCAAAAATCCAATTACGCAGACTTTTTGTTTTCAAAAATAAAAATGAGTCTCCTTTGCGTAGAACTTGCTATTTCCTATATTTAAGGTAGTTGCCGTCCATGTGGCCTTCGTTTTTTCCACCCTGTATATCTGTAATCATACAAATACACTAACGACTTGACTGTAATACCTTCGCTTCGCCGGGTTTAGTTCAGTGGTGGCCGGGATATTCTCTGTGACTGTACCCTATTCAGAACAGGTTGGATAATGGGAAGAAAAATAAATAATAATTAATTTTATTCCCACTATTCAACCTGAGGCAGGTTGGAAGATGGCACTATGATTTCCCAATATCCAACCTGGGTGGGATGGCTAGGTTGGAAGATAGATGGGAATCACTCATCTGCTGACTGCAAGGACGACTACTCTCTCTGGAAATTTACACATGACTTCCAAAGACCCCGTAAACCAGTACCGCGTCTAAAAATTAAAAATGGCTGGGCTAGAGACCATAAGGAGAAGGCGGAGCTTTATGTAGAATTCCTAGAAGATGCTTTCAAACCTAACAACGCCGATTCCAGCAATCCTGAAAGGGATATTGATGAAGTCTTGAATTCTGACCGGTTTGATCTAGTCACAGCAGAGATTTTAAAGAGACTACCCAGAAAAGCAGTTATCTACCTTACTACCCTCTATAACGCCTGCCTGAGACTGCATTATTACCCAGCACTATGGAAAGTATATATTATAATAATGATTCCAAAACCAGGAAAACCTCAAAATGAAGTATCATCTTACAGACCGATCAGCCTGCTACCAATACTGTCGAAGCTATTTGAAAAAGTCATAATGAAACGCCTGATACCAATCTTGCATGAAAATAATATCATACCTGGTCATCAGTTTGGATTCTGAGCTGATCACTCTGCCATCCAACAAATTTACAGAGTAGCCCAAAAAATAAGGCAATCATTAGAAGGAAAGGAGTATTGCTCAGCTGTTTTCCTAGATGTTCAACAAGCCTTCGATAGAGTCTGGTATAAGGGCCTAGAATACAAATTAAAATCCATGTTACCCAACTCTTCCTACAAGTTGCTCAAAAACTACCTCAAAGAGAGACTATTTCAAGTCAGTGTGGCTGATCAACTGTCTACCCTCCGGAAAATCAGAGCTGGAGTACCTCAAGGCTCAGTTCTTGGCCCCACTCTCTACACCATTTACACAGCTGACTTACCTCAATCAGAAGAAGTATTGACTGCTACATATGCGGATGACACGGCAATCCTTGCTAACAATGTAAACTCCACCAAAGCTTCTGAAGTCCTTCAACGCCATCTCAAGGCAGTAGAATAGCGGTTAAGAAAATGGAGAATACAAGTATGTACCAATAAGTCAGTTCATGTGACATTTGCACTTAATAAAAAGGAGATTGCCCTGCAGTCAAATTGAATAATGTAATACTGCCTCACAAAGATACGGTAAAATACCTTGGCATGCATATAGACCTAAGGCTTACTTGGAGGGAGCACATCGGGAGAAAAAGAGATCAATGCACACTTCGAGACTTATTTTGGCTGATAGGTAGACAATCAAAATTAAGTTTAAAGAATAAAATCCTAATCTATAAAACTACGAGCTGACCCGGCAAACGTTGTCTTGCCATATAAATTATTTCTAGTGAATGTTTTGGTAGTCAAATAAAAAAAAAACTAGCCAGATAGTTGGCTGTCCCGACTAGTCGGTACATCCCTAGAATAAAGTATAAATTTATACAAAGTTGGCAAGGCGGAGGGGGATCAGGAAAGGAACAAGGACTGACCGCGAAGCAGTAGGGGTTGGCGCGGTCCCAGGCGACGCGCTCGATCTCTGGCGCCAGCGGCCAGGCGCGGTGTGCGGCGCGCTCGCGGCAGTCCGCAACGCGCGCGCGCCCGTCGCAGCCGCCCGCCAGCAGCGTCTGCGCCTCCAGCGGGTGGAACGCCAGCGACTGCACCTGCCGCCCACAAAACACCCGACACGAGATTCACTCACCACCTTTTATAATTCATTAATCATTATAATTATTAGCTATTCTATGTATATTGTTATATTATACATTACTAGCTAACCCGGCAAACGTTGTCTTGCCACATAAATTATTTCTAGTGAATGTTTTGGTAGTCAAATAAAAAATAACTAACTTATTGAATGTGTTGGGGTGTGGTATATGACTGAAAGAGGAATGGAGCGCCTGCGAACGATGACGACCCTTAAAAAAAATAACAAAGCACTTTTTTTTTATTCGTTGTACTTTTATTATCTTAACTAATAAATTTTAAATTACATATCTATCACAAATATTGACAGTTAAAAAAAACATTTTTGTACTCGTCGATTAAAATCCGTGTATTAAGATTTCATAGAGAAATACTGCAACGTCACTCTTTTCATCGTTGAATAGTCTATGTTACTTCCAAAACAACCGAAATAACTGTTTCGATACGCTCTAGACAACCGATTTTTTTTTAAATAGAACTTCGTATTTCAATTATTTTCAATAATATGTGTCCCTGTATAAGGAGACTCGATCCGATACAAAATTGCCAATCTATGGCGTTTCGGAACGTAGCAGCGTCGCGACATCTGTCAAAAATCTACTTGAACTTGCTGCTGTATGCAGGACATAAAAAAATAAAAAACTACGCTTTGTGATTGGCTAATATTAAGCAAATCACAGCACAGTACTGCAACATTACGGATGCCGGTGGTGTGATAACTTTTCTTTTCAAAGCTAAGCTTAAAAAGTTGAAATAAAAACTAAGAAAATGAGTAGTGACAGTGACGAATCATCTTTCTTAATGAACTCGTACAAAAAGTATTGTTCACAATAGTGTCATTATTGGGGTTTTTTATCTCGTACCTTACTTAGGCCACTTAGAAAGCTTCGTGGGCTAAACACGGTACTCGACTAAAAAGCTCTCTATCATAACATCAATCATTTTAATCTGAATTTTTGTAATTTTCCCTTATGTCTGTCACCAAAAATCATGAATTTCTGTTTTATTTAAAAAATATATATTGTGGTATTTTACATTATTAGAATCATTATAAATCAGCGAAGTTTTAAAACTCATTCGCTCGTTTTTTTAAAATAATTTTCTTAATTTATGACGTTATGTTTGTTTCTCCATACCTACTAGGTGATCCAGTGTTTGCTTTTCATTTTGTCTGGATGTGATTACTTAATAAAATGATTTTAAAAAAAACGAGCAAACGAGTTTTAAAACTTCGCTGATTCGTAATGATTCTAATAATGTAAGATTCCACTGAAAAACTTATTTAACATAACATGAAATTAATGATTTTTCGTGACATGTACATAACAGAAAATTTAAAATGATCAATATCTCCGAAACTATTAAAAATCGGTGAACATAAATAGGGGTTAAATCGATAGCTTTTTAGCTGCTCTATCAGCCCTCTCAGTTTTATCATTGGTTTTAGGGACACCCTGTATATGTACGCAGATAAAACACCCAAAACTTCGAAACAAGTACTCGCGCTCATCACACAAATATTAGCCCTTACCAGGAATCTAACCCGTCGCTAGTTTCATAAGCTACCATGCTAACCGCGTCTGCGTCAATATGCAATGAGAATTATTATTATTTTTATTCCTCTCTTAAACGCTAAGAGCTTGTTTACGGTGACACGGGGCGTCGCGCGGCGCGTCGGGCGCTTTTTCGAGTGGACACGCGCGCAAACACAAACAAATGGCAATATACGATATTGTCTATCAAGATGCGGGGCGTCACGCGGCGCGAGGTACGCTGCGTAATCAGTGGCGTGTACCGCCGTTATTGACGTATGCGACACCGTGTGCAACGCGGCGATGCCATCCGCGGGCTTCGCCGCAACGAACACTGTATTTAAAGCAAACGCGTGTGAAATCGCTTCTCTTTAATCGCTTTTATACAACGCCATATGTTTGAATTTAGTGCAGACCGCGTCACTCCGTTTCTTTGTAAACCACCCCAAGTCGGCTCAACAGGAAAATCGTACCTAGGAAATAAGGAGACCACATAGAGCCCTATATACGCTTTGATATATCACTCTAATTGAGTTACACCATCCGACGTGGACCACGGAAATAGAACCGCGATGAACACACGACCTTTTTGCGTGTTTTTAAAGGACGTGAAAATGACACTGCGACCACGAAGCATCGTTCGTGTCGAATAATGTCGTTCCATTTGTAAATAGGTAAAATTAAATAATAACAATAATGATCCAATTAAAATGCCTAAAACTAAACCGATTTTTAATAAGTTTTGTTAGAGTAATGTTAAGGTGCGACCCCACCGCTGCTTAAAATACGAAGACGGTACGGAATCGCAGTGACGCATCGTATCCGTACAGTTTTTATCGCTTGCCCTCCGCATCGATGCTTAAAATACGGTGACGGTACGGAATCGTATTTTAAGCAGCGGTGGGGTCGCACCTTAAAGCGGCGACGGGCAAAGACCCGAGCTTACTTTGTCCTCGAAATAGTCGAGCTTGGTGTGGGGCGTGCCCTGGTCCAGGTCCCACAGCAACACCGTGTGGTCCGCAGACCCGCTCGCCAGGATATGCCTGGGTAAAAACACACATGCCAACAACAAATAACATGGAGTTATTACACTAAATATAATCCCACCAAAAACATTCATATTCAAAATAGGCCAAGTTCTCATGTGCCACCAAAATATGTAATATCTCAAAAGGTGAGTTTTTGTGGACAGTCATACCTATTAGTAGCCACAAAATGCATATTGAACCCTAATTTGGCAAATCTCTACACGGTATGTTAGAACACCATGTAATCAGTTAAGGCCCCAGTCTCCTGTAAATCAGTATTCTTGCAGAATTATCCGAAAATAAAGGTCTTATTTTAGTTATTTAGAAAGCAATAAATAAAATAAATTTTACATTAATTTCAAGTGTGGAATTATGAACATTTGAATACATATTTTTTTTTTACGTTAATGCTAATTTTAATTGTTTTTTTAGGCTTTAAACATACCTGTATTTACGTTTTACGCGTTGAGAGTCTGGTTCATGCACACGTCACGTAAAAAATATGACTAAAACAAGAAATTTATTCAGGAAGCATTTATTCTCATATCTCCGACAATAATCGTATCTGGTTACTTTTTTGAATAATGCTTTAGTTTTCTTATTTCGAGTGCTTTAAGTACCTATAATTTTATGAATTCGACCACTGCTAAAATATTGTTTTTCTTCTAGAAAATTATCGTGTAGCGTAGTGACACTCAATAAATGTAGAAAAAAAATCTTAATAATTCAAATAACAAAAAAATGTATTTGAAAAATATTTTTAAAACCATTTATTAAATAGAAAATTATCGACCGTTTAAAACAGAAAACGCGTCGAAATTTCCCTCAGTTCCGCTGTGTCATCGCAGCGTTCAGACGTGTGTTGTGTAGCTCGTCGTTATTTTACCTCCTGCTCACACGGTTGGTCCCTTTCTCTCGCGCAGATTCTTATGGAAAAGCGAAGTACATCGTGACAGTTGCTCTACTTGAATATTGCACTTATCAATTAATAAAGGTAAACGACTATGGAAATAAATACGTTTTTTAATACATTTGCGAAAAATGACTGAAATTACTTGAATTTTAATAAAATTATAAACAAAAATCGACAAATACTAGGAGTGCATAAACATTAGAAGTACCTACCTAACCTACAATCATCCGCGCTGTGCCGGGCGCGCCTCTAATTACCTCTGCGCTCCTGGTACTTCATTTAAATATGCAAACCCTTTGGTTGGATGTACGGCTGTCTATTTAAAATAAATGGAAAAGTAAAACGCACTAGTTCGCGAAAACCAACTTTCCGCACGATATACAGCTACGAAAAGTACCACTTTTTGAGCAACTGTATTAAAAATAAAGTACCAGCGCAGAGGTAATTAGAAGGCTAGCACGGTGCGGCGCACGCGCCCGACTCAGCGCGGATGACTGTAGGTTAGGTAGGTACTTCTAATGTTTATGCAATCCTAGTATTTGACGTTATAATTTTTGTTTTTATTAAAATTTAAGCAATTTCGGACAGAGGGTGTGCACACGTTAAGCTCACTTCAGAGGTCCGGGGGGGAGAGTACAGATACACAGATACCCACATACACATATACACAGATACACATTATTTTTGCAAATGTGTTAAAAAACATCGTTCGATACACGTGCGGAAATGTCGTTCCTCACTCGTCCCGTATATCTCGGTTCTCGTGAATTAATGACATACTTTCCGCACTAGCATCGAAATGTACTATTCCGAATATTCTCGAATTTAATATTACCGAGAACGAAAACGTTTTTCCGAATATTATATTTAAATATAATAATAATATTTAAATATTAATATTTGAATATTTTATTTAGGAATGTTTAGTTGTTTTTGGAGTTGTTGGTGAGTCTGTGGCTCGGCCTACCCCACTCTGGGAATAAAGGCGTGAGTTTATGTTGTTGTTTTTGTTGACAATTCCGATTTTTTATTTTTTGTTCATATATTCATGACTGATTTTATATCCTACTCCGTTATTTATTCACATAGAACATATAAAAAAAATTGTGATAGTCGCGAAGATACATACATACAAACATACACACAGGTCAAACAAAGAACCGTTTTTCTTGAAGTCTGTTAAAAATATGTTATAGGTATATCTAGATATGTGTTTCAATATTTTTAAGTTAAGATGATTGTGAAGCTACAAATTTCCATACAAAATGTGATAACGTTTCTCTCCCCTTAAACCTACTCCGATTTTTACCATTTTTGAATATTTTGTACATATCATGAAAAACTATGTCTGTACGTTCTTAGAATGAAACAAATTTAAAAAAACGTACAGACCTAGTTCTTCGTAATAACTACAACATATTCAAAAATCGTGGAAATCGGAGTTGATTTAGGGGGTGAGAAACGTTACGTTTACGTTTAAAAACGCAAAAAAATAACTTTTAAAATGGTAGGTATAGGTCAGTCCAATTGAAGTCAGGGTTTTATGTTTTTTTTTAATATTTATTTTATTTTAAACTTTTAAGTGATAATATAAGCTGTTATGTAGTCCCACTTCTTAGTTGACATGAAACTTTAAGACATTTTAAGCTCGCCGCAAGCAACGCCTCGGGAAAGTCATTGTCATATTTAAACAATTAAATGTTCTTCGTTACAATTGCTCAACTATCTTAATCAAGATATCTTATCGCCACCCTTGAAATAGGTACCGCTGAGGAGTTCCGGTAGCCATTTGTGGTCTTCATCATCATTTCCAATTCACCAAATGATACTTTCTGAATGCAAATGCTGACTTGTAACTAAAAAAATAGCTGTATTTATGCCTGTAATATGTGAAGAGTTCCCTCAATTCCTTACGGATCCCCTCATCAGATTCAGATTTGGTGACAATGGGACCACCTCGTAAGTACGCTCTATCAAATCAAAAAAGAATTTTTAAAATCAGACAACTCTATCAAAAGTTCGAACTGAGAACCTCCTTTTAAGTCGGTTAAAATAATAAAACCTTCTCCTAAGTGAAACAAATACTTTTCTGAAAACCGCATCAAAATCGGTTCAGCCAAACGCGAGATAAATGGCGAACAAACAAACATACATACATACAGGTCAAACTGAGAACCTCTTTTTTTTAAATTCGGTTAAATACTGCGCGCACCGTTGACACACACACCTTATATATTTCTGGTCATGCTTTACATCTTTTCTTTATTTTATTTTTTAAATATATTTTTTTAAAAGCAAAGCCATATAAGTATTATAAGTTAGTAATTTATTCCCTAAATGATCCAAAAATCGAATTAAACCTTGCTTGATACATTTTATAATTTCTAATTCAGAACCATCCTGGTACGATTCCATGTTTAAATAAACTTTCTAATTAAAAAGAATCTAATATTTAAATTTAAAAGTCAACCAGAACTCGCTTGCACTTAAAATAATAAGAGTAGGTACTTGCAACAGCAGCCACGAGTCACGCAAATCAAGCAGCCAAACGTCTTTAATAATCCCGCGGCGGGAACAATGAACTAAGAATTATATACCTAGTACTAAACAAAAACTGTACTCATTTGTGAGCAGAAGGGGTATTTCACAAAAAGCCAGACTGGCTGTTCACAATGGAGTGCTGGCCCCTACTCTGATGTATGGTAGTGAAGGTTGGGTGTGGCAAGATAAGCATGAAAGTCGTATAAATGCAGTTGAAATGCGCTCTTTGCGTAGTATGTGTGGTGTGAAACTGACTGATAGAGTAAGGAATGAAAAAGTCAGAGAGAAATGTGGACTAAAAGAAGATGTGGTGACTAAGATTGAAAAGAGCATGCTTCGATGGTTCGGTCATTTGGAAAGGATGGATGAAAGAAGATTGACGAAAGAGATACACAGAGCGAAAGTGAGTGGAAGGGTCGGAAGGGGCCGCCCTAGGCGTACTTTTTCGAATCAAATCGGAGAAATACTGGAAAAGGGCCGAATTTTAAGTACCCGAAAGCGACGTGCGTGCATGACTCGATGTATGAATGTGGAAGAAGCGAAAGAGATTTGTCAAGATCGTAGCAGGTGGAAAGAAGTGGTCTCTGCCTACCCCTCTGGGAAACAGGCGTGATTTAATGTATGTATGTATGTACTAAACAAAACCACACCGGTATGAACCGCTACAGTCCAAAATGGGATTAGGAAATTTTCCGTGTGGTAAAAATTAAAAATGGGGAAAAAAACGAATGGAAATTAAAATACTGGACAAAATAAATTTTGGGGTATTAACCGCTAGTCTCCAACAAACAGACGGACGGCGTAGTTATGTCTTGTTTTACCTTCTCGTTACGGAACCCTAACCTCTTAATAATACTTATTTAATATAATATAATATAAAATAAATTGATTGTATAAAATCTATTTACGCTAACAATCGAATTACGCTACTCACGTAAAGTTTCTATTCCAAGACAAGTCCAACACTGCATTTTTGTGTCCAACTCGCTTGGATTTCTTCTTTTTGTTTGGTTTCTTCCCGAGTTTAAATGCCGGTTCAAGACAGTTTTCAATATCCAAGTCCCACACCTGGATCACAGGGTCCATACCGCCCAATGCGCAAAGATTACCTGATTAAAGATAATGTTTGAGAACATTGTTGCAAAACTACCAATCGTTAAAATATTAAACGCGATTTACCTGGTTTAGTATCAGAGGGATCATGACTCAGCCATTCTATGCACAGCGGGAACCAAGGCAGCACGATGTCATGGTGAACATAGAAAGAGCCCTCTTCCTTGTTGAAAACTGTAAATTAAGAAATTATACAATAACTACCATTAAATTATTTTTCTGCAAGCAACTACAACAGACTTCGCAGTCACCCGCCATAACATATCATCTGATATTGTGCTCAAAAATATCTAAAACGCTCTAAAGCCTCCTGTGGCATACGTGTCAGATATTGAGCCCAATGTAGAGTATTGTATCATGGCTGGTGATTGGACGAGTGGACGCGGACGGCACCGAGCGATAACTCACTGTAAACTTCCAGAACGCTGGCGTCGCTCTCCACGTGGCCCACCAACAAAAGATTGTCATCGGGTTTTATTATGTCGTCTTCCTCGTCGCTGTCAGGACCTTCTGTCTGTGAACATTATTATTCATTGGCATTGGCAACATTACACTTACAGTTCTCACATAAAATCCTACGTCTCGGGCTCGACTTAGACACTAATTTAAGGTAGACCCTACTTAGAGAAAATTAAAACTTTATTGAATTCAAGAGACTAGTCCCAGCTTGCGACTTTGTCCACAAAGAACGTTTATGACTAGTCCCCCACGATCCCAGTTTTTTTTTTGGGATGAAGGTATCCCATATTGTGCTTGCTTGGGGTCTATGCTGCTGAATGAATGATGTATTGTTGATCTAACTATACCTACCGACAGAAAAGCGGACCGATAAAATAAAACCGGACAAGAGCATGTCGGACCATGCTCTGTGTACGGTTCCGAAGCCGTTTCTACAAACACAGAAAACTCTTCTTATAAAACTTCTATCTTAAAAAACAGGTCAAGTCGCGTACCTAGGGTTCCGTATTTAAGATAATATGTTGGAAGCCGAAAAGAAAATATTCATTTTGTTATGAACTTTATTTTTTAAGCAATAAGACCAAAAAGTGCGTTATTTGTGCTTTCATTTAAGATATTTTTATTTAATCATATTTTTATTGCTGAGGAGAGGGACACACAAAATTAGCGAAAATCACTCTTCTAGAATCTAGCTCAATATTTCCTAAACGGTCTCCCAAATCTAAAAAAAATATAAGAATTTGTACAGTACTCCCAGCTTCTTAATAGTTTTAAGCTGGCTATTGCTATCACTCTTGCACTGACAGTATATTTGACACTTGTGTTTTATAGAAAAAACGAAGATTGCCAATCGCTAGAAACTGGTTGAACTGAAGTTATCCAATGATACCTCACTCGAACTACGCTTTACTTTTATTAAAAACATATTTTTTCAATGTTAAATTTTACGACTTTGTTTGCGTAATTTATTTATATAACTATGCCAGATTACAGTTTTGTAGTACTATGAGTCTCTGAGCGAGAATGCGGCAGACGAACATGGCGAAACTTGGGTTCCTTGTTGGACTTCGGATCCCTAAAAACAGTTAGACTAAGAACCGGCGGACCGCGGGTTGTAGGTAGGGGCAAAAGTATTTTCGTACTTTTTATACAAATGAAAATCTTTTTTCACTTCTCATGCTCGTAGAGTCCTTCTTTATGCTGGGTATAGGCCGCATAAAATCGGATTTTAGGCACTAGTGCATAAAGTAAAATCTTCGTCGAAGACCAAGGCAATCGGTCCAACAGCCACACGAACAACTTTAACTTCATAGAATAACCTCTTTATTTTATTTCGTTTCGTTAGTATTGTAAGACCAAGGCAAGGATACCAACAGCCAAAGTACACGATAAAACTTCATGAAATAAACTTGTAATTTTTATTTCGTCGCATTTATTATTATTATTAATATTTTTATATTTGAGTAAATCGATATATTTAAAGCATGACAATAAGTTATCATAGATATTCTTTAATTCTTTTTAACGACCTAAGTAAGGTGTCATATTAATTTGTAATATTTGTGTTACAACTTGAAATTGTTATGTTGCTGTTTCATTTCCTCGCAATCGAAGTGAAAAGTAGAGTGTACAACTCGTCCATAAAACCCATTTAACAGTCGACTTTATATCCATCCTCGCTCGCAAGCTCGCTTGGATGGATAAACGTCTCGTGTAAAATGGTGCGTTTTATGGACTTATTCTACTATTTTAGGTATAATTTTTCATTTATTTATACTATGTATATGCCGTTTTGTATAAGGTTGGTCAAGTCCACAATAACGAGGTGGTTGCATGCTTGACTCGATACAGTCTAACCGACTCAAATGGGTCCCAAAAGTAAATCGGACAGACTAGCTAGCTATACCAGCTATACCACTGTACGTTCGTACGTCATAAGAATACATGCAATACTAGTATAGGTATCGGCACGAGAGTTGAGGTCGCGCACACAGCGTCATGTCACAATGTATTGACAGCATAATTCTGGGGTCCTAGTGAAAAAGGGTATATTCTTCTGAGGATCATTTGAAAAAGGGTTTAAGTCTTTCATGAATATACCCTTTTTTATTACGAGTTAAGTCGACTTGTATCCTTTTTCACTAGGACCCCAGAATTTTGAAAAAGGTGTTATTTTTTGGTACGGATAGCAATATCAACATTACAACTAGATTATGTCGACTCAAGCCTATTTTTTTTATTCCGTAGACTAAAATGACATTTCATGTGTTGCCTGTTTTTTACAACTCATAAATAGTGATGTGATACAACCGGTATCATCATTCTCCTGCCCCTATCACAACTTATTTGGGGTCGGCGCAACATGTATTTTTCTTCCATACTTCTCTATTAGTCGTCACGTCATCGCAGTAGTCACTTTCTTTAAAAACTTCCTTAGTTCATAGTGATTCTAATCATGCAAGAAAACACTGTTTTTTTATTATTAATACGAGAACTTAGGGGTTTTCCGTAACATAGACATAAGGAAAAATGACAAAAATTCAATATCTCGGAAACTAATAACAATTGCTGAACACACATGGGGGTTAAATCGATAGCTTATGAGCTGCTCTATCGCCCCCTAAATGCTCGGGACACACGACGACACTGACACTCAACACAAATGTCGACACTAGTGTCCATTGCTTAACATTTACATCCGCAACTAAGTGTCGCCGCAGTGGACACACACAGACAGTCGATGTATACACTGAGTGTCGAGTGTCAGGTGTCGTCGTGTGTCTGGAGCATAACCTGTACCTTCTTCAAGCGAGTAGTTTTTTTACAAAGTTTTATTTTTGCTCCGCTCATTTACAACTTTTCGATAATATATACAACTAGCGACCCGCGCTCTCTTCGCTTCGGTTAACATAAGTTAAAATAACCCAAGTTCATCTGCAATATACTTTTTCTACTCGCGTACTATAAACCGCTAATATTGATATCGTTAATGGTGTCAGAATACCACCTATAGCGTAACCGAAGATTAAAAACAATTCTATAATTAGCGTTGCCATGGTAATAACAGTGCTATAATTTATTATAGCATTGTTATTACCATGGTAACGGTCATTCCGGATATCAGTCTTGGCGTTTAGTTAACACTTGACATCCTAATAATTTGTATATAAACCGTTAAAAACATATTAACACCAATTAAAATTACGTATATTAAAAATAAAATTAATTTTGAGACTAAATATGTGTTTAAGATAACATTTTTATTCAATTACTAAAAATAGATGGTTAATATCCATTGATTTGTTATTTGGTTACCATGGTTACGTTCAATATGGATGTCAACAAAATGGCGTTTCGTTTGGCATTCCAACTTGTTTATGATAAATTGATAGAACTGTTTTTAGTAACTATTAAAATACGCGTGAAATTTGTTAACATTTATCAATAAAATTCACAAACTATTAATGCGCATCGGAATAGTGAAAATTTCTTTGATGATAAGTAATTTGTTAGCAGAAAAATCGAGTAAAGTATAGGAGAAAATTTAGCGATTGTTTATTTTTATCATTATAATTTTAAGCTTGTAGAAAAAGTTATGTATGCAACGGTTCACAATTAGCTCTTAAGGTACTCGTGCCTGTATTTAGAGCGCTCGCAAGCTCGCGCTCTAACCTCGGCTCTCGTACCTTAAGAGGCTTCATTATGAACCAGTTACATAAATAACTATTTCAAATAGTGAAAAAAAATATAGATAGGTGCATTTGCAAAGAGGTTTTATTTTACGACGATTTTCAAAGACACTTTTTGCGAAATTGAACTTTTCATACCGTTACATTTAAAATTCAATTCAAATCATTACTGCAAGTTATCACAGAATCTCTTCATGTAAAATGTTTACTGCTGACTTTTCATAACACAATACAAACAAATTTTGCCTGGAAGTGACGCGCGAAAGGGCTACAAACAAAAATCATGCGTGGGAAAAAACTCAACGCCCGCAACTTTGAATGTTTGACCTTGTGATTTGTTAATTGTCATTGGAAACGATAATTTTACAGGAAATTGCAGTCGTTTAAACTGGAAAGGCAGATTCCTTGGTATTAATGGAAGCCGGGGAATGAAAACGACATCTCCAGCCGCACATCCGTTCGGTATTGTGCACTCTATTATGAACGTTTTTAAAGATTTCACTTGCAAACGTGTACCATTGCACAATTCGAGTGGATTACCCTACTTTCAAAACCAATTTATGTAGGTGCCCCTACCTCCTATCCAGAAGGTTGCAAGGAATTTCAGAAATTCCGTTGGGAAATGGACAGCCTCTTCCAGGTCGAGCAGTGTCTACAGAGATTGTGTCGGTGCATTGATCTTCAATAAAATTAAGTCATTTACTATACCTACTGGATTATTAGTTGGTGATGAACTGATGAAATAGCTCTGTCCTTGAACCAAGGTCGTCAAATTGTCGACTAATTCTTGAAGGCCATTTACTAAAACGCAAAGGTTTTCATTTTCAAGATTAATGCTCCTATTGTCATGGGGCATCTGTCCATTTCCTATTTTATTTTAAGCAACAACTCTGCAAAGAGCCGGTTTGTATACATGCAGACAACGAAACTCTCTTTTTTTTTAAATTATATAGCGTAAAGGACAATTTTAATCTACATGAAATGCCCAAGGTAACTAACGTATTTATCTGGATAAGGGTAAATGCTGAATTGGAGAGATTAGCTTCGCAAATAACCTAATATTTTCTATTAAAAATGTAAAGATAAAAATGGTTACTGTGAGTCAACCTTAGAAGATAGACATATGCCATCGCGGACTTTTCTATAGATTTTTTGAAGACCTACAATTGTTCAGTACATTATGGTGAAGGTTTAGCCAGCGTAAGCTAAGCACCCGAAATCGACTTTTCGACTACTTGGTAAGAACACATTGGGTTTTCTCAACTATTTTTAAACTTAATTAGAATGAAATGTACATATAAACCATCCAGAATAAATTCTCTAAATGACAGTGAAAACCGTATCAAAATCCGTTGCGTGGTTTAGTCATTCATTCACTACCTTTTTTGCCACTTGTACTCTATGTGACTGTGTATGTAATCAATTACCTTAACTCTCGCTCCGACACCTATATCTATACCTTTTGAAGTATTTTGCCCTCTAACGGCCGAACCCTATATTCAAACCGCGGACAGATAAGGCTTACTTCGGGTTAAAATTTGACATGTGCCCATACAAAATGTGTCAAATTTTAATTCGAAGTAAGCCTATCTATCCGCGGTTTGAATATTGGGTTCGGCCATAAGTAGGTTTAACTACTCACCCGTATTTGAACATTCTCGCCCAAATCTCCCAAGTTGGGTAAAGTGGCTACTGTTCCAATTCCAACAGGGTTACCTGAAAAAAAAAATTTAGTATCTAATGGATTTGAATACTTTTTATGGGAAATTTACCTAAAGGTCCCTTTTTAGCCTTCCTCAGGCCTCTCCTCATTTCCTTATCCAGTGACTTCTGAGCCCAGTATTTACAGCACTGGGCCAGTTCCTCCTGCCATCTCCAACTTGATCTGGCTCTGGTAACCAAGCCAATAGAGAAGAAGGTGTACCATTAAAGCTACAGGCAATCAGATTCCTTCCTTTGTGAGCAGAAGGGGCGTTTCACCAAACCTGACTGGCTGTTCACAATGGAGTGTTGGCCCCTACTTTGATGTATGGTAGTGAATGTTGGGTACGACTGGACACGCATGAAAGGCGTATACATTCAGTTGAAATGCACTCTTTGCGTAGTACATGTGGTGTGAAACTGATTGATTGAGTAAGGAATGAAAAGATCAGAGAGAAATTTGGACTAAAAGAACATGTAGTGACTAAGGGCCATATTAATAAACTGATCTCGATATAATGCTCGTCTCAAGATGGTCGTAGTCTATGGCTTAACGTTTACTTTGACGTATCTTGTGACGGGCATCTCAGCCAAGATTAGTTTATTAATACAGCCCTAAGATTGAAAAGGGCATGCTTCGATGGTTCGGTCATTTGGAATGGATGGATGAAAGAAGATTGACGAAAGAGATATACAGAGCGAAAGTGAGTGGAAGGGTCGGAAGAGGCCGCCCTAAGCGTACTTTTTCGAATCAAATCGGAGAAATACTGGAAAAGGGCCGAATCTTAAGTACCCGAAACCGACGTGCATGCATGACTCGTTTTATGAATGTGGAAGAAGCGAAAGAAATTTGTCAGGATCGTAGCACGTGGAAAGAAAATGTAACTGCCAACCCCTTTGAAAAACCGGCGTGATTTAATGTTAAGTAAAAAAGGTAAAAGACATTTACTCAGTAAGTAGGCCGCACGGGCACTTTTACACGTCAGGAATCTACCAGCGCTTCCCAAGAGGAGACCACTGCTCTGCTGAGAAGAAACTCAGCAATCATTAATTTTTTAATCATATTTCATACTACAAAGATACCACTTAGTCTAGCATTATATCCCTTTATAAGGCAGAAGCTCTATATTGACCACATTACAATCAGCTGAAATTGAACTGTACTACCTACATTTTATGATACTATTTTAATTGTATTTTACTGAAATATAACATCCATCATCTATTAATACTCTTTAGAGACTTGCGATTCCATGACTGTATTTCATTTTGGTCTAGTATTTTTACTTTAACGGGGCCTTATAAAGGGTTAAAAAGCTATAAATATTAAATTTAATATGTATATATGTGTGTATGTTTGTATGTAACATTGTTTGATTTTGGCCCTAGGGCCCCTAGGGGGTCGCGTATTCAAAAAGATTGAAAAACACTATGTTGAATTTGTTTTACAAAGTAATGCAGTCTTGTTTATTTTCAGTAATAATCATCTCGTTTATTATTCATAGGTATTATCATCATCGTACTTGTACAAATAAGTGAGGATACCGTTGATGATCAGTGTAAATAGAAAAGTAAAAGTAAAAGTAAAAGGTCCAAGATGGCACTTCAACTGTTACCCAAGATCCGACCAACGTGGAGTCACAATCTGGTGCAGGGGAAGGAAGGCAGAACCATTCTGAGCCAATTAATAGTCCCGGACAACTCCAACCACCGACGGCCATCGAACGCAGCCTGAGTCCCGCAGGAAGCGATGTTATCAAAAACACGTGCTTATGAGTGGCACAATGCGTTCAAAAGCGGTCGAGATGTGATGGAAGATTTGCCTCGCTCTGGTAGGCCCTCAACGTCGTCAACAGAAGTCTGTTGACTGTTTTCTTTAACTATTGCGGTGTTGCGCACTTGGAGTGCTTTCCGAAAGGTCAAAATGTAAATAAAGAATATTATTTGAGTGTTATGCGGCGTTTAAGAGAGCCAATTCGACGAAAAAGGCCAGATTGGTGGAAAGAAAATTCTTGGATTTTGCACCACGATAATGCGCCTGCGCCGCCAAGGCCATCATTATAAACGAATTTTTGACCAAAAACTCAACAAATACCATCGAGCAACTACCTTATTCACCAGATATGGCTCCAGCCGACTTAATTATTTTTCCTAAACTCAAATTACCACTTCGTGGCACCCGTTTTCATTCGGTAGAAGAAATAAAAGAGAATTCGCGCCGAGAACTGAACGCAATTCCGGAAAAAGCGTTTAAAAAAAATCCATGATCGGATTATTCGTGAGCGTGAGTGTATCATTTCTGAAGGAGCATACTTTGAAGGCGATAAAATAAATTTGGAAGAATAACAGTAACTTACATTTTTTGTATTGTTGACCTTTTCCCGGTACTTTTTTGACAGAGAAGTATACAGCCATTTTAGTATTTTTAGTAACAAGTCCAGTATTTACATTCAGAACAGCTCGATAGTACCATAGAATTATATTTTCATCGCAATTACATAAGTATGCAAAATTTCAAGAGAATCTGACAAATTAGAAGTAGGTAACTAAGTTAAAACAAAGATCCAAGACTTAATTACATTCTTAGTTTCTTAGATTGTTTGTGACCTAGTTAAAAGTGTGTAAAAAAAACCGATCAAAATCAAGTCTGAAGTCTGAAGTAGGGTTCCGTACCATAACTAACGGCGTTACAGATTTCTCAACTTTTAGGAAAAAAAAACCGTGAAAAAACTAGCAACACTGATTGCCATGTTTGTTTTTAATTTGCGTCAAAGTAAATAAACACATATTTATGAAAAATAACACGAATAATCATAACTTACACTTGATAAGTGATACCGTGTGGCTTTTTATATTTACTATTGTAATTTTTACACGTTTTTACTACGCAAGTCGGCATTTTCTTTGTTGTAAAATTAAATGTCACTTGTGCTGTGGCTCGACTCGTAATGGCGGTGGTTTGGTGTACCTAGTGCATCTGTGAGACGGTAGATCGTGTATGACGGAACAAAATGGTGCACCTTGCTCACTTCAAACCTTTTTAGTGCAACGTTACGTCCGTTTTTTTTTTGGTGCGAAGTAATATTTAACCGGTGTATTAAATGTTATTTGTGACCACTAAAATTGTAACGGAATAAAACGAAGGGTTACTTGGACCAAAAAGATAAATCTAGTTTAAGCTCTTAAGCACGGACTAGCTGTATCTGAATTTATAAACTGTGAACTTTAAATCAAAATGAAATACTGACTTGTGTCCTCTTCATCATATTTTTCAAAATCAAATTCATCGTCTGGGTTCTCTGGGGGAGGCCGCGCCGAGCTGGGGCCCGCCTCGGCCTCGTCGTCGGATACATCAGCGCCTTCCTCTGTTAAACTAATCAATTCGCATTTCAAGTACCTGACGATATTTATTAATTAAATACTACACGTGTATGGTTAACGAATGCTTTCACTATTAGTGTAGGTTTAGCCCACATGAGTACCACCACCCATCCCACAGAACAGAAGGAACAGTAGAAGTGTCAAGTGGGCGTGTAACGTGTGGCATGGTTATGCGGAGTTCCGCGCAACCTACCATACTTTTGCCGCGATCGCTTATTTCGATATTTTGATATTTCTAAAATAGGAAATAAATCTAGAAGCATGCCTTATTGTGCTATTTTGAAATGTAAAAACGATAGCCGCACCAAAATTATTTTCCATTGTGGCGTTTTGTTTTTATGATAGTTTGAGTATTGGCGGCAACAGGTCTGATACTAAGCGAAGCTCATGCCATTTCCACTGTTTTTCCCAGTCCGTGATCCATCCCCATCAAAAAAGTTTAAAATTAAAACAATTAATTTTTATACGGATTGTATTTTTATAATGGCTTCTTATTTTGATGCTGTTTTAAGCTTAAATTTCAATCTAATTTTCATAGTTTACGACTAAATAACAATCTCAATTAAAGTAAAACTGCTACAAATATGTGACAAAACTGATTTTATCAACACGATGTTTTAAGCGGTCAGTTATCCTGTTTCAGAATAGAACTACGAACAAATTATTGAGTAAAGTTTTTTTACGTTTTACAATTTCGTCCCATGAATAATAAAGAGAGAAGTCTGCCTCATGGATTGGACATGGATTTACATAAATAGGGCGATGCACCAGTGTTGAACACTTGCCGACAGGCTCCAGTAATGACTTAACTCTTACTTCAAAATTCATACGGTCGTAAATTGATTGTTGCAAAACAAATGAATAACCCTTATCTTCTGTAAAATAAGAATCAAGCGTCCATCATTGGTCTTTTTCTATTACTGGTTCCATCACCATAACATGTATATTTTTCTGTCTAATTATCCTGTGGCAATGACTTCTTTAACCATTTCTACTCTTGATGGTAATTAATAAGTAATAAATTTTCATTTCATTTTATTTATACTTTTTATAACCTCCCGAGGCCCACCATACTACAAACAGTGAGATTTTTGTAAATGGGAATTTGAATTTACCAGCAAGAAAATAAAGTTCAATTACATACCTTTTAGTCCAAAAAACCATATGAATTTTGAAACTTTGAAGTATAGATAGTTTAAATTAATTCGCCTCGATTTTGAACCTCCTGGTCACACACCAGGTCTTGCGAGGATAAATGCAATGGGTGAACAATGTAATACCGGGTATAACAATCAATATCAAAGAATTTCATTGAGATTCAAAGAGGAATCCAATGCTGGGTTTGAGCGTTGACTTCCTCTTTGAATTTCAATAAATGATACAATAATTGGTAGTCTAGAATGAACTTAATAGGTAAAGTATAAATGCTCCTTACCGCAGTTCATTTGCAGTTTGTTTTATAATCTTCTCTAACTCTTTTTCCGTTAACTCGATCTAAAAACAAAGAAATTAGTTAAGCATGAATAGAAGGAACTGCACCAAATGGGCATCCTGAACATAATTTTAATGATGTAGGACAAAATACAAAAAATGTGGTAGGTACTTGTATACAGGGTGTCCCAGAAACCGACGTCAACACGCCTAGGGCTGATAGAGCAGCTAACAAGCTATCGATTTAACCCCTATGTAAGTTAAGCAATTTTTTTTAGTTTCGGAGATATTGATCATTTTTTATCTGATTTTTTGTAATTTTCCCTTATGTATCCATATTTCGAAAAATCATCGTTTTATTTCATAAGTTTTTAAGCAGCATCTTACATAATTAGAATCATTATGAATCAGCGAAGTTTTTAAAACTATTTGCCCGTTTTTGTTTCAGTAGTTCCATACATTTCGGCTGTTTAGCTCTCAAAGTTTTGTATGGAACAGCTGTTTTTTTTTTCGCGATTCGGATGTTGGTCCCATAATACAAGTTGATGAGTATGACCTACAGAGTTAGTCCCTCAAGTTTGTCCAACCTTCTGCCGAATACCCTGTATAACTCCCCTAGATTATTTGAACTCAATTGCTAAAAGCTAATGTCACGGCTTTTTATTGTAGGCCTCCATAATGGAAAACGCCGAAAATCCACCCTACATTTTGGTGACGGAGCTCGAGATAAAAAATCCACTGCAAAGCTAACTTATTTATCCTTAAAATCATAATCAAGGTTTCATTTTCAATAACAATATTTTTTATTAGTGTACCAGAACTTTCTCCACACTGCTCCAAGTTATTACAAAACTAACTCTTATTTTTGCCATCTTGTAAAATTGTTGATATAGATGTTTTTTGCATAGCTATCACAGAAAAACCAAATGAATAATGTATATATGCTTTTTTTCTCTAATTTAGGGTTGATTAGTGCCATGGTATATTCCACATTAAAAGAATATCATCATGTGGATGGTTCACCCCTCGTATTTTTACCGAGCACTAATTAACCCGGTATAGGTGAAAAACTTAAGTAAGGCACCGGTTGTATGTGTGAGTAATGTGTGCGAATAGAGAAGTAAAAACTAATTGGGCACTTACATCTACCTACTATAATACTTAACGCACTAACATCTAAAACGTAAAATTCGTTCAGTGTGAAATTGTGCGTCTTTAGTTTATACATGAAAGTATAATATACTGCGACAAAGTGTAAATAGGAGCGGCAAAGCCCGCTCGCGCTCATTGATTGAAGACCTTCGTCCTTCCTGCTTTGTTCAGGACATTGTCAGTTTGTATTATTAAATACAAAATTAAGATAAAAAAAAACATTTCATTACAATCGATGGTAAAACCTATACAAGCGACAAATTTGGTATGATTATATGTAGATAGTACAAACCATTAAAAAAAAATGGCCTTTCGGGAATCATTCTTCCCTCCATATCTCATTAAATATTGATCCCAGAGAAAAAATGTATGAAGTCTTTTTCGTAGAATATTTTATGCTGATTAATTATGTAATGGAACATTTTTTTCTATGGGCCACCGTTTACGAGTTATTTACGAAAAACTAAAAAAAGGGACCTTTACACAAGTTAGCTCCACCCCCACCCGTCAGTACTTTTAGTGTGTGGTTTAAAACACCATCCCCTACAACTATGCCAAAACTCGCTTATACTTAGTCGCTTCATAAGTTCTGTCACTGAGATATATTACAATTTAAAAAATAAATAAAAGAGTTTCATAAGTTCTGTCACTGAGATATATTACAATTTAAAAAATAAATAAAAGAGTTTCATAAACCTGTAGCACATCAATCAAAACCTCATTTTTATCTAGAATAAAAAGAAACGTAATTTGTATACTATTGCAATAATTTGATGAACAAGCTTTGAGCATTCCATTCGGGGCAGGAAAGCATGGTTCAAATCACGCACGACCACGATACTGATAACGGCTAAGAGTACTCGTATTGAATAGAAATTTGCGTCACATATTGACCAGACTTTTATCTCTAAATTCATTGAATCGACCTTACGATTTTACATCAATTTGCAGCAATACGAAAACAGACCAAACTTCGAGCTTCATAAGCTGGTTTTTGAGTGTCGTTAAGAAAATAATGCTGGGCTCTAAACATACCCAGAGATGAGAGAATTCATAATATTAAACAAAAAAGTTTCTTAGTTAACAACTAACTTTTAAAACGTTTTCAAAAAGTGAAATTTTCCGAAAACTCGTGCGTATTTTAATCGTCGCCGGCCGTGACTGTTAGATCGTATGGGAAATTGCGGCGACTATGTAGAATGATTATTTGTCCCTAAAAATGTACATTAATTAAGCTTTTATTTTTTATAGATTTTGAAATTAAAAAATAAGCAGAAGTTAGTTTTATTTGACTTAACCTTTGTGACAGAACTTAAGGACCGAGTAAGTACAAGAGTTTGTTGAATACAGAAAAAAATATGCATCTTTTTTATTTGGTCTTTATTTTCTTTTTTTTATATGCTAACTAGTATTTGAGTTTTGGGAGGCGATGCAAATCTAGAAAAAGAACTTCATTTCAAAGTTTGAACCAAATCGCTTGAATACATCACGAAAAAAACAAAAAACCGCCTTCAAAAATGCAAAAAATAACTTCTACTACTAGGTACTTAGTAGTAGGTACCTATCCTATTAGGTTAGTCCAACTGAAGTCGGCTTTTTGTTGAAAATATTGTGGTCGCCGACTTCAGTTAGACTAACCTAATAGGATAGGTACCTACTACTAAGTACCTAGTAGTAGAAGTTATTTTTTGCATTTTTGAAGGCGGTTTTTTGTTTTTTAAAACATTTATTTTATTTTACACTTTTTAGTGATCATAATACGCTTATGTAGTCCCACTTCTTAGTTGATATATGAAACTTTAAGACATTTCAAGCTCGCCGCAAGCAACGCCGCGGGAAAAACATAGTCATTTTAAAACAATTAAATGTGCTTAGTTGTAGTCGCTCAACCATCTTAATCGAGATATCTTATCGCCACCCTTGAAATCGGTACCGTTGAGGAGTTCCGGTGGCCATCTGTAGTCTTCATCATCAGTTCCGCTTCACCAAGTGACACTCTCTGAATGCAAATGCTACACTTGTTACTAAAAATACTAAAATCGCTATATGTTTGCATACAATATTTGAGGAGTTCCCTCAATTCCTCACTGATCCCTTCATCAGATTCAGATTTGCTGACAATGGGACCACCTCGGAAGTATACTCTATCAAACCAAAAAAGAATTTTTAAAATCGATCCACAATTGACGGAGTAATCGGTGAACACACATAAAAAAAAAAAAATACATACTGTGGAACGTATAACCTCCTCCTTTTTTGAAGTCGGTTAAAAAGAGATTTTTTTAAAAAATCTTATATATGTCATAAGTCGAGAACTGTCACAATTAAGATGTTGATACTCAGCATAAATATTCTTCACTATAAGAGACACTCACAAAAAAACCCGAGCCCATTTGATATAAGGGCCGACTTACAATGGAAACCCGATTATGGCCTTTCGGGAATCATTCTTCCCTCCATATCATCGAAATATAATAAGTATGGAAGAGTAATCGACGCTCAAAATCTGCCCCACTGACTTAGTGCCGGCGGGGGTGGAGCTATTAATGAGTGCCGAACTGTCTATCAGTCGACTTTCTGACGTAGTGTCAAACAGTTGTTTAGAATCACAAAAGAAAAAATCGATATGAATGATTACCGGATTTAAATGACGCTGCAACCATGCCAAGTTGCATTGTAAATTGGTGCAGGACCCACAGATGCAAAACAAAGCGATATTTATTTTCATTAGTAAGTTATTGAATTTTTAATATTCCATACCAAAATGTCATGGCCGATGTTATGCAATATATCTTTGAAAAATGTGAATTACAAGCAACTACTTCGAATGAATAGGAAATTAAATTTTATGTCATCTTTACTATCGTTACTTTATGTACATAATAAAAAAAACGAAATATGACCTTTTTAAGTTTTCCAAAAAATGAAGAACGCCGTCTGGCTTGGGTGGATGCAGATGCTAAAGACTATTTGACGCTGACTACTCTTGCAACATAATATCTTCTGATATACTATTTTACAACTTTATAATAGTGTAACATAAGTAAGTATGTTAAATGATTCAAGGGGAACAATCATTCAATCATATATAAAAAGATTCCGGTTCACTACAATCAAATATCATAATGCCCTTTTACATATTTGACTAAATCTCATTTTGTCTTAGTTCCAAAATGTCTAAATTCCCAAATTGACTTATTTTCAATACAATAAAATGTCATAATAACATTTACACATTACATCCGATATTCAAAATGTACAGTTGGTAAAATGAACAATAACTTCAAATACCAAATTATTATTAAGACTTAAGGTGAAAATGCATTAGTTTCATAATTACCAAAATTCAAAAATGCCTTTTGTTGACAAATCCAAAGATCAAAATGACATAGTCTCATAATACCTAAATTTTTAACAACGCAGTATTTTTAGTGTAACGTATTTATAAATGTAAATAAATACTACACTTTATCAGAGTTGGTTTAGCAATTTATGACTTCTATGCTGTTGTAAGGGATCCAACAAAAATGCCTTATAAGCGAGTCAAGAATTCTAGAGTTCCGTACCTCAAAAGGAAAAAAGGAACCTTTATAGGATCACTGATGCCGTAAAAACTGTAAAATACAACATAATTTTAAATATTTTCCATAAATACTGAGTTTTAGGTGTTTTGACAATGTGACGTTTTGTATGAAGTTAATTTGAGTTTTAGACATTTTGGGAAATGGTAGAATTGAAAATTTATCAAAACGCGATATAGTCTATGAATTATAGTCATATTAAGAATACGGTTATTTAAGAAGTAGGCGTAAGTCATTTCGAGCTTTAGACATTATGAGAATAGTCCGTTTTGGCATTGCGACATTCTAGGAATATGGTATTATGATTTTTGGTTGTAGCGAACCGGAATCTAAAAAAATATTAATAAAATTCGTTATTCAATTACTGTGTTGTTTTTGTATTAAACCATCCACGTCAAATGTTGAAAGACATGGCCGCGTTCAAATAACCCATATGAAAAAAATAATTGACAAATGGAAATCTTGTGTCAGAGAGCTTTTAACCAATTGCAGATTTTTGTCTTTCAAACGGTATAAAACCTTACTGAAATTACTGTCTACTCAAACGTTATACCAGCATCTGACATAAATGACTTCATACCTTAACTCAATTAATATTTAGTTGATTATTGAAACCACTCGACACATAAGATCTTTTCATTTCAAAAAGTGGGCGTTTTGGAGCGGATTTGTCAGTCGTTTTTGTTAGACGTTACTCTTCCATACTTATTATATTTCGATGCTCCATATCCCATTAAATATTGATCCCAGAGAAAAAATGGCACAATTGGTCATTGAAATATCTGGTGTACCGAAAAACTGGTTCTCAACATATTAAAAGAATTTGAAAGTATGCATTCAAATCAAAAGTTTAAAACACCCATAAAGAAATCTAACCGAAAATCACGCATAATTGTTGACGAATTCGATCGAGGTTACGAGGGGTGATCAATAAGTTGTTAGAATCGGTATGAACAATCCTCATAATGATATTATTTTAATGTGGACTATACCATGGCACTAATAAACGTTAAATTAGAGAAAAAAAAAATTACTTTATTCATTTGTTTTTCTGTTATAGCTAAACAAAAACAATATAAACAATTATAAACAAGTATAAACAATAATACAGGGTGTAATGCAAGTCGAGTGCCAAATGAAAAGGGTGGGTAGCTAGGGTCACTTGCAACACGTTTTGGGCCAATTAACACTCATCCTGCCCACGGTGTTTTTTAATATTTTTTTTAAATAAAATCTCGGTATCTTCCAAAAGTTGACCATTTTGTTTACCTATCTTTTTTTAAAATGTGACAGCACAAAAGTATTTGTATTTTTTTTATCTCTAATGTATGCGTATTCTAATGAAATGTTATTTTTATTCATATAGTAAACTAATAAAAAAATATTAGCCGACAAAGTGTGAAGGACAGAAAATAAAAATCGTCAAGGTCAACTTTACGGCACAATTAAAAAAAAAGTAGACGCTCCTCAGATCTTCCAACATCATAAAAACTTCTCCAGTTCCTGACCATTCTTACGGTATACCACATGTCTAGAATCACGTTCAGTTTTTCGGCAAAATATGGTTTCAATCTAAAATGGTGGGTTACATTACCTAGTACTTCTTTGAAACTACCTACTTGAAAGTAAGGTTTGATAAATGAATTGAGACTATTTTTTTACTAATAATAAAAAAACATAAAAAAGTCATCAAAAATTATTAAAAACCTAACAATAGTATTCATTTATTTCAATAATTAAGTATACGATAGGTACGCAAGTTACGACCAAAAATAACGTTTTTTTTTTGACTTTATTGCATGGTAAACTACCTATGTAATTGAAAAATACACTTACTAAAAATGAAAATTAAAAAGTTATTTGCGCGGGGAAACATTTAACTAAACAGAGATAAGAATTATTTTAATTTTATTGTTGTTATCGACATTTATTGACATGGTTACATACAGCAAGAAGAAGAAGAATACGCTGATATTTTAGTGGCTTACGGCAGAGCTATTGTGTGGCCCGAGAAGCAAGAAGAATTTACCAGCAATTAGAAACAATTGTATCCTGAGGGGCTAGACAAGATGCATTACGCTAACCAGCGTTTCTATTCGTTACGTTTTTAAACCAATCGCATCACTTGTAGATGACGTGATACGAAAAGTCACGTGATCTACCAGTGACGTGATTGGTTTAAAAACGAAGCGATTAGAAACGATAGTTAGCGTAGTGCATCTTGTCTAGCCCCTCTGGTAGACGGTTACCTAGTCGTAACTTGCGTACCTATCGTATACTTAGTTATTGAAATAAATGAATACTACTGTTAGGTTTATAATAATTTTTCATGACTATTTTATGTTTTTTTATTATTAGGAAAAAAATAGTCTCAATTCATTTATCAAACCTTACTTTCAAGTAGGTAGTTTCAAAGAAGTACTAGGTAATGTAACCCACTATTTTAGATTGAAACCATATTTTGCCGAAAAACTGAACGTGATTCTAGACATGTGGTATACCGTAAGAATGGTCAGGAACTGGAGAAGTTTTTATGATGTTGGAAGATCTGAGGCGCGTCTACTTTTTTTTTAATTGTGCCGTAAAGTTGACCTTGACGATTTTTATTTTCTGTCCTTCACACTTTGTCGGCTAATATTTTTTTATTAGTTTACTATATGAATAAAAATAACATTTCATTAGAATACGCATACATTAGAGATAAAAAAAATACAAATACTTTTGTGCTGTCACATTTAAAAAAAAAGATAGGTAAACAAAATGGTCAACTTTTGGAAGATACCGAGATTTTATTTAAAAAAATTATTAAAAAAACACCGTGGGCAGGATGAGTGTTAATTGGCCCAAAACGTGTTGCAAGTGACCCTAGCTACCCACCCTTTTCATTTGGCACTCGACTTGCATTACACCCTGTATAATATAAAAATATAAACCATTTTACAAGACGGCAAAAATAAGAGTTTTGTAATTATTTGGAGCGGTGATGAGAAAGTCCTGATGATCGTATAATTTTTTTTTTTATTAATTACTACTACCTCTCATTAACCAATGTTCAAAAACAACTACTTAAAAATCACTTAGTGAAGGTACAAAATTTGACCAACAAAAGAAAAAGAATTTTTATAGGGGTAAAATAAAACATTTAAATGACGTTAATAAATGTTTGCAAATATAGAAAGTGTGCATATTCCAATTAAAATATAATGATTTACATATCTGCCATTTTTTATACCAATTCTAAAAACTTATTGATCATCCCTCGTATAAGGAGAACAATTCATAATTTTCATATCACCTATAAAGAGAGGGTGTCTCTTTATTGGTGGATGATGGATTGGCTAACTCAGCGAAATATTGACCATTCCCCAACTATGTATAAGACACAACTATACGATCTTGTACTCAAAAATAAGCAAAAATTCGTGGAATTCAAAATTGATACATTTTTAAGTCAACACAGACATACGGTACTTCGCTTACCACCATATCATCCCCAATTCAATCTAATTGAAAACATTTGGGGAATAGTCAAAGGATTTGTTGCCAAATTTGTTGTTTTTCAATGAATATGGAGTTTGTTAAAAGTTTAGCAAAGGAAAAAATTAGTAAGTATATTAATTCAGGAATAATGGAAAAATGTATGCTTACATGGGTACAATGAAGGAGGAGCAAAAGTATCAATGTCAAGAATTACAAATGGATGCAATATCGGAGAGTTTCATTATATGTGTTTCCTCGGAAGATAATGACAGTGACATTGTTTCTGTACAGTCCACTGATGAAAATGAGGATGACGAAATGCCTAGTGATTGAAGTAAAAAAAATGTACAGTATGTTATTAGTTATTAATATGTACAACTCATATTAAATGGGTAGGTATAAACCAAAATAAATGTCCGGTTAAAGAAGAGTTTTGTCACCGTAACGAAACTGTCGATTAACGTCAAACACATACATTTTTGTAACGAAATTGTAAGTTAGACATCATTTAAGTGACATTGAAATAGCGTCTATGTATATGTACATTTATTTTGGTTTTTACCCAAATATTTATAAATTTATTATGCTTATGCGTTTTTTGCAAACTGTACACAACTACATACAACCGAGGCATTGTAGTCTAACGCACTCGCAATCGCAACCGGCTTCAAAGTGGAGCAATTGTTTTCATTTTGTATGCAGAGAAGCCTTCGATTATGAAAAATGAAAACAATCGTGATTGCGAGTGCGTTAGACAAAAAGCCCTCCGAAGACTTACTTAAGTTTTTTACCTATAATTCTATGTATTCAATGTATGGGAAAATCAAACAAATTAATAGTTTTAAAACTTGTGTGTCATAATACATTTAGGTGTGGTGTTTAAAGTTCACTACTCTCCCCCCCTCCCCTGACGCTTCACATGAAATGTGTCCCTGTTAACGGTTTTTTAACATTCTTGGGACAACTATAACAGATACTAAAAAAGTGTCAGGGATAACAATGTTCTTTATTAAATTCGGGCAAGAAAAGGTTATATGTATTTTTTTATATATATTATATAGCTTCAGGTACCGGCCAATAACATATCGCCTTTGTACTTACATTTCATACGATTACATACAAATACGACTTACCAAAATTGACAACCAATCAAGAACTAAGTAATTGACCAATAGCATTGCTTCGTTGTTCGTTAGCTGAGTTAATAAGGTTCAAAATGGTATATAATAAATGTTTGTACATAATTATAGTTTTCACGGAGGAAGCTTTTAAAAAACCATTGCCGAATCGTTCATACTATTTGGTATGAACACGTCAGCGATCAATGGAATTCCCACAGTACCTATCAAGCCGAAGTTAAAAGAATTCGAAAACATTTTAACTCAAGAAAAGATACATATCGCTGTTATTTGCGAAACCTGGCTTTCTGAAGATGATATTATAAATGTATCTAACTATAATGTATTAAGGTTGGACAGAGAAGATGCTTACGGGGGTGTTAGCATTTTCGCACACAAATCAATTTATATGCGGCCATATATACCTACGTTACGCCTAACCCGGACTTAGAAGCACTAATTGTTGAAGTTGAAAATGCTTGCGGACTGAAGAATATAATTTACATTCACAGTCCTCATTCCCAGAGTATAAGACAAAGTGACTGGGATAATATATTTAGTAATTTCGACAAGGAAACCCTTATCCTGAGTGACGAATGCCCATCATTTGTTATGGACCTATAAAACTGATGCAAAAAGGGAAAAAGCTTTACAAGTCAATGTTTGAACACAATTTCATACGACTTAACAATGGAGCACACACTAAAGTCTGTTCCTATTCGGACTGCCAATGAAAATAACAAGTATACCTGACTGTAATTGTCTTTAGATAGAGGTTGAAATAGCGATGAGAATAATGTTAATTCTAATTAGGTTATTAAAAAGGTTAAATATATATTCATCATCATCATCGTATTATTATGCTGGGTGCGACAGAGACGAAAACCTAGCTTAGTTATCAATCAAATCTATCAAAACTTCCCTTCCGGAACATTATGTTGAATTCTCATAATGTTGAATTCTCGAAATGTTGGATTCTTAAAATGTTGTATCTCAAAATGTTGGATTCTCATAATGTTGAATTCTCGAAATGTTGGATTCTCATAATGTTGAATTCTCGAAATATTGGATTCTTAAAATATTGAATCTCAAAATGTTGGATTCTCATAATGTTGAATTCTCGAAATGTTGGATTCTCATAACGTTGAATTCGCATCACGTTTAAGCCGATAGTTCATAGCTTACTCCCCGGCGGTGGGGCCAGTGCCTTAATTATTTCGCATAAATTAAATCGTGGTGCGCGCTTGGCCTTACCCCTACGGCTGTAAGATGGGTACTGAAGCTAATTGAGAGAGCACGATAAATACGAACTTTTCCGATAAAGGACGAAGGAAAATCATTTTGCACTACATCTGTAGCTAAACTCAAGAGAATTCAACATTTTGAGATTTGAGAATCCAACATTTTGAGAATCCAACATTTTGAGATTCAACATTTTAAGAATCCAACATTTCGAGAATTCAACATTATGAGAATTCAACATAATGTTCCGGAAGGAAAACTTCTTCTACATTTTCATGTCAAATATATTTCCAAAAAATGAAATGTATGTGTCAAGCACTAGTCAGTGTCATCGTCTTTTACCAAAAGCACTTTTCATCAAAAAATACAAGGTGAAATAGAGATTACTACCTCAAAATAAACATGAAGACAATGATTAAGTGTATAAATAAATAATATGACTATGCTCAACCTACAAAAGTACGCGAATATGGAGTTATAATGGTAAATTGATTTGTATACAAGAGTGACGGAACGAATAGGAACAGACTTTAGAATAAAATTGGTCAATGGGGAGGTGCAAAAACCTTCACCAGAAATATCCTTTGCATCAATTGACATTTCATTAAAATGCTCATGGACTGTTAGTAACGAGTTAAAAAGAGAGTTTAAGAGAAATTTAAAAAAGGCTAATTGGAAAGAATATAAAGAAAAATCTAAATTATTTTTTAGTAATCAGGCTTTGGATGTGCAGCAAAATTATGATATTTTTTAAATGGTGTTACGACTACCGTGGACTTCGGCTAGTGATACTATTCCATGAATAAAGTTAAGCCAGGACCCAAGTAACAAATTCACTCCTAAACCCTACTGGTGGAAATATCTCAAGCTGTTGCAGAACGACGATTGGCACTGAAGAATTTTAGGAAAAATCCTACTCCTGTTAACTGAAAAATTCAGAAGCTTAATCTTATATATATAAAAGGCAAAACTGACTGACTGACATATCAACGCACAGCCGAAACTACTGTACCTAGAAACTTGAAATTTGGTACATGGGTTCCTTTCATGATGTAAGTGAGCACTAAGAAAGGATTTTCCGAAAATCGACCCCCAACGGGAAGAAATGGGGGGAGTAGCGGGAAACTAATTCTACGCGTACGAAGTCGCGCGCGTCCTCTAGTGTATCATAAGAAAGGCTAAGTAACAAATTCACTCCTAAACCCTACTGGTGGAAATATCTCAAGCTGTTGCAGAACGACGATTGGCACTGAACAATTTAGGGAAAAATCCTACTCCTGTTAACTGAAAAATTCAGAAGCTTAATGTATCATAAGGAAGGCTATTTGAAGGGGTGGAGGGATTTTTGTAATAGCATTGACTTTGAAACTTCAGAAATGTGGAGGAAAATGCAGTGGCAAGATGTCGAGGAACGCTTCAGTGGACCCCATCAAAGCTGCAGACCTGCTTCAGTCCTTGACACCAGACTCCGTCGAGGAACCACAACCCGTGTTTGCTGATGACTTTAATAGTTTTTAAGATAAAAAGATCACAATGTGTGAACTAACTAACCTACTGAAGCGTAACTACACTGCTCCAGGTACCGATAACATATCTTATTCCATGATTTATAATTTATCAGATTCAGGAAAGACAATGCTGTTGTACAGTCAAGGAAATTGATTTGTAGATCACTTTGGACTATTTCAAAGTGACACTGTCAATAAAATCATTAAAAGTCTCTTACGTTTTGATTGATTACTTGACTTTGACATAGTCCAAAGTGGTCTACGAATAATTTTCCTTGACTCATGTCAAAAATAGGTTTGAAGCCACCATATCTTACCAAAATAAGTTTAAATGTGGGACTTGACAGAAGCGCGTGGAGCTAACCCCATGTGCTTCTGTTTAGTCCACCAGAGTTAATCTCTTTAACCGAACAATTGTCCTCGCGTGTGATATCCATGGACTTGTTTCTCTAATAAGTTCATGGAGATTGTCTAAAACTCGATACTGGCGAAATACACCTTGTTAAAAGAAGAAGTGAAAGCCATTAAGAAAAAAAAAAAAAGTTTAAATGTCAAGTTATGGTAGAACAATTAATTTGATTTTGTTAGTTTAATTAACAACAAAGAATTTCAAAACTAAAACGAAACCAAGGTCATTTGACCCTACAACTTTAGTGCCATGACATTAAATGCTCAGATAGACAAGTTCTAACATAATATAGCATTATTTCTCTTTGGCTGACACT
The DNA here is from genome assembly GCA_948252455.1 of Acleris cristana. Taxonomy (NCBI): domain Eukaryota; kingdom Metazoa; phylum Arthropoda; class Insecta; order Lepidoptera; family Tortricidae; genus Acleris; species Acleris cristana. Next base: position 25,535,642 of record OX411772.1, on the reverse strand, counting down.
TTCATATTTGAACCAAAAATGTATGAAACCTGGATGATGTCCTTTGTGATAAAGCATACAAATATTTTAAAAATGTTAGCTGGATGTTCATGGGGTGTGCACCTTACACATCTCCGACGTGTGTACATATTGTTAATAAGGACCAGATTAGATTATAGTTGCTTTTTGTTTGGCTCATGTGTAAAAACGGATTCAGTAAAATTAAACATCATTCAGAATCAGGCCCTGCGAATTAGTGGAGGTTTCGTCCGTAGATTGCCAGTCCATGTGATGGAGAATGAACTTGTGTGCCTCCCCAGGCTATCCGAGGGAATGGGGAGCACCAAGATACTGGCTCAGGGTTGCTTCTTCATCACATGATGTTGTTATGGAGCTTTTGGATCAGCTGGCTACGCAGTGTGAACTTCGATATTGGAATAATAAATCAAAACCTATACTAATATATGTACACAACCTATTTAAAGATGTTAGCATACATAAAAGCAATGTTTTGGCTATGTTTTCGGTTGATATATGGGTTTCTTATATTAATGTTAAATCTTGTATTGAGTGTAACATTGAAGGTCTAAGATCCAAATAGGAGACGATTTGCACTGGGCTGCTTATTCGATCAAAAGTATTTTATATCAAATTTGATACGCTTAATAATATGTGGCGAATAGGTTGGCTGAAAAATTTCAGTCCAGTACTTATATCATTAAAAAAATAATTAAAAATGAAATTTTTTTCAAATTGCATGTTCTTGTTTAACAGACAAATTACATACCAATCGAAAGTATGAAGCCTATAGAATATGCAAACGTTAGGTTTGGTGCAAATTATTAGTACCGACTTACCTGTTTATACCTGCCTATCCAATAGTTTGACGGGAAAAGAATAGTCAACCTAACGTTTGCAAGTTCTATAGGCTTCATACTTTCGATTGGTATGTAATTTGTCTAGTTCTATCTAGTTTACGTGCACACCATTGGATAAGATAAGGTGGTAATTCTATAGGACTTTGATCAGTGATCAGTTTGATCAGGCCAGCCTACCCAGAGATTTACTTGTGAGAGCATTTCGTTTAAGATCTGGCCACATTCCCTTAAATATATTTTTAGATATGATGAGAGTAGTTCAGTTCCCTTTGTGTGAAAGGTGCAATACAAGTCTCAGGGATAAATACTTGAGTCTCCCGAACTTACATAATGGTGCAGTGAACACAGTGGTGACACGTCCGTTGTCTGGAGATGCTATTTTGATTTACAAATTTGTAAAGCACTCCTTTATTGCCAGAGATTCTCGCTCTGAAGGGAGTGTCACAACTCACAACCAATATTTTTATTTATTATTTTTCTAAATAAAGTCTCCCCATAATTATTATTTTTCTATATAAAGTCTCCTCATGAGGCTGACATAGTCACGTCAGTCACATATGTGTACTAAAGCTTCTATAAAATATTAGAAACAACAAATCCCTCCACTATGATTCCAATCCAGTAGACATGAGCTATAAAGTACTAGAATGCTTGTTGAAATGGTTGTTCGAAATGAACAACAAATCAGAACACTAATTTTGGCAAGCATTCTAGCAAATGTGCAAGTGTGTCAGCACCATTAGACTTTATACCAGAATAAAACATTAGTTAGGTGCTAATATGTATATATCAATACTTAATATAATAAAGAGGTAAAGTTTGTGACGTTGTAGGAGATAATCTCTGAATCTACTGAACCAATTTTGAAATTCTTTTACCAATATAAAGCCACGTTATTTATGATTATGAGTGTCATAGATTAATTAATTATTAACCCAAAAAAAACTTAATTGCCCAATGAAGTGGGCACATGAACAGCTAGTACGGAATAATTGACTTGAATGTTTCACTTAAAATTTATCATGTGCTACTGTAGGATTTTACTGTATTATAAGTGTACTTTGCACCTCAAAGTCTTGCATGTTCTTTCTCGCAACCCTTGTACCACCAGTTAACAAGTTTCTGCTATCAAATCCCATGCATAGCAAACAGAGGCATGCATAAATACAATAATTCCCCATCTAAAGATTCAATCAAGGTTAACCCACTGAGGTGTTAAAGCTTTTAATAAATGTGGCTGATGCAACAAAACGAGACTAGTACCGAACCTAATATCCTAGGGCACAAAAAAACAAGGTAGCCAAAGTGTAACAGATAAGATTATGTATTACCTTCTCAGGGACTGCTTTTGCAACTCCACGGCGCACGAAGTGCATGCAGGAGACCAAACTGACTGTAGGCGTGTTTTCCTCCATGTCATACAAATTTCAGATCCCTAATAAAAAACCGAATAACTACGATATAAAATCCAACTCCTGAAAGCCCACAATATGCACGGGCGTATGTGCCGATCGATACGTAAGACAAAGACGCAACGAACACTCGCAAGTTTTAATACTAATCCCACAACAAACTATAACGAAGCCTGTAGAAATATACAACAATTTCAAATAATTCATATAAGCACATGTACTTTGAAGCTCATAGTAAATAAATTGCACTGATTATGGGTTATGTCTTTGTTTTGAAGTTTTTTTTTTTTATTGAAACTTTGGCTACTAGGCCATTAACTTAAAACGAAAACAAAAAAAACACTTTATTCTAATATCATGAAAATACCTATACATTTACCTACCTACTTACAAAACAAATCATGAATACTAGTACCTAACATAAACTAAATAAAAATAATATTTACTGAAAATTTTATAATTTCAAGGAAAATTAAGTTCTACCAGCTTTATACCAAACAAAAAAAAATGAAAATTTGACATAACATAACCCACCCAGGGGCTCTACTTTGAAATCAGTAATTCGAACTTCAGATCGCCCCATCACTTTCTTGCGAATTAGTGACGCGTCGAGAGCAAAAGGGACAGCAATAGACGAAGTTCAAATTAAGAATTTCAAAGTAGAGCCTCAGTAACCAAAATAAAATCATATACAATATGATATGTACCTATTGTCCTATCTTATCTGTTGGTTGTCATTCTCTTATTACCTATTAGGCCGGCCGCATAAATTCGTTTTCCACATTCGAAAAACGTATACGGAAAACGTATGTATGCGGCGGCCGGCCGCGGATGTCCGAATGCGGAAAACATATTCTGAAACCGTATGCGGAAAACGAATGTATGCGGCCGGCCTTAGAGCTCGTTACCACTATCATAGAGTACATTGAATAATAGGTTATAGAGTTATCAGTCAAAGATTACGACTGCAGCGCGCCTAGCGACATAGTGTGGAACTAAAGATTTCAATAACATACCTATACATAGATATGCTCGGTATAGACGCCCAGAGGCTCCACTTTGAAATCCGTAAGTAAAGTAGAACCTCTGTTCTGGGGCTCTACTTTGAAATCAATAATTCGAACTTCGGATCGCCCCGTCACTTTCTTGCGAATTAGTGACGCGTCGAGAGCAAAAGGGATAGGAATAGACGAAGTTCGAATTACGGATTTCAAAGTACAGCCTCTGTTTCTAATTACCTAATTTTTTCAGCATATTGCTTGAATACTCATCGCTAATAAAATTAACAATGATAAATAAATGAATGTCATTTATTTCTTATTTTACTAGCCTTAAGCATTCAAGTAGAATGGTAAATCAAACAAAAGATCTGTGCAAAGTCCATTTAGTTTCTTCTTTTTATATAATAATCATTTGCCATTTTACCGCAACACACACAACACTTTCTGATAATCATTGTCGCCGGTAACCAACTGGTCAGGAAGATCAAGTCCAGTATGCAATAACAGTAATCAATCACAAACAGCTGGATACTGAGCTGCTCTAAATTATATTGGTCAGCAAATTAAATATTTGAGCTACATTGAACGACCCACAATTAATCAAATTTTGGTAAGCAATCAGTAGGTTAGCAAAATATTTCATTTTGTCCTGCAAAAAAAAAGGGGGCAAATTTACTGCTGTACTGGCAACGCACATATACCAAACCCACCATCAAATTTACAAATTAAACAGTCTCTACGGAGCTCCGCTCATGCGGAGCTCCTATTTCTGGGTTGATCTGGCCCTCCGGGCCTGATATAAAAACGAACCAAACCTAACCTACCTCATATTTATGATACAAATTTTGGTTAATCTAAGGTGTAATTGTGATTTCTAAATTTGTGTGACAAAACTCAACTTGTAATTACTACTAGCCTCAAAAATACCAATAACAAATACCAATACTTGGGTGCTCGTGGAATGTGGTCTGATTTCGCTCCGCCCACAATAACGAACACTGCTGATTTTTGAAACTAAAAGCTATCCAATTATTTATATAGATGACCATTATTTTAATATGCACACCTCTCAATAACTGCTTACAGACATGTTTTCTCTGCTGACCAATTGTAAAATCTTGCTGCCCATGTAATTATTTTGCAGCTCGACTGTTTATTAGGCAGACAAATGATGAAAAAAGCAGATTGATATTTGTTAAAATGTTTACCATTTGTAAATTATTAGCTGAACAAGAGTTGTAGCCCGATTTTTATTTATTGCCTGCCAAATCTTTGTATGCTGCCCAAATGAGTCAATTGTTTTTTTTTTGTGAATCAATTTTAATAACGACTGACCATTTAATTACTTGCCTTATCCTAATTCATAAAAAGTTATTTGTAATAACCACAAAGTGAGTAACGCAGTGGATGTTGATGTCCCACCTTTTCTATGGAAAAGGTGCAATTTACCACAGAGTTGCCATGATTCTTCAACGATAATTGAGTAATTTAAGAGTTGTTTTTTTTTGGAAACCATTAAACTTCAACATTCCAAGTTTATGTTTTTTATTTAGAAGCGGATTCATAATTTGGTATACTTTTTATCGGGTGATAACAAAAGACGTACACTGAAAAGTAGAATGTCCCAGGACAGAAAAAGGTATATATTCTATGAAACTTTAGATTGAAGATATAGAAATAATAAGTAAAGCCTGACAAGTTCCTATTTAGCCATGATATATTGTCGCTACAAACAGCTTACATATGGCAATAATACGTGTCCATGATGAATAGTTGGGACAGTGTGTATTGGCATCGTGCAAGAACGAGTGAGATATACAATGATGTACTTGTAGATTGTGAAACTATGTTTTTATGTAATCGGAATAGCATGTCTAGTTGATAATTAAATATGAATAATTACCTATCCGTCAAAATCCGATTCTAAATATTCGACATCCATATATTTATCAGATTCTGGCTCCAATGTATCCTCACTTTCGTCAGTTGATGAGTCACTTTCAATACCACCAACCTCGATTATAAATCTTTCGGTCTGTGGTTCGACAATAGGAGCTTTTGTCCTATATCCGTCTTCTATTTTTTTTACGTGGTCGCAGCATTAACTCCAATTTTCTATAGTTACTTCCTAAGTAATAACAAATTGTAAAAGTAAACTATATTTTTTTCTATTCAATAAAATTCTAAACATTGATAAATGTAAATACCTGAAAACTATCTTCAACGAGCTGGATTTAAATCACAGTGATAGGGTGGTAACCTTATTACTTTGTGACCATGATTTGAGAGAATCGTATCTATTTCGTATACTGGCTCGGGTTTATGACGTCTCAAAATTGTGTCCAATTTATCTTTAGACGCATTTTGGGGATATGAGATGTTATTTAAACGCAGCCACTCAGCAATGACGTGTTTTCTTTCGCCAGATGTTGGAGCTTTGTTAATTTGGAAAGAATGGTACCGGGCATTATCCATTATAACACACGTGGGTTCACTGAGATTGGGAATTAATCTCTGCAAAACCCATTTCTTAAAATTGTTCCTGTTCATGGAGTCATGATAATCGGCTTCTTTTTCCTTATCATTATATATTAGGAGTGCGTTAGGAACAAATCCCGATGGTCCACCGGCATGAACAATAATAAGTATATCGTTTGCCGGTTGAAACGAATTTCGACACACCGGGTTCATTTTCGCTTTGCCAGCATTTTGCGTGGTTAAGAGAAGTATGGATGTAAGTCTCATCTAAATAAACAAGAGATATATTTTTGTCCCTTGCTTCTTTTATTTCTTGTAAATAACTTTCCCGCCAAACCACAATATCCGAACGTTCCTTTAATATGGACCGTTGGTTTCTGCACTTTTTGTATTTGAACCCCATACTGTGCAAGCAAGTACTCCCTACTACCGGTAAAACCAATATCTTTTTTCAATTCGGTAAGCAGACTTTTGAGAGTTGGTACTTGCTTTCGCACCGCATTGAATGCATGAATTTTGTGCCTTATGGCACATTTGTCGAAGTCGTCTATTTGTATTCTTTTTTTTGGTAGTTTATATTTTGGTATGGATGGCAATGGCGGTAACGGCTCATTCTTTTTGTGTATATTTTTGATTGTAGCACTACATACGCCTTGATTGAGAAAAAAATATTTAATAATTAATATACATATTTCGTACCAAGCTAACCAGTTCATTACAACCGCACTATGAATATCATACCTGTCATGTCAACAACTAATTTCAAAACATTGTTTATTGGAATGTTGCTGAATCCTTCGTCCTTTTTCGGCCGCAACCATTTGAATGTACTTAAAATTATTATTTTTGCATCGGGGTGAAATTTTTTGGGCATTTTGATTGCAAAATCGATTTGTTTACATCGGTGACATTCAATGACTTCAAACGTCTGGGGCATGTTTTATAAAGCTACACGTTACAATTTTACAGGTCTAAACTGGCAACACTGCTTAAATAGCTGGTCGTCATTGGTCGAGGTTGTGTCAAATGAGAACTTGTAACCTGTAAATTGTAATTTGTAGCTTTATAAAACAGGCCCATGGCTTACGGGACAGAATAACAACAACAAAAAAGTTGATTCCCCCCATACGTATTAAGTAGTAAGACTCTTGGGCTTCTATTAATAAACTGTAGTTAAATATGATACCGTGTGTGGTCTTAATATGGACAAACGGACACTTGAGTGCGGTATAAGTAGACTTGAATACCTACCTACCTATAGTTTATTAATACGGGCTTTAGTATTGTGAAAAAGTACGCGTTTCCTCTTCCTTTCTGCCCACCAAAATAAACAAAATGAGAAAAGTATCAAAATCGTTTATTCCTACATTGATCTGTAATACCATATGAACGTTTTTTGGATTTGCCGCTTTTTCTCAGGTTCATCTTTCATTAGACAGACTTCTACTTACCTCTGTAGACTTTTCTAATTCTAAAGCGATGTATAGTTGTATCGGTTTTGAATTTTAAATAAACCTGAGGCTCTACTTTGAAATCCGTAATTCGAATTTCGTCTATTGCTATCCCTTTTGCTCTCGACGCATTACTAATTCGCAAGAAAGTGACGGGGCGATCCGAAGTTCGAATTACTGGGGCTCTACTTTGAAATCAGTAATTCGAACTTCGGATCGCCCCATCACTTTCTTGCAAATTAGTGACGTGTCGAGAGCAAAAGGGATAGCAATAGACGAAGTTCGAATTACGGATTTCAAAGTAGAGCCTCTGATTTCAAAGTAGAGCCCCTGGATTGAGCAATTGCACGCTAACGGCCAAACCCTATATTCAATCCGCGGATAGATAAGGCTTACCTCAGGTTAAAATTTGACATTTGCCTATACAAAATGTGTCAAATTTTAACCAGAAGTAAGCCTATCTATCCGCGGTTTGAGTATAGGGTTCGGCCATAAAATAGCTACTATAAACCGCGAGTCATAATCATATCCCAGAGGCCTTACTGTGATAATCGAAGTACGAAGTTACTTTATAACTACATCCCTTTCTCTCGATTTAGTCTCGAACGATGAGTGATACGAATGGAGCTAACGTAACTTCGAACATCAATTTTCATAGAAGGGCCTCAGACTAGATTTGTAGCTTGTTTATTACGCGCAATGCGAATTTTTTTTTTTCAATCCTACTTAAGTACTTAAGGGCGGATTTCTGGAACGTTGTTCGTTATGTAATGGAGTCACAATTTGTGAAATTTGTATTTCTACTAAAACTGTGTTTTATTTGATTAATTATTTATTACTATGTAATAAAATAGTACCTTTTTACCTGAAAAATGATTAGTTTGTCTGTAATTTGAAGTCAAAGTTGTACTTGGATAATGAAAAGTTCTATTACGTCACTAATTTAAGTAGCTATTTAATATTGAAGACGAACTATAACAAAGATAAAGCATTTATTAAATGAATATTGAATACAATCAGCTACGAACCCACATAGTCAATGCAATATCGTTCATAATGTACGATTACGTCACTTTCTGGTCCCTATCGGTTCACAACATTATATTATTTTCTTATGTTTTATACGGCGTGCAACTAAATATGTATAAGAACAATTCAGCAGAATACCTTTTCTCCTTTTTATAAAAACCCTAATAGTGCATAATACTTTAGTATATTGGAATTATTTACATTTAAATAACACAGTTAACGTAGGACATGAAACATGAACAGCTGGATACTGAGCTGCTCTAAATTATATTGGTCAGCAAATTAAATATTTGAGCTACATTGAACGACCCACAATTAATCAAATTTTGGTAAGCAATCAGTAGGTTAGCAAAATATTTCATTTTGTCCTGCAAAAAAAAAGGGGGCAAATTTACTGCTGTACTGGCAACGCACATATACCAAACCCACCATCAAATTTACAAATTAAACAGTCTCTACGGAGCTCCGCTCATGCGGAGCTCCTATTTCTGGGTTGATCTGGCCCTCCGGGCCTGATATAAAAACGAACCAAACCTAACCTACCTCATATTTATGATACAAATTTTGGTTAATCTAAGGTGTAATTGTGATTTCTAAATTTGTGTGACAAAACTCAACTTGTAATTACTACTAGCCTCAAAAATACCAATAACAAATACCAATACTTGGGTGCTCGTGGAATGTGGTCTGATTTCGCTCCGCCCACAATAACGAACACTGCTGATTTTTGAAACTAAAAGCTATCCAATTATTTATATAGATGACCATTATTTTAATATGCACACCTCTCAATAACTGCTTACAGACATGTTTTCTCTGCTGACCAATTGTAAAATCTTGCTGCCCATGTAATTATTTTGCAGCTCGACTGTTTATTAGGCAGACAAATGATGAAAAAAGCAGATTGATATTTGTTAAAATGTTTACCATTTGTAAATTATTAGCTGAACAAGAGTTGTAGCCCGATTTTTATTTATTGCCTGCCAAATCTTTGTATGCTGCCCAAATGAGTCAATTGTTTTTTTTTTGTGAATCAATTTTAATAACGACTGACCATTTAATTACTTGCCTTATCCTAATTCATAAAAAGTTATTTGTAATAACCACAAAGTGAGTAACGCAGTGGATGTTGATGTCCCACCTTTTCTATGGAAAAGGTGCAATTTACCACAGAGTTGCCATGATTCTTCAACGATAATTGAGTAATTTAAGAGTTGTTTTTTTTTGGAAACCATTAAACTTCAACATTCCAAGTTTATGTTTTTTATTTAGAAGCGGATTCATAATTTGGTATACTTTTTATCGGGTGATAACAAAAGACGTACACTGAAAAGTAGAATGTCCCAGGACAGAAAAAGGTATATATTCTATGAAACTTTAGATTGAAGATATAGAAATAATAAGTAAAGCCTGACAAGTTCCTATTTAGCCATGATATATTGTCGCTACAAACAGCTTACATATGGCAATAATACGTGTCCATGATGAATAGTTGGGACAGTGTGTATTGGCATCGTGCAAGAACGAGTGAGATATACAATGATGTACTTGTAGATTGTGAAACTATGTTTTTATGTAATCGGAATAGCATGTCTAGTTGATAATTAAATATGAATAATTACCTATCCGTCAAAATCCGATTCTAAATATTCGACATCCATATATTTATCAGATTCTGGCTCCAATGTATCCTCACTTTCGTCAGTTGATGAGTCACTTTCAATACCACCAACCTCGATTATAAATCTTTCGGTCTGTGGTTCGACAATAGGAGCTTTTGTCCTATATCCGTCTTCTATTTTTTTTACGTGGTCGCAGCATTAACTCCAATTTTCTATAGTTACTTCCTAAGTAATAACAAATTGTAAAAGTAAACTATATTTTTTTCTATTCAATAAAATTCTAAACATTGATAAATGTAAATACCTGAAAACTATCTTCAACGAGCTGGATTTAAATCACAGTGATAGGGTGGTAACCTTATTACTTTGTGACCATGATTTGAGAGAATCGTATCTATTTCGTATACTGGCTCGGGTTTATGACGTCTCAAAATTGTGTCCAATTTATCTTTAGACGCATTTTGGGGATATGAGATGTTATTTAAACGCAGCCACTCAGCAATGACGTGTTTTCTTTCGCCAGATGTTGGAGCTTTGTTAATTTGGAAAGAATGGTACCGGGCATTATCCATTATAACACACGTGGGTTCACTGAGATTGGGAATTAATCTCTGCAAAACCCATTTCTTAAAATTGTTCCTGTTCATGGAGTCATGATAATCGGCTTCTTTTTCCTTATCATTATATATTAGGAGTGCGTTAGGAACAAATCCCGATGGTCCACCGGCATGAACAATAATAAGTATATCGTTTGCCGGTTGAAACGAATTTCGACACACCGGGTTCATTTTCGCTTTGCCAGCATTTTGCGTGGTTAAGAGAAGTATGGATGTAAGTCTCATCTAAATAAACAAGAGATATATTTTTGTCCCTTGCTTCTTTTATTTCTTGTAAATAACTTTCCCGCCAAACCACAATATCCGAACGTTCCTTTAATATGGACCGTTGGTTTCTGCACTTTTTGTATTTGAACCCCATACTGTGCAAGCAAGTACTCCCTACTACCGGTAAAACCAATATCTTTTTTCAATTCGGTAAGCAGACTTTTGAGAGTTGGTACTTGCTTTCGCACCGCATTGAATGCATGAATTTTGTGCCTTATGGCACATTTGTCGAAGTCGTCTATTTGTATTCTTTTTTTTGGTAGTTTATATTTTGGTATGGATGGCAATGGCGGTAACGGCTCATTCTTTTTGTGTATATTTTTGATTGTAGCACTACATACGCCTTGATTGAGAAAAAAATATTTAATAATTAATATACATATTTCGTACCAAGCTAACCAGTTCATTACAACCGCACTATGAATATCATACCTGTCATGTCAACAACTAATTTCAAAACATTGTTTATTGGAATGTTGCTGAATCCTTCGTCCTTTTTCGGCCGCAACCATTTGAATGTACTTAAAATTATTATTTTTGCATCGGGGTGAAATTTTTTGGGCATTTTGATTGCAAAATCGATTTGTTTACATCGGTGACATTCAATGACTTCAAACGTCTGGGGCATGTTTTATAAAGCTACACGTTACAATTTTACAGGTCTAAACTGGCAACACTGCTTAAATAGCTGGTCGTCATTGGTCGAGGTTGTGTCAAATGAGAACTTGTAACCTGTAAATTGTAATTTGTAGCTTTATAAAACAGGCCCATGGCTTACGGGACAGAATAACAACAACAAAAAAGTTGATTCCCCCCATACGTATTAAGTAGTAAGACTCTTGGGCTTCTATTAATAAACTGTAGTTAAATATGATACCGTGTGTGGTCTTAATATGGACAAACGGACACTTGAGTGCGGTATAAGTAGACTTGAATACCTACCTACCTATAGTTTATTAATACGGGCTTTAGTATTGTGAAAAAGTACGCGTTTCCTCTTCCTTTCTGCCCACCAAAATAAACAAAATGAGAAAAGTATCAAAATCGTTTATTCCTACATTGATCTGTAATACCATATGAACGTTTTTTGGATTTGCCGCTTTTTCTCAGGTTCATCTTTCATTAGACAGACTTCTACTTACCTCTGTAGACTTTTCTAATTCTAAAGCGATGTATAGTTGTATCGGTTTTGAATTTTAAATAAACCTGAGGCTCTACTTTGAAATCCGTAATTCGAATTTCGTCTATTGCTATCCCTTTTGCTCTCGACGCATTACTAATTCGCAAGAAAGTGACGGGGCGATCCGAAGTTCGAATTACTGGGGCTCTACTTTGAAATCAGTAATTCGAACTTCGGATCGCCCCATCACTTTCTTGCAAATTAGTGACGTGTCGAGAGCAAAAGGGATAGCAATAGACGAAGTTCGAATTACGGATTTCAAAGTAGAGCCTCTGATTTCAAAGTAGAGCCCCTGGATTGAGCAATTGCACGCTAACGGCCAAACCCTATATTCAATCCGCGGATAGATAAGGCTTACCTCAGGTTAAAATTTGACATTTGCCTATACAAAATGTGTCAAATTTTAACCAGAAGTAAGCCTATCTATCCGCGGTTTGAGTATAGGGTTCGGCCATAAAATAGCTACTATAAACCGCGAGTCATAATCATATCCCAGAGGCCTTACTGTGATAATCGAAGTACGAAGTTACTTTATAACTACATCCCTTTCTCTCGATTTAGTCTCGAACGATGAGTGATACGAATGGAGCTAACGTAACTTCGAACATCAATTTTCATAGAAGGGCCTCAGACTAGATTTGTAGCTTGTTTATTACGCGCAATGCGAATTTTTTTTTTTCAATCCTACTTAAGTACTTAAGGGCGGATTTCTGGAACGTTGTTCGTTATGTAATGGAGTCACAATTTGTGAAATTTGTATTTCTACTAAAACTGTGTTTTATTTGATTAATTATTTATTACTATGTAATAAAATAGTACCTTTTTACCTGAAAAATGATTAGTTTGTCTGTAATTTGAAGTCAAAGTTGTACTTGGATAATGAAAAGTTCTATTACGTCACTAATTTAAGTAGCTATTTAATATTGAAGACGAACTATAACAAAGATAAAGCATTTATTAAATGAATATTGAATACAATCAGCTACGAACCCACATAGTCAATGCAATATCGTTCATAATGTACGATTACGTCACTTTCTGGTCCCTATCGGTTCACAACATTATATTATTTTCTTATGTTTTATACGGCGTGCAACTAAATATGTATAAGAACAATTCAGCAGAATACCTTTTCTCCTTTTTATAAAAACCCTAATAGTGCATAATACTTTAGTATATTGGAATTATTTACATTTAAATAACACAGTTAACGTAGGACATGAAACAGTAATGGAAAGAAACGTGACGTAAAGGAATTATAAGGCTTAGTTTTCCATATATATATATATATATTTGAATTCCATTGCATCACATTTTGTGATCCTTTATACATCACGTTCCGTAATGGATATGACGTACGTATTTTTACCTGTTGATATTCAAATTAAAATTACTTGTAAATTACTGATTATTATTGCAAACTGATACTACTACTTAAATTATTAATAGTTTATAAAATATAACTAAAAAAGCATAACGCTAAACTACAATATTACCTTTAAAAACCCCCGTCCGTTGTGGAAGAAATATTTACGACACGTGACAGAGTTTTATTTCAGCCCAATGTTTTGCTAAACTAATATTTCACAATCCAAATTTTAACGGCTGTTTAAGGTAAAAAAATGTTGCCATATATCAAATTAAAATCTAACTTTGGTAGTTTTCACATTGGATCTTGATATAATCGTCGTGACGTGTTGCGGAATTTCTTCACGAACGTATTTTAAGACTTGCAAATTTTGTAGGTTTTATAGTATTTTGAGCTCTAAATGTCTTGTCATTCGGTTGGTTTCAATATTTTGAATCTATGACTTTTTACTAAATTAAACCAGAAGGTATCAAAAAGTGGGACAACAATATAAAATTCCACTTCAAACTTTGCGTAATGGGTGTGGACTAGGGATTGCAAATAACCGGTTATTACCGGTTTTAACCGGTTATTTTCATACAAAAACGGTTAATAACCGGTTAAATTGCATTCCCTAGTGTGGACACTTGAAATTTCGCTCCCAATATTTTGTTTTTACCAAATGTTTCGTCGGTTTAGGTTTATAGTTATATTTAATATAAATAGTCAACAGGTTATTAGTTGCTTAATCGATAGGTACCAAAAATATGATGTTATAAATCGATGCCTCTGTGGTAAACAAGTTAGAAGTCGTAGGACACGCTATATTACGGTGTACAACGTTCCAGAAATCCACCCTTCCTTAACCCCTTTAACGCGCGTCTTCGTCTGGAAAGAAAATGCCTTCCTTTTACGAATAGGATAGGTTAATCTGTGGTCTTCTGGTTCTTGCAGTGTTGCCAAGGTTTTTGGTACCTGTATTATCAAATTATACGCTACATTCTGGACATGGAGAATATTGCAGAAAAATTCATTGAGGATTCTGTAGGAATAAGGAATAAAGAGAACGTTGTAATTATTCGAATGTAATACTTTAGATTTCACTTTAAGTTAATCAAGGATTAGATTATTTCCACGGTGAGTAAAAAGTGTGTTCATGCGTCACGTTTTGTTGGCTTAAAGTGCAAACAATCCGTTAAATGCACATTATGGATTGTTTGCGTGTATACAGACTGTTATACTTCCATGTTTCGGACATATTTATTTTTATTTTGCGTATAGGCTGTAAAATGTTCAGAGGGGTCATTACTAAAAACTTATTCAAGCATGATTCTTTTTTTATTTTACTATCCATGTACGTGACTGTAACTGTACCTACCATACTAATCAATAGCTGTCAAAAATGGCGTCATATTTGTCATTTGATTTGAAGCATAGCAGAAAAGCGAAAATTTGTATACTTGACTGTATAATTGAAATGTTTAGATTGAGGTTCTTTCAATGTTACACGGTATTATAAACAGCTACAGGTGAGCTCTCCGCATTGAGAGTTAAAACGAGTTCCTAAATCTTAATTGGTACTTATTTTATGAACTATTATTTCTTGTTATAACACATAAATCCAGGAATGCTAACTGTAGTTTCTTCAGATTTCCTGCCGATATAAAGCAGTTTAATGAATGAGAACTCTGTGCCCGTCACTTTATTTAATTTCAAATAGTTATTTCCTATAATAACGCTATAAGGATGGTTTCAAAAAAAGTGTACCTTGTTAAGGTCTAGAACTAAGAAACTGTAACTTTAGCCATGTGAGTAACAAAAACTAACTGCGATGGCGTAGCAGTGGGGCCGCTTCGCCAACACCTATCTATGCCACAGCCTTTATTAATAAATCTATATTGAGTAGGTATAAATACATAGTATCTTTATTTTAGTAAATTTATTATCATGTTTAATTCTAGTTGTACTAGCTGTAAAAACATCAGATACTAAGGATCCTGAACTAACAATATGTCGGAAAAACAAGATGTGTATGAATGCCGGGCATGTTTAAAAATATTGGACTCCAAGGAGAATTTAGTTGATCTCTTCCAATCATGGAGGCAACCTTGGGAAGGAATGAAAAACACTATTGCTGAAGATTTAGCTATATTTGGAAATATTCAGGTAAGATCATGCTGGCAATCACACTTTGCTTATCATTAGGGTTAGGACTGTTGGTGGCAAACCGTGGTTTTAGGATCCATGGAGTCACTGTTTCCTGATTATTATAATACATACCACCTTGATTTTGACCATCAGTGTTTTCATTATTTCAAAATCCAATATTTAATTAAATCGCTAAATGAGTCTTAATTAATTTTGGTACAGAGGATATCTCCGCTTTGAAAGCGTAACCAACAAACAAATATTAGTAGGTATGGGTAAACGGAAAGTCCCATGTGGTTGCTGGGTCAGAATAGTGCCACTCCATCTCTTCCCATGGATGTCGTAAGAGGCGACCAAGGGAATAAAGGGTTTACCCTTGAAATATTGAAACTCATTTCATAGAATGTTTCACTTAAAAAAAATCATTTTATCAACATGCATGCAGTGCTGCAGCTTTATTTTTTGTGGTCAAAAGTCTAATCTAACCTTATCTATGCAACTAATGCTTAATAATAATAATAAAGCTGTTTATTCCATTTCTTAATATTAATTACATGTATATTTTCTCTTAATTTATTTTTACATGGACCCCTTTTGGGTGAAAGTCTCCTCCATCTCTTTCCATTTTTGTCTCTCTGCACCAAGACTCCACCAGTTTTTACCAGCTGCTTCCGGTATATCGTCTGTCCACCTTTTCTTTGGTCTTCCTATCTTTCTCTTTCCCAGTGGGCCAGGCCATTTTGTTGACTGTGAAGTCCACCTTTTGTCTGTGTACCTTATGATGTGACCTGCCCATTGCCACTTCAGCTTCAGGGCATGTTTGAGAGAATCTGTCAAGTTAGTCATTGACCTTATCACTTCACTTCTAACTTTTTCGATTTTTCTTGGTTTCAGAATGCTCCTTTCCATTTCATGCTGGGTTGTGGTAAATTTATTTTTTATTTCATTTTTATAAACCCATGTTTGACAGCCAGAGGTCAGGCTAGGCAAAACACAGGTTTCCATTACAGTCCTTTTTAGTTGCTTGCTGTAATTTCCTTTCAATATTTCTTTTAGAGCCCAGAAGCTTTTCCATGAGCAGTTGACCCTTCTCTCCACTTCTTTTTCATTGCGTTCTTGATTAAAGGATACTCGTTTTCCAAGATATATATAGTTATTGATGTATTCTATTTGTATATTGTTATCTACTTGGATTGTTTTCTGTAAGCCATTTGTCATCACGTTGGTTTTTTCTGCATTCATCCGTAGTCCTACCTTTTTGCTCTCAATGCTTACTTCCGTATTTATAGTCAAGAAAAGTAATTACTTGAGTAAAAGTAATGACTTAAGTAACTATTATAATATGACTTATGACGGATACGAAAAACGGATTACTCAAGTAATTACTTTTCTTGTCTATAAATACGGGTGCAAGTGTCTGTATCATCTGTTGCAATTCTGATGCTGATTTAGCGAAGATAATGATGTCATCTGCAAATCTTAAGTGACTTAAATGTTTATTGGATATCCTTATTCCTTTTGTGTTCCAGTTCATGTTTTGGAATATATTGTACAGTACAGAGATGAATATTTTGGGAGATAAGGGGTTCGCCTTGCCGAACTCCTCTTTTTATCATAATCTCTTCTCCTTTGGCTTCTAGTCTTATTCTGCTTGAGCTGTTTGTGTAGATGTTTTTCAGAATGGCTATGTAGTTTTCTTCTATGTTGCAAGATTCTAGAGCTTTCCATATGGAGACATGAGAGATGGTGTCAAAATCTTTTGAATAATCGTTGAAGCCAATATATAGCGATTGATTGTGCTCTTTAAACTTTTCAATAATTTGTTCTAGTGTGTGCAAATGATCAATTGTAGAATAGCGCGAATGGAAACCTGATTGCTCTACCAGCTGTTTTTTATCTATTGTTTCGGTTATCCGTGATAGTATAATGGACGAGAATAGCTTGAATATATTGGGGAGCAGACTTATTGGTCTATAATTAGCAATATCTAGTGGACTACCTATTTTGTACAGGAGTACTATGTCTGATTTGCACCATTGGTGGGGAACTATTCCCGTTCTAAGTACCATGTTGAAAAGTGTTTTTGGAAATGTGAGTATAATGGGGGCTCCAACCTTTAAGGCTCCATTGCTGACGCAGTCTGGGCCGGGGCATTTTTCGGATCTTAGTTTCTGTATGTGTTGTATTGTAACACTTCTTTTTCTGTTATTTCAGTAATTTCATCTAATTCTTGCCTCTCTGTCGGTTAGGAGTGTAATAGAAAGTTAGATAAGTTTTAAATGTGTAACAATATTTAAGAACAATGGTGACACCAGTTTTAGCTACAAATAAGGGCAACCATTTTAACAAGAACAGGTGGTTGGAGGGGCGATACAGAAGTAATGATAATTGAGTATATAGGTTATAATAGGTTGTAGTGGACTGGTTTTTCGCAACTCTATGACTTAATTATGCGCCTATTTTGCATAGAGGGTTGATACAGATAGCACTATTCTTGTCAACCCAATTCAACCAGGAAGCCTAACATACATATGAGTGAAGACATCTGGTAGCGACCTCGGTAATACGTGGTATCGTGCCTGTTATGCTGCCACGTCAGGACATTCCATGATAAGGTTTTTTGTTTCCTATGCTGTCATACAGGCTCTGCACAGGGGGCTATCTGTAACACCCAACTGGTTATGCCGGGTCTATATCGAGAGGCATACAATTATTAGTCCTATCGTTGTGTCGCATAACGTCTTTTGTCCTAATAAGTAGCATACACTTTGTTCCGCATATTTTTGATTGTCCGGAATTGTTGTTCCTATTATCGTTTGTCCTAAATATTATTTGTCCTATCGTTTGATGTGGCTAAGATTCAACTGTCGAATGATTGATGTGCATAATTGTAATATTCCTAATATTCAATGTGCTACAATTGTTTTGACTACATTGTCATGTTATATTGTCAAACTTGTTGGTTCTGGCGTTTCGCTCGCTCGTTAGGGTCACAGTTCTACCTAACACTCCTCCTCGCTTCGCTCGTCGTCGTACCTAACCTAACCGAAATCTGACCTGCCTGAAGGTAGAATACGTAACAATTCTGACTTCACGCCTTTGATTATTTACTCTCTAGATAGAACTTTGATGACATGAATGCGTCGAAATTTTTATCAGCTAACTGTTAGCCTATAAGTAGCTTTCCGCTCCTTAGTGTCAATTGTGTTGTCAAGGGATACGGTCGTGTTACATGTTGGAATTTATTTCGCTAAAAAAGCACTAAAATGACGAGTTGCGTTATTAACGTGTGTCGAAATTACAAAGGACGTATTAAATCAACCAGCAAAGTCACCTACCACCCATAAATAATTCACAATTCATAGTATTTCTTTCAAAAATCAATCAATTAAATATGTCTAATTATTACGATTCCCTCTTGGCATTATTGTTGGTATTGCCAGTTTTGAAATGAGAAATTCCCTAGGTGTGTGAGTATCGAAGTATGGAAGTTAAGTTTGGATATGTATACTTAATAATTGAAAACTGCCAAGTGAAAGTCGAGAATAGTGGAAATTGATAAAAATATATTTTGACTTTCAAACTGGAAATTTGACATGGGGTCAGCTGGCCTATTGCCTAATGCACTCGCAATCGCACGGCATATTTAGCAAAAAATTAATGAAAAGTCTTTATTTTGAACGTTATAGTTTTGTTTCACAAATACAACAAAAAAAAAAACTGGATAAGGGCCGTCTCTTAAGTACCCGAAACCGACGTGCATGCATGACTCGATGTGTGAATGTGGAAGAAGTGAAAGAGATTTTTTAGGATCGTAGCATGAGGGAAGAAATGGTCTCTGCCTACCCCTCTGTGAAATAGGCGCGATTTAATGTATGTATGTATTTATTTTTTATAACACTTAATTAATGACGTTTTATCTGTTTTTTTTATAAAAAACAAATTACTTAAAACATTTTATTCGGGCAAAAAAATAACTTTTTCAAAATGTCTTACTTTTATTTTGTTCCGCAAAATTTGCCGGTGAGTGTATTTTGTCAATCGAAAACATTAAATGCAACCATTCCAATCTGAATTGATATCTTTTTAGTTTTCCAAACACCTCACAACGACTAAACCTTAACATGATCAGTTTTTCCAGTAAAATAGGAAATATTTCTTTAGCTGGCATCCCTATGTATGCCCACAGAGGTAAATAGAATGACGTTTTGCGAGTGTCAGACAAAGCAGTCACGCACACAAGCATATAAAAACTGGCCTGTTTCTGTAGTAGTGATTACAGGGCCACACTCTATCTAGAGAGTAAATAATCAAAGCTTCACGCCTACCATAGTTTAGTTTAGGTGCTGTAATTGTAGCCAGTTTAATAATAGGCAAAATAATTATTAGGACAATTAATGTTAGGAATATTATGCTTTAGGTAATTTGACTTTAGAGTTATCAATATTAGGACAAACTTGCTTTAGGACGTTAAATGAGTATGCGCAAAAATTATTAGGACAAACGAGTAGTATGCCATTCAACAGTATGCCAAACATTCTCGGCCAAACATTTTTAGGACAAAAAACGTTATGCGATATGACAGGCGCCCGGTTATGCCATATAGAACAAACACTTGTACACTAGTGTTTTTTCAATAAAGCATGACCAGTGATTGCCCCAGTTGCTCAGCGGCGCAGATGTGTTCATGCTGATGTAAAACATGACGACCGTGTTTGACATCATCACGGGCTATTACTATTCAAACTACAAGAAACACAGACTTGCGGTGATATAAAAATTTCGAGCGCTAATAATAATTCATAAACATTTATCACCAGTGATAAAGTCGTAAATCTGTTCTGTCTGTCTTTCTTCACTTTAATCACTGCTGAGTTCTACAACACCATCTGACATGAACTTTGTTCATCACTTAGCAAATGGGGTAAGTATCCAACAAGATATTGAGTTGTTGTCCCCACATGCCGAATTTTTTTTGCATGTACCTGTAGGTAGGATCTCACAAAATACAATTTACTATATTTTATATTTGTTTCACAACACCCAAAGCTCTCATAAACCCTAATTTTCTAAAAGAAATCAAAATCACTGACATTCAAGGTTGTAAAAGCATCAAAAGTAATTATAGATTAGGTGCTTTACTGTTTCCTTTCTAAATACCTTAGGGCTGATTTTTCAATCCCCAGATAAAGCTATCCGGAAGGTAAATTTTAGCTGTCCTTTTCTTTCATATGACTTCAGAAAAGGATAGTAATACATTTAACTGACGGATAGTTTTATCTGGGGATTAAAAAATCAGCCCTTAATCTTTCTAAATCTTTAGTAAATTGAATTAATTCAAATTTTGATTCTTTAGTACTAACTAAATTAGGGCGAGAACTCCATCATCCCACAGATAGGCGGTCCCATACAGTGGACCAAGACAAGTGGCATTTTTAGCAACGAATTCGTAACGCACCAGATTTTGAGTGCAATTTAATGCCAACGCCAATTTTACTTCAAACAGTTTACCTTTACCATTTACATTAACCTAATTCAAACTATGAATATTTCACAGAAATAGCCGCTAGGGGATGTACATTTCAATAGACAGGTTCAGATTGGTTCACCAGTGTTCTTGTTGTGTTTGATGTCGATCATTCATATTAACGTGACATACATTTCGTTTTTACAGCTATCAACTTCAGACAGGCATTCTAAAGTCATTTGTGATTCTTGCTTCAAAAAGCTTCAAGCTGCTTGTAATTTTACTGCAGTCGTAAAAAAAAGTGATACAATTCTAAGTCAGAGATATGAACCTATTGATCAAAATTATCAGAGTGACACGAAATGGCCAAAGCCTATACAACTGAATAAAAATGTAAATGGTACAGTTTTTGAAACTACAATGGATATAGAAATAAAGCAAGAAGTTTTATCTGACAATGAATGTGGTGAAAGTACAAATGGAAATTCGGATGGTCATGAAAAGGAAATTAAAGATAGTGTGGAAATAAAAATAGAGCCTGAAGAAATGACGAGACCACCACCTTTCCAGATAAATGGTTAGTAGGTTATGATAATTATACAGATGTAATTAATGATCAAATGACATCGCTTTGTATAGGATAAGTTCGTATTTATCTTGCTTTCTCAGTAAGCTTTCCGGGGGGTACTGAATTTAACTATAGAAGCAAGAAAAATACGTTTTTTTCTGACCGAATACGATGTTGTTTCTTTACTTACTACATCTGCAGTTACACAAAATATTAGCATAATGTGTAAAAAAAAATGTTTTTGATTCTAATCTGTATTTTAATTAAAATAATGTTTCCAGGTACGTTCTCCTACAAAGATTCAGATGAGGTCATCCAATCTCCAATAAAAAATGGCAATAAAATGCGAGAGGAAGTAAGCCTTTTCTTTTTGTGTGTGTATATTAAAATATTATTGTCTCGTTTGTCATAAACGTTTGTACCGTAGGGGCTTTAATTAACAGTAAGTAAGTCGTTGATTTTTACGACACTGCTTGGAAACATCGCTAAAAATGGTTTGAATTACGCCCACAAAACAACACATATCAATCATACACGCCAAGAATTATTTTGCTGGCTTTTTTTGTAGATTGTCGATAACATTTTATCATCAACGCTAAAAACCAACAAAAATCAACCAATCGGAACACACCATTTCGTTTCGTACTTTGTGGATATATATCTGTTAGGTGAATCCACCAAGTGCAATCGGCAAAATGGAATTCTGACACCATCACGGTTATTATACTTGAGACAAAAGACCTAAGTAAAGGCAATACGGAGCATCGAATATTTCGGCAAGAGAGTCTTAGATAGCGCTATAATCAATATTTTATAGTTTAACCCTTTGAACGCCAAGAACCACTAAAGTGGTCGTGTACTGGCGTACCTACCACGAGACCCGAGTATTTGTGACGTAAGGTTGACATTCGCTGTGGTTTTCAGCTGTCATTGGCGTGTGACGACGACGTTTGTATCAATTCAAAGGCGTTCAAAAGGTTAAATAACTGTCCGCGCCCGGCGCCCCTCGGGTGTAATTTTTTTTCATACAACCCTTATGAAATATACATTATACTTTACGACCTATTCTATTCTCAGACCTACTGAATATACACACAAAATTTCATAAGAAATGGTCACGCCGTTTTGGAGAAGTTTTCTTACAATACTGAGATAAAGGTTGAACACGCCAAAACGTGGGCATACATATGTACTTATATTTTTTTTATTTACGAGTATACAAACTATTTAGTAATATATTTATAAACTCCATAGTATGATGAACAAAAAATATTATGACAGCATGTCACTTCGTACATTCGTTTTCACGATGGAGAGCCCTGAACTTCAGCAGCGTGAAATGATTTTGCTCAAGCACACAGAAAATCCCCTTCTAAGCTACAGAGCACTAGCAAAGTTATTGAAATATCCACAATCCACTGTTTGTTCTGTTTTAAAAAAGTTCCGGGAACGGTTGACTGTAGAACGGAAGCCAGGTACTGGCGGAAAGCAAGGCGTAAGACACAAAAAAAAAGAAGCCAGAGTTTTACAGCTTTTTAACACAACTCCGAAGATCTCGTCACGCGATGTCGCTAAAAAGGTACAAATGTCACAATCTTATGTACAAAAAGTAAAGACAAGAGCTGGGTTAAGGTCGTACAAGGCTCAAGCTGCACCTGACCGCAACGCTCAGCAGAATTTGACGGCCAAACGAAGGGCAAGAAAGTTATACGACAATTTCTTAACAAAATTTAAATGCATCGTGTTGGACGACGAAACGTACATAAAAGCTGACTTTAAACACATACCAGGCCAGGAGTTTTATACTAGTACAAGTCGCAAAAATGCTCCTGAGGACTGTAAGTTAAAAAAGAGGTCCAAGTTTCCGAAAAAGTACTTGCTTTGGCAAGCTATTTGCAGCTGCGGTAAAAAAAGTCGATCATTTATCACTACAGGCACTGTAAACAGCGAAATTTACAAAAAAGAATGTTTGGAGAAGCGACTTTTACCCTTTCTGAGAAATCATATTTCGCAACCATTGTTTTGGCCTGATCTTGCAAGCTGCCACTATGCCAAAGCTGTGTCAGACTGGTACAAACAGAATAGTGTTGCTGTGGTACCTAAAAACTGCAATCCTCCTAATTGCCCTGAACTCAGGCCTATCGAGGAATATTGGTCCATAATGAAAGGGATATTAAAAAAGAAGGGCGGGCAAATCAATTCCGTGGCTGATTTGCGAAAAACATGGACTTGGGCTGCTAAAAAGTACCCTGACAATGCCGTGCAAACCTTGATGAGCCGCATCCGACGCAAAGTGAGGGCTATGGCGTATTCAAAGGATAATTAAAACACATTTGTATGTTTATAAAAGTACGATAGTAGTGTAAGCCAATGTAATATTGATAATTAAAATAATTTATTAAATTAAAGTAACCTTACCTACTTGTAACGACAAGATGACGTAGATATTTATAAAAAACGGGTATACTTCGTCTAAGATTTAGAAAGACGATTTTTTATTATCTGTGATCTGTTTTCAAAGTCATATTAGACGAACGTCATTCAAACATTATGTAAACAAACAATCGCAATATGATGTAATTTATTATTTAAGAGTAAATAAGCATTCAACCGTTGCTTATTACCTAGACCTCAGTTAATACAACACTTCCTACATGACCTTGTTTCTAGACTAGATTTACTTAACACAATCACGTTAAATTTGTTGAAAAATCGGATTCCATACTTCCAATCATTGTTTTCTACAATAAACGTTGATGCCGTCTTTTTGAACCTCTTGTAAAACCTTACCACACAAATGGTTAACATTCATCACACATAACTCAAAAGAGAAATGGTCTCATTAATACGTTAATTTCATGATAAGAATTACAGTCAAATTGTAAACAAATAAATTTGACATGACAACAGCTGTCTTCAAACGTAGGTGTCAGCTAGATATCTAAATTGTACTTATAACATAAAATATTGGAGAGGTTTTATATGTTTTATGTAAAACCACAAAAGTGCTTAATACAGCGCAATTGGGACGGGCATTTAAGGGTCAAATGAAGGTTATTTCTTAATTTTAATATAATTTATTCATTGTAACATATTTTTTAATCTAACTACTAGGATCGATTTGAAAAGCCTATTCCTCGAAATGGTTTTGAAATTTTAATACATTGTTAAAAATGGGTGTATCTCAATTGTGTGAAGATGGTGTTGACGAGATTTGTTCCAGAATAGTGACCGCTGATGAAACATGGGTTAGATAGTATGATCCTGAGTCCAAGACGGAGTCCATGCAATGGATTGAAAAGGGTGAAAGGCCACCGAATAAAGTGACGACATCGGGCTCTAAGATAATGGCTACGGTGTTCTGGGACTCGGATGAAATTCTTTTGAAAGATTATTTGGACTCTACAATAAATGCAACATAGGGGAGAGGGGAGCACCTTAGCTCGTTTTTCACGTTATGTGTCATAATAAATCATTTGTTAAGGGAAATTGAAAAAACAGTTTCTTCATAGCGTCCTTAGGCTTTGATCAATATAAAAACGGCGAGATACTTCAATTAGACAATAACTATACGATGAAATATTTACTTTAAAACACACTAATTTGTTCAAATCTGCCTCCTCAAGGGGTTCATTTGAATTGACATGGGGCAGTTTTGAAAACAACTATTAAATGCAGGAAATAATAAGGAAAGAGCGCTTGTTAATTGTAAATTTATTGGCATATACTTAAAACAACCATAACATAACATAAACATAAACATTTATTAAACTTTTAAAGTTCTACCATATGTTAACTAATAAGAAACTTAAAATTAATATTTTTAGGGCTGATTTTTCAATCCCCAGATAAAGCTATCCGGAAGGTAAATTTTAGCTCTGTCCTTTTCTTTCATATGACTTCAGAAAAGGATAGTAATACATTTTTTAACTGACGGATAGTTTTATCTGGGGATTGAAAAATCAGCCCTTAATCTAGTTAGGCTTTGACTCTGGCAACAAAAAGTTTTGAAATGGCGTCCCATTTTAAAAATGTAAAAATTGGAAATTTACTTTTAACTTTTTTAGTTTTCTAACTTTTCCGTTTCGTTTGTAAATATTTACGGTGTATTTACCAAATTGTAAATTTTTCATTTTTTGGAGCAATGTTTTCTTTATATTTTTAACTCGATAAAAGACTGTACTTGGCGTCAATCCATATAAGTCAACAGCTCTTCTTAGTTTCATAGATCCGTTGATGACCCTTTACACCCCACATCCTGTTCTTTAACTGCTTCTTCCCGCTATCCTACTATAATATTATAAATGCGAAAGTTTGTGTGTGTGTGTGTGTGTGTGTGTGTGTGTGTGTGTGTGTGTGTGTGTGTGTGTGTGTGTGTGTGTGTTTGTGTGTTTGTGTGTTTGTTACTTCTTCACGCTGCAACGGCTGGACGGATTTGGATGAAATTCGGAATGGAGATAGCTTATCCCCTTGATTAATACATAGGCTACTTTTCATCCCGGAAAATTTAAAAGTTCCCGAGGGAATAACTATAATCGAAATCTACGTGGACGAAGTCGCGGGCAGAAGCTAGTCTTTTATATGTTCTTACCATTCAGTATATAAAGAAACTGTATATAAGTAATGTGACATTCACTAAGCGGCATTAATTTAGGCGGGGCACATTCGAACGATGTTCAAACCTGCCTCCTCTGGTTTGATCAAATCTGCTCCTTAGTCACTCCAAAGATAAGTATTTACAAAAAAAATAGAATCAACAAGCGGTAGGCAAAACCGAACGTGGACGATAAACTAAGAAGTACTAGATAGTTTTGAACACTAATAATGTAATTCCAGTTTACTTACGTGGATGGCAATTCCTTTTAACTTTTATTTTGTTTTGAAACTTGGACGACGCCAAAACAACGAAAGTTAATAACTCGTTTTAACAGCTATGGACACGTGCGTTGTGACTTTACCTTTGGTCTACGCAGAATTGCGAACATTAAAATGATATACCTAGGTCTACCAGAATCTCATGAAAAAAAGGGAAATTTAAATGTTTTCCACGTTCTATAAAAGGCATGATGCGGGGAACTCAGTCCGAGTAGAAGTCTTTATTTCTTTGCGTATTATTAAATTTTCTAGGATAACATTAAAATAACATGTATTGTATACATCTATGCAGTGCAGATAGAACAAACAAAGATTTATAATATTAGTAACGATTAGTGCATTTCCTAATAGAAAATAAGTATTAAGGTTAAATTGAAACAATCGTGTGCTATATGTATATTTAACAGGATTTAGTTCGAAATGACTTCAAAAATTCGATGACGTATCGTCGTTTGGCTAACAATACCGCACAGGTCAAAATTAAATTAACTCTTAATTCGCGTTCAATCGTTGACTTACGCGGTATTGTTAGCTAAGCGACTATATTGTGCAACTTTAACGTGAATCCATCTCGTATTCTGAGGAGATGTGCGATATTTGTTTTCTTTTTAAATTCCGTGCCGCACAGCTACGGTTCGCCGTATGGTGGTAATTAGAGATGCGCCGAATAGTGGTTTCACCGAATAGCCGAATACCGAATACTATTCGGTTTTACCTTTACCGAACCGGATATTCAGCCGAATTATTCGGTTTACCATTTCTTTGTTTTGCCGCCTAAACAGGTTCTAACATGTATGTACGCTACTTGTCGCTGCTGGCTAGATGACGAGCGAGCCGTACCTCACCCGCGCACTCCGCGCTGTCACTTAGCTTCAAAACATCGCACGATTACGTTACAAATAAAAACAAAGGTGCTTATTATTACAAAAAAATAACAAATCTTACATAAGAAGTTTTGTCTTTTAGTTCTATACCGTGTCGTGTAGCCAAGAAAATAGAAATACTCGAACCGAATATATTCGGCACCAAAACCGAATAATTCGGCCGAATACAAATAGTGAAAAAGATGCCGAATACCGAATACCAAACGAATATTCGGCCCATCTCTAGTGGTAATGGGTAATCCTGGAATTAAAAGGCACCTAGTTATTAAGGGTTCTAAATAGACTTTTTCGTGTCAGACATAAAAGCCAAATGGGGTGATAAGTAACGTTTCTGCAAAATGTACAACGGACCTTAAAGTATCAATATTATTTGGCTTCATTTACTAGTCTTTTGTAAATACGACACTAAATCTAAAATTGTGTTTGACTTATATATTCTTCCTCGCAAATTTTACAGTACACATGATTAACGATATTTTTCGCTTGAGATCGAAGGGCTTTTATCACATTTTTCTAATTACTAACGCTAGGTATATTTGAGTAAAAATAACAAACAATAACAAACTCTGACAAGCGGTGAAATTTGAATTGACAGGCGTAAGACAACATTGCCATTATGAAAAGCGATTTCTTTTGTGTTTTTAATTTTTCACGAGATTCTGGTAGACCTATAATTATGGATGGATTCTTACGAAGTTAGCCTTCAAAAATCAATTAGTTCAAATCTTCCCCTGTGCTAAGGTGCCTCCTTCTCCCCTACATACAGACCTATTGAGAAATGTGCGGCCATAGTTGAAAAAAAGAAGGTGTAAACTCCGTGAAGGAGTTTTGTTATTGCAAGACAACGTGCCCGTTTATACCGCGCGTGTTGTAAGGCTGGTTCGTTCAGTAATTTTAAGAAAGACTTGCGGGAAAAGCGAAGTGATGAGAAATAAAAGCGGCGGTAGAGGAGCATTTTGAAGACAAAAACAAAGATTATTTTTTCAACGGTATAAAAGCATTATATACAAAGTGTAAGAAAAGGATCGAGTTAGGGGGGGACTATATTGAAAAATAATTGTAACTTTAATAATCTAACATTTTTTCTCTATCTTATGCTTAGAACTTTTCAGCCGCCCCTCGTACGATGATGGTTATGAATATACAGGGTGTTCGGCAGAAGGTTGGACAAACTTCAGGGACTAACTCTGTAGGTCATCAACTTTTATTATGTGACCAACATCCAAATCGCGAAAAAAAAACAGCAGTTCCATACAAACTTTGAGAGCTAAACAGCCGAAATGTATTGAACATCTGTTTTTTTCTTCGCGATTTGGATGTTGGTCACATAATAAAAGTCTACAGATTCCCAATTCTACAGATTCTCAGCTCTACAGATTCCCAATTCTACTGATTCCCAGGTCTACAGATTCCCACTTCTACAGATTCGCAATTCAACAGATTCCCAATTCAACAGATTCCCAATTCTACAGATTCCCAATTCTACAGATTCCCAATTCTACAGATTCCCAATTCTACAGATTCCTATTTCTACAGAAGGCCTAGGCCTAGTCTAGTCACCCGTCTTTGATTGGTCGGTCTTGGCGGTAGCTCATTCTGTGTCCATAGAGTTAGAAAACTTTTGAAAATCTAATTTGACTGAGTCGACGGAGCTCCTCGCGGAGCTCCTATTTCTGGGTTGTTTTGGCCCTCCGGGCCTCATATAAAAACGAACCTAACCTAACCTACCTACGACTGTGAAATTTATTATTTGTTTTACGTTTATCTGTATGTAAAGTTGGGAACCTGTTGAATTGCGAATCTGTAGAATTGGGAATCTGTAGAATTGGGAATCTGTTGAATTGGGAATCTGTTGAATTGCGGTTCTGTAGAATTGGGAATCTGTAGGATTGGGAATCTGTAGACCTGGGAATCTGTAGAATTGGGAATCTGTAGAATTGGGAATCTGTAATAGAAATCTGTAGAATTGGGAACATACCATATAAATTCGAGTTTATGACAACAAACTAATTATAAGTAACTAACTACTAACTAACTTAAAATACATCCTATATTTAGTCTTCAAATAAACTTACGTAAAATGCTGAGTAACCTAAGTAGTATCTTTTTGCTAAACAGTAAAGTAAAAAAAACAAAAACATTTGTTCAAATATGTATTAATGAGTTTCATTAATCGTAGCAAATTAAAAAAGATCGATTGCGGATGGCTTCCCGGTTGGCGGGCCGATATCTTTTACTAATGTCGTCACCGTAAGCGTGTTACATACATGGTACGTACTGAACAATACCTATATTTTCACACTGTTCCACCTTTGTTAATTACATGAAACTTACATATTATGTAGATAGGTAGTTGGTTAATATTTTAGTAAAAAAATGGTGATAGTACAACGAGCCTGAATTGTTATACAGGATGTTTTAATTTTTAATTTAGGTTTTTTTCTCATTTTTTTTTGATAGTTTATATTGATCACATCAACATTTGTGCAAAATTTGACAATTCTCCTTTTTATACTTTTTGAGAAAATAAATAAAAACGTTTTAGGGTTAAATGAATGTCGTGGGGTTCCAGGTGGCAGTAGAGGGTTAAAAATTGGTATGAATTATTTTCATTTGACGGGGCATCAACTGATAGTAGTTTTGAACTCAAAGCTTTGGGGGCAATTTTTGAAGGCTTATCCTGCTACACCCTTTGGAATGGAGATAGCTTATACCCTAAATTAAGACATAGGCTATATCCTGAGGGCAAAGCGATAAGCGAAAATATCTAAGCGTACAGACAGCGCGAGCGACTTTGTTTTATGTTATGTAAAGATACGTAATTTCATTTTTAGGGTTCCATTGTCAGCAAACGTCTGTCCGTCGGTCCGTGGTTTAACTCAGATAGTCTTGGTACTACTTCAAATCTGTAATTTAATTTGGCATAGTTATACATTCACATCACGCCGACAACATTGTAAAATAAAATGTAAACGGCTATTCCCTGTAGGCCGCACACCTTTGTCCACACTGCGGACGTGTGTTTGCGTGTGTGTGCGTGCGTGCGTGCGTGGGTGCGTGCGTGCGTGCGTGCATGCGTGCATGGTGCGTGCGTGTGTGTGTGTGTTAGTTTGTTACTCCTTCACGCTTTACGCTTCACGTTCAACACTTAGGCAACTATTCCTCTCGGAAAAATTAAAAGTTCCCGAGGGAATAACGGCAATCGACATCTACGCAGACGGTCGCGGGCAGAAGCTAGAAATAGTAACATAATTTTATCGACGAATTATCAATATACAGTATGTAACATGACGATAACGATAACGATTTTTAGTCGTTTGGTGACCAGGTCGAGTTTAATACAATGCTATACTTCTTATTAGTAATTGTTTATTATTTATTAATTTATCAATTATTGTAAAAACGAATTATTACCTTTTTTAACTCGGTTAACACTACTTGTATCATTCTGTGATACTAATTATAAACGTAACTGATAATGAACTAATTTCACAAATCCTTGACACTGCAGCTTGAAATATGATCGGAAATATCATGATCGGTATCATTTTTACTCGAAGTACCTACCACTTTTATCTTAGTTTAAACCAATTAAAGTTGTTTTAAACCATATTTTGCTAAAATAAACATACAATCGTCCTCCAAAATCTGATTTGTCACTTGTTGTCAAATTATTTTTCAATAGACATTTTGTAGACAGGAAGGTAACAAAAAAGGTCTAAAATAAAATGACATTACGTATTATGTCAAATTGATGTCTTTGTAACTCACGTGGTATTGTGAGGGTTATTACACCATTGCGGGAAAATAATCGGGGGGTTCCTCTCAACACTGGTTGGAGCCTAACCTCGTATGACTCTTAGAGTAGAGGAACCAATGTTAAATTTCGAAGACCAACTTGGCTCAACGAGTAGAGCGGGACGATTGTTTGGCATATCTCCCACGTCTTAAAAAGAGATCAACAACACCCATTCTCCGTTGTAAAGGTGAGTGGTCAAAGTTAATGTAGAATAGACGCGTAACCTAGGTGTGATAATGATAACGAATGAACGATGAACGAAATGAGCACGAATGAAATGTTGTTATTGCTTGACATAATAAAAACAGCGACAATCCTGTTATCGATAAGTACCACTTCGACGACGTTGAGGAAAACCACTAAAATATATTGGCAGATGCCGCAAAAAAACCCACTTCGCGTGCTACATACCGATCATGTATAATTGGACATAATCCGTACATTTTGGTCCGCTCCATTTTTTCCTAACTGTTGATGAATTGTTTTAATGTGGAGCGGTCTAAATGAACCTTTCAGTGTGTATTGTTTCATTTGTCTGTCTAGATTTTGTGTAATCTACGTTGAAGTAAAATAATCATGTGCGAGTATTTATTATATGACGTTAAAGTGGTGGTTATCGATAACAGGTTGGTCGATATTATAATTATGTCAAGCACTTACCACGTGTTGTTCATGCTAGAAAAATATCTAGGTATAATGATAAAATATATATTATAGCGCGCTTTCTCAGGATAGCTTGCAAAACTATTCGATGCTCCGTATTCCTCTTAAGGTGGGTACAGACTGGTGAAACGTAACATGCAATGTGTCATGAATTCACCGTACACATTGCTGCAATGTATCATGAAAGGTAACAACTTTGTACGGTGAATTCTTTCATTGCATGACACATTGCATGTTACATTTCACCAGTCTGTACCCACCTTTACACTGGCTTATCTTTCCTAGCGAAACGGCCCTGAGTTTTTTTAAATCTTAATTGCTAATTATCACTATACGATGCTATTAGGGTGAAGGAAAAAACATAAGTTTAAAGATCATTTATTCTCATTAAGAATTTACAATTCACTTGCATGAGAACTTAAATTTAAAGTACACATAATAATGTAATGAGCGCAAGAACATAAAAATAATTCAGGTAGCCGATACATTTAAACAAAGCGGGTACAAACAATCTATGCGTTAAATACACAGGTAAAATAGTAAACCAGTTGGCAAGATCACGGAGTCACGTCGACTAGATGTGGCTTCACTCTGCGCGTACGCTCATATGGGAAATTTATAATAGATGTGTTTTTATTTATTTTATGTTTGATTTCTAAAGTTACATATAAAATAATAATAAGAAATACTAAGTATTAGTTTGTATACAGGGTGTTAGGTATATAGTGGATAATCCTTGAACTGCGGATAGAGGGCACTTAGGACGTTATGAAAAAGCTAAAATAGGTTTAGTAAAAGTCGCACGGTTTTCGAGATTGTTGGACTTTTTTTTTTTTTGGAAATTGACACCCTTACTCGACTTTTTGGTCATGGTTGGTGTAGGAAGATATTTTTTTTAATTTTATTTTTTTCCTAATATTTAATGTTTAATAGTGGTGCTATCAGATAAACATTACTAATACGGCGTCACAACCGTCCTTTAATTAAAAAAAAATCGCAATCTTGAATTTTGCATCTTCGATCGAACCTTTACCAAACTTTGAGCTGTTGCAGTGAAAGAAAAAAAACACTACCACAAGGTAGCCCGTGAGCTTAAAAACATGCCCATTTAATAGAGATTTTAAAAACAGTAAATATTGTTTTATTTAAATATTAGAATAAAAAAATAACTTCAGTTTTCCGCAATTGAGTCGATTATTTCATGTTAAATTTGTGCTCTAGAATACCAGATAGAGTACCTAATGATGACAAACTTTTCTTTGCTAAAATAAGAATACTGGCTACTCATATTGTGAATCATTTTATTTTAAACGATTTATGTTCTGGGCAAATAATTACAACCTTTTTGTTTCAATAATAACAATACTGGGCACTACAATTTTAAATGCCATTTATTCGAAATTTAAAACATATCTCGATCGCTTTTTGTTTTCTCAGCATTTTATGTCAAACTAATATAATAAATTAATAATAATAAAACCAATTAAAAATACAATTAATATTAAAAAAAAATTACAAAAGCGAACTTATCCCTTTAAGGGATCTCTTCCAGCTAACCCTTGAGCGATTGGGAAAAGTGAAAGGTTGTATCGAGTAAGCAAATGTACAAATTTATTTAGAAGAACATAACACATTAAACTAATCTAATAAAGCCTATATAAATAAAATGAAAATAAAATTACATTCAAATACCTACATAAATAGATACATAAGTATATATTAATACTTAAATATACATACATAAACTACATTTTATGTACCTAGAGGATAGTCGATATTTAGGAGATAGAGTCAAGCCAAAACTTCTTTAATTTGCCTTTTAGGCAATCTACCGTTTGTGATTGCCTAATGCCAGTTGGTACCCGATTCCACAACCTGACAGAATGCACCGAGAAGGATTTGAAATAGGATTTGGATTTGTGAGACGGGAAAGCGAGGGTGAGATTGGCCTTTGAGCGCAACCGGTTTTGGGAGCCGGTGGCCATGAAGCTCAATCGCTTAGAAAGGTAGAAGGGAGAACGAGGATTAAAAATAGTATTAAAAAGCAGCGACAGGATGTGAACGTTTCGGCGAAAACGAATAGGTAACCATTTTAGCTGAGCACGAAAGTGGGAGACATGATCGTATTTACGTAGGCCGAAAATGTATCGAATGCACACGTTTTGGAGTCGCTCAAGTTTATCAAGGAGTTGTTCTGAGAGGTCTATATAAGCAACGTCAGCGTAGTCTAAGAGAGGGAGAAGAAGAGATTGGGCTAAAGTTATCTTGGTTTGTTGAGGAAGAAAATTCTGCAGGCGCCTGAGAGAATGTAGGGAAGCGATTATGTGTAGTAATACCAACTTTAACGTTTCTAACTACAAAAATGACGAAACTCTCATATATAATTCTACTCCCCCCTTTTATCCCTTAGGGTAGTCTTTCCAAAATCACTGAAAGTTATATATATTTTATTTGTAAAAAGTAGCCTAGATACCAATTTTCACGTTTCTAACTTCAAAAATGACAAAACTCATACAAAATTCTGCACCCTCCTTTACCCCTTAGCGTTTATTAGGATATTCGTATTAGTAGGATTAGTGGGTAATAGCTTCTGAATGCGTCTTCGCTTAGATTTCGATTAAAGTTGTCCCTCGGGAACTTTTAAATTTTCCGGGATGAAAAGTAGCCTATGGTACCGGCCAATAACATATCACCTTTGTACTTGCATCTCATACGATTACCTACAAATATGACTTACCAAAATTGACAACCAATCAAGAACTAGTTAACCAATTGTATTGCTATTCGTTAATTCGTTAGCTTAGCTTATTAAATAAGGTTTAAAATGGTGTATATTAAATGTTTGTACATATCGTAGATTTCACTGAGGAAGTATTTAAAAAACCATTGCCGACGCGTTCGTACTAAAATTACGAGATTTGTATGCAAAAAATAACTTCTATTAAAATGATAGGTAATAGGTTTCCGATTTCCCGGCGAATATTTTCTTTTAAATCTTCAATCGTTTGCGGATAAACATAAACATAAAATTTTCCCTTGAGGAAGCCCTATAAAAAGAAATCCATAGGACTTAAATCAGGCGACCTCCGACGCCACAGGATGTCCCCATAGCGACTGATAACTTTTTTGGGGAAAGTTTCACGAACCAAACACATGGAAGTTCTGGCTGTATGTGGGGTCGCGTCATCTTGTTGGAACCAAGTGTGTGACGAGTACGACGGGTGAGCTCGCAGTTTTGGTTAAAAGAAGTCCATGATCATTCGCCCAAAATTCTCACTGTTCACATTGACTGCCTGGACTCGGTCATTTTCAAAGAAAAATGGCCCAATAATTCCGTTAGAAGTCAAAGCGCACCAAACAGTAACCCGAGGACAATGCGGTGGTTTTAGGTGTTTCAGTCGTGGAATCTGAGTTCTCTACGCCCAATAACGGCAGTTCAGCTTATTTACGAGCCCATTCAAATGAAAATGGGCCTCATCACTCCAAAAAATTTAATTAACAGTTCGGAAATTCGCTAACATAACATCACAGAAAATTTTGCATGTAGTGAAATCATTATCTTTCAACTGTTGCACAATTTGAATTTTAAAGGATGGAATTTTAAATCCTTTTTTTAAATTTCATGGACGGCTGCTTCCGGAAGTTCCAAAGACGCTGCGCGTTTCCTTATTAAAAGTCGCGTATTTGCACGTTAACTTTTTTCCACCATTTCCACACTTTCCGGCGTACTTGACGAGCGACTAGGTCCCGGTCGGGAGGTATTCCTAGCTAAACCAGTCGCGCAAAACCTCTCTACCCAGCAACGAATCAAATTAGCACATCTGATATCACTTGGTTCATCACTTAAGCGGCGAATTTTATACTGCGAACAAAACCAACGACGCGCAATAATACAGGAATCGTCGCCCTTAAAAAACGCTTCGACAGCGAACGCGCGAAGCTTTCCTGACCACTGCGACATCGTGACTAACAAATCCGCACGATCGGTGATTCTAATGACGCCCCCCACTCCCCCGCACCATTCATTACTTTTTGTAAAATCGAGTTCTAAAATGTAAATCTGCCGCCGGACACCCTGTATTATTGATATGTTGTATTCTTTAAATTTAAGGTTTAGTAGGGCCACTCGTTCAGTAAAGCCATTGAAGCTCTCTATGTTATCTTTGTAGGATTTTTTATTAGAATACCAACTCCATACTTGCCAGGTGTTTCCATCTAACAATACAATTTGCCAAATATGTGATTTGCCACCATTTGGTTGAATTTCGTTTGCACGTAATAAAACAATACGGTCGATAAGATGTGTTTGCGAATTCAAAGTGCAGATTTTAGTAAGATTTATTTTTATTTTACGCGTGTTGTTTATTTATTTATCATATGGCTTAGTTATTTGCTGGATGATTATAACAAACACATGATTATTATAATAAAGTGAATTAAAATCAATTTTTACTATTATTATTAGGGTGATAAACAAAAAGTTGGTCCCGTAGTTATCTATAAGTACAAATAACGTAGGCGAAAAAGACCTTTCGGGGCAGTCGTCCAACAGCTCTGTCCAACTCACCAATGATTTCTATTTGAATATCAACAGGGTCGACGGAGCTCCGCTCTCGCTAACTAACATAACATAAACCTGCCTCATATTTACGATACTAATTTTGGTCAGTTGGACAGAGCAGTTGGACACTGCCCCGAAAGGTCTTTTTCGCCTGCGTTATTTGTACTTATAGATAACTACGGGACCGACCTTTTGTTTAATTATTTAAATGCCATTTTAGTTGTGTTAAAGCTTAACATCCTCGCAGTAGTCGTGAAATGCACTAGGTGTGCCTAGGCGGAAAAATCATTAGAAAGACTAGTATACCTACTTTTAAGGGCATTAACTCTGTTTTGGCCCTCTGACATGACTCTTCCATCTATTGCATACTTTTCGGCCTCTGCAACAATGTACGACTTTTTTTTTACTGAATATGCTGATTCTAACTTCTGCCAGCGACTATGTTCGCGTAGAATTCGTTATTTCGTCATCCCACGGGAACCGTACATTTTTCCGGGATAAAATGCAGCGTATATGCTATTTGAGACTATTATTTATCTTTATATCAAATGTCATCCAAATCCGTTCAGAAGTTTTGGCGTAATTAGGTAACAGTAATCCAAACTTTCGCATAGTAATGCAATTATCGTATTTCCCTCGGGATCTTTCAAATTTCCTGAAACAGTGATGTACTTTAGTACTATTTTTTAGAACTATATAGTTCATTTGTTATAGCAAAACAATTCAGTTAAACCATAATTTCAGGGATTGGTTTTCAAGATGTTATTTTCTAAATATTTAACCCCAAAAACCCTGAAATTTAGTCTCATGACGACTTTTCCAAATAACTAAATGAAAATGGTGATTATACAAGTGTTTCAACCGCCGTCAGTCCGCTGTCCTAAATATTTAAGAAATAAGCGATAATATACTTAAAATTCGATCAATTGTGGCAAGTATTACGATAACTGTATAGCTCTGTGTGAATATTAGCTGCTTGGTGTAGCTCATTCTTTCAATATGTATGAAAGCGGACTGACGGCGGTTGAAACGCCTGTATAATCACCCAAAAGCAAGCTTTAAAACCCCGACTGCATTTTTTATATTGTGGTCGATATACCTACCTATGTTAATAATTGTCATTTTGCACTTGTCGTTATTTCAATTTTAAAAGTTCATGTATCCTATGTCACCCGGGATGGTGAAAGGATCCTAACGACGCACATCTAAATCGGCTCAGTCGTTTAGAAGTTATGGTGGAATAAATAATCGTATATACATGAACCCTAAACATTACACTCCTTTTTTTGGGTAGTCGTGGCCGCCAGCTTTAAATCCAAAAATAGACGTCAATGTCAATCGTTTTAGAAATCGCGTCCCCGAATACCTACGGAAAATTACTTAGTACCTACATGTTCGATTTTAGCAAAAAAATCGACACGGCCATGAGCCCCTGTTCCGCGGTCAAACATACAGTTAACGCATTGCTTCATCGAATAATCGCAATGATGGATAATCAAAATGAACGATTTATTTAAAACAATTAACACATTAACGTAGCTTCTTTATGTAATCGTATTCCTAATTAGCCCTTATCCGGATTTGTTAGGTCATATATAAGGACAATTATACATATATAGTAAATCCTTAAGTACTAAGTAATATTGAGGATGAGAAAGTTACTCTCGTCGGCCTGTCTGCTAAGATTTCAGGTTAAACGGCTGAACCGATTTCGATGAAATTTGGTATGGAGATAGCTTGAGTCCAGGGGAAGGGCATAGGATACTTTTTATCCCGACAAACGACTTCTAGGCGGACGGAGTCGCGGGCAACTGCTAGTTTTAACCCTTAACCAGGCAAGGGATCCATGTGTCTCACATAAAATCTACTCAATAGTACCTTGTATGTTAGTACAGTATGTTGGTAGTCAGCTGCAGAGAAATCTAACCCCTTTGCTAGGAAACTTGTATGCGGGGGTGGTTAGTTTTCTCTGCAGCTGACTGTACCTAAGGCTGAATCTCTACTGTGACGTGTGATCTGTCAGCCTGGTTAAGGGTTAAATGTATAATAAAAACAGTTTTTTTTTTCAGTTTTTAGAAACTCCACTAAAGGAAGAACCAACAAGCGAGGCAGATTCTGATGCTATGTCCACTGCTGATCTTTCCTTGGAATGCATGCTATGTTGCAAGGCATTCCAAAGTGTGTCTGGATTGAAGGTTAGATTATAAATTATAATAAACCTGTCTCCGAAGAACATATCAAAATTCGTAAATAATGTTAGAAAATGGAGACATTTCCTAAAATTGAATGTTAAGAATAGTCATTTAAATAATATAGGCCCGTGAGTCTGAGCGTCTCGCTCGGGTTGAAACAGTTTTCCTGAAGATGACAGACATCATGGCAGATCGATTTCGATCGATTCGATTCGATACTATTTGTTTACTATTATTATAATAGTTTTTAGGGTTCCGTGCTCAAAGGCTGTCAGAGGGTTGTATCTCATGTATGAACCGTAATAATAGGTAGTATGGTTCCAACGGAAGACCAGTGCTGATTTAAATGCCGGCATCACGTTGAGCTGTGATAACAGGTCTTTTGTATATGTCAGTCTTTTGTTCCTCCTTTTGGTTTGTCTGTTTATTACTAGTTTTTTTTTTAACATAGACATTTATAATATAAAAATGAAGTAGAAACCCGAAATGGGAGTCAATACAATCATTGTACCGAACCCTTCGTATGCGAGTATGACTCGCATTTGGCCGGTTTTTTGTTTTATAAGCAGTGATCAGGGTTTTAGATGCGACTCGGGTTGAATGACCTAAATTATAATGCTAGTATGTGTTAGATATGGGCAGGGACGAGTGAAACGACCGGCTGTTATGCACACACTGGTTTAATAAAGAGATCAAGCGACGGGGATGAGCGCGCTAACGCACACATATAACAATCCTCCCCTTTGTATCAACTAGATACAAAACTTGACTTAAACACAATAAAACAATATTAATAACTAAAAGAATGCTTTATCTTTGGACGATTTATCTTCATCCGTGATTGTTCGACCGATTCCTCAACCTGTGACTCATCAGATTGGGAATTCCTCCTGTACTTGAGGATGAGCCGCCGAAGCTACAGGTGACGTTACTAGTCCCTCGGGTTGTGCACTCTGAGTTCCGCTCTGTCCTCCTTCCCGTCTATGGCTACTACCTTGGATCCCGTCGCTTACTGATGAGGGTAGGTCTGGAGTCGGTGAGGACAAATCACTCAAGTCTATATCAACATCTGGAAATTGGTCTTCTACCCCCTTATACAAAACAAGCTGATTTTTGTGCTTTTTGAGCATGTTACCGTTTTCACAATCTTTAACCATATAAACAACTTTGCCCACTTTATTGATAACAATTCCTTTACACCAAGTGCACTTATTATTGCTTAAATTTTTTTTATACAAAATTTTATCATTTAAATTGAAAGATTGTTTATTGTTACCACTGTACGATTCACTCTGTAAACACTGTTTATTTTTAACGTAATCGGCTAATTCCGTGGACGAGGGTGACGGATCCATAGGATTAATTAAATCCAAGCGTGACCTAAGTTTTCGACCGAATACTAGTTGGGCGTAGTTGAATGTACCGAGTTTCTATAATCAAAAAGAAACTTTTGTAATCTATTATTACAATCCATCACGCCATGACTGTCTAGTAAACATGACTTGATTCCCTTTTTAATTACCTTCACGGAGCTCTCCGCCTGCCCATTGCTAGCCGGGTGATAAGCGGGTGACGTCACATGAGCGATCCCGTTTAAAAAACATAAATTCTTGAACTCGAACGAAGTAAACGCGCACCCGTTGTCGCTGCCTATCACTTTCGGTAACCCGAATCTAGCCATAAACTCGTACAGTTTTTCTATTACTGATGAAGAACCAGTGTTGTTTTTCATATTGTAGACCTCAACCCATTTGGTGTGAGCATCTACGATAACTAAATAGCTGTTTCCGTTAATAGGGCCCAAAAAGTCTAAATGGATTCTAGTGAAAGGATGGGACGGAAATTTCCACGGTGTAAGGGGAGCGCGCGGGGGCGCGGGTCGTAATTTTATACAAACGTCACATGAACTAATCATTTGTTCGATTTGTTTATCTATATTTGGGAACCAAAATTTTGATCTTGCCTCCGCTTTTGTCTTAACTATCCCTAAATGTGAGTCATGTAGCTCTGATAGTACTTTTGTCCATAAAGTTGGTGGAATAACAACCTTATGCCCTCTCATCAGGCATCCATTTTCGAACGATATTTGCAACCTGCATAGGAAGTAAGGTTTAATATTGTTATCGTTAATTTTATTTGGCCAGCCATTTTCAACGTAACTAATTACTTTACTCAGAACGAGGTCTTTTTTTGTTTCGTTACGCAATTCGTCGATCGTTATGGGTAAACAACCCTGGATAACAAAATTAACATACGACGCTCGATCATCTGTTGATGAGTCATCGCGCGGGTGCGCGGGCGGCGCCGGCGCCGACTCGCTAACGCTACCCTCGTCGGGTAAACAAGCGCGCGACAAATAATCGGCGCTGTTCATTGCACTGCGAATAAATTCAATTTTATAATTATATGCACTTAAAAATATTGCATACCTCTGCAGTCGGTTAGCCGAGACTTCCGGAATGCCCTTGTACGGACCAAAAATGGAAATAAGAGGTTTGTGATCCGTGCGAAGGATGAACGGTACCGATCTACCGTATAAATACTGATGATATCGCTTTACTCCAAAAATGATCGCTGTCGCCTCTTTCTGTATTTGCGAATAGCGCTTTTCCGCAGCGTTTAAAGTTCGCGAAGCAAAAGAAATAGGTCGTTCGACATTGTTCGACTGTACCGTTGACAAAATACACCCTAGGCCGTGGGGGGACGCGTCGACCGTAAGTATTAACTTCGCATTGGGGTCGAAATGTGCCAATACTTGTTCCGACGCCAAACACTCTTTTATTTGTATGAATGCGTCATTATGCTCTTTAGTCCAACACCATTTTACCCCCTTTTTTAATAATTCATACATTGGGCTGAGGAT
Source organism: Acleris cristana (assembly GCA_948252455.1). Classification (NCBI taxonomy): domain Eukaryota; kingdom Metazoa; phylum Arthropoda; class Insecta; order Lepidoptera; family Tortricidae; genus Acleris; species Acleris cristana. The sequence continues at coordinate 25,494,360 of OX411772.1, read as the reverse complement.
AGTGGATGCCCCCTGTACAAAATTTCGGTAATAGTTGACGAGACCTAAAAATGATTGCAATTTATTTACATTTGTCGGTACTGGTGCTTGTAAAATGGCTTTAACTTTGTCGGGCCATTTATGCAGCCCATTTTTATCTATGACATAACCTAGATAATTTACTTGATTTTGGAAAAATACACATTTTTCTTTTTGTAAAGTTAATCCTGCAGTCTGTAACCTATGTAACACTGCCTTAAGCCTATGTAAGTGTTCCTCTGTGTTTTTCCCGGTTATTAGAATGTCATCAAGCAGACACAAAACCCCGTCCATTCCAGTTAGTAAGTTATCTATAGCGCGCTGGAATATAGCCGGGGCGCTCGCTAGGCCGAACACCAGACGCGTATAGTTGAATAATCCGCGGTGCGTATTTATGCATGTTACATTTTGTGATTCGGGCTTCAACTCTAACTGTGTATAAGCTGAGGTGAGATCTAATTTTGTAAATAATTGTCCCCCGTGTAGTTTCGCAAACAATTCTTTAATTGTAGGCAACGGATAATGTTCCACAACGAGTTGCTTATTAATGGTAACCGAATAATCTGCACATATACGCATTGAACCATTACTTTTTAATACGGGTACAATTGGTGACGCGTATTCGGAATACTCCACCGGCAGTAAAACTCCTATACTAACTAGACGGTCAAGTTCTTTATCTACTTTATCTTTTAGAGCGAACGCTATTGATCGTGCCTTGTAAAATACGGGTTTTGCGCCCTCTTTAAGCTGCAAATCTACTGCATACTTATTAAATAATCTTAATTTATCATAAAAAACTGACGGGTAACTTCGCTGCAGCTGTTCAACTTCATTATGATTTTGGGTACAATATTTTATCGTTGTCATCTCTAATTTAAATATTGAAATAAAATCGCGGCCTAAAATAGGTGGGCCGCCGTTACGGACGACGTAAACGTCGATCAGCTGAGTGCGGTCAGCGTAAGCTATGGGCAGCGCCACCATACCAACACAATCAATGTTGTCGCCCGTATATGAAACTAGTTTTTTCTTAGAACTACCTAAAGGTATGTAAGAAAAGTGTTTGTTAAACGTTCGCTCGGACATTGCTGTGATCGCCGATCCGCTATCGATCTCAAACTTAAGTGACACTCCCAATATTGTAACAGACTCGGACATTGGTTCTCCGTGTTCAGAACGAATATTAAATAACTTACCATCGTCTCCCTCGCTCACGTCATTAGCCACGACGACGTACTTTACACTTTTGCACATCCTTTTCAAATGGCCCTTTACGTGGCATTTCTTGCACTTATGATTAGCAAACCGACAATCAGATGTTTTATGTTTCGCATAGCCGCATACTGCACACTTTTCCCGCTCTGTGTCCCTGTTGTTGACACTTTGACCGATATTAAAAAGCTGCTCCTGCGGCGCGAGCGGCGCCTGCGCTGAGCCAGCTGCCGCGGTGTCCAGCGCACAGCGCATCGCACTCGCCAGCTCCACCGCCTTAGTTAGAGTTAACTCCTTGAGATCCTGTGAAAAAAGTTTGTTGCGCTCCCGGCCCGGCAGTAATCCCATGACGAATCTATCACGTAGTGCTTCTTCGATGTTGGCGAAGGCACATTCTGCTGTCAGGCCGCGCAACCTTGTAGCCCACTGAGTATGCGTTTCTCCTTGTTGTTGAACAGCCGAATAAAATTTGTAACGGTCGCCGAATCCTAAAACTTTAGGAACGAAATGGCTTTCCAACAACAGTAGTATATCTTCATACGGCACTTGTTGCAATTCTTTCGGTAACGCTAAATCCGATGCAAGCTTGTAAGTACCGTCACTGAGTGTGCTCAAAAATATCGCCCGGCGCTTCTCGCCTGCCGTATCCGTCGCCGCATCGATGTTGTTTGCCACAAACCACTGCGATATACGCGCTTTAAAAGTCTTCCATGCCTGAGTATTGTGGTCAAAAGTCGGCAATATTCCAAAATGCGTAGACATTTTATTTATTTCCCTGAATGTGGGTACCTCGCCGCCAGTGTTAGATATGGGCAGGGACGAGTGAAACGACCGGCTGTTATGCACACACTGGTTTAATAAAGAGATCAAGCGACGGGGATGAGCGCGCTAACGCACATATATATAACAGTATGATTGATTCCGGGCTTCGTGAGGTTTGATAAAGGACAGTGTTTTTGCGATATTATTAGATTATACAGTGTGTGGCCCAAAACCGGGGCGAATATTAAAAACAGGGGCTCTATAGATCACCGGTAATTACATTATAATGGTCTTACCTAATTAAAATCAAAACTTAACTTTTAGTTGTTTTCTAACAAACTTAATCGCAAATTCAATGTAATGCAAACACCGCTCAAGAAACTTGACAATCTACCGCGTGTTGTCAATGGCACCCTGTACTCAGACATACCTCGTACCAAGTGACACAGCGACGATATCGCGACGGGAAAATACATTACCTACGATTTTTAACTTTGTAGGCTGTTTTCTCCTAAATTATAGACTTTGTAATATTAGATTCTTGTGACAGTTAATTGAAATGTTCTAAAGAATCCCCATTTAATTTTTTCGCCCCGGTTTTGGTCCACACACTGTATATTGATTATCAATCAATTGCTATTACGACGGGTCAATGTTTTAAATAAATATGGGTATATATAATGGGTACCTATATGATTAAAAATAAAATAACCGATATTTTTACATAAAAAAATATAATTATACATTTTAATAAAATCCTTTATTTTGAATATTAAGCATATTTTTTTATTACTTTTGGTCTGTATAAAATTAAAATAACAATCCATAATTTTTTCAATATTTTCTAATGTTAATCTATTTCGTTGATTTATTTAATTTGAAATTATATTTTTATTAAATTACTAAAAAATAGAATTTACAGAATTTAACATCAATACAATTATAAATTAAAACCCATTTTTAAGCCGAAAATGTGGTGATGCTGATGTTATCGTGTTCATTATAGCTGTCTAATCTAACGTTGGTATGACATTTTCAATTTTTTTCGAATAACACAGCCCACACCATGATTAAAAAACACACGCCCTATCAGCGCAGGCGCTTTCGCGACAGTAGTTTCACGTTGCGTTTATACGATGACATTAATTGCATGACATTAGTTCTATTCAAAAATCGAGCACGACAAGAAACTGTTTCAGTGTCGTGAAATCGAAACTTGACGTGAATTTGTTGATTAAAATAATGTCGCGGAACTACTTTCATGCCACTAGTTTCGTAATGTAAATTCGGCTTTACTCCAACTTATAACTGTCTGGACTTCATCAAAGATTTCTATGACATCGATGATCAACGTATCTCGATCCTGTGGTTCGACCATAAGAATAAGTACTATTAGAAGGGTAACTTCATCCCCATCACGCGCGCTCCCGCGTGGCCTGTCAACAGTCCAGGACTACTTAACGCAGTTAACACTAGCGGGTTGCCACCCAGAATCGGCGCGGCGCTTGAAGTAAACGTGCAAATGCAAGTGCAACAATATTTCAAATGAAGCTCTCAAAGGCGCCACTGTCTATGCAAACTGTGTTTTTACCATACGAAATTGTGAGTTCCGTATTTGACCACGTGCTTTACGATAATTGTAGGACGATATCAACGAAGTTTGAATCTTTATTAATTACTACCTAGCTTTCCGCCCGCGACTTCGTCTGCGGAGAGTCAGAACTTCTGTTAAAAGTACAGTTATAGTTTACATCACAATCAAAGGCTTTTAAAAAAAAAGTCTAGAACGCGAATTTTAAGTAAGCGGTCCACATAAACAACTTTAATTTCATGGCTCTAACCTTTAAAACAACAAAATTGACATACAAAATAAATTAACTGCCTCTCTTTCACCATTACGTTTTTTTAATACGATTCTTGATACATTTTCCATATTTCTATACAAACATTTAATCCACTTAGCAGAAGATTTTCGAAAAACACCGATATTTATTTTTTATTTATAATGGATTTGCTCTTAACTAACTATTCCTTTAAGGTGCAAATGTTTAAAAAACACTGAAGATTGCAATGTTTTATATTCTATAATTCATGTACCTGGCTAAAAAAAACTCCTATTCAAACTTTCACCCGCTTTTCACACTGTTCAGGAATTGTTTTGACAAATGGTTATTATTTAATTTATATTGGTGTTGATACCGAGTTTTATGTATCTAACTTCAGTCATAATTTTAATTTGTAGGACGTAGTTTTTTTATAGGAAGGTAAACATTAGGTTATCTTAATACCAATTTCCACATTTCTCACTTCAAAAATGACTAAATTTCTACCAAACTTCTACCCCCCATTTAACCACCTTTGGGATAGTTTTTTCGAAATCGCCGAAAGTAACTTTTTTTTGTTTATAAAAACAGTAGCGTAAATTATACATTTCCACATTTTTTCCTTCAAAAATTATCATAATCCCTTACAAACTTCTACCGCCAATTTACCCCTAAGTGTTTCCAAAATCGCCGAAAGTAATATTTATAACTACATAGCCGTTACAACATTTTCCACGTTTCTCACTTCAAAAATATACCATACAATTTTCTACCCCCTTTACCTGCTAGGAGGTAGTTTTTCCTGAATCGAGCATTTCTACCAAGTGTCAAGTAAATCAGAACATAAAAGTATCCGTTCCTATAGAAACTTTGCAACTCCCTGTCATCCCCCAAGGGGTTGAATTCTAGTTATCACATGACTCATTATTTTCATTGCAGAGCTAGCATTTCTGCCAAGTTTAAAGTAAATTTAAGCATACCATTTTTTTTTTCCTAAACCAATTTTGCAGCCCCCTAGAGGGCTAGGGGTTGAATTTTTGTAATCACTGAAATACGTGTCTCATTATTTGCATTGAAGAGCGTTTCTGCCAAGTTTCAAGTAAATTTGACCATCAAAGTATTTTTTCCATTCAAACTTTGCAACTCCCTTTCATCCCTCTGGGGGTTAACTTTTAGTAATCGCTAAAATACGTGTCTGATTATTTGCATTGAAGAGCAATTCTACCAAGTTTCAAGTAAATTGGACCATAAAAATGTTTTTTCCCATACAAACTTTGCAACCCCCTTTCATACCTTTAGGGGTTGAATTTCGAAAAATCCCTTCTTAAACGACGCCTCCATTACAAAACCAATTTCCCCTCGAAATTCCAACTTTTTATCTTTATCGGTTTGGGCTGGGCGTTGATATATATATATATAATATATATGTATATATATAGATTTGTAACATAAACACATAAAAAATGAAAGAATTAAATAAATACATTATTTACCTATGCACTTTATGTTTTATCATGAAGTGCATAATAGGTAAATAATGTATTTATTTAATACGTTCTCTATTCAGCGGTCGATGATGAAAATCGATGGTTTTCGTAATTATACTGATATCAATAAAGTAATTAAACGGATTATACTTAACGATATTTCGAACTTTTTTCATCATCGACCGCTGAAAAGAGTACGGATCATCGGAAAATTCGAGGTTTTATTTAATAAAGACATAAATATCGATAACATCGATAAACAGCGGTATTCTCGCCCTACAGCTTGTCAAAAACCGCCCCCAAAATTCCGGGCCCTAGTTATGACTGGCCCTGGACAAGATGCATTGCGAGAACGTTATCGTTATCGAAAATGTATAGGATTGACGAAAGCTGCCGGACAATTGCGTTTTGATAATCGTTTCCTTCAGCGCAATGCATTATATCTATATTTTATTTTTTAGCATTAGAAATTCCGTAAACAAAGTAGCTGGTGTCGTTCGTTACCCTTTTTCTTCAGAAGATAATAATGTATTAATACGATAATAACAATTACAAAAAACTTTAACGGACAAATCAAAACAATAAAAGATTCTGGGACAACTAGGTACTGTCAACCAATTTAGTGCCCTAGCACAGAATAAGTAATAGTACAAGTACAGAAGCGACTCTCTGTGACAGCAAACATGCTAATTTAAACCTACTCAGAACGCGTTAACGATAATAATATAAGTGCACGGCATGAAGTGACCTTGGTTACATTTCTACGATCGATAGTGGGGGCGCTCCTAACGAGGCAAAATGCACCTTAAATCTGCGCCGCGAGAATCTGTATTATTTCGCCCGTCATGAGCTTTACTGCCTCCGCCCACTTCGCATGGTTGGCAGTTACTTGTATTATTACTTATTCTGTGGCAGTTGTAAGAAAAAAAAATGAATTTATTATTAATTGTAGTTTTCTATTGTAGTTCGCTTAAGTTAAATGACGAGAAAAAATAGTACATCCCAAATGTTGTTCGCGACTTGTTTGTTGTTTGGATCTCCCTTTCTATCTACGTAATAAGACGTAGACTAGTTTTATCGTAGTTGCGCTGCTTTAAACTTCAAAATGTTTGTTAATTCTATTTTTATATGTGCCTTGTCATGTTATTCAATCATTTAGATTTCTCTTTCTTAGGTACAGTCGAGTTTATAAATATGTATACACTTTAGTACCTTGTCTGTGTTTAATGTCATGTTTAAACTGCCATATATAAATTGCCACAACGATTAAAGTAACAAGGTACTAAAGTGTATACATATTTATGAACTCGACTGTACGTAAGACCGACGTACTGAAATAATAAACTACCTATTTTAGGTAATAATTAACATTTTGCAAGATGTAAAGTCGAGAAAAATGTTGAACATCTTGGAAACTTAGCTAACTTATCTACTAGGTATTTTCCGTTTAACATTTTTGGCGTTTACAATACAAACATGCGACACGCGACGACATTAATACCTAATAAACGAGAGGCAAAGAGAAATGCTGCCAATTTTTAATATTTTTAAGTGTTTAACTAATAACAAGTATATGCTGACCTTGTTTTAGTAGGCAGTCACTATTACTGGGAGATGTACTTACACTGAATACTCTTTAAGGTAGGTAGGTTAGTGAAAGCTGCGAAACTACGGACGGGTCGTTAACAAAATAAATAATAATTATATCTCTCTTTTTGCGTCGAGGATTCAAAACTGTAATGATTGGGTCAGTAATTAAGTACAGCTACTCGTAATTACCTAGGTACCTAGATCGAAGTTATAAATAATATTAATAATAATCTTACCTTTCGATATCCTTCGGCAGTGTAGAAAATGACAGGTCGACGTTCCTATCACTATTCAAGCACCCGTATATTCAAAATTCAAATTCAAATAATTTATTTAGCAAGTAGGCCCTGCAGGCACTTTTACAAGTCCGAGTCTACCAGCGCTTCCAAAGAGACCACTGTTGAGAAGAAGCGCCGCAAGAAACTCAACAGTAAGCCGTTTTTTCCAATTAAATCACTTATTACAATACTAAACTTAAGCTACATAATTTAAATGTCACAGGGATGTACAGGTCCCAGTAGTAATAATAATTATAATAATCAAAATGACAGATTATAATAAATAATACAATTTCGGAGATGTAAACAGTCTCCAAATGTCAAATTAAAATTAAGAATTAAATATAATAAAAAAAAAACACAAAACAAGGGAGATGTAGAAAGTCTCCACGGTCAATTTTGGAGATGTAAAGAGTCTCCAGATGTCAAATAAAAATTAAACAAATATTAAAAAAAAAAAACACACACACTTACACTCACACAAAAAATAAAATAAGGGAGATGTAGAAAGTCTCCACGGTCAATTTTGGAGATGCTAAAGAGTCTCCAGATGTCATATTAAAATAATAGGTAATCATACAGGGAGATGTATATAGTCTCCACGGTCATTAATAATTGTAATACAAAAAAAAAAACAGTCCCAAGCATTGTCATCATTCATATAATCTTTAATACTATAATAAGCTTTAGAAATTAGTTTACGTTTAACGTAACTCTTAAATTTATTTACTGATAAATGAGTAACACTACTTGGGAGCTTATTATAGAACCTTATACAATTACCCATGAAAGAGTTTTTATTTTGTGAAGCCGTGTAAAGGGCACTGCGAGCTTATGTTTATTTCTGGTATTAACATTATTTATGTCACAGTTCTTTCTAAAATTACTGATGTTCTTATGAACATGCATAATGTTTTCATAAATATATTGACCCATCTTGTAAACAGCACGAATAGCCCTCTTCTGTAGAACAAAGATGCTGTTTACGTCAGCATCACTACCCCATAGTAAAATACCATATGACATAATACTATGGAAGTAACTAAAATAAACTAATCGAGCGGTTCTCAAGTCTATTAGATTCCGAATTTTATTAACTGCAAAAGCTGCAGAACTTAGTCTTTTCGCTAATTTAGCCAGATGAGGACCCCATTGGAGTTTTGAGTCTAACGTTATACCAAGAAATACTGTATCATTAACTAAGTCTAATTTGTCATTTTTAATAGTTACAGTAGTTTGTCTATTTTTCACATTGGTAGTCATAAATTGAATACATTTAGTCTTTTTCTCATTTAGTAATAAATTATTAACAGTAAACCAATCTACTACTTTTGATATAGCATTGTTTACATCCACATTAAACTCCTGTTGTCGTTTGACTTTAAATACGAGTGAGGTATCATCAGCAAACAATACTATATCATGGTTGTCCTTTATAAGGTATGGTAAATCATTTATGTAAATGAGGAATAGAAATGGACCCAAAATTGAGCCCTGTGGCACGCCCATTGAGACCAAAGACCCAGGTGATCGTTTTCCATTCACGTCTACCCTTTGTATTCTCCCGAATAAGTACGTTTTAATTAAGTTTAGCGCAGTACTTCTAACTCCATAATGGTGTAGCTTCCCGACCAATGTGTCATGGTTAACGCAATCGAAGGCCTTGGACAAATCACAGAAAATACCTAAAGCATCATGTGACCCCTCCCAGGCATCAAAAATATGTTTAATTAGCTCAACACCAGCTTCGGTTGTCGAGCGACCCCGAGTAAAACCAAATTGTTTATTATGTAATAAATTATTATCTTGAAAATGTTGCATTAACTGTGATAAAATTAATTTCTCAAAGATTTTACTGAAAGTGGGTAGTATCGATATCGGTCTAAAGTTAGTGGGGTCAGAAGTACTACCCGTTTTAAATAATGGAATTATCTTGCTATGTTTCATAAGATCAGGAAACTCACCACAATCAACACAGTGATTAAATATGATCATTAAGTCAGATGCTATGTACATTTTGCGTATTGTTATTTATTCGTATTGTTTTGCGTGTTGCTCATTCTAACTTTGCACATCGCGTGGAGTACATTTTGCGTATTGTGCAATTATCATACGTACATTTATTTGTTTGTACATTTTGCGTATGTACAATTGTACATTTTGACCGTTTGCACATTATGCGTTCAGTTAGCATTTTGCGTGTTGTATACATTATCAGCCGAAGCCACCAATCCTTTACTTACATTTTGACGATTGGTGGGAGGAAGTCGTGGTTGTGTTTCAGTAATATTGCACCATTCGTGGAAGAAAGACGTAAACTCTAGTTACTCGTTTTTGCCATTATTTCACTCGTGATAAAGGATTGAAAAATACATAACCTCACAAAAATTCCGATTTTTAGGAACAAAATTAAGAAAGTTATCGCTAAAATAAACCAACAGTACGACATTTTTTTATAAAAGTCTTCGTTGGCAAAAACGATGTAAGTTATAGTTAAGAAGCGCGACGTATGCATAAAAAGTGTAAATAGGCTTGCATATTTATTCCACGCCAATGCGTCATTAACATTGGAAGCATGTGGATATAAGTAGATCTGTGGCGACCTAGCGACATCTAGCGCACACTTATATCAACCAACGCGCTAACTCGCTAGCGCCACCAACGTCAGACAGCGCAACTAAAGGTTCTACATCGCGCTAACGAAGTTTCTCCAGTCAGTTGACATTTATACTTCCAACTTCATCCCAATGGACTTCGGTCCCCAGGCATAACACCGGCCTGGAGAGAGATCTCTCTATTGTCCTCTCTTTCTACATTGGTGACCCTCGACAATGGACAATTACGCAACCTGACGACCTTCAAGCACTATGACGCAGTTTCACAGCAAGCCAGACAACCCGCACTGTGCACCACTAGCGTTCTGATATATCTCAATGCCTGGTGTCTACAGTGTGCACTACTCTCACTTAACAACGCGACTCACTGCGTCCTACTACGAGTACTTCACGAGCAGGTACACGACTCACTGTGTACTCCACTCACTCCTCTTCTCCTGCTACGCTCGCCAACGCGCCTCTGAGCACTATTGGAGACATCAACTGGCACTTGCAAGCGGCAATTCAACGCACAGACTGCACGTCATCACCATCAACCTCCGGTCTCAAAGGGGGGCTGGTGTGGCGACCTAGCGACATCTAGCGCACACTTGTATCAACCAACGCGCTAACTCGCTAGCGCCACCAACGTCAGACAGCGCAACTAAAGGTTCTACATCGCGCTAACGAAGTTTCTCCAGTCAGTTGACATATATACTTCCAACTTCATCCCAATGGACTTCGGTCCCCAGGCATAACACCGGCCTGGAGAGAGATCTCTCTATTGTCCTCTCTTCCTACAGATCAACTCCGAAAAAAAAATCATTATATTTTTGTAGTAAAGTTACGCCCTTAATCCTCGAGACATTTTCACACTTGAAATTCTTATCTTTACTTGCGCAATTACACATTGGCATAAATTAACTTACACGTTTTTTCTGCACGGGACTTAGAAGACTTACCCGTCGTAAATTCGCATAAGCTTTTGTTTTAATAAAATATGAATTTATTTTGAATTCGTACATAGTCAAATGTTATTTTGATGTGTATCGCTTGTTTAATAACAATTACATAACATACATAAAAAATAATTTATCGAACGCTTTAAATCGTTTCTAAATATACGCAATTTTGCCGCTCTGTTTGCTGCTCCAGTGTAATAAGAAATTCGTATCATATTTATGAGTGGATTCTTTTGATACATATTTTTGCACTTGACTGTACATCAGTTATTGAGTTATGCGCAAAAGTAAGACAGATTTATTTATAATTATTTGGTTGCGCTCGTAATTATTTTAATACTTATCTAAATATTTTTATGTTAACAAATAACTTGCTTAAAGTAAATATTTAAATCACAGGACACTGCAACCGATCTTCTTGTGAGAGATTTCGCTCCAGCCGGCCTTTCGTTATATCATAGTATAAATAGATTTATACTATGGTTATATGCAGCGGCGCGCGCACGGCTCGCGCCGCTCAGACAGTCGCTTATAACTAGTGTCCGACCGAAACATGTTTTTTTTGCCGAAACCGAAACCCAAGGTTCGGTTTGATTATAGTTCCGGCCGAAACCGAAACCAAACCTTCAACTTTTATCAAATTCAAAATTTTAACATTCTGATCGTGACACTGGGTCAAAATTTAACTACCCACCCTAAAAAGTGAAAAGTTGAAAATGTTACATTCACTTTTTTTTTATCATATTCAATCATATTAACTGTAATACTGAGGCAGCGACTAGTTAATTGTAGATGGTATAAAATAAAACAAGTTTATTATTAAAATATAATAATGATATTATGATGTATTTTCTTTCAGTTTTACTTTTAATTTTTATAATCACAATCAGCTAGCCTCGAAAGGCTAATTCAAATCTGCACTTATATCCTATATATCCGTCAATCTGTTGGAAAATTATGAAAATAACCATTAAGAATTAACTATGACATGATGAATTCATAACAAAAACAAAATAAAATACTTAATTAAATTACTTATATTATTCGGGGAACAAACACAAGCGAAGTTAGGCGAGCTATGCCATATTGCCAGCGGTGCCGAGCGCACCCGAAGTTAGCCGAACGCGACACGAAAGTACGATGTTGTAAGTTTCGGCGCGGCCGAAAGGTTCGGCTGTATTTTTGCCGAAAATTTAGAAAAGGCCATTACGGATACCTTGCATATTCATGCACCGCTTAAGGAATACAACAGAAGGGACTTCCTCCCAGACGAAATAAATGACTTGATAGACATGAGGAACCGAGCAAAGATACAAGCCTGGACGAAAATAAACCACTCAAACCCCGAGGTAACTCGACACGCACGCAGCGAGTATAACAAACTCAAAAAAGCAACGAAGGACGCACTCACTAACCTCACCGAACAGAGTTGGCTGAAAGCCCTTTCAGATCCCTCGGATAGTAGAGCAAAGGTGTGGAAAATACGGAGAAGCATGAAAGCACCAAACCTGAAGCTCCCCAATATCGACAGATGCACGAATGAAAAGGAAACAATAGATGCGCTTGTCGATGCCGCTATACTCAATGAAGCCCAGGTAAAACCAACTGATGAGGGTTCAGAGAAGACTACCCCTTTTGAACCGCTGGACAGGACATCTACGAGAGAGATACGTCTAGAACTGAGGAAATTCAAACATAAAAAAGCTCCGGGGCCGGATCAGATCAGATCAGAGCAGATGCTTTGAAACTGGGTGGAGAAGTATTTATAGAAGCATTTAAACCGATAGCAAACTATGTCCTTGTGACGGGTTATTTCCCGAGACGATGGAAGGTCGGTGAATGTATCTTCCTGCACAAAACAGGCAAAAATCACAAAGAAGCGACCTCTTATAGACCAATCACGTTACTTAATATAATGGGGAAGCTATGCGAAAGGCTAATACTCTTAAGGATACAAGGTACAGTCGATAAGATGCAACCCCCATTTCAACATGGCTTCACCAGGTTCAGAGGGACCGCTACACAGATTCTCCGTACTGGTAAGATAATAATTAATAACAGACGCATTTGCGCTTGGGGAAAGTGTATCAATGATATGTACGGACCTAAGCAAAGCATTTGACTCGATTAACCACAAAGGCCTAATTAAGAAACTACAGAACGCTGACGCTCCTTCCAACGTTATAAAAATAATAGAAAATTACTTAGAAGATCGATGGATAATAGGAAAATTTCGTACTATGAATGGAGAATTAAAGAAGCTACCACACGGCGTGCCCCAGGGATTAATTCTCGGCCCCGTCATCTTCAATCTTTACGTCTACGACATATGGGATAGTCACGACAGGATTCGAGGTCTAAAACTATCTCAGTACGCGTCTGACTTATGTATCCTAAACAGAGCTATGAAACCTGATCACGCCACATTGAAAGCTGAATGGGCTGCCGAAACCATTGTTAACTACTACGATAGATGGGGTCTGAAATGCAATGTAGACAAAACAGAATGTATCTTGTTCACAAAGAAGATAACCCACGGTTAAAATAAAAAACCAGACGTTCACATACAAAAAAGACAAAGTTTCTGGGTGTAATCTTCGACAAAACCCTCAAAATGAACCCACTTACCGAAAAAGTTGTTAAAAAATTAAAACAGGTAAGAGGCGCTCTCACTCTGGGATCCATCATTGGCTTTTATGCCAAAACGGATGTCGAAGTCAAACTGGCAATAATCCAAGCCTGCATCCTTCCCATCATGGATTATGGAGTGGTACAGCTCCTATCCAGGTACAGTTACTCGAATCTACTGTAAATAGAGAGACAATACAGAATGGCGCTCAAGAGTGCCGGTCAGTTCTCAAGACGTCTACCCACGGAAACACTCTGGGAAATCGCGGACCTTGAAGCGTGGCACCTTCGAGCCGCTGACCTAAATCGCAAAATGCTGGACAAGGTGGCAACCCTGGGTATAGAAGATCTCGACACACCTGGGCACGCTTACCTGGCACACGGCGAATTTAACCCACTATTAACCAATAATAGAAAAATAATAGTGGTCACAGAATTATCAACAAGTTTTTGGAGTTGTTGGTGAGTCTGTGGCTCTGCCTACCCCACTCTGGGAATGAAGGCGTGAGTTTATAATGATGATGATGAACTATGGAAAAAAGTCGTATTCTCGAATAAAACTAAAATAAATGTGGTGAATTCGACGGTAAACGCTACGTAAGGCGTCAAACAAATCATGCTTTCGATAATAAATACACGAGGAGTATGATTAAGCGTGGTGGTGGAAACATTAAAGTGTGGGATATTCATCTGGATTCGGAGTTAAACCCGTTCAAAAATGTAGAAGAGTACAGTATAAGAATATCAAAGAATATCTTAGAGATCCGATTATGATTCCGTACTCTGACGACCATATGCCCGTAACGTGGATTTAACACGATTGTGATCCTAAAAACACGGCAGTGTTAAAGGTTGCTTTAGGGAACAAAATATTTCCATTTTACACTGACCTGCGAATATTCCGGATTTAAGTCCTTTAGAATCCGGAATTTGTGGTACCTTGTTAAAAAACAGTGTCAGTGTCAACAAAGTTAAACGAACTATACGAAGTCTTTGATTATGGACGTCATTGCATGCCCGCATTAGAAAGTCCGAAGTTGCCTGAATCAATGCCGCCTCGGTGCAGAACTGTCATCGACGACAAAAGTTACTCAAACAAATACAAATAATTAGTAAATGTGTAACTTATAACAATTTTACAATATTTCAAAAGAGTGGATCATTTACGAGAGTATTTTTTTAACTTTTTGTATTGTTTCTAATTAGTTGTCCATTACTGCCGATACTGTGAAAAGTGTGAAAGTCAATTAGTTGTTTGCATGTAACCAAATAAATAAACGGTAAACTTAAGTCTGTATGTGGTTGTTTTTAATAAGTCGAAGAATATATCTTACTACATTTTTATTTGTTACATTAAAAATTTGAGGCATGTCCGTTTTTACTATTCTACATTGGAAGTGTTTCTAATTATACAGGGTGTTAGGTATATAGTAGATAATCCTTGAACTACGGATAGAGGGAACTTAGGACGTTATGAAAAAGCTAAAATAAGTTAAGTAAAAGTCGCACGGTTTCCGAGATTTTTGGACTTTTTTGTTTTTTTTTGAAAATTTACACCCTTACTCGACTTTTTGGTCGTGGTTAGTGTACGAAGATATTTTTTTTTAATTTTCTTTTTTCCTTAATAATGTTTAATAGTGGTGCTATCAGATAAACATTACCAATATGGCGTCAATACCGTGCCTTAATTTAAAAAAAATATCACAAACTTGAATTTTGCATCTTCGATCAAACATTTAGCTGTGGCAGTGAAAAAAAAATACACTACCACTAGGTAGCCCATGAGCTTAAAAACATGCCCATTTAATAGAGATTTTAAAAACAGTAAATATTGTTTTATTTAAATATTAGAATAAAAAAATAACTTCAGTTTTCCGCAATTGAGTCGATTATTTCATGTTAAATTTGTGCTCTAGAATTCCAGGTAGAGTACCTTATGATGACAAACTTTTCTTTGCTAAAATAAGAATACTGGCCGCTAATTTTGTGAAGTATTTTATTTAAAACGATTTATGTTCTGGGCAAAGCATCACAACCTTTTTGTTTCAATAATAACAATACTGGGCACTACAATTCTAAATGCCATTTATTCGAAATTTAAAACATATCTCGATCGCTTTTTCTTTTCTCAGCATTTTATGTCAAACTTTAAGCAACTGTTCAAAGTTTGGTAAATGTTCGATCGAAGATGCAAAATTCAATTTTGCATTTTTTTTTAAAATTAAAGCACGGTATTGATGCCATATTGGTAATGTTTATCGTCCACGACCAAAAAGTCGAGTAAGGGTGTAAATTTTCAAAAAAAAACAAAAAAGTCCAAAAATCTCGGAAACCGTGCGACTTATACAAAACTTATTTTAGCTTTTTCATAACGTCCTAAGTTCCCTCTATCCGTAGTTCAAGGATTATCTACTAACACCCTGTATAATAATCTAAAAATATAAAGGCGCTTGATTTTGTAAATAAAATTTTCGGACTTTGTCCGCTCCCATGTTCCGATTCTCATTATTTCTTTTAATTAATGTTTTAATTAAGTTTTATTTTTATCAGGCCCATGTGATCGCTCAACATTCCTACAAATCGGTCAAAAGGAAGCCGGTGGACGAGATACAGTCTCCTTCCAAGAAGAAGAATCAATATGTTTGTGCCACTTGTAGACGCAGTAAGTTAATTTTTCACTTCAATTAACTCGTCGAACGGAACGCTTGACGTTAATAAAGTCAATTAATTGCCATTATACAGTGCACAAACGAATAGGGATAAAACTAGATGTAATTTCACCGACAAAAAAAATGGTGTCATTTTTTTTAATGCTGCCCATAGCCCGTTGCCAGGGCCATTCTTCTTTTCGTTGTAATTTTAAGCCACATTCTCACTTAATTTTTTTTAATTCAAAAAACAATAAAGTGCAGCGTTTTCTAACTTGAAACTCGAAAAGGGACGTAAATAAGCTTATATTTAGAGTTTTCCTAATGCATAAAAAGTTATTTGTAATAACTATAAAGAGGATTCCGGGAATGGGTGGTCAACGTGACAAAATGCTCAACGGTTGGAATGTGCAGGGGTCAAAATGTCTATACGGACCGGCTGTCTTGGTGGCAATAAGTACGAACGTCAAAATGTGCGGTGGTTAAAATGGACAGGAGTTAACATGTGGTCGGCTCCAATCGCACAATCGTCATAAAGTATAATGGCTAACATGAACACCCGTTTAAATATATCAAGGTATAAAAGTAAAAGCGTCAAAAGGTATAAGCGTGCGTGTGCCAAAATGTCCATATAAGTAGAAGCATGTGAATAAATGAAAATGACTGAGAAGCGTTAGTTGGAAAATTTCCTAGCTAACCCGTTAGTGGTTAGCGACAATATACTTGCGATCACATATTTAAAAAAAAACTAATATCGTATGTGGAGTGAAATCTGGACAAAGTTTGACCATCTGGTAAAAATATTAAATTCCTTAAAAAAGTCCAAAAACGAGTTATTTTATTTTGTTTAACAAGCCATCTTTAAATAATTACGACGAATTTCATGGACGTAGGATTTTTTCACAATTATTATGGCAAATCGAGAAAAAATGCGTCGCGAAACTGTTTGTAATTTCTTCGTTACACATCCCTTCTGGTCGAATGCGAAGGTCGTGGAGCATTTCACACAAAAGGTTGAGAGTCAAAGCAAAGTTTATAGTATTTTAGCGTCCTACTCACTCAGAAAAACGAATACAAGAAAGCCCGGTTCTGGATGATTATCCAGTTTAAGCCATTCTACTGAGAGGAGTCGTTTAAAGAAAATGACCGCCCGCCGTGTCGCAAAATCATATAGAGAGCTCGGAAGAAAATTTAAATGCGACGGCAAATTTCATTAAAAAGTATCTTAAAGACATGGGTATTGAAAAACAATCAAGAAAAGTCAAGACGACTGTGTCTGAAAGTAAAAAAAAATACTCTAGAAATCCGGCTTCGCAATTTGGTCAAAAATACATTCCACACTAAAAACGACGCCTTGTGCGTAATGAACAATGAATTATATTTAGCATTAGACGGAAATGAATGGCAAGGGAATTATTATTTCAAAAACATCAATGGGGCCATTGATGTTTGAAATGAAGAAAACGTGAAATATGTGGACCCTACGAAGGTTCCCAAAAAAGTTTTACTGTGGCTTGAGATAAGCCCTCGCGGTATGTCTAGGGCAGTTTTTTTTAATTTGGGTTAGCCGTTAATGCCGACTGATACATGGAGCGATGTTTGCCAATTGTGCGGGATTTTATAAGATTGGGACATAGAGGAGCTAATTTTGAGCTTTGGCCAGATTTGACTTCCAGTCGCTACTCAAAAAAAAATATACCAAATGAACGAGTTAAAAATCCCGTACGTCCCCAAATTAGCAAATGCTCCTAAAGCCCCAAAACTTCGCCCAATCGAAGATTTTTTGGGCGAATCTGAAACGGCGAATCTACTCAAATAATTTTCACTGAATAAATGTACAAAATTGAATTCCAAAGATTAAATTAGAATTAAATAAAATGCCGACATTTGTGTTTACGTCAGCCATGGAAAAAATTTCCTCGGAACTGTCGCAAAGCAGCTCGCAAGGGAGTAAATTATTTTTGCATTAAACATTGTTAATAATACTATTATTTATTATAAACATTTTTAACAAAACAGATTTTTATAACATTAAATATTGTTTAGAAACTCTGTCCAGATTTCATACCGTATACGTTACCTTTTAAACGAGCAATTCTTGGATATATATATTATTTAATCTCAATCTTGGAAACGGCTCCAACTATTTTCATGAAATTTAGTATGCCGGAGGTTTCGGGGGCGATAAATCGATCTAGCTAGGTTTCATTTTTAGAAAACTTACAAAAAAAAACCGGTCATCCAGGTACTGTATTTTAATTTAGTAACAAAAAAACCCAGTGTTTATTTGTATTTTTAAGTAAGACCGAAATTATAAGCTTACTAATCCAATAACAAAAATAGAAGTAGTAAAAGTCACTCTTTCTATTAATAAATAGGAATTTGCCGTTTCATAACCTAGAAATGTATTATATTATTACGTATTAGACACAACAAATTATTTTCGAATTCAAGTTGCAAAACAGAGGAATTTGTAAAGGTAAGAATAATTAATTATATGCGTGATATATTAAGGACCGTATCGTTAATTATGGAAACAAACAAAATGGCGTAATCTGTATAAATACTTTTATTACAAAAAAAAAACTTATACTACGGGATTCTTAGATCTTCAAAGTGACTCATAAAAGCTACTTCTATTTATTTATTGGACCCCTTTGCTAGTTTTCTCACTTTGCTTTTAATGCTCTTCATTAGCCTTTGGACATCGACTGTTTTGAAAGTTATTTGGGTATGGATCCAGTCTTTTTTTAATTGGTCGATGTTATCTGTTGGTTTA
Organism: Acleris cristana; assembly: GCA_948252455.1. Taxonomy (NCBI): domain Eukaryota; kingdom Metazoa; phylum Arthropoda; class Insecta; order Lepidoptera; family Tortricidae; genus Acleris; species Acleris cristana. The sequence goes on along the minus strand of OX411772.1, from coordinate 25,475,576 downwards.
GCATGTTTTCGTAGCTTTGCCTTCATCAGAGCCCAAAATTTCTCGATGGGCCTGATCTCAGGGCAATTCGGGGGATTTAAAGATTTCGCGACAAATTCGACATTATTCTCTCGATACCAGTTCAACACATGGCGAGCATAGTGACACGCAGCTAAATCGTGCCCGAATAATGTACGACCCCTGTGCTTTCGAATGAGTGGTAGTACCCGCTTTTGAAGGCATTCCTTCTTGTACACATCCGAATTTAAGTTTCCCGTTACGAAAAACGGAGACGTTTTCATGCCGCATTGACAAATAGCTTGCCAAACCATCACTATTTTCCCAAAATTTTCGCAAAAAATGGATTTGTCGCCTTTAGAGACCTTCGTACCTTTTATTACGGTGTAAAACTGCGGTCCTGGTAGGGTTTTATAGTCGAGTTTGACATAGGTTTCATCGTCCATTATAATACATAGTTCATTTTTAGTTAAAATTTGGTCGTGTAGTGACTATCTTGAGGTGTCGTCGTAAGATGAAACAAACACTGAGTCACTATAAAGTTTATTGTTTAGCACAGTATGAGAGTGGGTAGAAAGCACAGGAAAGTCACAGAAGCATAACAGGGTGCCAAGCAGTCGATAGCAAGCGGGTCCGGTAGGTTTTGCGTAAGGAATGCGATAGATAATTGCGGAGCAAATGAACGTGCGCACGGTGCGGGAGCTGGGAGCGGACTGGTTGAATGACGCGGCGCAGGCGCCCGCTATTGTTCTCGGCCGATCGCTTGGAGATAAGAAAGACATTTACACTACGCGACGGCTTGGCATAGCAACAATATAAATTTTAATAATAAATGGAAATAATAATTATAACTAATAAATGTGGGACCGCCACATCACTCCCCCCCAGAGGCCATCTTAAGATGGACGATAATAATCGGGAGGACGTATACGTCGGCCGGAACGTGTCCTTTTATCTTCATCGTATGGTTTTTGTATAGGGACGGTTATTGATGGTTCTGTATAGCCATCACTTGGCGTTTCTTGCAGTTTATAGGCAGGTTTGATTCTATCAATAGATACCGTTTTCTCCTTGCCCCTCATTCGAAGCTTAAATACTTTATCGTCCCTCTGTAAAACCTCATACGGTCCGGTGTAAGCGGGTTGGAGCGAACCTCTCACGGTGTCGTCGCGGACGTATACATGTTGAGTGGTTGATAAATCTTTGTAAATGAATATTTTTCTGCTGCCGATATGCCGTGACGCTGGTGCCGGTCGCACGTTGTTCATCACTGAGCGGAGGCGAGCTGTGAAATCTGTCGTATCTGTGGTGGTGACAGAGTTCTCCCTGAAAAAATCGCCGGGCAATCTTAATGTTTCCCCGTATACCATCTCAGCTGATGATGATTGCAAGTCTTCTTTGTATGCACTTCTCATACCAAGAAGAATTAAAGGCAGTGTTTCAGTCCAATTGTCATTATTGTGACAAATTATAGATGCTTTAAGCTGCCTGTGCATTCTTTCGACCATCCCGTTACATGCTGGGTGATATGATGTGGTTTTCTTATGTTGGAAGCCTGCTGTGTCCGACAAAAACTTAAACAGGGAGCACTCAAACTGTCTACCACGGTCCGTTACTATCTCCGTTGGGCATCCAAATCGCGCTATCCATCCATAGATGAGGGCTTTGGCGACTGTTTCAGCAGAGATGTCTGTTATTGGAATTGCCTCGGGCCATCTGGTGAATCGATCTACAGCAGTCAGGCAATAACGAAAGCCGCTAGATATAGGGAGCGGGCCGATTAAATTGATGTGCACGTGCTGAAATCTGGCGCGTGGAAGGGTGAATGTGCCTAGTGGAGCTGTTACGTGTCTGGTTGTCTTTGCTATTTGACATGCGTGACACGATCTTGTCCACTCGCGGCAGTCTTTCCTGACGCCCGGCCAGACGTAACGCTGTGCCACAAGTTTTGCGGACGCATTAGCGCCAGGGTGGCTAAGTGAATGAAGGCTTGTGAACACTTTTCTTCTATGCTCTTTTGTGACGTAGGGCCTCGGAACTGGAGTACTGACATCACAGTATAGTTTTACTTTGCTTCCAGGTATTAACAATTTCCGTAACTGGAGTGAAGTATCTCCATTCAAAGCTAATTTCATTTCGGGATCGGAGACTTGCGAGATAGCCAGTTGGGTAAAGTCGATGGGTTGTATAATGGCTGCCACCCTGGACAACGGATCTGCCACCACGTTATCCTTCCCGGAAATGTGACGGATGTCTGTGGTGAATTGCGCAATGTAATCCAGATTTCGAAACTGACGCGGAGAACAGTTCTGCTTTTGAGTATGGAAGGCGTAACAAATAGGCTTATGATCTGTAAATACGGTAAAATGCCGCGCTTCCAACATGTGACGAAAGTATTTAATTGCTTCGTATATAGCTAAGAGTTCTCGGTCGTAAGGTGAATATTTAAGCTGTGATGGGCTCAGCTTTCGGGAGAAGAAGGCGAGTGGTTGCCAATAACCATTTTTCTGTTGTTGTAAAGCCGCGCCAATTGCCAGGTCTGAGGCGTCAGTCACCACAGCTAGTCTAGCCTCCAAGTCTGGATGTGACAATAAAGTGGCGCGGCATAAGCTCTTTTTGGTTTCTTCAAAACTGGACAGTGCGTCTCCTACTAAATTAATCGGGTGAGATCCTTTTGCTGCACCAACCAACAGAGCGTTTAATGGACCTTGGATTCTAGCCGCGTTGGGGATAAACCTACGATAAAAATTTATCATTCCGAGGAATCTTCTGAGTTCCCGGACGTTTTTCGGCGCAGGGTATTCCTTAATGGCCTCAACCTTTGTTTCAAGTGGTTTAACACCTTGGTATGAGACTCTGTATCCCAAGAATGTCACTTCTTTTGCGCCAAAAACACATTTAGAGGCGTTTATAACCATACCAAAATTTTGCAGTCTTGTGAAGATTTGCTTGAGATGCTCGTGATGTTCATTCTCGTTTTTAGAGAAGATTAAAAAATCATCCAAGTACGTGTAGCAGTAATCAAGACCTCTTGTCATCTCGTCCACGAATCTTTGAAAAGTTTGACCAGCGTTGCGTAAGCCAAATGTCATGAACGGGAATTCGAACATCCCAAAAGGCGTCGTAATTGCCGTTTTGGGGATATCCTCTGGATAAACTGGGATCTGGTTGTAGGCTTTTACAAGGTCAATTGTTGAAAAGATAGTACAACCAGATATGTTATGAGTGAAGTCATGTATATGTTTTATGGGATATCTATCTGGGATAGTACGGGCGTTCAGCATACGATAGTCTCCGCATGGTCGCCATCCGTTATCCTTCTTGGGGGCTAAATGCAGCGCCGAAGACCAAGCGCTCTCAGAAAATCTAGCAGTGCCGTTACTTAACATCGCCTCAAATTCAGTTTTTGCAATTTTCAGCTTATCTGGTGCCAATCTTCTTGGGGATGAAAATACTGGAGGTCCGGGAATCGTCCTGATATGGTGAAAGGTATTATGGTGCGGTACTTTTTGAGTTCCGGATGGGCGCGTGACGTCTGGGAAATCTCGGAGCAGGTCGTTGTATTTAGATTCACCTGTGGTTGTTTTAACTGAAGAAATGGCATTCAGTGCTGGGGCTGGAATAGCGTTCACAGCTAACTTGGTACTGCTATCAATAAGACGACGGCCTCGGCAATCGACTATCAGATTGTAGAACGATAAGAAATCGACTCCAATTATGGCTTTGGTAACATCTGCTACTACGAAACGCCAGGTGAAATTACGGTTTAGGCCCAGGTCTAGGTTTAAGTGCGCGAAACCGTATGTTGCAATAGTCGTCCCATTAGCGGCGAAAAGTTCGTATGAAGTCGCTGATCGTCGTTGCTTCATTGCGGACCGAGGAAAGACGCAGATGTCGCTACCAGTGTCGACGAGGAATTGCGTTTTCGTAGTTTGATCCGTGGCAAATAGGCGACCAGACGAACTGGGGCAATCGTCTGTCGCCATTAACGACTGCCTTGCGCGTTTCCCTGATTGAAATCGCATGGTTTTAAGCATTTTCTTGCGTTTTCGCGATAACGATGATGATACAAACATATCGGAAACTTTCGATAACTAGATTGCGACCTGGTGTGCCTCGATTTGCTGCGTTCGCGGCGGTTCTTGTCGTTTCTCGAACGGGATCTTCGGTTATTACTCGACGACAGTGCTTGAACTTGACGAGTCAATTCAGCGATCTGCTTCGACATGTTGTCAAGGACGGTACCAGGCGCGGACTCTGCAGAAGCTACCTGAGGCAAGGATGGCGCGAGTTCGTGCACTCTATCGGCTAAATCAGCTAGTGCTTGCAATGACGTCGTGTCCGGCTGGGACGCAATTACTGTTTGCAAGTTGCTCGGAAGTCTACTGGTCCACAAGGTGCGTATGAAATCGTCAGGTATATTTGGTCCTGCCAAATGTTTCAGGTACCTGAGAAACGCTGATGGACGTCGGTCACCCATTTCTTCATGCATCAATAACTGTTTGACGTCCTTTTCTCTTGAAGACGAAATCCTTCTGATCAGCTCGGTTTTTAACGTCTCGTATTTTCCCTTGGCTGGGGGTGCGACTATAATGTCTTTCACCTCGGCTGCGTAGCGGTTGTCTAGTTGGGCGATTACGTAGTAGTATTTAGTATCGTCGTCTTTAATGCCGGATAGTATAAAATTCCCTTCTATTTGCGCAAACCAAATTGCCGGTTCTTCCGGCCAGAAAGGTGGAAGTCGTACTCCGACACGATTTATGTCGGATAGTGTAAATGGCCTAACTGGCGTTGCGTCTTTACCGGCCGTAGATGGACTACCCGTCGCTGGCATGATGCAGATATGTTTTGCTTACTGTTTCGCAGATTAATCCAAACCAAGGTACAGTATCCAATTGTCGGGGTCACCAGTGTAGTGACTATCTTGAGGTGTCGTCGTAAGATGAAACAAACACTGAGTCACTATAAAGTTTATTGTTTAGCACAGTATGAGAGTGGGTAGAAAGCACAGGAAAGTCACAGAAGCATAACAGGGTGCCAAGCAGTCGATAGCAAGCGGGTCCGGTAGGTTTTGCGTAAGGAATGCGATAGATAATTGCGGAGCAAATGAACGTGCGCACGGTGCGGGAGCTGGGAGCGGACTGGTTGAATGACGCGGCGCAGGCGCCCGCTATTGTTCTCGGCCGATCGCTTGGAGATAAGAAAGACATTTACACTACGCGACGGCTTGGCATAGCAACAATATAAATTTTAATAATAAATGGAAATAATAATTATAACTAATAAATGTGGGACCGCCACAGTCGTACAATTTCCGAGCCCGAGTTTTGACAGAAGACTCCTGGGTTTTACTGCGTTTGGGCTGTTTTTGCTTTTTATACGTTACGAGCAAGTTACGCTCCTTGGCACGCTGAACCATTAGAAGTACGACATTTTTTCGCACAATCCCGAATCGATATCTCTTTTTTTTGAAAAAAAAAAGCATGTCTTTTTGTCCAAATTTGGACATGAAGGACCTCGTTTTCTACCTCGATCAGGTAAATCTTTTAAAGTATTATTCATACCAAACCTTTTTATCGTATTGTAAACAGCTTTCAGGCTAACTCCTTCCTCTGAAGCAATCTTTCTCATAGTCATACCTGATTCTTTACAGTATTTGGTCACAATTGAAAGTCGTTTTTTCTCTGAGAGACCCTTCATCTTGCAATGTATAGGAATTATATTCTTTTTTATATTAAGTTTTAATATTTGACTCTATGCTTAACAGATTGACATATGACAGAAAAGACAAAATATTGTAACTTTTTTTTTAGAGCTTTTCAAACTTTGTTTCCATAATTAACGATACGTTTCTTAGCTATGATATCTATTTGTCATTCAGGGGAATTTATAAAGATTCATTAATATTTATTTCTATTTCTAAGTCCTTAAGCTATTGACAGCCATGAAGCTTCCTTCGAATTCTTAAACTTAAAGATTTGCATAAATTATTTTTCGTGGACATAATATGGGCCATTGAAAGTCATTGTCTAGACACTGGATGATGCTCCAGAGCTGAATAGCAGATCAATGTCTTTTTGTACGCTGTCCGTAGGCAAAGAACCCCATAACTTATTCTCACGAAAATCTAAATAGATTTACAAATGAATTGAAATAAAATAGGTGGCGAAAAGAATACATTGGTTTGGCCTATAGCTGAAGGGACTGCAGAATAGAATGTGTACTTAAATGGATTACCTATTCTTATCTGAGTATAAAGCTTTCATCATTCATCAATTTCTTTATCTTTCTCCGACTTTTTATACAAATCTTCAGATTTGTCTATTTCGGATTCGTTTGATAAATAAGATATATATATTATACTGTCCCAAAATTCAACGATAATCTGGTACCGGGTGGGAGGCCAAGTTATACCAGTTCAGGAAAAAATAAGAAAAAATCTACAGGTTGTCCCAAAACTCAACTATAGCCTGGTGACGGGCGGGAGGCCAAGTAGTAAGCGTTCTGGAAAAAATAAGGAAAATTGTAATGTAGATTTTTTTCTTTTTTTTTCCAGAACTGGTATAACTTGAACTCTCGCCCGAGGTTATCGTTGAATTTTGGGACACCTTGTATACAAGGTGTTACAATATTTGAGAACCGTACTATCACCGTATGACTTACCGGCAAAAAAAAAATCATTATTTTTTTCATTGATGTGCCAACCCTATTTCAGTAAAATTAAAGAGTAAACTACGCAGAATGTTTATGTACATTTTTACCTAATTCGTGAAACGATCAAGAGACATACTAACAAAATGCACAGAATTCGATTAGATAGATATTACAAGTCGAGTTTTGGAGTCGTAATATTCTGAGTTAGAAAACATCGTCATTTTGGAAAAAACACGAAACAATTAATTGTAGAGTATCGATAAGAAGATTTGAAATTGACAACATAACATTTTTTCCGTCTTGACGTTTTTTGAAGCCAGTACTTAAGCATAATGACATCATAGTATAGAACCTTTGTGGATGAAAACCAAAAAACCATTAAAGTTGACAATTATTAAATTGGTAGGTTGGCCTCTCTGTTAAATAATCTATGCTAACTCCGGTTCCCCCTCACATGACAGCTTACTAGGGTTGACAATATTTTTGGCTTTTATAATTTATTAGATTTTTTACGGGGTTTTTGTAACACGTTTTATATCACACCACCGAGAGTCTAATCAAAAATTAATTTAATTAGGAAAACATAAAATAAAATAAAATAACCCACTCTTCTTTGGTGATCTCTTTTTGTCCATTTCATACAGTTACTAACTGAACTACCATGACATATAAACCCTGTTTCAGACTAATGTCACGTCCTACCGGGTGGCAAGTAAAAACTTAAGAGAAGTTTAATTAATTTATTTAAAAAGAAACGCCGATAGTGTGAACAGAAGAGGGTAGGTACAGTGCCCGGCGACAAATAATGCACATCGACCTTTGGAAAGAGAGAATCGGCTAATTTCGGCTTCGTAGAGCGTTATCTCTGTCGCACACTACTTTTATAATGTTTGCTAGTCGTGGTTCATATGCGATAGAGTGCGGTCGCGTCCAGTCCAATATATATATATATATATATATAGAGTTGTTAAAACCCCAAATTTTAAATCACTTAAAGTTGTACAGTCAACAGCATAAATAAGTGATCATTTATGTGCCTTGTCACTTTAACTTCGTGTTTGAAATGTTATACAAAATTGTAAAACGATTGAAAGCGACAAGGTACAGAAATGATCACTTATTTATGCTGTTGACTGTACGATGGCATCTATAGGACAAAAGGAAAACCTTTACGAGGCCAATAACGCGAAATTATCTACAATGTTTATAAATATTTTGTAACCGAAGCCGACATATTAAAAAAATGAGGATAGTAATGTCAGAAATGTGTACACAATTTCACTTATAGACTAGTGACAAATACGGCTGACAGTGACAGTGATATTAACCTCAATAAGAGAAAGGATAGTGAAATGGAAGGATTTGAGAATTTTGCTGATTTAAACATATTTTTATTATTTTTGCATATTTTATTATTCCTCAACCTAAACACATAAATAATTATATTTGTTGCATACCTACCTAATTTTCATACATAAGAACCTCCTCTTTTTTGAAAGTCGGTTGGAGAAGTATTTTATTTTGTTTAATATTTGTATTAATTTCGTCGGTGTACCTACTATGTATGTTGAAAAGGAGTAAATGATATTTAAGAAGTAGTTTTACACTTCTATATAGTCCACGCGGGAATCAAAACAAAACAACAACAAAGTTCTAAATCAAATTCTAATAAACGACAAATGTAATAATTGACGGACATGGAAATTGGCATTCGTTTGTATTCGGAAAAACGATGATTGCCGATGTGCAATATTTACCGCCGGGCACTGTGGGTTCGTAGGGTGTGGTCTGGTTCCGCGAAGCGAGCTAGCACTTCCCTCGCAGTTAGTGACATGGAGCAGCTGTGAAGACACCTGGAAGACAGGATCCTGGCGTCGGGGGTAGCACCGGGACCCACACGAGGATCCGGGTCACCGTAGGTAGAGGCCGCTCCGGCTAAGAAGAGGAGTAGACAGGGTGTAGAACCCGATCCGTGTTGTGCTTCAAGTAGGTGGTGTAGTCCTAGCGGTAGTGTGCTCCCAGCGGAGGTGTACTCCTAGCGGAGGTAGTACTCCTAGCGGTGCTCCCAGCCGTGCCGTGCTCCTAGTGGTGCCCCCTGGAAAACCCAAGCATTGGCTGTGTGAGCCTGGTGTCCAGCATTGTGATAGTCCTTGCCAGCCGCCGTTGAGGGGTGAAGCCCCGAGGAAATAGCGCTTTAATTATTGGCGGTGGCAAAAACTATCGCCACAGAGTTACAATAAAATAAGAAAGATGCTAAGCCAAAAGAACAATTTAATAGTTACTAGCTACTGTTATGAAAAAACGGTCTGTTATTTATAATAAAAAGGTTAGAAGAACAATTTGGAATATCCTAGAAGAACACAATAAGAAAGCATAAAACACAAATACAGTACACAGCAAAATAGAAATAGGATAGTTAATTAAATATCGTTGCACTGAACTTACCCGATTTGGGGAATGGCACCGATTTTAATAGATAGGTATTTAGTACCTATCCTGTTATACGTTAACACATCAACTTGTTTCACGGTAGCAGTTTAGGCGGCAAAGAGGCCGAATGACCTCGGCTAAGTGTCGCTAACATTTTCCAAAGTCGATTTATGACAATCGTATCTCTAATAATCTATGGCATGGTGCTGTTTATTTGACAGTTAGAGCGGCCGCACATTAGAACGACTAGTGGCCGCCACAAGTTGCGGACGCGTTTCTCCATACATTTTGTATAGCATCGGCGCACACCGTGCGTTTGAGTGGCTGCGTCCGAGCCACAAGCTGCGGGAGTCGACCGCGCTCGCTACTTGTGGCCGCTTTTTGTCGTTCGATTCGCGCGCACACCACATGCACACACACACATGACCACATGAACAATGTATTCTAGCCACTAGTGGCTACTACTTGTGGCCCCATCCAGCCACCAGTGGCTGCCACTGGTGGCGGCGTGCAGTGGTCTGACTGAACCACTAGTGGTCGCGTTTAAGTGGCGGCGACTCGTGGTCTAATGTGCGGGGGCCCTTAATCAGTAAACAAGCCATGACAGATTATAGTTTTGAAGAAAATTATTGTGAATTTAATTAAAAATTAAGGATGTTTGTTTATAAAATTGCACACAGGTAAGGAGCGTAACAACTGCAATGTTACACTTACTTGTCTTATATGCAGAGGCCGGAATTCTCGTAGCAGTTTTGAGCTGTCATAGGGACTTCTCGTCTATCGACTTCCGATATACACATGTGTATCGATAAATACAGAATATAATTTTTAAAATGTGACTACGTGTAGAAGTAAACAACTTTTTGGAAATTTTAAATAGGTATTAAAATAATAATATTTTATTGTGTCTTATAAATAATTTGTGGATTTCGTATGCCTTTTAAACATTTTTCGAAAGAAATTGCAGCAAGAATTGCTATCGATTGATTTCATTACAAATCTCTATTACACATTTTCAAAAGTTATTTGAAAGAGATCGCTCTTTAGCGATAAGACCGCCTGTTGTTTACCTCTACATTCAATCTTCTTTAATATGTTGTGTTCTATAATGTATCGATAAAATATGTATATCGGAAGTCGATAAAAGAGAAGTCCCTATGACAGCTCGAAAGTGCTACGAAAATTCCGACCTCTGCTTATATGGTAAACAGCTTTCTAACCTCAAAATGCTCTTTTGCCAATGTATTGTCCGTGATTGCTTTATTTAATTTAAAATAGCTGTTTCATACAAAAAAGTTGCATTTTGAGGTTAGAAAGTTGTTTGGGCATTTGGGATACACCCATTTTTAACAATGTATGAAAATTTTAAAATCATTTCGAGGAATAGGATTCTCGAATCGATCCCAGTAGTTAGATTAAAAAAATATGTTACAATGAAATAATTATATTAAAACTCGAGGACGCCCGCGACTTCGTACGCGTAGAATTAGTTTCCCGCTACTCCCCCCCATTTCTTCCCGTTGGGGGTCGATTTTCGGAAAATCCTTTCTTAGTGCTCACTTACATCATGAAAGCAACCCCTGTACCAAATTTCAAGTTTCTAGGTACAGTAGTTTCGGCTGTGCGTTGATATATAAGTCAGTCAGGTTTGCCTTTTATATATATAGATTAAGAAATGACCTTCATTTGACCCCTCAATGCCGGTCCGAATTGCGCTATATCAAGCTGTTTTGTGGTTTTACATAAAACATCTAAAACCTCTCCAATATTTTATTTTATAAGTACAAAATTAGATATCTAGCTGACACTTACGTTTGAAGACAGTTTTTGTCATGTCAAATTTATTTGGTTACAAATTGACTGTAATTTTTATGATGAAATTTATATATTAATGAGACCATTTCCCTTTTGAGTTGTGTGATGAATGTTTGTTACTTTGTGTGGTGAAGTATTCAAAGAGGTTCAAAACGACGGCATCAACATTTATTGTAGAAACTCATGATTGGAAGTATGGAATTCGCCTAGTCAACAAATTAAATGTGATTGTGTTAAGTAAATCTAGTCAGAAACAAGGTCATGTAGGAAGTGTTGTATTAATTGAGGTCTGAGTAAGCCATGGTTGAATGCTTATATACTCTGAAATAATAAATAATATCATATTGCGATTGTTTGTTTACATTATGTTTGAATGACGTTCGTCTATTATGAATTTATGACTTTGAAAACAAATAACAGATAGTAAAAATAGTCTTTCTAAATCTTACACGAAGATTACTCATTTTTTATAAATATCTACGTCATCTAGTAGTTACAAGTACGTAAGGTTACTATAATTTAATCTCAAAAGAACTTGGGATGCTTCATGGTTACTAATGTAGGATCTTTAGACCCTAGATAGATTTACTGGCCATATTTAAGCGTGGGGTAGAATAACCGGTTTTGGCCGTCTTTGCACCGTTTTCGGCCACTCTAAATTTTAACCAATATGTAAAACATTATGAAATTGCAAAAATATTTTTATATTTTATCTTTATTATTAATTTTCAGTCTTAACTACTTGCATAGATATATAAATTAAATCACGCCTGTTTCCCAGAGGGGTAGGCAGAGACCACTTCTTTCCACCTGCTGTGATCCTGACAAATCTCTTTCGCTCCTTCCACATTTATACATCGAGTCATGCATGCACGTCGGATTCTGGTACTTAAGATTCGGCCCTTTTCCAGTATTTCTCCGATTTGATTCGAAAATGTAAGCCCAGGGCGGCCCGTTCCGACCTTTGGTTGAAAACCAAAAACTTTTCTGTGATAGACCGTATAGTCAAAAGACCTGATCCGTAGATCCCATTCCCTTTCGAAATCCCGTTTGTACATCCTAGATTTTGTCATTTGTAACATTCAATACCTTTCCAATTAAAATCTTCGCATATACTTTGCCGACAACAATAAGGAGGTTGATACCGCGGTAGTTTTTACATTCTTGCTGTGACCCCTTTCCTTTATACAGAGGGACGATAACGGCCTTGACCCAATCTTCCGGGACTTGGCCGCCACTCCAACATGCATTGAAAAGGCTTTACATCGGACTACCCACCACGCCATCTCCTCATCATACCGACTTTCTCGCTTTCATACTTTTTAAAGCTTTCACGATGAGTGAATTATGCTAATCACACTTTCATCTTCGCTACTTGCATCAAGCATTTTTTCTTCCTCACATATCAAGTCTCCAGAATCATCCCTCACTGCGCTTAATTAAGTCTTAACTATTTATGAATATTATTTTTAATATTACAGTATTTTTACTCATTTCAACCTTAAAAAAGCCAAAAAAGGTACAGTGGCCACAAACGGTACTTCTCTCGTACCCTATTTACAGTGTACAGGTTAACTTGAATTTTGTTTCACAACGCTAATCTATGGGTATCTTACTCTCGTTGTTACTCTGTGACGTTGAACGAATGAATGTAATGAAAGCAATACGCACCCAAGTAAGATATATGCCCGTTTGCACTAAACTTAAGAATCGCCTGATTTCTTGCCTAACTTGTTTAGACTACTCCTAGCGAAAATTAGCTTGCATTAGCCCTAAGCTATTCCTTACTCCACTTAGGAGATTCCTACCTTTAAGAGCCCGAATAGGAAGCGCCCACGCGTAAGGCGATACTTAAGTTGTATTGTAAGCCGTAAAATTGGGAGTTCTTTTACGTTTTTTCGTAATATGTTCATTTTACTGACTCTGATGACGTGATAAACGTACGTTTAACCCCTCGTATGCGAGAGGTAAAAAAATACCAAGTTCTAGTCTCTTCAGATTATGTTATGACATACACAACAAAAATAAGCATAAAAATACAAATAGCTATCCAAATTTTGAGTACTGATCCCAAACAACAAACACAGACGAAAGGTTAAACGAAAGCAAACGCGTTGACTTGACAGATTCAAACAATCGACCTATATTGACTGTAATATTCACCTTACCAAACACAATAAACCAACGCCTTACTTTTGGTCTCTTTTTATCTCACAACTGAACCAATGGAAAGATAAAGACAGAAACTATTATGTGGCAGCCTACATTATTTCGATGGATTTCACAAAAAATAGGCCATAGACAATCAATCATTTCATTCGTTCAATCATTCACTTTACTATGTAATTCCCAAGTCACGTCACAGATAAGAGAGAACTGTTAGTGCAAACCAAATTTTTAACTAGAGCGCTCTTAAGCTTAGGCAAGCCTAACCCAAGTTTAGTGCAAACGGGCAATAGAGTTTGTCTCGTGCATGAGTAATGGCGCTGCGTATTTTTAACAGACTTCAAAAAAGGAGGAGGTTATACGTTCCACTGTATGTATCTTTTTATTTTTTATTTTTTTATGTATGTTCACCGATTACTCCGTCAATTGTGGACCGATTTTAAAAATTCTTTTTTGGTTTGATAGAGTATACTTCCGAGGTGGTCCCATTGTCAGCAAATCTGAATCTGATGAAGGGATCAGTGAGGAATTGAGGGAACTCCTCAAATATTGTATGCAAACATATAGCGATTTTAGTATTTTTAGTAACAAGTGTAGCATTTGCATTCAGAAAGTGTCACTTGGTGAAGCGGAACTGATGATGAAGACCACAGATGGCCACCGGAACTCCTCAACGGTACCGATTTCAAGGGTGGCGATAAGATATCTCGATTAAGATAGTTGAGCGACTACAACGAAGCACATTTAATTGTTTTAAAATGACTATGATTCTCCCGCGGCGTTGCTTGCGGCGAGCTTGAAATGTCTTAAAGTTTCATATATCAACTAAGAAGTGGGACTACATAAGCTTATTATGATCACTAAAAAGTGTAAAATAAAATAAATGTTTTAAAAAACAAAAAACCTTTTTTGTTTTTTGTTTTTTAAAACATTTATTTTTATATTTGTTTTGGTAATATTTTAACTTAGGTTATAATTGACTTGACAGTGACACGTGGGCATCATCACTTGGCATAATACTAATCTACCAATAACAGTTTACTCGGTGAAAATCGGCGGTGTAAGCATTTACTCTAGTATAGGGATTTTATTTCTACTAGACTTAATTCTCTATAGTACAGAGTTTACTCTAGTAGAAATAAAATCCCTAAAGAAAGAAAGAAAGAAAATCCCCGAGGAAATTCTATACTATAGAGAATTTACTCTAGTAGAGAGCTCCAAATAACGTCAATAGGGAATATGCATGTTTTTTTACAGCTTCAATAAACGCGAAACAAAGATTTGTTTCTATCTCTTTCTCATTCATATCAGCCTGTTGCAGTCCACTGCTGGACATAGGCCTCCCCCAAGGAGCGCCACAGCGCGCGATCTCCCGCCCTTTGCATCCAGTCACTGCCTGCTGCCTTCTTCAGGTCATCGGTCCATCTAGCCGGGGGGCGTCCTACACTACGTTTGCCTAAGCGTGGTCTCCATTCGAGAACCTTCCTGCTCCACCTCTCGTCGGTTCTGCGACAGACATGGCCAGCCCACTGCCACTTCAGCTTGCTACATTTTTGGACAATATCAGTCACCTTAGTCTTATGTCGTATGACCTCGTTCCGGTTCTTATCCCTTAATGAGATCCCCAACATAGACCTTTCCATAGCACGCTGAGTGACGTGAAGTCGGTGGGCCAACTTGACTGTCATGTTCCACGTTTCGGCTCAGTAGGTTAAAACAGGTAGGACGCATTGGTTAAACACCCGGCTTTTCAGACACTGCGGCAGTGTCGATGTGAAGATTTGACGCAATTTCCCATATGCTGCCCAGCCAAGCTGCACTCTTCTGGCGATTTCCCGCTCGAAGTTGTCTCTACCGAGCTGTAGTACTTGCCCAAGGTAGACGTACTCTTTGACAACCTCGAGCGTAGTGCCCTCGACGGAAATTGGTTCCGGGATGACATGTTCGTTGAAAATTACCTTTGTCTTGTCCAAATTCATCCCAAGCCCCACACGTCTCGGGGCAGCGTTAAGACTGTGCAGCATTTTTTGCAAATCCTGCATCGATCCGCCATAATAACTATGTCATCAGCAAAGCGAAGGTTCGTAAGATATTCGCCATTTACATTGATGCCCAGTCCGTTCCAATCCAGCGTCTTGAACACATCCTCCAGTGCGTTGGTGAACAGTTTCGGAGATATAACATCTCCCTGTCTAACACATCGGAGCAGCTGGATGGGTTTTGTTCGGTGGTTTTGTACTTGGACGGACATTGATGCCATATTGTACAGGCTTCTTAGCACCTTCACGTACCGCCAATCGACTTGGCATCGCTGCAAGGATTCCAGAACAGCCCAGGTTTCGACCGAGTCGAAGGCTTTCTCATACTCCACAAAGGCCAGGCATAGGGGCTGGTTATACTCTTCGGACTTCTGTATAACCTGCCGCACCGTGTGAATGTGGTTTATGGTAAACCCAGCCTGTTCCGGTGGCTGGAAAGCGTCAAATCTTGCGGAAAGACGGTTTGTGATGACCCTCGAGAACAGCTTGTAAACGTGACTCAGGAGCGTGATTGGTCTATAGTTTTTCAGGAGACTTTTGTCTCCTTTCTTGAAAAACAATGCCACCACGCCCCCACTCCCCATTGGCTATGACGGAATTGAAGAGCCTCTTAAGTTCGCCAAGCACAGGTTGGCCTGCAGCTTTTAAGAGCTCAGATGTGATTCCGTCTTCGCGGGGAGCCTTCCCATTACTAAGCTGTCCGAGGGCCGCCTCAATCTCATCCTCCTCCACGTCTGGGAGATCTTCAGTGAAGTTGCGGGTAAGCTTGGCTCTTGGGTCGTTCGCGTCGGGCTGCGGCTGTAGGGAATGCAATGCGTACAATCGGCCGTAAAAGCCTTCGATTTCGGCCAGAATCTCCGGAACCGATGAGACGATTCTGCCATCCGAGGTTTTCAGCTTTGTCAGGTGACTTTTCCCCAATCTTTTAGTGAAGACCTTCGACCCCCGATTTTGCTCAATCGCCAACTCTATGTGGCGAGTATTGTAGCTGCGGAGGTCGCGTCTCACCAATCTCCGGATCTTTTTATGGGTACCAGACAAAGGTTGGCCTCTCGGCACGCTCGCTTTCCCTTAAAGTTTCTGTTTCCCACTTCGCGTATGACTCCAATCACACCATCAAGGTCCCTGTCCACTTCCTCAGTAGTTTTCAAAGCAGCGAATCGGTTTCGGAGCTCCAACTGGAATGTTTTGGAGTCTTGGCCGGCCTGGACCAGTGTCGGACGAAGAGTCGACCTCATCATGCGGCTTCTTTACAGCTTAATGTTGATATTTAGGGTGCCTCTTACCAGTCGGTGGTCGCTACCGGTGTTAAACCTATTTACCACAGAGACATCCCTATGCTTCTTGTCCGTCATGATGAAGTCTATCTCATTCTTCGTCTTACCATCGGGGCTTAGCCAGGTCCACTTTCTCTGGGGCTTCTTCTGGAAAAAGGTGTTCATGCAGAAGAGCCCCTGCATACTCAGAAAGTTTACCAGCATTCGCCCTCTGTGGTTCCTGGTTCCATAGCCGTGCCGTCCTAGACACGATTCGTCGCGTTCCTGTACTCCTACTTTGGCGTTGAAGTCGCCCATGACAACGGTGAAGTGGGTCTTGGTTGTATGGTGTATGGCCTTAGATATATCTTCATACATGGCCTCGACCACGTCATCTGAATGCCCTGTCGACGTCGGCGCATATACCTGTATGACTTTGAGGGAGTACCTCTCGGTCAGTTTTAGTACAAGGTACGCTACCCGGGTCGACACGCTGGGTATCTCCAACACGTTGTCACGGAGATCTTTATGGACAAGGAAACCTACGCCACCTTGGGAGAGTTGGTCTCCCTCACGGAAGGAGAAAATGTGGCCAGATTCCAGGGCCATCGTGTCCTCCCCCTGTCTTCGAACTTCTGACAACCCTAGAATATGCCATCTGATGTTTTTGTTTTTGCCAGTGGTTTGTGGCAGCCGTCCGTAGCCCGGGGATTCTTCGCACCCCCTGCCCTACCGTAACTGAGGCCGCTGCTGTGACCCAGAATTGTAGGGCGGCAGGGAACTAGGGCCGTGGTTTTTGTCTACTATTCATGGGGGGATATATGCCCATACTCACCACGCTGGGCGAGCCGGTTGGTGAGCGCAGCACAGAGCCTCGCACCAGTGACGCTGCCGCCCGCCACTGGCCAGAGATATTTGGCTTTGCGTTTAGTCGGTTATACCGCCAACGGTTCGGTCGCCAGAGCCTCGTCCGTTGTCCAGCAGGGTGCACCACGGGCAGGTGAGGTTGGCACTCTTATCTCTTTCTAGCAAAACAGAATTTTACGTGGAGTTTAGATGGCCGAACTGCACAATGACGTCACCGGTGCACTTCGGATCTCTCTGTCTAATTAGCAGTTTAAAATATGCTTGTATCATCCGTATTTCTTGACCGATTTTAATTTTAATTTCACTTATGGTGATGTCTTTTACGGTATTGTCTTTATGTTTTGTTGACAAATGCGATTTAAAAAATCCATGCATATTCCCTATTAATATTATTAAATAAAAACAATACTTAATCGCATCCTCACGGCGGGACATTTGACAAAAAAATACTCACTCATTGTTTTGAAACTAGGCACGTTACGAATGTCATAATTTTCACATTCGTGAATGCGTGAATGTGCTTACAAATGTTCCTAACAGCCTTATTTTAAACTGGCGACTGACTGCCGCATACAGAGACGTTTTGTAGACAATTAAGTCGCTCCTTTTCCAAACTACGATTTAATCGTGACTAACTGACTCTTGAGTGAGGCGGTTAGACTAATATCTTATTGACACTAAAAGAGAATGCTTTGTGAGTTAAAATATATAAAAATCTTTGGTCATTACAAAATTTTCAAATTTACAGCCCAGTATTGAATCGTCTGTGTATCAAAATGGTCAACTTCGCCAGTTGACACAGTAGCGAAATGTCAAGCGTAAATAACGTCTTTAACGTAATACACGAAAAAATTTTTTGTCAGATATCAACTGTATTTGTATCGCAGTGTTCAATTTGGTGTTTTCTTGATTTTAATTTTGTCCTATGTACATTGTTGCAGGCTTTGTTACATCTACAGATTTAATGGTGCATGAGACTTGCCACAATAAGGCCACTTGCTACGGCTGTAACCAGAAGTTCGACACCTTCGAACAGCTCACGAGGCATCGTGTGCGCTGTACAGTTATTATTAATAAAGAACTGCCTAAGCCTAAAACGCTGGAAGACGTAAAAAGGTAATAGCATAAATTGATACGCGCGAAAAACATCTGGTAGTTTATGCTGTTTGGTTAAATGGTAACTCCTTTAACCTTATTGAGTTCCAGGCCCAGGCAAAATTAATAAAAAGTTTTTATTTAGTAACGGCAGCGGCCGAGAAAATGAATGAAATTAAATACCATACTACGAGGTGTTTTACTTTTTAAAACTATGTTTGGACTAGGGTAACTAACTCCAAGCAGCCAAAGGTTTATTTTCCTTGTTACTGTCATAGACTAACAGCGTTTACAGCGTATTTAAGTGTTACAAATAGTTTTACTTTTGTTTTAAAGAAATAGCGTTCATAAATAATGAATTGACGAAATAACTTAAACGCGTAATGAATGTTATAATTTAAACAATGTTTTATTTAAATCGAATTTATTACGTTAAATTTGTGTTTTTATTTAAGGGCTTTATTTCAGTTTCATTCTAAATTGTACCTGTTTTGAATGTAAATAGTGCATTGGGAGGCCCCGCGTACCTACGTCTCCCTGATATGTATTCCTGGTTCTATTTTATTTAGCACCCTTAACTTAGGAAAACCAAAAACAAACCAAGGGCCTCTTTATACAATTTGCTACTAGTACGGGCGGTGGTAGTGTCACCCAATGTATGGAGAGGTCAAAATTTGGTATCGGATGAATTCACTTGGCACAGATGTATTCTAGGACATACTGAGCTGATTTAGCCAGGTAGCCATCAGCCACCCCCTGGGGGGTAGGGACGGGGTATTACAGCGTACAAGTTACAAGCCGCCGCGCTTCGGATAAAAAATTATATCGGCTTTATATTATACTTATTATCGAGTGTGGTGTCACTTTCTGATAAACCATAGATGTGGCTTTCATTTTTAATGTAGGTAATATAATAAATACACTCCTTCATATAAATTTATTAAGATACATAATGAAGTTTCAGAACATTAGCTTATCTTTTTTGTTTCAATACACAATATTTTACAATATATGTACAACATCATATTTACAAAAAAGACGGATAAAAAGCCCAATTTATGCAGATTAAAAATATATATAGTTTATATTTATACCATTTCATTAAGACGTGTAGAATAAATAAAAATACCCGCACGGCAGCGCGAATTAAGACAGCTTGTGGAACTAACTGAGACGAGAACTCGCCCCGCAGCATTGAAATTTATCTACCACCTCGAGTGTGGTGTAATGTTTTTGATAAATCGGGCATGAGGAATTCATATTTGAGACATTTAACGTTTACTAGAAAAAAATGTAAAATATTGACGAGAGTATCAAAATTGGTTTTCTTTTTTTTTATTAAATAGTCAGTATCTTTAAAAATACTTAAGTTTTTGCAAAGAAAAAAATAACATCTTAAGAAACATTTATTCGGTTTAAAAAATATAATTTTTTTATTTGTAGTTATCATACAAAGTATATCTGAAAATAAAATCGATCTTCCAAGTCAATATTTTAAAATTACTTCTAGTAAAATTATGAACATCTCAATCTCACCTGTTGGTCTCAAGCAACCCTTCCCTGTAAAGTACGGTGGGCTTGGCTTGGGCTACTTAGTGACGTGGCCCTCCCAGCTTTCCTCTCTTCGATCCACAATACAGTTAGCCTCATTAGTGAGATTCTAAACTTTTCCAACCCTACTGATGTTCAGGTGTCGTGCTTTTTCGATCCAGAGGATGCTTGGCGTGTCTGTAACCCGGGTTAGAATTTGCCAGTCGAAAAAGCTAGCCAAGCAGCATGGGACCTTATTTCTGTCAAATTTGCCATCGCAAACTTATGGAAAATAGTCAAAATTCATCCGAGAAGGCCCGTTGCTCCGTAGGAAGGTCTCTTTTAGATCCTTATACTTTAAGGATAGCAGCGTGCCTCCGCCACGGTCTTAGTCTACGAGCCGCATCCTTGTTGCCGTAGTCGACGACCTAGGACACCACGGTCCGTGTTACCAATCCAGTGCTGGTCGAGTTAACAGACATGCATCGATGACCTATTTGATCTGTCGTGTTTTAGCACAATTTTATTCCCGGCTTCGCATGAGCCCACTGGCCAATGGATGAAAAGAGACCCGACGAATGCACTTTAGTACCGTGGCATCTTGGTTTTCTTTGTCGGCGTAGGACGTCACTTGCTTTGATACACTAGCACAGTCTCATGTATACGGTTCTGCTCGCAAGCCAGGGACCGCCGCAGACCACACCCAAACCATCGAGTGCCGCAAATACGCTTTTTTAAAGCCAAATTACGTAGTTGTTTCACTTGCTTTGGGCCGTGGTCATCTGACACAGAGAAATTTATAAAAGAAGTGACAGATAAATTAATCAGCTTCTGGCGACCACAGGCAAGGCTCCTTTTTTGCCTCATGACTGAGCATCGCAGTGCAGCGGAGTAACGCTGCGAGTGCCCTCGGCACGATGCCGCAAGTGGGTGCAATGGAGGGGTCAGCTGTAGTGCAACTTTTTATACATACATATAGTACAAATCCTTTTTCGAGAGCGAATCCACTTAGCTTTGTACCTGACAGACAATACCCATTATCTGCATTGTTCAGTGTGGCCAAACTGCCACTTGAAAATGAAAAGCATCATAAGTGCAAACAACTTTTACACTAAAGTATTCTTTAAGTCAAATGCAGTAAGGTTTATTGTTAAACAAAGACGCAAATATGTTGGTCACTTTGTATTTAAAAGAATAGTGAAGTACGCATTGATGCTTAGAACGACGAACACAATTTGATCCTTGAACGATGTACTTGTATATACTAATAGTTGCGTACTAATTTGGTATAAAAAATTAAACAAGTAATAACAATTGAAAATATACTTTATTAACTTGAATCAACTTGTCATATAGATAGAGAATTAAATCAGGTAAAGTAGGTAACATAAAAATACAATGAAAGATAAATTATACAAAATTATAAATAAATAAACTATAGAGAATTTGAACTGTCGTCAGAATCTTCGTCGTTAACATTTACTATAATTGAGGGGTGAGTATATAGTCTAGACATTTCAGATTCCAGTTTTATTAAATGACGGCCGCAATTTGCCCAGTTATTATTAGTTAAGGTTATTGAATGTCTTATAACTTGCAGAACACCTTCACTAAACTTTGGGTCGGTATTATGACTCCGGACATATTTTTTAACGCAGCTCCACATGGGTTATTCCCATCTTCCAACCTATCCAACCCAGGTATATGGAAATTTTGCCATATACCTGGGTTGGATAGGTTGGAAGATGGGAATAACCCCTCCACATGAGCTCGATCGGGTTGAGGGTGCAATAGTACGGTGGTAATCTTAAAATTTCACAACCTTTCATTTTTGCCATTTCATCTACAAAATAACATTTTGAAAAAGTGTGTAATTTTATTATATTCAATAAATGATCTTTTTTTGCTTTTTCAGGAAAGTCAATATTATGCTTGTTTAAAAAAAAATTAATGTCTCCTTTTCTGGTGCTCGTGCACGGGATTAATTCTTTTTGTCGCGAGTGATACCGAGCGTTGTCCATTACTATAATGCTCCCCTGCGGTATGTTGGGTAGTAATTGGTTTTCAAACCATTTCTCAAATAGTCGAGCATCCATATCTTGGTGATAATCTGCACTGCAACTAGCTAAATTTTTAGCTGACAAAAGCAACTCTCCGTTTACCCAGCCACTTGCAGAACCCGCGTGTAAAATAATAATCCGTTTTCCTCTTGATGCCGGAACGTTCAATGCACACGTGTTTCCATTTCTTTGCCAACCCTTCTTTAAAACGTCATGCGTATCGTACCAAGTCTCGTCTAAATATATGATATTTCTTCCATCCTGGCGAAATCTTCTTATTTTTTCTAAATAGTCATCACGCATATTTAACAGTCTCGGCGAATCCATTATTGTTTTCCTTGGGTCGAGGGTCTTATACTTGATTCCAATGTGTTTGAAGTACTTTGTCAAGTACGAGCAGGAATACGGGAAAACTGCGCCATCTTTAGTTAGCTCTTCATGTATTTGTTGAACTGTGGGTGACACATTTTTTGCAAAAAAAACCTTCGACTAGACGAATAATGAAATCTTTTGTGAAGTTGTATTTTTTTTTTAATTTGTTGCTGCTCTTAACGGATTTATTCTTTGGTGTATGTGTCACGATTCTTGTTACCGTAGCAATACTGACATTTGTGAGTTGTTGTTTGGCTTTATATGGACCTTGTTCACTTCGAATTTTCTCATAAACATGATAAATAACTTCCCTTACATTCGGGTCAATAGGTCCTTTTTTTTTGTGATTATCTTCCCACGGCCGGAACATTTCACAATATTTTGGTGACTTTATCAATGTCCAAAATCACTACTGACCTCGTCAATGTAGTATTCAGTCAGTAGCAGGCAGAGTCCGTGAAGTGAGAGCCGTGTTGTTTGTATGACAGTACCTATTACAAAAATCCAATCAGCAGCAGGCGAAGTCCATGAAGTGAGAGCCAAGTCGTTAGTAGCACTAAACCACAAAAATCCAATCGCTAGCAGGCGGAGTCCATGAAGTGAGAGCCGAGTCGTCAAATTAAATAACTGCTTATATTAGAGATAAAACACAACCGTTGCAAATAGCACCACAGAAGTGACTACCTGACTTTTTCGCTAAACTGATAAGAAATGCGTAAACAACCCCTCTACAATCCATAATGATGAGTCATCTTCAAGTGAAAGTTGACTAATTATATCGTCGGTGATACTGCAAAACCGCGTAACCAACAAATTTATTATAGAGCAAAATGAAACTTAACACCTTAGAAAAAAAGTGCATTTTGCTCCACATTAAAAATGTTACTTACACGGTTTTGCAGTGTCGCCGACGATATGCAACTAAGTATTTGCACTATTGCACCTACAACCCAAGTTCATAAAGTATATTGTTAAATTGTTGTTACTTGTTTCCGCATAGCATGTACATTGTTCAAGTATCAAATTGTGGTCGTCGTTCTTAGCATCGATGCGAACTTCACTGTTCTTTTAAATACAAAGTGACCAACATCTTTGCGTCTTTGTTTAACAATAAACCTTACTGCATTTGACTTAAAGAATACTTTAGTGTAAAAGTTGTTTGCACTTATGATGCTTTTCATTTTCAAGTGGCAGTTTGGCCACACTGAACAATGCAGATAATGGGTATTGTCTGTCTCCGACACGCTAAAGCCCGATTTACATTGGTCAAGGACAGTGGCAAGGACAGTGGAGTAAAAAAATAGAAAGCAATTCTATTTGGACCCACTGGTAAGGCAACTTGACTCGCTACTATCTGACCAGTTTACACTACTGTACTGTCCACGGTCACTGTCCACTGTCCTTGACCGATGTAAATCGGGCTTAACTCATCGTCCCGCAACAGCCATTTTCCATCAGTTAGATTAAGTCTTCAAATGTTAGGTTTATGTTTTTCCTCGCTAAACGCGTAGTTTTCTTGAACAGCTCGGTGAAAACGCAGCCTTAAAAATAAACTTATTTTATACTCCTTCTTTCTAGAACTATAGCTGCAGAGCACAAGTGCTTGGAAGACGAAGATTTGGCAACTGCAGAGCAACTGCAGTGTCACTTGTGCCCGGAGAAGTTTAGCGACTCGTACTACATGAAGATCCATCAGGAGATCCACCACAACCCCCAAGAGCAGGCGCCGCCGCCCCAGCCCATGGCCCCGATGGAGACAGCAACGCTTGAAAGAATTTTTAGTGAGGACAAATAAATAATTACGACATTCTAAATCAACTATAGCGATACCAGAAAATTGTGAGAACTATCATAATCGTGAGAATCATGGGCACTGTAAATTAATAATGATAAGATTTCGTAAAAGATCCGACCCTTATATTTATAGGGTTAAGCTTGTATATAATGCCTTTTTTCTGACTTATTATCAGTGAGGACTGAGAGGCCTATGATAATTTAAAGGAAAACAGAACTAGTATGGTCTAACGCGATTGTAAAAAAACGTTGATTTGTAAAATAATTCATACGGCAGAAGAAGTTAGCCTTGACCACATGCTAGACCTTCCCGATCTTGGAAATTGTTTAATGTGTAGCGTAGCAAAAGGGCAGGCCGCCGGCCGGCGTGATGATTAACAATTTAGCCCAAACCTTAAGCATAATGTGGTTTTGTAATGCAGATTTTTTCATCAAACTATACACATTCTGTTCATTTGCCAATATTCACCCAAGGCAAATATTAGTCTGTAACTAGCTTAGAGCGTAGGATTCGTTAATCGCCGTTCCCTTAAAAACGTAGTGATCTTTCCGGGATGAAGATCGGCTAGTTTGGACTGCTAGGTGAACAATTACAAGGGCGTGAATAAAAGAAAGGTCCAGTAGACAAATTACTCGAGAAGTATCTGTAATTAAACCATCGCCGAGTTTTCCTTGTATATGAAATGTGGATATTTCATAATATTATAATTCGCAAAAAGGTCTTAAAATATTTTGCTTTGTACGCAATCATGTGTCCTTTAGAAATAATACGTAAGTATATTTAAGTCGGACACGACGGATATTTATCTAACGGTAGTATATTATTTAGAGGTCTAGGACGGCTATGATATTAAACAATAATTAAAACCGTTTTAATCCAGTCAAATCGAGTTAAATTCGCAAAAAACTAGAACTACCGGATCTAACACAAGAAGTATTGTGTAATTTAACTGTTTTATTTTTAAAAACTCACTAAACAGCGTTAAATAATGACTGGTCTCCATGGAATTGTGTACTAGTGTGGTGCAGGCGTCTAATAGTAGGGGAGCTCAAGGTGCTAATTGGGGATTTACTCGAGCGTCACGGGGGACCTATTACATTTTGAAGATTAGATGGTAGAAAGGAAAAAACGTTATATGATGTGTATCCTTTCAGCGGTGGGGGAAGCGTGTACAGGTTTTCAAAAATGTAAAAAAAAACAGTCGATTTGAAATACTCGAGCGCGTCAGATTTTGATAGTGTATAACTCCCACGTGTCTCTGATAACGGAGGCATGTTAATCTGCCGGTTTGCAACGTATGGTGGGGGTAGCCGTACGGAAGGGTTGAAAATGAGAAAAAAAAGGCTGGTTGTCAAAATTGAAAAGTAATATTTGTAGGCAATTGTATGGGAAAAAAACAAGTGTCTCTAATTATGTGACCACCACTGTATATTCGAGCGCGTCAGATTTTCAGAGGGGATGTTAAGTGAACCCGAAAGAACCTCCCATTGCAAAGACTAACGATTCGGACGTGACGCAAGCTATTGGCGGCTTTTTGAAAATGCAAAAAATAATCGACATATTGAAAAACTCGAGCGCGTCAGATTTTTGATACTTCGGCTTATGGAAATCGTCAGAATATATGTTTTCTATCATCCTTGAACTATTTCCTCCAAATAAAATAAAAAACGACCGCGCTCGAGAAAATCAATGTCACGTTTTTTTTGTAAATTTGTGACCCTCCCATCCCCTTGCGTTACGCTTAAATCGTCAGATTATTGAAATATATACTTTTTTTCATGTAATTAGTACCTTACCTTAATTTGACGCGCTGGATTATTTCAAGCTATCGATTTTTTTTTACTATTCTGATCGGTTATCCTGGACGCACGTTCCAGGATAAAGTGTTCATATATGCTGGAGGTACTCAACAGGGTACAAGGATGCCCCCTTATTTTAATCTGCCGCGCTCGAGTAAATACCGAAATCCCCTCTTGGGCTCCCCTACTATAATGTTTCGTATACTGAATAATACATTAAATATGTTCAAGCCGGTGTCAAGTAAACAATATCATCAATGTAACATACTTCGATATTATTCACGTATTATTTTAGTTTACGAAATATTACACGCAGAACTCGGTCATGATTTAACGCTGTTGATTTTTGCATAAATATTTTTATTTCGCTTTATAGTGAATGTAATATCATTATGTGATTCGTTACAGCACATATACACTATATTAGGAAATAATAGATTAATGCAAGTTCCTTGCCACCCTTTACAAAATATCGCTGTTCATGATGCAGGGACGTTAATCGTTGGGGAGTTCTCTTGGTACTTCACCATCTGTTTCACTTTCCCTCATGCATTAACTATAATAAGTAAAACTAGCTTGATAATTTTAATAAAGAAATTTGAACGCTAACTGTGAAATATTTATCATTAAGGATAATATTTAAAATCTTACAAAATGCTAAAACTTTTTCTTATTCTTACAGAAAATACTAAAAAAATGCCTGTACGTAGTCTTGCCATAAATTTGGTCCTACATGAAACGACATCTATTTTAAAAATAAAAGAAAGTATATAAATAAATCAGGGTTATTTTTATTCATTATATTATACAGATTCTAAAAAAAGAAATATTTGTTCAAAATGTCCTCCTTTTACTTTACACACTCCTTCAAACGCTCCGGCCACTCGTCTTTGATTGCACGGACGGTATCGATGGGTATTGGAGCCGCTGCCCGCACTAAATCTAACTCAAAGAGTAGTGTAAAATACTGGGAAAAGGGAGCCCTCTCACGGGTTATTCATGCAGACTAATTTGAAGCCCCATCTAGATTTCTGAACTAGTACCATTGATATAGGTATAGGTCTGGTATGTATGTGTGTATGTGTGTATATATATATATATATATTAGTACATTACTGCACAGACCGGGAAATAGGCCGTTGCGGGACGGGTAGAGTTAGCGTGGCCGAGACGCAGTCGAGGCCGCGCTATATACGAGTCCAGCAACCGCCCTTCCCGGTCGAGGCATGCAATAGTGCTTTTCTCCAACAATGCGAGAAAATATAACACAAATTGTTAAAATAATAAACAGGTCAAAATTTCCTTGAAAAAAAAGAACAGAAACACTTAAAAGTATTGAAACAAAGTATTAATTTCAATAAAATATGGTTTAAATTATAACATTAATTACGCGTTTATGTTATTCCGGCAATTTATTTTGTTTAACTACACAATTTCTATAAAAAAAAACCTCATACTATTTGATACACTTTTAAATACGCTGTAAACGCTGTTTGAAAATGTTTGACTTTTTAGTCTATGACATTTAAAAAGTAAAATATACAAGGAAGGATTTTGATACGAGTTTTTGTTAAACGGCTGTTTGGAGTTAGTTATCCTAGTCCAAACATGGTTTTAAAAAGTAAAACACCAGGTACGTAATGAAATTTGTATACATTTTCGCGGCCGCTGCCGCTGGTAAATAATAACTTTTTTTTTTTTAATTTTGCCTGGTCCTGGATCTCAGAACTTCGCGGGCTGATTTTACGACAGTAAGGTTGACATTTCCGAGCATGAGGGAGAAAATATATATACATACCTATAGCTAGCTACAGATAGGTATTCTTAAATTTAAATGGCTTTGCTTCCCAGTAACAACAAACTATTTTGCTCTCGTCTTGTCGTAATTCGATTCGATTGATATTAATCTGAATCTAAAAACTACGACGAGACGAGAACAAAATAGTTTGTTACTGGGAAATAGCTAATAGCTAGGGTGTCTAAAATGAAATGACAACAAATAAGTACTATTTTATAGCTTTATTTTCCATTTTTACCATGTTTACCTACGTTTTTTCTATTATTTTTGTGCAGCTATTTTTACTTCGTCATCCCCATCATATATTAACTTACCGGATTAAATCCGTTTTACCGATCGATACCAACTATAAATTATTACATTAAATTTTACACGAAATACTTTAAATCACACCACAGAATCACACTCAAATAAAACCGTGGCCATGTTAAATGACTGGTACCGTGAAACCGTCCAATTTTGCCCTTGATGGATTTTTTGCCCGCTGAGTCAAAAATAAGCTAACATTTGAATAAAAAAAAAAATACAGTATTTTAGTAACTTTTGATTGTATTAGTAGAAAACAGGTTATACTTATGGCAAAACTACGAATTGCTTTTGGTTCCAACTTCATTCAGTTGACTGTCACAGCTTGTCAAAGTGGAAGCGTGTTTGTTGCGGGCGAAATGTGTCTACAGTGTTTTTAAAATATTGGAAAATGACGAAGACAAAGGTGAGTGTTTGTTTTTGTATAATATAAACAAAAGATATCAGAACATTTACTCATTGCTTTTTATGCAGCGAGTAGCTTAAATCGTGAATTAAGATGGCGGGCAATTTTAACCGCAAGTGTAGCATCTCGTATCTGTCAATTTTGCCCGCTCTTAAATATGTACTAGGGTTGTCACTTTTTCATTTCTCACTTGCTTTAATTTGGGTTAAATTATATATTTGGGTGTGATATTTTTATAACTGCAAAAGAAAGGCTGACTTTTGTTACCAATGACTAGATAAAAGTTTTGTAATTGAACTTATATGTACCTACTGCATTAAAAAAATTGTACCACTAAAATGATTTATTAATTTTCAAACATTATCAAACAGGTTTTGACAACACTAACACTTACGAGTTAGTTGTATGAAAACAGTTGTAAATTAGCGGGTAAATTTGCCCACCTCTTTCTAGACGAATTTATTATTATTTGCTTATTGGTTTTAATGTTTTTGGGCCAATTTTACCCAAAACTCTTTGTGGTCCTTATACATGAATGCTCTAAGAGCTATAGTTTGGTAAATAATGGGCTTGGGCAAATATGGACGAAAGTGAAGGTAATTTGGCCCGCCATGAAAATATCAAATCGCTTGAAATTCTTTAAAAATAAGGACTATTTCTTTATTGTAACACAATGCTATGATTAGTTAGACTATAATTTACACATAAAAAAGTATATGAAACCTTAAATTATGCATATTATTATTTTAAAATAAAAGTAACTTTTGTATTCATTTTCAACGCCAGAATATTTTTCAATGATTTTATATTTAATGATAACATGCATGCAGTGACATCTATCTGAGACTCATGATAATAATCGGTGTTTTAACTGTTCAGAAATGAAGATGGCGTGACTATCGATTTAACATAGCCCAATATAGGAGACTGTCCCCCCTCTGATCTAACTTGAGACACTCAACATTACGACGAGGTCTAGAGCAGGCTTTCTCTTCCAAAATATTCCTCAACCCATAGTCCCAGGGGTTGAGAACTGGGCTTCCGGCTGAAGATTGGCCGGAATAAATTCGGGTAAATTAGACGCTAACCACCGTTGTCTTGTCTTAGCTTTATGTGCGGGGGCAGAGTCTTGTTGAAATATCCAGTGCTTCAAGGCAATTAGAGTATCTTTTAGCGGCTTAACGACTCACTTCAAAATGTTGTTTTGATAGTTCGCAGCACGTAGTTTTAGCCCCCGTTCACAGAAATGAAGCTCTGTGACCCCTTCATACGATACTCCCCACCAAATCACGACGTATGCAGGATGGTGGCCTCTTTCCACCCTTGGAACTTTTTCAGAAGCTTCTTGGGAATTGTAAGCATATAATTTATCATATTGGCGTTTGAATTTTTGCCCCACGGTAAAGATTTTTTCCATCTGTCGCCGCTACCACAACACTTTAATTATGACGGGAAAAAACTAGTCAACCTAACGTTTGCATATTCTATGTATAGGCTTCATACTTTCGATTGGTATGTAATTTGTCTAATAAGCAAGCCGGTGCAATTTTCAAAAAAGTTCAATTTTTAATTTTCAATTCAATATACACTGGACTGAATTTTTTCAGTCAACCCTTTCGCTACATATTACTTAACATATTAAATTTGATATAAAATACTTTTGATCGAATAAGCAGCTC
This sequence comes from Acleris cristana, assembly GCA_948252455.1. Taxonomy (NCBI): domain Eukaryota; kingdom Metazoa; phylum Arthropoda; class Insecta; order Lepidoptera; family Tortricidae; genus Acleris; species Acleris cristana. The sequence goes on along the minus strand of OX411772.1, from coordinate 25,445,512 downwards.
GGTGAAAGTCGTCTCCTCTTCGGATCTTAGACCATTATTTCAAAAAGTATAAGGGCTAGTGAAAGAACCTAATAATAATGCCAAATTTTGTTAAATTTAGAATGCATATATTTAATTATCAACAACAAGAAATTAAACACCGAACCCTGCAATCACAGCCTTAAAACAAGGTACACAGTAAATGAGTCGCTTAACTTCATACACGGATAAGTCCATGCAAAAAAGGTCAACGGAACTAGCGTCTTTTTTCAAACAAATTAAGTTTTAAATTCGTATACCAAATTTCAAGAACATATCCGAGTTTAAAGTTAAGCCACTCAAATAATAACATAAGTACAGAATTTCTTAAAGAAATTATAATAGTTTTTGCATTATATATATCACAAGTAAATACAATCTCTATTTACCTTAGATTTTTCCTACAGGATCGAAATAGCTCACTATAGAGCCTCTATGTACAGAGCTCCATACGTTATAGATGTGTCATGTGAAGCTGTTAGTTAAAAGTGTTTAAACCCACAACCTCAGGTTTGTCAACTAGCATATAAGACCATTAGTCACCCATGGCTGTAGGTACTGACTGTAATATATCAGACAAAAATGTAATACTCAACCAATTCTTAAATTCTACTCTTTTCTACAGATCGATTCACAAGAGTTGGTACGAATGGATTGAACGAAAATAATATCACCATCATTGTGTGAGTGCCGTCCTTTGAACCGATGCTCGAATTTCAAACCGAAAATCTGTTATTATTTTACACACTTGTATACTTTCGTTCACTCATTCAACCCATTCGTGCCAACTCTTGTGAATCGACCTGTACATATCGCACTGCTAGATCAAAACAGTACTTAACTCAAAATACGACTGTATTTTAAAATCAACTTTAATACAACTTTTATGAACTTGAAACAAAAGTAACAAGGATTTTGAGTTGATACTGTTTTGATCATATTTTGGTTAAATTTCATTACCCAAATAAATTTTAGCAAGTGTTTTATTTTGCCAATGCAATGTTTGGCATAATTATAATACGCAAATTTTCAATTTCAATGAAATTTTAACGTTGATACCGATGTTTAGTTGTATTATAATTGGGGGGCTACGTTTTGGCGCTGTAGCGGTCCCGTAGCCCTCTCCTAAAGCGATTGGCGCAAATCCCCGGGGGTTTTAGTCCGCGCAAGTCGGACATATCCCGTCCTGGCCACCGACGGGGCGGGTATCAGTGGCGTGCACTCCATAAAGACAGAAAGACACTGTCTACCCCACTTTAAATACAGAATGTAATGTTTTTATCTATTATCAATCAACAAAATCAATAATTTTTAAATTCTAGATTAGCGCCATCTGTCCGCTCATCAGTGTATCAATTTGTTAAATTAGTTTCGATTGCTCTAACGCGATGACACGACGACGGCGCTGCACTAGCGGCGCAGCCTACCTTGCGGCGAAGACACAAACTAATCATGTCTCAAAATAAATATCGAAAGTCAATATATCTAAAGTTAAAATATCGAAGTCAAAAATATCGAAAGTTACAATATTGAAAGGCCAAAACATATACCAACCTAGTTATACCGTCCTACCGTTTAAAAATATCGAACGATACAAACACCAACAGTTAAAATATCGAAGGTTACAAAATCGAACGGTTGACTTATCTACAGTCGTAATACCTACGTCTAAAATGCCACACGATTAAAATATCGAAAGTTCAGATTTTCCTCATTTTTATGATCTATGTTTATTTGCAAAATGTAAGGCCGCTGATAGTTGCTATTTATAAATTGTGGGTACCTATGCATGGCTGCTTTAATACAAAAGCAATACACATCAAAAACGAATATATGTATTTAAAACATAATAAAAATATTTTTTAACTGTGTTGCTTCTGTATCTAAGCAACGGTATGAGTAATACCGGGGCGATAAAGTTTCTCACACTATAAAATGAGGTCCGATTATCACGATTTTTGAATATGTTGTAGTGATTATGAAAAACTAGGTCTGGTCGTTTCTGTTTTTTGTTTCTTAAATTTGTTTCGTACTAAGAAATATATTCTTGGAAAGGAAAACGCACAGAAAATATCTACCTACGACATATTCAAAAATCTGAAAAATCAGTCTAGTTTTACGGGGAGAGAAACGTTATCGCATTTTGTATGGAAATTTTCAGCCTCAAGGTCCTGTTCAGTGAAGTGAGCGAGCGTAGCGAGCGAACCGGTCTGGTTCAACAGTTCACATTTCAACCTAACACTCCTCTTCGCTACCCTCGTCGTCGTACATAACTTTTAGAATTCAAGCGCTAATCTATACATTATGGGAATGAAACAGGCTGTTAAAGTCGGAACAAAATTCATTTGGTCGGTACTACATTATTTTATGCTATTAGGTCCTTACCTATGAAATTGGCGTTTTATATGGAGAATTTTATGAAAAACGTGGTTTTCATACATTTAATTTTGCGGATTATTTAGTAACGTCAAATGCAAACCAAACAAAATTCTGTCAGGAATATTGGACACTTCTAAGCTATATTATACATATCTTTATCTACACTCATATCATAAACCCTCTATGATGCGTTCAGAAACCGCAAATTATGACCAGCATAATAATCATAAGAACATCAATTTCGATGTTCTTATGACATTCAAATTTCGAACATCTCTGAAAAACGAAGCATTTTTGATTAGACCTCTATTCTAAATCAGTCGAGATGACATTTTATTGAAAATGAAATGTCAATTTCACACAACTTTGACATATCTCGCACGTTACTTGATATCGAACGATTTGATAGTTGACGCTTATTATAGTTGTCTCTGAATTAAAAAAAACAACTTGTCAAATTTTGATTTGCCGCCACATTTGACGCTTATTTTGTCTGAAAAATAAGTTTGTTGTGTTGTTTTTTTCGTAAATAATTATTGTATTGTACGACTACTTAAAATGAGTGATCAAGATAGTGATCATGATCACGATATTTCGGAGACGCCACCTGATATCAGGGATAAAGCAATGAGCGTCGAAAATATGTTGTTGCCGTCAAAATCCACGAACATGATTCTACTATCAAAACTGGAAAAGTGGAATTCAACCACCGCACAATTAAAACTGTAAATAATAATTATTACTTACAATAAATAATTGTCTCTGTTATATCATTTCTTTTTTGTATTATTTTACTAATAGCTCTAATCAATGCTGCAATGCCGGTCATTACATGCGATTTCTGAATACATCATAGAGAGCTTTGATGATATGTGTGTAGATAAAGCAGTGTATGTAACTGTACATAATAAGCATTAAAATACTCGTGAGATGCTATTATGAAACTCGCCTTCGGCTCGTTTCATAAACATTCACTCGAATTTTAATGCCCCTTATTATGCAACAGTCACATAAACTACTATAATTACTTAAAAATAGTTAGCTTTATAAAACTCTGCGTAATTGAAACACTTGAACTCACAGCACATGAAAAGAGTTGAGTTCACACTTTAATTTTAAACACTAAGTAAGAAATTGAACCATATTATTTGTATCTAAAACCTTTGTAACAATCAAATTTAAAAATAATTTGGAAGTTAAAAATGAAATGAATAAATTCCGTACGAAATAAAACACGTAAAAATAACGCCAATTTCATAGGTAAGGACCCAATACTTAGAGATTAGAGTTATAGGGTAATTATTGTGACCCTTACATTTATACTTACATACAATTATATGCCAATTGTTATTGTTGACTCAATGCTCTTTTAATTATTTATTTGATTGTTGTAAAAATATATTACGATTCGACTGCCTGAATTATTGTTATTTTATTATCATAGTATACAGTTAGCGTAACATATATACTGTTATGCTGTGTAATTATTTTTTAAATAAATATATCGTATCAGCCAAAGTGGCCAAATAGTTCATCACACCATACAAAATATATGGCGTTATGAATTATTTGGTCACTTTGGCTGTTACAATATATTTGATGCTGACTGTACAAAAATAAGTCGACATTTTGGACTTACATTATTTCTTTTATATATATTTAGATTCATTTGATTCTATCGAATCATCGAAGTGATTTATATATTTTTAGTAATCATTTAATTTTTATATATGTAATTGAGCCATACTAACCGTTCGATATTTCAACTTTCGATTTTTTAACTTTAGATGTATCGACATTCGATGTTTGATTACATATCCAACAAGTACGTTCGATATTTCAACCATCGGCATAATAACCGTTCGATGTTTCAACTTTCGATGTTTCGGACTTCGATGTTTTAACTTTAGATGAATCGACATTCGATGTTTGATTACATACCCAACAAGTACGTTCGATATTTCAACCATTGGCATAATAACCGTTCTATTTTTCAACTTTCGATGTTTCGGACTTCGATGTTTTAATGTTAGATATATTAACTTTCGATATTCAGATATGTAACCCTCAAAATATCCATGTACTGCCCCGTAAGTAGCCTCCTCCTTGGATGAAGTAGTGTGCGCTCCTATAAACGCGCGGCACACAATATAACCATACTCACGCACATAAACGCAGTTTAACGCAGCGGATAGACAGTGTCTTTCGTGCCGAGCGCCTACGAAGGCTTCCGATTAAATCCGAACTGTTTACTTGGCAATTTTAAAGAGTTGAATTGCTTGAAATTATTGAAATAATCCGTTAAAAATACGTTAAATACGGTGTCATTTCATTTTTGCTGGATGCGTTTGAAGGATAATGTTTTTTTTTAGTCGGCCATTGTTTGTTGTTGGTGTCTCATGGTGAGAGCGGTAAATAAGAATTGAAAGAGTGTTACCGAAAAGTTACAGTTTAGTTGAAAAAATTGTCAATTTCCATTGTGAAAGTTGTAGTGGTGGTGTGTGTGTATGCTAAATATTAAAGATAATGCGTTTTCAAAACTTTCTTTCGCGGAAAAAACGCAATTAATCGAGAAAGGTCCGTGTACACCGGAATTGGAATTAGTGCGAAAAGGAAAAAAAGTAAATCGCAAATTCAACACCAAACAATATAAAGCATATTCTTGGCTAACAGGTTGCATCCACAATAGAGGTGAGACGTACTAGTCAAATCGCGTACTGAGTCTTCCGAGTACGCGTCCACAAAAAGACTAGGTCCAAAGACTAGTTCCACGAGTATTTAGAAGTACGCGGCTTGTGAGTAAAATATTTGATTCAGTCTTTCCGAGTTGCGAGTGTTGCGAGTCTTAAGTATTAAGAGGTTTTTCTCGGTACGCGGACGCTGACGTCCGGCCCAGGTTTTAGTGACTGAGAGTTTGAGAGTACATATATAATATATATTTCATATAATAACTCGAAAACTTATAAAAGTAAGACTCAGTATTGAATTGACAGAAGATTCAGTATACTTAATCCAATATTATGTTTTGTGTCAATCATTTGGCGGTTACAAAAACTGGTCCACACACACGCATTGAATTGGGTTAAAATGATCCATTCACAATTCTTGAATTGAAAAAAGTTAGTTTTTTATATAATCTTTCTTCGCCCGGTGAAACGAGTCTTTACCTACTCCAAATACACCGCGCTATTTTCGCGTCCTGATCCCGATACGTGTAAAGACTCGGTACGCGTTGGCGCACTCTGATGGGATCGCGTATTTGGACGTCCAAGCAAAAACCTATTCCAGTATATACGTCTCACCTCTAATCCACAACAATCGCTTGTTCTGTTTACCGTGTTTACTGTTTGTTAACACTAAAACAGTGTGGAATGATGCCGGTTAATGATAGTATTATTTTTACCTCTTTTTTGTCTACCCTGTCTAAAATCTCTGTGCACGTCACTGCGGGTATTCAAAGGCATTTCCCCCGGGTCGAAAAACAAGGGTTGTATTCTCTCTCTTCTTTTCTTTAACTTGTCGCCACACAATGCTGAGTGTAGGTCTCTTCGAATTCACGCCATCTCTCTTGGGTTGTATTATAACAATGCTAAAGTTTTCCAATTCGGGCGGAAATGGCTTTAGGAAAAACGAAAATTCGGGCAAACGATGCATTAAGACAAATGAAGATTAGGGATTTCAATATAGATGGTGTAGACCCTTGGTGGCCACATAACTAGGAACGCCTGCGTTTATCCCATACTAAGCCTATAAATAGCACTTACCAAAGTTATGACATTTGACAATCAAGCGAAAAGTTCGAGACCCATTTTATAATTAATTACATTTATCGGTATTTAATAAACCAAGGTTTCAATCGTGGACAAAGTTAAAATTTCGGAAGGATTTAAAAACTCTTCAGCGTTCATTACAAAGTAAAAAAAATATGTTTATAATAAGGACCGTTTTCAACAAAGTTCACTGTATGTCAGTTCAAACCATAGATAATGTTTGGTGCATAATGAAGCTTCTCAAGGGCGAGGTTAGAATACAGGAATACTTCTAAATACAGGCAATTATGTATCGTTGCATACATAATTTTTCTACAACCTTAACCCTTTATATGGATAACGTAAATATATTTGCCCTCATACAATTATTTTTAACTGATTCGGGGTATTTTGCAATGTCCCGTTAAGTGAACAAAAAAGTCTATGAATAAAAATCTGCTTTCCTCGTTTTTAGGTTTCCGTATCAAAATGGTAAAAAAGGAATATATATATATATATATATATATATATATATATATATATATATATATAATTATTAATAATTGAAAAGGGGTTTAGAATGGGGGGTTGAAAAATGAAAGTGGTTTGATTATAGCAAATGGGGTGTCATAAGAAAGGGCTCAATCTGCTCATTTCAAAACCTTTTTGTTTATAATTTCTGGGGTATTCTTTTTGAATTACTTATAGCCAAAAATTTACAAAAAAATGACCCCCCTCCCTCCCCTTATCTCCGAAGTTTATTAACCAAAAAATCTCAAAAAATCCTGAAGTATAGATAATTATTTATAATTTATGGGAAAAATAAAATCAAGTGTTGATTATTTAAAGTTTTTGAGAAATAAGCAAAATGGCTAGTCAAAATGGACCTTATTGCGGTTACCAAGCATAATATTATCTTAAATACGGAACTCCGACTCGCACTTGACCAGTTTTTTTTCTGATAATCATAACTCTTTGGCGATATAAGGTTTTGAAAAAAAACTGTTATTTAGAACAAATCAAGACCACAATATATTTGCTGCTATCCGTGAAGGAAGTGTCTAATATTTATTGAATGAAAGAGTAGTTTGGGTTACCTATTTATTTAGAACACTGATATAATTTAATGCTTCAAAATATTATTTACATGCTAGCGACGCTTTACTCGGATTACGATACCTACTTGGAAATAATATAATGTATTAGTTTACCTAATTATACTAAAACCAACCCTCAGAATCGGGCATTTTGCCTGAGGAGCTATCTTAATTCTTACAGACGTCGCTTGTGCAGCTCGGCCGAAAATAAGAAAATCGTCAAACGTTGAGCTTCTTAACTTTACCACCGCATACACCTTTAGTTTTACATTCCCGGATTTGACTTTGTGTAATTTGAGCACGAAGACACATTTGTATTCGTTATTGTTTCGGTAATTCATAAATATATTGAATAAAGTGAACTATTTCTATAACCTCCTAAGACCCACCATACAACGAAATTTGTCAATGGAATATGAATCTACTGCGAATGAAATAAAGTCAATTTTCTTAATTGATCACGAGTTCTAAAAACAAAAGAAATTTTACTTTACTTCCTTTGCACTAGATCTTTATTTCAATGGCAGTATTTTGTACTATTTTTAGTACAAGAACCCTCAGGAGGATAAATACCTACATTTATTCTCGACAGTCTAAGTAAGTTGCCCGCACTTCCCCCAATGCGCTGTTAAAAATGTTATGTCACGGGGCTGCTTAGAAGTGTCGTAGACGGACAGCGGCAAATATATGGCCGGTCACTCGTAAATAATAAAAAAAAGGTTTCATCTTTCTCGAAAATCACAAAAAAAACATTTGTACTATGCCTACTATCGATTAAGTTATCGATTTATTCTTATAAAAAAAATGTAGGTTTAAGGGTTAAAAGGAAACTACAAAGTTTGTCGTAATTAGTTTAGTTCTTACAGGTGATTTCTAAATTGACAGCGACCAGTCGACCACACAGAAAAACAATGGCGTGATTCGTCATACAGCCTAATTGATTTATATTATTTTTTTATCGTTTCTTTGTGATTATTAAATATAATGCTCTTTGTTTATCTTATTAATTTAATATTTTGGTGATTTTGGCACATTTTTTAATCTTCAAACAATAAAGTATAAGAATTTGAATGTCAATTTTACTCACCAAACGCCATTGTTGCAGTACCTCCGTAGTATCTCTAAGTAGTCTGTGGTGCCGCCATATTACCATTTTGGAAAACAGTCGAATTTACAAATTTTATTGTTTTTTCTATGCTACAATAATTATTATAGAACAGTTACTTGATTAGTCATATTTGTAGGCAATGGTCTGAAAAAATCGCAAGCGTTCCTCATTATGAGACCACCAATGTAGGAAAAAAGTATATTATGTAGGCAGATATTAAACTTAAATTTACTCTGCACTAGGTCGATATTAATAAAGTGAATCAAACAATTTGTCTCGATTGCATTGACATAAAAGTAATCGATATCGGATTAATTACTAGCAGGTGACCCGAGAATTCCCACTAATGATTAAGTATTATACTTAATTGCGATTCAATTCATTAAGTATACGGAGAATGTGTAAGAACAAGTTAATAATATCCATGTATAAATTAATAGTTGCCAGAATGTATTCCTCAGGGGATAAGTTGACCATCATTTGCTGAGTGTCGAAGATCAAGAATAGGCTGAAGATTATGGCTCCTCCAAAAGCAAGAAGGAGTTCCAACCCGGAGCTCTGGATGAAGATTTGCAGTAAGCCTCCAATAATCAGAACACTCAATCCTGCTACGAGCCTGAAATACAAAAACATAACATTCTTTATTTTTCTAAGTATTTCTCCAATTGGAAACTCGTTAATTTTTTTTAATACTTCGTCTTCGATCGGCACCCGTCGGAACTTCGCAACGGTGTCATTTTCCTACACTAACAAACTATGAAGAAAATTTGCTTAAGCAAAGCTATATACGGAAGTGGTGTTTATTTTTAAATTATAGTCACTAAACACAGTATCCGTCATGAATTATTACAATTACTCCAAACACTTTTCGGACTGCATTCCTAACTTTTGTATGGGAGTTAGGATTTTTTTAATTCAGCCTCAAAAACACCTAAATTCAAAGTACCTACTAAAATAGATTTCTAATATCGAAATGTATTTTTCTTATTAGAAAACAAGCATTGTTTATAATCGTAACGCGTACACTTTTAGCCCCAAAAAATCAATTTATAAGTGAAAAAAAAATCAATATGACAGATCAATCAGATCATAGTTAAGTTACAACTGGATTTTATGGTTTAATTTTTCCTAGGTTATGAGATATCGCATATCGCAAAACACTGCTAGTGAGACTTAGGCCGCATTTCACCAAACTGGAATAAGGCCATATACCTAGATTAAACGCCGAATTTGTATAGACTAATCTCGGACTAAGTCTTATTCAAAGTTTGGTGAAATGCAGCCTAAATTGTTATTAATACTTACCTGCCAGTAAATGATGGTTTTTATAATTATTTATGAGTTCACCTAAGTTTTGTCATAAAAGGAAGGCCTAATTTATGACATAAACAGACCTAGGAATATAGGGGCCAAATTAAATGACAGCTAGGGATTGCCTACATCGATAAACTCAATTATCGATGCTTTTCCCATATACTTGTGATCGCTCCAAGTTTTGTTTGTAAAAATATTTTTTTATTGAAAGTATGCAAATGAAACCAAATAGCAACATAATTCTAGTTATTCTCTATTTTAAAAGGATGTTTTAACGTTCACTCATCTTCATCATATTTTTTTTACTCCTAACAAATTCTGATCGTTTATTTTAACAATAGTAAATGGGACAATCATTCTGAAATACACAATAAGGAAAAAAATATGATGATGTTGAATAGAGGTTAAAAAATCCTTTTAAAATAAATAATAACCAGAATTATGTTGCTATTTTGTTTCATTTGCTTACCTTCAATAATAATTTATTTTTTCAAACCAAACTTGGAGCGGTCACTATATGGGAAAAGCATCGATAATTGAGATTATCGATATAGGCAATCCCTAGCTGTCATTTAATTTTGCCCCGTATATTCCTAGGTCTGGACATAAATAATACATACAACATTTTTTCATTGATTTTTGAGCAGAACCACAGAATAAGTAATAGTACAAATACAGAAGCGACTCCCTGTGACAGCAACATGTGAATTTAAACCTACTCAGAACGCGTTAACGATAATAATACAAGTGCACGACACGGAAGTGACCTTGATTACATTTCTGCGATCGATAGTGGGGGCGCTCCTAACTAGGCAAAATGCACCTTAAATCTGCGCCGCGAGTCTGTATTATTTCGCCCGTCATGAGCTTTACTGACTCCGCCCACATCGCAGGGCCGGCAGTTTTTTACCTACTTACTCGTATTCTGTGGCAGTTGTAAGAAAACAAATTGAATTTATTATTAACTAGCTTCTGACCGCGACTTCGTCCGCGTAGAATTAGTAATTTTGCACTCCCACGGGAACACTGATTTATTTCGGGATTCAAGGTAGCCTATGTGTTAATCCAGTGTATAAGCAAACTCTATTCCAAATTCGTCCATCCGTTTTTTAGCAAATAATTTTTTAACAAACTCACGCACTCATAACCTTTCGCATTGATAATATATATTATGCAGGCGCGCGCTCTGGTCGAAATCTTAGTCGATAAAAATACCCTCGGCGCGCGAGTCCGACACCCACTTTCCCGGTTTTCAGTATTTGTAGTTTTGTTGGGGTTTGTACTATGTACATATATAATAATCATACCAAATTTGACGCTTCTGTGTTTTGCCGTTTTTACGATACAACAAAAAGAAAAATGCTTTGCAGTTTTTATCTTAAATTTGTATTGAATAATACAAACTGACAATATCCCAAACGAAGCAAGAAGGATGAAGTTCTTCGACCAATGAGCGCGAGCGGGCTTTGCCGCTCCTATTTACACTCCCGTCGTCCGCGACACGCTGTGAAGAACTTTGTCGCTGTATATTATACTTTCATGTATAAACTAAAGTCGCACAATTTCACACTGAACGCATTTTACTAATTAGATGTTAATGCGTATTGTATTATAGTAGATGTTTTTTAACTTTACGCCTAAGTTTATACTTTTGAAAGAAAAGTATAAACTTAGGCGTAAAGTTAAAAAATATCACAACCCACTGGACGAACTCAGCCTGAACCTTATAAAAAAAACGCTGTAAAGAGCAGTGCATAAAAAACTACAACTCATTTTGAGAAAATCTGGAAAGTAATATATAGAAAGTAATCCGAAAAAAATCTGGACATTTGTAAAGCAGAAACGTAAAAATAAATCCCTACTTCCATCATCCATGCATTTTGACAAAGAGGTTGCTCAAGACTGTCGTGGAATTTGCAACCTTTTTGCTAAAAACTTTTCATCAGTATACAGTATTGAAGTTCCCACTGCAAATGAGCCCGAGCCGGCCACGGTGATATCAGTCTTCCCTAATTCTTTAAATAAAATTACAATAGATGAAAAAACGGTGTTAAGAAAGTTGAAATCTCTGGATTTACGGAAAGGTAGTGGCCCTGATGGCGTACACCCCTTGCTTGTGTACAACTGTGCAAATCAGCTTTCGTACCCTCTGACAACAATATTTAATAGATCCCTTGAATCCGGTGTATTCCCATTATCATGGAAAGACACAAAAATTGTTCCCGTGTACAAGGATGGTCCAAAATCAGATATACGCAACTATCGCCCTATTGCTATTTTGTCGGTGATCCCAAAAGTATTCGAATCGTTGGTTTGCCCATATTTATATAGACAACTTTTGCCACAACTAACGGACAAGCAGCACGGATTCATTAAATCCAGGTCAACTAACTCAAATTTGGTGACTTTTGTTGAGTCGGTATCTGACCAAGTCGATCGTAGGGTTCAAGTTGATGTGATATATACCGATTTCAGTAAGGCTTTCGACAAGGTCAACCATGTGTTGCTTCTCAAGAAGTTGTCGGGGTGCGGTGTTGGTGATTCCTTGCTTGGGTGGCTTAAATCTTACCTTGAAAACCGTAGGCTCTGTGTTGCGGTTAACGGAGAGCTATCTAATTACTTTATGGTGTCATCAGGTGTCCCACAAGGGTCACATTTGGGACCCATATTGTTTTTGGCATTCATAAATGACATAGTGGACTGTTGTGTTCATTCGGAACCTTATCTTTTTGCTGACGACCTAAAGATCATGCGACCAATCAGAAGTTGTGAGGATAGCAAGCTTCTTCAGGATGACATTGATAGACTTTCCGTTTGGTGCGAGAAAAATGCAATGATCCTGAACCCGGGTAAATGCTGCCATGTTACTTTCACCCGCAATAAGATAATAGTCCCCACTAAGTATCAGATAGGCAATAACACGCTTAAGAGTGTAAAAACTATTAAGGATTTGGGAGTAACGTTGGATAGCCAGCTTTCTTTTAATCAACATGTGGACAGCATCGTTAATAAAGCGTCCAAAATGATGGGTTTTGTTATAAGGAACACTAAGCACTTCAAACGCGTACGAATCAGGTTACTCTTATATAACTCGTTGGTGAGAAGTGGTCTTGAGTACTGCTCTTAAGCTTGGTCTCCTCTATTTGAAGTCCACACAGGCCGAATCGAGAGAGTCCAAAGACGTTTCCTATCTGTTTTAAGCTATAAATCCCGAAAAACGAAATTACTTAAATCGTACAATGAGCGCCTGAAATTCTTTCGCTTAACCTCACTTAATTGCAGAAGAAAGGTATTAGACCTTCTATTCCTCCATAAACTCATCAACTGTAGGGGACTTGATAGCTCGGATTTGCTAAGTAGGGTGAATTTTACTATTCCGAATAGGTTACCTCGTAAAGGCGTCTACAAGCTGTTCAAGGAACGTTTCCGGAAAACAAGGATGGGTTGTAATTCTCCAATCTTAAGGATGTTACGGATGTACAATCACATCCCTGCCTCTGCCGGGATCGACATATTTCATCATTCTAAAAACACGTTCAAAAAATTAATTTGTGAGTATTTCGTGTCCCTGGGTTCAGGGATGTGAGTGAAGTCCGTCGTGTTATTGTTTCATTCATCTCGTTATTGTTTTGTCCTTATGCGTATTGAATTTTTAGATTTACTGTCATTAGGTTCAAATGGAAAATCGTCCACTTGAAATTATACGTCAGTTCAGAAAAATGACCATTTGAAATACAACAAAAAGGAAAATTGTCCATCTTGAAAAACGTCTAAAATGGAATCATGTCCCATGGTAAAATTGTCCAATATGACATTGGACGAAAAAATTATGTCTATTTGTATTTACGTACACTCAGAAATATGACCAATTGTAAATACGTCCTACCTGAAATTTGTAAAATTTATATTATATTATATGGTCTTGATTCATATTACACTACATTCACTTGTGCGTATTTCATTTTGGTCATAATTTATAATGGACAAAATTCCATTGGGACTTAATTAATTTACAACGAAAATAAATTTGGTTGTAAATACTTTTGAGCACAATTACATTTGGACTAAATTCACTTTGGACACTATTACTTTTGACCCATTTTCAGAATGGTTATTTCACGTGGACGATTTTCCATTTGTACCTAATGACAGTAAATCAATTTTTAATTTGTATATTAGATTTGTAATAATACTTTAGCGTGTACGTTTATCTAAGTTGATACTATTATTAATTAACTGTAATCTTCAATACACCTGAACTAGCTGTGGTTACCTATAATTAGATAAGCATCCTATATATCACTAGCCTAAGATCCCATTTATTGTTATGATGTATTATCTGTTGGTAATCCTTAAATAAATAAATAAATAAAAAAAACCCTTTTCGTTTGTCAACTTTATTCAGGGACACCCTGTATATTCCTTGCTCCCATACAAAAGTCAGGAGTTCAATCCGAAAACTAATGAGAGCAAATTTTTACCAATATTTAGTGATTCTGTAATTCAAGTTGAAGATTTTGGAGTAATTGTGATAATTCATGACGGATGCTGTGTTTAGTGAACTATAACATAAAATAAACAACATTTCTGTATATAGCTTTTTAGCAAAGTTTCATCATAGTTTGTGGGAGTAGGAAAATGACACCGTTGCGAACTTCCGACGGGTGTTGATCGAAGAAGAAGAATTAAAAAAAAATAACGAGTACGGTTTTTGGTATTAAACACCTCATAGTAGTCATAGTAAACCCTCAATTTTTTTTAATTGAAATCCATGACCATGCGGCAAAACAATATAATTTTATTTCAGACGTTTTCATATGGAATTATTCATGAACATAATTTTAGATAAAAATCCTTTTGGTTCCGTTGTGGTTATGGATAACGCCCCATATCATTCCCGCCAAAAAGATAAAGTTACTCAATATGAGTTGGAAAAAAGACGCTATCGAAACATGGTTAGGCAGAAAAAAAAATTAGGAAAAAGAAATAAAGGCAGACCCGGGAAAAAATCAACAAGGCAAATAAAATAAAAAATATAGTCGATGAGCTGTCAGCGTCTAGAGGAATTACAATTTTTCGACTTCCTCCATACCATCATTGTGAGTTGAACCCTATCGAACTAATATGGGCGCTAGTAAAAGGATACGTCGGGCGCAAAAGTAAAACTTACAAGATGCCGGAACTAAAAATATTTTTAGCAAAAAGCATGGCAAAAATCGGGGCAGAGCAATGATAAAAATGCGTGGCTCATGTCATAAATGAAGAAAACAACAAGAAAAGGACTACGGATTGTATAACGGAACCTTTCATAATACATATTGGTGACACGTCTTCCTCAATCGCTTCTAGTGATTCTGATTAAAAAATAAATTTAAAGCGATTTATTAATCTTAGTGCAGTGCTCACCAACAATTAAACGGTCGACTAGCGGCTTAACGGTTGTCAAATGTATTGACTAACAGCTGATTAAGACTTAACCGTCTGTTAAATTGGTTGGTGAACTCGGCCCTTGGTCTACTTTTTCCATCACTAGTAAACTCATCAAACCTTAGACAATAATCAATATGGCGCTTTTTTTACATCGTTCACAAGTTTTATTGATGGCGACTTTAACTACAGTTTGCGCTAAAATGCATTAAAACGTAAATATGGTATGAAAACTAGAAAAAAGGAGCAATTTTTAACGCTACTAGCTCCCTATAGACGATTTTTAGCAAATTTTGCATTCTAAAATATTGCAGAACCATGATTAGCACTAGAATGAACTTTAACGACAGTAAAGGCAAAAACAGGAAAAAGTGAGTTTTTCAAGATGGCGGAAAAAGATATGGAGCTGAAGGGACGAAAAAATGCCATGCCTTTATAACATATCAAAAAACCATAATAATCGAACCTTTTTTAGGGTACCAGAACAACGATTTACTAAATGTACGACGATTTTTTTTGTATGGGCTGCACCTTTCGGGTATTCGTATTTCCGGTTCAAATTTGATGGAATGGCGACAGGCAGATCCATACACTGCAGTGTCAAAACCCACTGATAACTTTACATTATTTGCCGCTTGCATTGTTTAGTTAGAGACTCGTTTTCCAGTTTTGGGCCTTGTCTATAATAGCTATCGGCAATCTTCGTTTTTCTATGACACATGAGTGACAAATATACTGTTAGTTGCGAGTGCAAGCATGATAGCGGTAGGAGCCGAAAGCTATTAAGAAGCTGGGAATTCTGTACTACGCTATTCCAATTGAAACCAAATAAGGTATATATTTAAATTATCTGAGAACGATGAGAGCACACAGACCGCCTGATGACAATTGTCAAGACTATCTTAAGACTGCAATCTTAAGGCTGCAAATGCGTTGATAAAATAAAAATAAAATGGCTATTATAGTATTTTCACCGGTTGTCTTATCCCCACAACGGAGCACAACAATGCGACCACTGCTGCTTGGCTTTAGTCTAGAGTAGAGGATAAGATGGTGGTAGCGATTCGGACGGACCCTGCACAAGGTCCTAATACCACACAACGACGCTCCGAGGTCGGCCTCAGAGCAGTGAAATGTATACCAATTTCAACGGAAATAGCATAAATAGAGATAAAAAGCCCTTTGCTTTACTAAAGGTGGAGCAAAGTAAATTTTTGATTAATATTGTTAATAGTCGCGTCGTGGGAGTGGGACATAAAAATTCATGACAAGATTTAAGAATTCTAAAAGTTTTCAATTTTGCTGTGTGGAAAGATAAAGCGCATTGTGACTTATCTTTAAAATTTAGAAGTTTTAGAAGAAGTTGCAAAACAATTGAATAACCCTTATCTTCTGTAAAATAAGAATCAAGTGTCCAGTAATGGTACTGGTTCCGTCACCCTAGGTACCAAGTGAATATAGTTTATAAAAGCACTTTTTTAATCCCTATTAAAATATATATTTATGTGTTTTATTTACATTTACATTCACTCATTCATTTTATTCATTCACTTTTTTGCAATCATTACTTCATGTAGCGCTGTGTGTGTAATCATTCACCTTAACTCTCGTGGCAAATAATCTCAGAATCAAAGTTTCTTAAGAGAACTTTCTTAACGTCATGTTGTAAATTTTTCAGAGTGATAAGATAATGTATATATATGTTTTATAGGCGCAAACCGCCATCTTGAATTTAATGTGTCAAAATTGGTTCACATTTAAATACTTCCTCAACAATTAAATTTACGATAGAATAATGAGAAGTATTAAAAAATACAAACGCGACGAATCGAGAACCTTATTATGTTTTTTTGAAGTCTGTTAAAAACCAAGACCAAATTGTTTAATACAGTTTGTACATACGTGTTTTTTTGTAAGTCTCTCATGGAAAAACTTACAAGCGTCAGAAGAAAATGTTTTAACAAATACTTACCATTCAACTCATTTTTCTCGTTCTCTGACTACTTACACAAGGAAATGAAACTGACGCAACGGTGTGGCCATGTCCTTCTGTCCGTCCGTCTGTCCGCAGCTTAGCTCAGAGACTCTTAGTTCTAGAAAGCTGTTATTTGGCATGAATAATACATATCTGTCACGCCGACAAAGTGGTAAAATAGAATGTTGCAAACTTCCAATTCCATCATGGGTTGAGGGGCCTCTATCATACTGGGTGAAACAATATTGCCTTTGACACGTTATCGCATTAATTGTTTTTAAATCGTCCGCCACTACTGTCAAGTAAATAAGACCTATTGTAACGTTGAAAATAAGATAACGTGTCAAAATCAATATGGTTTTACCCAGTAGAATAGAGCCCTTAAACACGATAATATTTCATTGTTATCGGGTTTACATAATATGTTCTTCAAATTTTAGCCCATTCCAATATCCGTAACGATGTCGGCGATTAGTTCCAAGTTCTTAATTTTCCATGTGTGAAATTTTGCAAATAATAATGAGGCATTCGGAAAATTAAGAAATGGTAACATTAAGACTTTTCATTAAGAAGAATTCGTCCCAATAATAATTTGCAAAATTTCACACATGGAAAATTAAGAACTTGGAACTAATCGCCGACAGGTCCGTAACTGCTTCAAATTTTACTTGTAATTATGACCTGACCCAACGGACACACTAAAATACACATGAAAGTAATATAAAGCTTGAGAAAATACGACTGTCAGTAGACGTAACGTCACGTTTGTCATATTTCCGCCACTTGTAATTTTTTTACCTGGAAGACATACAAAAAAACATGTAATGCAAAATAAACTGTAAACAATTTTGTCTTGTTTTTACTTCACATGGACACTTTTGTCGTGAAGGCATTTATAGAGAAATTATTTTAAAAAAACCAAATTAAGGCACATTCAATTCAAGATGTCAGCTCGCGCACGTGTTTGTGTTAGTACTGTACAATCTGATTAGTAACTTTTGACTCGCGCCGCTTGAATGGGAACGCACCGTGAAGAAATCATTAGATTGCTGTTACTAGTGAAATAACAAACAATATATTCTCTAGTTCTATTGTATAGTAAATTATGTAGTTGATAGGCTCAAATTGATATCTTAAATTAAAGCTCTTACAAAAAATATACTCACCCATATCCCATGAAAGAGAAGTCACGTTTTGTGTTGAGGGTAAAGAGAGTTAGCGAGAAAACCACGGTGAAGGTGAGAGCCAAAGCTTGCAGTACTATGAAAGTGTCATAGTAGGACACAATTACACCCACAGTGTATGATTGCACCACCGTCTGTAATATAAGAAATGATTTAAATACTTCATCTGTATGTAAGCAATCATAATAAATAAACTAAATTGATTTTACATCCTGGAGTTGGAAGTGACCCCAAATATTTAAACATGCGTATTGAACTAATTATTACTAAACTATATTAAAGCGAAAAAAATTCGTCGGTCTTAGGCAGGATTCGAACCTACATCTCCTCTGGCTCTGCGGGCCGATGCAGGTGCATTACCAATTTACCACTTATGCCACCAAGACCCTACTTAAGATCCACGAAATTAGTAATCGCTTGCTTTTTCACTCTCATCGTTGTTTATTACTGTTGAGGAGATGTAGTTTCGAATCCTGCCTAAGATCGAGGATTTTTTTTCGCTTAAATATAGTTTAGAATTTAGTAACCAGACGTTTCTGTTAAATTTAAAAATAATTATTACTAAATATTCAAATCATCTAAGTATTATTAATATACTAAAGAGTAAAAATTGGTGTACTGCCTTTTTGCCAAATTATGTTTCGTCAAATTTAATTTAGCAATCAACTTTTCACCAAAGTTTTATTTGGCAAATCAATCCTCGGCATAATTTTACTTCGTATTTTTTTCATTTCGCTACATTTTTATACTGCAAAATTTTACTACGTCAAATTTTATGTGGTAAATAATTGTGTAACAAATGATTTGCTAGGGCAAATAACATATTGTCAAATTTTATTTGGTAAATGGATCTTGTATGAATTCCAAGAGCTTATAACATATTTTCAAACGAAACTGCTCCCAGAGATAGGTAGGTTACGGTTCTTTTTTTTATGACCCTAAAATCGAAACTGCTCCCAGAGATAGGTAGGTTAGGGTTATTTTATTTTATGACCCTAAAAACGAAACTGCTTCCAGAGATTGGTAGGTAACGGTTTTTTTTAAGACCCTATAAACGAAACTGCTCCCAGAGATAGGTAGGTTATGGTTATTTAAATTAAGCTAAATTAAGGTATGCCAATCAATACATTTGACGAAAACATAATTGACATCTTAAAATAATCCCAGGTAATAATTTGTGTAACAATAATTTATCAAATCATTAGTTGGGAAATGATATCAGTGCGAAACGTTAAGTTGGGAAATGAAAATTTGACGAAATGAAAATATGGGATAGGTACGTAGTTTGGGGAGATAAGAATTTGCTAAATAATTTATGCCGAAACATTAGTAAACCGTAAAAATTGTTTGTTTGTTGTGTAATTTCTTGAACAATTTTTTAAATTATTTTACCAATAATAATAGCAAGCTAGAATATGTATTACTATAAGGGCTGATTTTTCAATCTTCAGATAACACTATCTGTCAGGTAAATTGTAGCTGTCCTTTTTTTTGTCATAAGAAAGATAAGGACAGAGCTACAATTTACCCGACTGATAGGGGTACACTACATAATCTCGAAATATTTTTTTCCGAATTTGATAAACACGAATTTCAGAATTCCGATTTTGAAATTTCCGAATCATCACTATTCCGAATTTTAGTTTCACGAAGTATGAGAATCACGATTTTTTAAAATTCCGAATGTTTACATTTCCAAATTATTAAAATCCCGAAAAAGATTTTTCCGAATATAACAATTCCGAAATTTTAGCACCCCGAATTCCCTAAGATTTTTTATTTCAAATAATTCAATAATAATAATAAAATATTGTATAATGTTTAACATGCTTAATGCTCAAAAACTATAAGAAATGTCCGACAAAGTCAAAGTTGATGCAACTCTAACCTAACCTAACCTATCAAGGTAAGATGACCTAGTTTAGTTATGTGCTCGTCATCTCACCTAACTTTTGTTTCAAGTAGAAGACTTCAATTCAATTCAAGTGGTTAGTTCCAAATTGTTCATTATCGATCAGGTTTGTGAATTTTCGGAATTAGGTACAATTTTCGTACAAAAAAAATTCGGAATTGTCAACATTCGTGAATATAATATTCGGAAAAACGTTTTCGTGATTTTAATATTCGGTAATATAAAATTCTAGATTTTGATATTCGGCCTTATATTTTTTCGGTATTGTAAAAATTCGGAATTATGAAATACGGTTTTTTCAAATTCGGAATTAAATAATTCGAGATTTTAGGGTGTTCCCGACAGATAGTGTTATCTGGAGATTGAAAAATCAGCCCTAATACAAGTTAATTCGAGGGAAGCTAAAGGTACGTCCCTTGGTAATCAAAATTGTAAAAAAACCGGTCAAGTGCGAGACGGACTCGCGAACCGAGGGTTCCGTATTTAAGATAATATGCTTGGCAAACGCAAAATAAAATACACATTTTGTTATAAACTTAATTTTTATGCAATAAGGTCCATTTTGACTAGCCTAAATTTTAAAACAGATTTTAACCTTTTGAACGCCACGTACAAGTCGATCTCTAAAAACGTAGTGATTCCAAAACGAAATATCAATACCATAATTGACCCTATGTAATAAATAGTGTATTGGAGTATCTGAAAACTTTAACAAATACATTACAATTATAATGTTATTTAATTTCAATTTTTTTTTACATTATTAACCCACAATAAAGCATGAAAACACCAAAATGTTCACACGATATGCATTTTAATTTAGTAATAGAGTCACAACACTACTTGTTTTTTTGTGGGGCGATGATGTCACGCGTTGACGGCTCCGGCCGTCAGGGGCGTCGAAGGAAGTGGAAATTGTTTTAATACTAGAGTTGGGAAACTTGTAATGCATTAACTTTTCGTATCGATATTTTTGAGCAAGATTCTAAAGAAACTCAAGAAAATTGAATTTGAACAAAATTCGTTTTCTTTTCAAAGTGTATACTATATTTGCTTATGTAGTTAGTTACAGGTATATTACCTTAAATAGGCTAAACAAAACAAGGTTCACAAAATACAAAAATGTTGCTTCATTACATTACCTACCTTCATTGATTTTATCGCATTTTATACACTTTCGCAGCAAGTCGACGGAGCTCTGCTGCCGCAGAGCTCCTATTTCTGGGTAGTTTGGCCCTCCGGGCCAGCTGTAGAACTAAAATTTGGTCGTTGCAAGGCCGATTTGACAGCTGTCAACTCAGTACAAAAACAGACAAAATATGTGTTTGAGGTTATATTTTATACTGCGTTGACAGGTGTCAAATCGGCCCTCTTAGAACGACCAAACTGTAACATAACCTAAACCTACCTCATTTATGGCACTAAGGGATGCCTTGGGTCTGGAATTGAAATTTTTCAGTAGTGTATAAAATGCGAATAAACCACTTAAATTGCGCGAATTGAATTTATGCATTTGATGCATGAATACTCATTTTCTAAGGCATTGACCCTGTCTGCTAGAGGAAGCTGTCTGCTAGCAAAGCTAGAGGTCCCGGGGTTCGATTCCCGGTATGGGCAAATATTTGTATGATGAGCACGAGTAGTTGTTTCTGAGTCTTGGATGTTTTCTATGTATTTATGTATATATTTCTCTATATAAGTATTTATATCGTTGTCTAGTACCCATAATACAAGCCTAGGAGCTTAGTTTGGGACTAGGTCAATTTGTGTGAGATCGTCCTTTGATATTATCATTAATTTATCATGGATAAATGACCCTGTAATAGTTATTCTTACACTTTTCCAAAGATAAAAGGCAGCGGGCGGTCACATCACTACGTGTCGGCTACGGCCGTCATTGGCGTAGTGAGCAGTGACAATAGGCTACTTGCCTCATATTAAATTTGGCTTAATAAATTAATATTTTCTTAAGTATTAGACTTAAGAAACCAATATTTATCGATTTCAGATATTAAAAGTGTAAGATGGCTACATATTTTTTATTTAAAAATTGTTCATTTTTATTTTTTATTTTGAACTCTGAAAACGCTGTCAGGCATGTTGTGACGTCATAGGACCTTAAGCAAACTTCATGTCGGTTCTTATACATAGTCGGTCCTTAAGTTCTGTCACAAAGGTTTAGTCAAATAAAACTAACTTCTGTTTATTTTTTAATTTAAAAATGTATAAAAAATTAAAGCTTAATTAATGTACATTTTTAGGGACTAATAATCATTCCACATAGTCGCCGCAATTTCCCATACGATCTTCTAACAGTCACGGCCGGCGACGATTAAAACACGCTAGAGTTTTCTGAAAATTTCACTTTTTGAAAACGCTTTAATGGTTAGTTTTTGTTAACTAAGAAACTTTTTTGTTAAATATTATGAAGTCTCTCATATCTGGGTATGTTGAGAGACCAGCATTATTTTATTAACGACACTCAAAAACCAGCTTATGAGGTTCGAAGTTTGGTCTGTTTTCGTATTGCTGCAAATTGATGTAAAATCGTAAGGTCGATTCAATGAGACATGAAGACCGGTGTATAAGCGGATCTTTAGTTGCTTGGAATACATTTGTATCAGAATTTAAAGATAAAAGTCTGGTCAATAAGTATGTCACGCAAATTTCGATTCAATAAGAGGACTCTTGCAAAAGTTGTAGCCGTTATCAGTATCGTGGTCGTGCGTGATTTGAACCATGCTTTCCTGCCCCGAATGGAATGCTCAAAGCTCGATCATCAAATTATTGCAATAGTAAAGAATACAAATTACGCTTCTTTTTATTCTAGATAAAATGAGGTTTTTATTGATGTGCTACAGGTTTATGAAACTCTTTTATTTATTTTTTAAATTGTAGTAAATCTCAGTGACAGAACTTATGAACCGACTAAGTACGAGTGAAATTCGCAATGGTATATTCTGCAAGTATTCTGAGGCTCTACTTTGAAATCCGTAATTCGAACTTCGTCTATTGCTATCCCTTTTGCTCTCGACGCGTCACTAATTCGCAAGAAAGTGACGGAGCGATCCGAAGTTCGAATTACTGATTTCAAAGTAGAGCCCCTGTGCTGTGACATGACATTGTCATTTATGACTCATGGACTTTTGAGGTTGTGTTATGATCGTAGTCGTTTTAATATTAGTAAAAACCTAATCTGTGTGTTTTTGTAAGTCTAAGGCCTGAGTGGACGCTCGAGTTGAGCGTGCAGCGGGGCGGGGCGTGCGGCGTGCATGTTAAACAAATGAAACCCATACTGGTGTCCTGAGTGGACGCTGCACGAATGTGGTGGACGCTTGCCCGCGACGCTGCCCGCCCCGCTCAACGCCCCGCTTCGAGCGTCCACTCAGGTCGTACACTTACTATATTTTCCATGTAAACTGGTGGAAGTCATGGTTTTTATTAATAAAAGTATCGAGGTTTCGAAAATGATAAATGTTTATCTAGGAATATGTCAAATGCTCTCGTCAACTGTCAAACAAATGTTTGTTTTCGGCCCGTATGACGTCACAGCACAGATAATCTATAGACTAATATGGCTGTAAGCGTTTTCGCCCGTTAACGAAAACTAAACTTTTAAAATAAAGTTTTGCGGTCTTGTAGGTCCTAAAAAAATGTGGGATTTTTTTTTTCATCTAATCGGACAATAATTAATAACTTGAGACCTACTTTAAAACAGAGGCAACTAGCCTATTACAGCATTAAATCACAGTCTGACACAAAGTGGATTTATTCATACCTCTGCTATTATAATCTTTGTATTTAAGGGTTAGACTATATATAGACTTGCATAGCAATAATAAAACTCCATTAATTCTCTTGCAAAGTTTTTTATTGAACTTAATTTTGACGTTGAAGTTTGTGTCGGCTGTGGCCGACGACGTGGCGTCAGTGGCACGGCTTTCCGTTGTCGGCCACAGCCGACTGTGGCGTTCAAAAGGTTAAAGTATGTTTGTCATTTTTAAAAAACTGTTAATAATTAACACTTCATTTTATTTCTCCCAAAAAATATAAATACTCTCTAAACGCCAGGATTATTTCAGATTTTTTGATTATTAATCTTCGGAGAATTATTATTAGGAGGGGGGGCCGTAGCTTTTTGTAAATAAAAAGCACATACCTACCAGAAAATATAAAAAAATAGTTGAGATGTGCAGATTGAGCCCTTTCATATGACACCCTATTTGCTATTATCAAATCAATTAATTTTTTAACCCTCCATTCTAGACCCCTTTTCAATTATTTATAAAATTAATTTCTTTTTTTTGCTAAAAACAGATGCGGGCAAGCAAGTTATACAACTATACCAAATTTCAAGTTGATAGCATCTATAGTTGCTGAGAAAACCTGCTGTCACATACAGACAGACATACAACGAAGTCTCACCATAAGCATCCCTTTTTTACCAATTTGGTACGGAACCCTAAAAATTAATTATTGACTCCATGAACTTCATTTCAGGTTAATAGAGGCGATAATTCTACAATCTCTAGGTGCTAATAAAGTAGCTGGTATTTTTCTATCTCTCTCTCTCTCTCTCTGAGTTGACGAATTATAATCTGCACCGATTCGACGTAGCACTTCTAAGACGAATCTGTGCAGATCTGTTTTCGTTACTTTCTTGGGTTATCAATGAAAGGAAGCGAGAAGCCTTACTAACTGCAGTTACGAATACACCAAAAGTCGTAAGAAAATGCATGAAATGTAATAATTAAGTCAAATATGTCTTTGTATTTTTTTTTTAACGAATTAAGGATAATTTATGTTTATTTGTTAATTATTACGCAACTAGCTTCTGCCCGCGTCTTCGTCCGCGTTGATTTAGTTTATAGTTAT
Source organism: Acleris cristana (assembly GCA_948252455.1). Lineage (NCBI taxonomy): Eukaryota > Metazoa > Arthropoda > Insecta > Lepidoptera > Tortricidae > Acleris > Acleris cristana. Next base: position 25,420,474 of record OX411772.1, on the reverse strand, counting down.
TCCCTCAGGAATTTTTAACTTCTTATCCAGTTCATATTTCATCCAAATCCGTCCAGCCGTTGCAGCGTGAAGGAGTAACAAACAAACACAAACTTCCGCATTTTTAATAATATCAGTAGGATATCTTATTCATAAATGTACTACAATAGCATATGCTTTAAATACGTTATGAGCTTATCTTTCATGGTAACATTTTAATTTGTCATAAAATCTCAAAAGCTTTATTAAAAGGTTTATTGCCCTTTTATAATAAAGGGTGTTAGTCTATATGCGCATACACTTTTGAAGGTAACAGAAGGTGAACTCGGGAAGAAATGTTAATATTTTTTTTGTTTTTTACTGCAGCTGAACCATTATTCAGTTTATAAGAAACGGGATACATTTTTTTAAATAATTAATCATTTTTAGGGCCTGTTTCACAATCGTCAAGTAAAGCATATCTGACACATACATTTAGCCCTTTCCCTTTCTTACACTTGAACACAGACAAGGAGAGGGCTAACTTTAACCCTTAAATGCATAGCATGTCGAAAGTGAAACGCGTCCTTATAGTCTATTTCCAAATTTGAATTTGACAAAACTACAAACCTTACGGCATAAATTCTAAGTTTGAAATTTACTTAAAATGTATGTTTGAAATTGAACTTTAAAATATATGATGTAAATAGGTATACATCATCCATCATGCATTTAAGGGTTAACTGGCACATAAATTTACTTGTAGATTGTGAAACAGGCCCTTAATCTGGAAGACATAAGACATCAATAACCGCGGCAATAACCTCGGCGTAAGTGCTATGTAGAAATAGCACATGTCGAGGTTATCATCATCATCATCATCATCGTCATCGTCATCGTCGTCGTCGTCGTCGTCGTCGTCGTCGTCATCGTCATCGTCATCGTCGTCGTCATCGTCATCGTCATCGTCATCGACGTCGTCGTCGTAAACTGAAGATACTGGCCTTAAAAATAGTGTAAATACTTACAAAGGCAGCTAGAAGATAAAGGTTAGCAGGGCTGTCACGCCTTTTGACTATTAGAGTTAAGAGTGTTCCAATGCTCAATAAGAAGGCTAAGAATACCATCCAGTCACTAAAACAAAATACTTGAGTTATTAAAAATATCAGCTACACAGGCAAGCATAACTATTTGATTAAACAGGCTGCAAATAATGTTACGCAATAGTTCCTTAATTTTTGGCTGAGAATGTTAAAACCAGGGGTCGGATATTTGCAGGCTGTGTTTGACAGGCTATAGAGGTCAATGTTATTAATATTATCTGACTCTTACTCTTCTATGCAGTTTATTTATCTAAGGGCCTGTTTCACAGTCGAGCAATAAATTTATCTGCCATTTGGCTCTCTCCTTGTTTATTTTCAAGTTTCAAAAAGAGAAATGGCTAAATTTATCTGTCAAATATGCTTAACTTGTCGATTGTGAAACAGGCGGTAAATAAAATAACACACATAAGCATCAGTTATTCATTGAAATAAAGCATTTTAAATGGATTAAACTTCCAGGTGGTTCGACATTTATCCATCATCAATTGTTGAAGAGTTTGCAAGTTTTACACCCGTATTCACAAACAATACTTAAGGAATCCTTCACTGAGTTAACGAACTGCGTTCAATACAGGTTTGTGATTGGTCCTTTTTGACCGACCTTTTGTTTATGAGACGATTTGCACCACCCGGTGCGTTTGTGAGCACTGTGAGACCTCATAGTGACGTTTGTGAAATTGTGAATACAGGTGTGTATCTTCACGCCTGTAATCCGCCGAGTGGGGTAGGCAGAGCTACAAAATTATCTACAAGTTCTACAACTTAAAAAAATGGTATATAATGTAAGATAATCCAATTTAAAAGGATTTTTATGTGATAAAGGTTTTTTTGTTCAACATTGAAGTGTTGCTAGCATCAACCAAAAGCCGTGTCGTGTTCCTACAAGCTGTCAAACACAGCCTGCAAATATCCGACCCCTGTTAACATCATACACAAATCCTTGCAATGTATTTTCAATCCTAAAGCATTACGGTCATTATGGCAGGTATTAGTATTCAGTACCAGGAAGAACGAACCTCGCTCGGGTTAAAAACAATGTTTCCCGAAGATGACAACTTGACAAATCGATTTTTCGCACCCCTAGGTATATTGCAAATTTAATTGAAATCATTGGAGCTGTTTGGAGAACGTAATTACGTGATTTATCCTCATCCTGCCTAATGTTCTTTAATAAGAACATATAGATTTAGTACATTCTGCCCCGTAATTCAAATCATCCATACAAAATGTTCTTCATGGATAGGGTTACCATCTGTCCGGATTAGTCTGGACATGTCCAGACTTTGTCTGGTTTTAGTAAAGTAAGTACGAAACTCGAGAGCGGCGTGTGCATCGAGAAAATAACAAATACATAAAAATTTGTTACAGAAAGGGAGTTTTTAGAACTTTATTTCGAACTCAATTATTTAGTGTTTTGTAGATATATGAAAAAACTAAATACATGCTAAAGCTACTTTAAATAGCTATCAAATAGTGCGGTCTTTTCTAACTTTTAGACGAATTCTTACTATTTTGCACTTTTTATGGCAAGTTAAGTACATGTTATTTTTTTATTGTTGACTAGCTGCCCGCCAGCGGCTTCGCCCCGCTGCAAATTTCCGACCTTCCCATTGGATTTTTTTTCTTACATATGAACCTTATCCTGACAATAACAAACACAACAAAAAAGAAATCAGCCACGTCGGATCAGCCGGTCTCGAGTTTTGCGCTTAGCAACACATTTAGTGATTCATTTTTGTTTACATAGATGGATATAGGTAGATTACATTTTGGATTATGTTTTTTAATTGATCTCAGGGAGGTATTTCGTTGGTTTTAGGAGAGAAGGAAAATATGGCCTTTTCTAGTAAATTTTACTAGGTATTAAAAGTCTTTGTCCGAAGACTAAGGTTAATAGCTATACAATGTTTTGTCCTTATCTGTCAAATCCAAATGTCACAATGACAGTCAAGGACAAAACATTGTATAGCTATACCACCGTTACTCAACGTTTATTAGTAAGGGGGTTAATTAATAGTTGATGATTATTAAAGCATAGTTCATATAGAATTCGAACGCGATGGAAGGCATATAATTTTTAAATGAAAAGAAAATCAATGTGTTTAATTAAACAATATAAAAGATTATTTATTCATTTATGGCGTGTCACATAAATTTAAATCATTCACTACGATTATGCACAAAATTACGGACTCTTCTGGAAATAGTATTCATCATCCTCTGAACAAGACCTCCGTCGACCTTTTTTGCCTGTTGGTTCCATGAGGACCGCAACGAGTTGATGTCTTGGACTATTTTGCCAGTTTTATTTAATTTTCCTTTCATTATTGCCCAGTTGTTTTCAATGGGCCGAAACTGGGGACAATTAGGTGGGTTCATCTCTTTTGGTATGAAATCAATGTGATTTGCAGCATACCACTTCAAAACCTTTTTTGAGTAAGTAATGGCAGCTTGCCAAATCGGGCCAAAATTTGACAAAACCATTGTCGATTCGAATGAAAGGCAAAATTCGTTTCCGCAGACACTCTTTTGTCACTGTACTGACGTCATTGTTACTGTAGAGACGAAAACTTTAGTCATACCCTCTTACGGCCCACCATACAATGAAATGTCAATGGAATATGAATCTATTACGAATTAAATAAAGTCGATTTTCTAACTTGATCATTAGTCATAAAAACAAAAGAAATTCCACTTTACTTTCTTTGCACAAGATCTTTATTTGAATGGCCGTATTTTGTACTATTATTGGTACAAGGAACCTCAGGAGGTTAAGACCGCAACTACATATACCCTGCCAAATCATATGTTTTTTCGCAAATTTCTTGTGTTTGTGAAACTTGTATTTTTTGTCACATTCCCTCTAACGTCGGCCTTATAAAACTTTGAACCGAATTTAGTTAGAACTTGGTCATACAGCAGACGAGCTCGTGTTACAGCTGTTTTGTTCTGCTTAACGGTTCGATTTGGCTGCTTAATTGCTCTATAGCTCTTATACCCTGCTCAAAGGCGAATCCGTCTTATAGTAGAGATAAACTACGGTAATATGGCACGCCCCTCCAAATCACTCTTTCAATGTAGTTGTATGTATTCGCCGTCAGTAGCGGTCCGGCTGCGGACTGGGACTGGGAAGTAATCAATACTCTTAAAATGTCACTTGTCACCAGATTTGTTGGTCAACTAATCATTATACTGCCGGCCGCGCGACACAACGCACGTGTCAGTTTCATAGAGTGCGCTAGTGCAGCGTCATGCTGCTAGCAATGGTTTATTAGTGACACCACAAGTCGAGCAACTAATCAGAGTATTTTCTTTTGTTTGACGGCCATCTCAGCACGCACACATGTAATGTGAATCTTTGTGACACTTTAGAAATACATTCACAAATACATTCAATCGTTTTACATTTTGGAGGGGCGTGCCATGTTATCGTAGTTTATCTCTACTGCGGTTTTTTTATTAAATTTTCGAGCTAAATCATAATACGACAGCCCTGGATTCTCTGCCACTGACCTTAAAACTTTCTACTACAAAGTTTTATCTGTTGTTCCAGACTGTTGGTTGATTTGAGGCTTCCTATCGAAGGCCAGAGAATTATTGTATTTTTTTATGACCCTACAAATGGTAGTTTTCGGAAAATTTAACAATTTGGCAATCATTGACCCAGACCAAGAGAGATTTTTCAACATATTTGTTCACAATACATTTTCGTCGTTCAACTTCCATCACCAATAACTTATTATAAGGGCAAAGTCAGATCAACCAAATTTCTAGCATTGATTCTTCAACATATTGACATTGAGTTGTGATTGTCAGTTTTTTATTTTTTGATCCATATTTTTTTTAATTTTATGGCAATCGCGTGCCAGTTCTAAGTGAACTATGCTTTATCTGTTTTCTTGGCAAAAATGTTATGTGTCCAAGGTAAATCAGGGCTGTTGTACAATGGACACTTTTCCCTTTTTTTTCTATCAGCCTGTCGTTTAATGTCATATCCCAGAACGTAGTTTAATAATACATCTTTACATATTCCCACATTTGGCAATTCTGAAGCACCTCATTTTTTTTTTTATCAAAGATCAATAGACGGTCCGAGGAACAACATCTTCCCCTAATAAAACTACATATTAAGTAATATCAAATAAATATTATATTTATTAACTGCTCAGTTAATAAGAGTAATGTTTCCATTTTGTGACTAAAAAGTCCGGACTTTTATCGAAATGTCAGGCTTTTTTTCAAGACTTTTCAAATTCCTAAATGGTAACCCTATTCATAGAGGACTTAAGGCAGGAATCAGAAATTGCTTCAAAATGCTTAGGCATGATGTGAATACATTACAAAATAATATTGCTCCTTTAATAGTATAGGATAATAAAATTACAAAACATGCAATTATAAGTACTCACTTTTGGTGAATGAATGCTTTTAAAGGTGTCACTTGCATGAATACAGTAGTAATGGCCAAAGTAGCAAGCAGTTGAATTGCAAGTAGACCATACACCTTACGGATGAAGCCTAATCGAATTTCCTTATCTGCATTCATAACATTGTTACGATATCCAAAGTCACCCTGGAATCAAAATATCATGCAGTTAAGTTTATTTCCATTAAGAAAACATATTATTGCTTTTGGGGCAACATATCAACAATTACAAAGAGAGAAACAAACACTATAAAGATATTATATTGTAAAAGATAAATAATGTAAATCTACTTCACCTACAAAATCCAATAAGAAACTACGTGTATACAAACAAACAGACCAGGGTGGAGGTCAGAATCGAAAATCGATAATTGGGTTTTGGCGGAGGAAAATTCACAACACCGAGTAGGTAGGTACATAAGTGGGTAAAATATCATATCCTAGTAATAAGAAACTGCATAGGAACTTACTTCCATAGATTCTTTTCCCCCAAGCTCACAGTCTTCTTGCGCGTACATTAGTGGTATTTCTGCCATTTTGTGAAGAATAAATCTTAGCACAATGATGTTTTCAGTTGTTAGTTGTTAGAACAGAATTGATTGAGAGAACGATGAACGATGACGTGACCTCGGCAGTCGTTCGGTCGTTCGTGAGCACAGATTATAGGATACGTCTAAAGTTTCGTGACAGAGGATCTACTTTGAAATCCGTAATACGAACTTCGTCTATTGCTATCCCTTTTGCTCTCGACGCGTCACTAATTCACAAGAAAGTGATGGGGCGATCCGAAGTTCGAATTACTGATTTCAAAGTAGAGCCCCAAGGTTGGATTCATCTCGTGACAGAGGCCCTACTTTAAAAATCGAAGTTCGAAGTTACGTTAGCTCTATCTCTGTCACTCGTCATTCGAGACTAAAGCGAGAGAAAGAGATGGAGCTAACGTAACTTCGAACTTCGATTTTCAAAGTAGGGCCTCAGGGGCTCTACTTTGAAATCAATAATTCGAACTTCGGATCGCCCCGTCACTTTCTTGCGAATTAGTGACGAGTCGAGAGCAAAAGGGATAACAATAGACGAAGTTCGAATTACGGATTTCAAAGTAGAGCCTCAGGGTTGGATTCAGACATGGACTTGTACCTACACTGGACTGATTACTGCGATAAAAAAGTGTGACCGACAAGGAAACCATACTAGAGAATTGCATCTCGTTTTAATTAGGGTGACCAAGTACATCTGCGGATACCAGTGGCCCGTTTCACGAAGCTACAAGTTACAAATTACAAGCGGAACCCTCTTTCTAGCAGTACGAGTTAGAAAGAGACTTCCGCTTGTAATTTGTAACTTGTAGCTTCGTGAAACGGGCCACAAGATTTTTTTAAAAGTTATAAATGTGTCAATTTACATAAGTAAGAAATAATCTAAATTGTTAAATAAAATAAGAATATTTATTTAAGAAATATTTATTCATTGCAAATTATTATACATCTATATCTATATGTACTATATAAAAGGCTAAACTGACTGACTGATGTATCAACGCACAGCCGAAACTACTGTACCTAGAAACTTGAAATTTAGTACAGGGGTTCCTTTCATGATGTAAGTGATCACTAAGAAAGGATTTTCCGAAAATCGACCCCCAACGGGAAGAAATGGGTGGAATAGCGGGAAACTAATTCTACGCGTACGAAGTCGCGGGCGTCCTCTAGTGTATCATATATTGTTAAACAATATAGTTTTGTGGAGATGGTGACAATGATGAATGAGGGATATAAGCAAAAGGGGATGAAAGTAAATGTTGCCAAGACCAAGGTCATGGTGATAGAGAAGGACGAGGAGATGACTGAGTGCGTGATAAATATAAATGGTGAATTAGTAGAGCAAGTGAGTGAGATGGTAAGTGTGAGAAGGATGTCGAAAGGAGGGTGAATGCGGGGAATCAAATAAATGGGGCACTGTACTCATTTGTGAGCAGAAGGGGTATTTCACAAAAAGCCAGACTGGCTGTTCACAATGGAGTGCTGGCCCCTATTCTGATGTATGGTAGTGATGATCTTCTGTGAGTATAGTTTAGGGTGATTAGCCATTTTAAATTTGTGCAAATTAGATGTGACATGTTGCATTGTTAAAACCATAAGTTTACTTCTAGTGACGTCCTTCATGGATTGTGACACCGGCCCAAATCATAGCCACCCTAATAGGTTAGGCATATGGTTTTCTCGTTTTATCGTAAAATAGAGCCAAATGTTCCTTACCTGTGAAATGATATTCCACAGTCACCAAAGCTTTCACTTCTACAACCCTTTACACAACATATTTTCACCATTTTTAGCTTGTTTTGTTAGTTGACAAACATTAAAACAAATATTTGAAATATGTCTACGTTGGGGATACCAGCCAAAATTTACAATTACTACTTTATTATTTCTAGCGAGCTGATCTTCTATACAAAGGCCATTGTTTGTGTACAATACTATTATCTTTCTTTGTGTCCGTAACCGCAAGCCGATTACATACAAAAAAGTTAGAACTACATTGAATGTCCATTGAATTATCAACCCTATCCTCGTAGTCAGTAGGTTTAAAATGTAAAGTGTCAGGATACAGGTATGTCTTTATTATTTGAACCGAGCTTCTTCTCTACACAATATTATCGTTTTCTGTCGCCAGGGTTGTACTTGTTGGAAGGTTGTGATGAAGTCCACATATCTTTATTTATTTGTCTATGCTTTATTTTTGAATTTACTTTGAATGATGTACGGTGTCATCACTATTGTTTTTTCACTTAAAATAAAACGTACTGTTTTAATAATTTTTTAATGTTTTTAATTTGCTGGAGCCATAATTAACGCTATCAGTGGTAGCAGAGCGTGGTTGGGGAAAATGAAAAGGCAAATTTAAAACGAAAAGTGTAAAAACGAAATCTAAAAATGAGCTCAAGTATTCGGAGCATAGAATCGCTAACAAAGTCAAATTATGATACCTGGTGCCTACAGGCACAGGCGATTCTCATTAAAAATGATTTATGGGAGTACGCTAGTGGTGAAATAACTTTAGCGGTGACTGCGACAGCCGAACAGAAAAGTGCGTTTCAAAAGCAAGACTTGAAGGCAAGATCCGAACTACTTTTACTTATATCTCCACCAGAGCTTAAGCAAATTAAGGGGTGTAAATCATCAAAGGAGGTATGGGATAAATTAAAGTCAATTTACCAGAGCTCAGGCCCAGCAAGAAAGGCTACACTTTTAAAGCAACTTGTTTTAAAGAAAATGACTACGGAATACAATATATAAACATTGTGTATTGTCTAGGGGACACGGTTTCTGTAGGGGAATGTATCGAAACTAATTATGTGTTGTTTTGCACCGTCATAGGTAAGTATAATTTTTAATTTTTATTTATTTCTTATATTTACTATTTATGAGTTCTTGTAGAAATTTTGAGTTTTGACACATTTTCCTGCTCAACTACGCATGATATATATAGACATATTTTTGTTACATTCATTGTTTTATATAATACTAGGTTAAGTTTTATTTTTCGTTGTATAATATCATATCATAAGAAATGTTTAAAAAACGACTGACTGTTGAGTTTCTTGCGGCGTTTCTTCTCAGCAGTGGTCTCTTGCGAAGCGCTGGTAGATTATTGACGTGTAAAAGTGCCCGTGCGGCCTACTTACTGAATAAACATCTTTTATCTTTTTATCTTTTTTTATCTTTTTGATGTAAGAGATCATCTAACTAATTTTATGGACGTAGTGGGCAAATTGGAGGACATGGATGTCAAAATACATCCAGAATTGTTGAGTATAATGATGTTATAAGTACAGTCTGCCAATAAATTTCGACAGTTTTAGAACAGCCATCGAGTCGAGAGATGACCTGCCAAGTCCCGATAACCTAAAGGTAAAAATAGTTGAAGAGTATGAAGCAAGAAGGCAAAGCGAACCTCAAATTTCAGAAGCATTTTATGCAAAAACTAAGAAAATGGTACTATGCTGCAAGGTTTGCAGTAAGAAAGGTCATTCTACAGAGAATTGTTGGTCAAAGAAGAAAGTTATTGGCCGGAAACAAAAGGGTGAAGAAAAAACTTTCAGTATTTGTTTAACTACTGAAACTTCGAAAACCAAAGATGGTTTATGGTGTCTAGATAGTGGCTGCACGTCACACATGACAGGAGAAAAAAGTTTGCTATGCAACATAATCCCTGTAACTGACACACTGCGTTTAGCTTCGGAGAAGCATACTACCGAAGTAGAAGGGAAAGGAAAAGTTGAATTGTACACCAAAGATTGCAAACACAATCTAACTGACACATTATACGTACCTGATTTGTCTAATAGTCTGATGTCAGTAAGCAAGATCACAGATCATGGCTTTAAAGTTTTATTTGAAAAAGAACAAGCCAGTATCATTGAAGATGATACCATTGTTTTGAAAGCTCGAAGAAGAAACGGATTATACTATGTTGAATTTGACAAGCCGGAAGAGACAGCAAATTTCACGCCTGGAGCTGAAAGTGAAATCATGAAATGGCATAAGAAATTAGGTCACGTCAATGAAAGAGACCTAAAGGTAATGGTTAAGAATGAAATGATGCGAGGACTCAACTTTAAGGAAAAAACTTTAGGAACATGTGAGACTTGTATCAAGGGAAAATTTACCACTCTACCATTTCAGAGCCATGAAGAAATAATCTCTACCGAGCCTTTGCAGATAATTCACAGCGATGTATGCGGTCCTTTTGAGAATGAATCATTAGCCGGGTCAAAGTATTTCGTCACATTCATTGACGATTATACAAGATACTGCTGTGTTTACTTCTTGAAAGTAAAGAGCGAAGTACTTGAAAAATTTAAGGAGTATAAAAACAATGTCGAACTATTTCATAAGAAGAAAATCCAAAATTTGCAAAGCGATAATGGAGGGGAATACAGGTCGAAGGATTTTGACAAGTTTCTCAATGACAACGGTATAAGCCGAAGACTATCTGCACCATACACGCCACAACAAAATGGCTGCAGCGAGAGAAAAAACAGATCGCTGATGGATAAAGCAAGATGTCTGATGCTAGATTCAAATATCCCCGCAAATCTTTGGACAGAAGCAGTGAACACTGCAAACTATCTTATCAATAGAAGTCCGGCGAGAGCTCTTAAGGGAAGTTCACCCTATGAGAAGTGGGTGGGAAGAGTACCATCAGGAAATCATTTTCATGTGTTCGGAAATAGAGCATTTGTGATGAATAAAAACCGAAGAGGGAAATACTCAGCCAAAGCCATAGAAGGAGTGTTCCTGGGATATGCGAAAAATGCAAAAGGCTTTAGGATATACATACCGGAAAAGAATGATGTTGTTATCAGCAGAGATGTAAAAGTTATTGAAAAGATGCACTATGATAATACTCCTGCTGTAAAAACCAAAATTATTGATTCAGAACCTGAAAAAAAAGAAATTGAAATAGAACTAACAGAAGATAGTACTAATAATAAAAACTTACCTTTTCAGAATCCGAATCTCCAGTCTCCTAGATGCAGTCAAGATCCAGTTGAGCCACCTCAAACAAGTGGAAGACCACAGAGAGAAGTGAGGCAGCCAGCATGGACCAAAGATTATGAGTTAAGTCGTTGCGTTACTATGTATATGTCTGAAAATGATGATGACTACGACTGTTCTTTACTAACATATAAAGACGCTGTAACGGGCACAGACAAACAAAATTGGGAGAAGGCGATACAATCTGAAATGGATTCGCTACAGAAAAACAACACCTGGGTACTAGTTGACAAGTCAGAAGCCAAAGGACACAAAGTTCTGTCAAATAAATGGGTATTTAGGATAAAAGATGACGGAACTTACAAGGCCAGATTAGTCGTACGCGGCTGTGAACAAAAAGGAAGTTTGGATTTTGAAGAAATATATAGCCCTGTCGTGAGTCAATCTGCCTTAAAAACTTTACTAGCCGTTGCCGCATCTAAAACTTATCACTTCATGACTTTTGATGTCAAAACAGCTTTCTTGTACGGCGAGTTGACAGATGAGGTGTATATGAAATTACCTGTTGGTTACAATACTGACTGCAAAACAAGCGAAGTTGTTTGTCGATTGAAAAAATCGTTATACGGATTAAGACAAGCACCGTTCACATGGAATAAGACTTTTACCCAAGCGATGTTTGATTTGGGTTTCAAGACGATTAAAACAGATCGATGCGTTTTTATAAACGAAGACAAGTCTATAATAATCGGATTATTTGTTGATGACGGACTTGTCATTGGAAAAGACAAGAAAAAGATCGAGTGTGTAATAAAAAAACTTGAAACTAAATTCGAAATGAAGAAAAATGAGAAGCCAAGTACCTATCTGGGAATGGAAATAAATAACTCGGAAGAAGGCATTAAGCTTACTCAGACTGGTTATATAAACGATATACTAGAAAAGTACAACATGGAAAATGCTAACTCTTGTGACACGCCTGGAAGTAACGATGCGAAGTCGGTACAATAAACTGCCCAGGAGAAGGACTACCCATATAGAGAGGCAGTGGGAAGTTTACTGTACCTATCCACCAGAACTACGAGGGCGGGTTGATAAGTTTCCGAAACGGCATAGAAATAATACAATATATATAAATATTATGTTTTATTTTTCAACGTAGGTACCTTCTAAGTCCACGCACTTAGCCCAACGTTTCTCCAAGGCCATTATCCCATTTCGAAAGAATGATTCATCAAGTCCCTCAAAATACCCATTTACAGCTTCTATGACTTCAGTGTTCGAGGAATATTTTTGTCCACCTAGCCACTTTTTAAGATTTGGAAACAGGTGGAAGTCGCAAGGGGCCAAATCCGGCGAATATGGGGGATGGGGTAACAATTCGAAGTGTAACTCCTCGATTTTGGCCATTGCGACTTTAGCCGTGTGAACAGGGGCGTTGTCTTGGTGCAGTAAAATTTTCTTTTTGTGCAAGTGAGGCCTTTTTTCTTTTATTGCGTCACTAAGATTTTGTAGCAGATCAGCATAATATTGGGCATTTATTGTTCTTCCTTTTTGGAGGTAATCTACAAAAATCACTCCTTTGGAATCCCAGAATACGGTCGCCATTACTTTACCGGCTGACAAAATCGTTTTTGCCTTCTTTGGGGCGGGCTCACCCCGATTCGTCCACTGCCTAGATTGTTCTTTTGTCTCCGGCGTGTAGTGGTGGATCCACGTCTCGTCAACTGTTATGTATCGACGTAAAAACTCGTTAGGATTACGCCTGTACTTCTCCAAACATTCCTCCGAAACATCCTTGCGTTGTTGTTTTTGCTCATCTGTCAACAGACGCGGCACCCAACGGGCACAAAGCTTGTTCATTTCCAAATGTTGGTGCAAAATGTTGAAAACACGTTCTTTTGAAATGTTTACTATCTCTGCTATTTCCACCAACTTCACACGGCGATCATCTAATACAATTTTTTTTATTTTATTGATCATTTCTGGAGTCGTTACCTCATTGGGCCGTCCGCTGCGGGGAGCATCTTTACAGCTCTGCCGACCGCGTCTGAAGTCGGTAACCCAAGTGTGAACTGTGCTTAAAGATGGTGAAGAAGACCCCAATACGCGGTCAAGTTTGGTTTTTATCTGAGTTGCGGTTTTGCCTTTCAAAACATAAAACTTAATCACAGCACGCACCTCAGATTTTTCCATTTTCACAAAAATAAAAACGGCTTTTCTTTGGATCACTATTATAAATTATTATTTTTATGTTAATTACTTAATATCACCTGTGTATTTACGTAAAAGTCAGGAGATTAGAATGACATTCTTACTTTTTTAAATATATTTTTTTTAATCTTTCATTTCGGAAAATTATCAGCCAGCCCTCGTAGGCCAGACATCGCACAAGCGGTCAATCAAGCTAGCAGAAAGATCGAAAATCCCACTAAAGATGATGTAACAAAAGTGAAGAAGATATTTAAATACTTAGTTGGGACCAAAGATAAGGGAATAATGTTCAAAAGAAACAGGCCGATAGAGATTATCGATGCTTTCAGTGATTCGGACTATGCCGGAGACCCGCTAACGAGGAGAAGCACATCAGGCTCCGTGCTAATGGTAGCCGATGGACCAATATCATGGACATCCAAGAGGCAGCCTATAGTGGCCCTATCATCGACTGAAGCCGAGTACATAGCTGCAGCAGATTGTTGTAAAGAGGCACTGCATCTCAAATCCCTGTTAAAGGAAATAATCGATTCGGACGTAAAAAATAATCTGCACATTGATAACCAAAGTTCGATTCAACTTATCAAATCTGGGTCCTTTAACAAACGGTCAAAGCACATAGACGTGCGATACCACTTTATCCACGAGCATTTCGTGAGCGGACTGATCAATGTCAGCTACTGTCCAACGGAGATTCAGCTTGCTGATATTATGACAAAGCCACTTTGTAAAGTGAAGTTTGCGAGACACTGTGCAACGTTGATGAATGGATAGAGACGTGTCTTACCTCAGCCACATGAGTACACATCAGGAGAAGGTGTTGGAAGGTGGTGATGAAGTCCACATATCTTTATTTATTTGTCTATGCTTTATTTTTGAATTTACTTTGAATGATGTACGGTGTCATCACTATTGTTTTTTCACTTAAAATAAAACGTACTGTTTTAATAATTTTTTAATGTTTTTAATTTGCTGGAGCCATAATTAACGCTATCAGTACTCGCGTTGTTTAAAATATTACTTTAAATAAAACTTTGAATAACTCGATATTTTGGAGCAAAACGTGTTAAAGCCACCTTTTAGGACTTTCGAGAGCAAGAAAAGTCCAATAAAACGTAGCTGGGTTGCGAAAAAGTGCACTATAGAGGGTGAAAAATAACGCATGTACTAAAAGAGCAAAAGCCAGTTAGACACTAATATACCAAAAAAAAGAACAACCCTAAGCCCTGCCTTAGTGTCCCCACCAATTGATAACAGAGCAGTTAGACCAAATAATCATTCTATTTTTATTGCTATCTCGCTCGCTCGAAGAATTTTACCTGAACCTGCGGGATACTAGTTGCATTGTAATTATTGTTTCTTCAAATTTGTCATTAGGATGCGGAATTGGTTATATCTTGGATTCATCACACTATAATGGTGGTTAAAATGCAGGTTAATCGAAAGTCCTAAAAGGTGGCGATAACACGTTTTGCTCCAAAATATCGAGTTATTCATAGTTTTATTTGAAGTAATATTTTAAACAATGCGAGTACAACCCTGGCGACAGAAGATGATAATATTGTGTAGAGAAGAAGCTCGGTTCAAATAATAAAGACATACCTGTATCCTGACACTTTACATTTTAAACCTACTGACTAAGAGGATAGGGTTGATAATTCAATTGACATTCAATGTAGTTCTAACTTTTTTGTATGTAATCGGCTTGCGGTTACGGACACAAAGAAAGATAATAGTATTGTACAAAAACAATGGCCTTTGTATAGAAGATCAGCTCGCTAGAAATAATAAAGACTATACCACAGTATTTTATTCATTAACGTGTTTTAATCAGTAAATAATGTTAAAATCTTAAACATTTACAAATTAGGTAAAACGTAAAATCTCTTATATAAATGTAGCTATTTAGTATATATGCAGGTAATTATTTACAGTATTCTTGAATACCACTATGTCATTACCTGTTTTACATTGGCAACTTGTGTGAGTGGGACACCGTCCTCAGGTTGGTTGCTCTCACTCGTCCTCATCTCCTATCATCACATAATTGTAACTGTCTTGCTTTGTAATATGGTTCAATTTTGATTGGCTAGGAAAAGTTAGTACTCAGTCCAGTGTAGGTACAAGTCCATGGATTCAGACACCCGAAAAATTATTGTCTATGGAAATTAAAAATATACTACCGTGTCATAAATAGAGAATGTCAGCCAGTTTAGATTTTTGGCTTATCGTATTCTTCATTAAAAACAAAAAATTGCTTTAAAAAAATCATGTCGATACGTCAAATACTTTTCGAGATATTGAATTTTAAACTTCGTATGCGGCGCTCGAAACTCGGCGGCTAGCGCTCACGGATGATGACGTCATCGTTCAACTGCGGTACGCGCCCTTATATGAACGAGTAAGTTTACAGGGCTATATATTTTTAACCGTAATAAGTAGCCAGTTGAAATTTTCACAGAATACGTGTTATTATAAAATCTATCGTTTAAAACTATAAAATGAACAATAAATCAAATCCCAAGAGGGGTCCCCATACAAGAAGCATGAAAAAAAAACTTTCGTTTTAGCATCTTTATACGGATTGTATTTTTATAATGACTTCTTATTTTGATGCTATTTTAAGCTTAAATTGTGGTCTAATTTTCATAGTTTACGACTAAGTAGCAATCTTGAGTAAAACTTCTACAAATAGGTATGTGACAAAACTGATTTTATCAACACGATGGTTTAGGCGGTCACCCATCCTGTTTTAGACTACGCTTGTAGTTGCTTAACTTTGTAAGTCGTAATACTCGTAATTATTTTTACGAATTCGTTTTGATGTTACTATGGTAGTTATGGTTAGGTATCTATTGTTTTGTATTACATACAGTTTAACTAAACAAACTTTCTGTCACCGACCGGCTTTTCTGTTTGTAATGTTTGTCGAGTAAGTTGGTTAAATAAAATTAGAATAATAAATAGGCACTTTGAATTTTGGGTTCACCGTTTTTTACATAAAAATACCAATAAAGTATGTTGATAGCTAAGGTGAAACATGCCAAAAATTAAAAACCAAGTGCGAGACGCGGGACACAGGCGGCCGAGCCTGCAGCGGTAGGTACTGTAGAGTACAAAGATATGTATACATTTGTGGCCCTTATTTCAATGGAATAAGGTTAAAAAGTGTATACATATCTTTGTACTCGACTGTACTATTCAACAATATTATGATTCACGCAGTTCGCTATATACGCGGTCTCGTACAGCGTACCCGTAGTTTTAAGTGATCTTACTCGTTTAAAATGTCGGAGCCGTAGAAGTCAAGATTGTCCTCTATTGTACCAAAGTGTAACAAAGGGCGTTGGTCCCACAAAAAAAAACCAACACACACTACCTTGAGTGAGGAACCTGGTAGCGCCCGCGCCCGAAATTTGAAATCGATGTAATGAATACACGAAGTATCAGAACTACTACTAGGTCAATCAAAAAATCATGTTTTATAGTTCGTTCTTTTATACGGTAGCGATATTAATTCTACATTACTTAACACGAAATTTGTAAAGAAAGGCCTACCACCAAAGTTAAGCAACCACCGCTTACCTAAACATCGTGTTGATTTAAACTAGGCACTTTTAAACATATTTGTAAGAGATTTACTACAGTTTACTGTTTGGTCGTAAACTATATATGTTAGTATGGAGTTTAGATTATCATTTAAGCTTAATGTGACACCGAAATAAAAAGCTATCATACAAATACAACCCGTATTTCGTCTTCCAAAGTTAAGCAACTACACGCGTAGTCTAAAACAGGATGGGTGACCGCCTAAACCATCGTGTTGATAAAATCAGTTTTGTCACATATTTGCCGAAGTTTTACTTAAGATTGCTATTTAGTCGTAAACAATGAAAATTAGACTACAATTTAAGTTTAAAATAGCCTCAAAATAGGAAGCCATTATAAAAATACAATCCGTATAAAAATGCTAAAAATAAAGATTTTTTTCATGTTTCTTGTATGGGGACCCCTCTTGGGATTTGATTTATTGTTCATTTTATAGTTTTAAACGATAGATTTTATAATAACACGTATTCTGTGAAAATTTCAACTGGCTACTTATTACGGTTAAAAATATATAGCCCTGTAAACTTACTCGTTCATATAAGGGCGCGTACCGCAGTTGAACGATGACGTCACTCAAGCAAGATGGCGTCCACGCGCTTTAATATTATTGACCCAAAATTCAAACGTTTTTAGAATCAAAACTACTGGGTCTATTTGAATGAAATAAAAAGTATTATGTTTGTTTATTTATAAACATTACTGTTACAAAGTTTCAAGCGATTTGGCGTACCTACTGACATTCTTCATTATACTACATTTCGTTTTTAGGCGATTTCGTTTTGAATTCAAATGAAAAGTAAATTGGTTAGTATCATTTTGTATTATTAATACTTACTAGGTCTTAAAATTTAATGAATGATGAACCTACTCCGAAGCACTCCGTTCCGTTCGTTCGAATGGTGCCGTCCCTTTCACTCATATAGTGTACCTATGACAGGAGAGTGAAAGGGACGGCACCATACGAAGTTCGGATTTCGAATTTCGGAGTAGACCCCCAGAGTTTTTCGTTGCCTTAAATCGATATTGCCGAGCGTATAGGAATTCCCTGAGGCTCTAAGTACTTTGAAAATCGAAGTTAGAAGTTACGTTAGCTCCATCCCTTCTCTCGATTTAGTCTCGAATGACGAGTGACAGGGATGGAGCTAACGTAACTTCGAACTTCGATTTTCAAAGTAGGGCCTCTAGGAAGGGTATTTACAAAGCAAAATGACTTGACCAATGTAACAAGTCGGTCGGGTCGGGCTGAAGATAAAATAATGGTATTTTCGCGTAGTATATTTGCATTAAGTTGCTACATAGGTACTACATAACATGAAAATATGGTACAAATACAAATAGAATACGAAATCCAACACTGGTGACCACAGATTATAAGGACACTCGTGATGTGACGTGACGAGATCAGGGGCTCTACTTTGAAATCAGTAATTCGAACTTCGGATCACCCCGTCACTTTCTTGCGATTTAGTGACGCGTCCAGAGCAAAAGGGATAGCAATAGACGAAGTTCGAATTACGGATTTCAAAGTAGAGCCTCAGGGGCTCTCCTTTGAAATCAGTAATTCGAAACTTCGGATCGCCCCGTCACTTTCTTGCGAATAAAATTAGTGATGCGTCGAGAGTAAAAGGGATAGCAATAGACGAAGTTCGAATTACGGATTCCAAAGTAGAGCCTCTGTATTGGTCACGTAGGACACTTCAATAGCTATCGACTATTTGTTTCTTTCGCGCCGCGCCGCGCCGCACCGCATCGCATTCGCGTGGAATTTGCCCACCTAGGACACCGCCTAGGATGAGAAAATTCGAACTTTCTTATTCAAGAATTAATGCGGCAAGCAGGTGCTACCATGCAAGATTCCAGAAAACAGATAAATGCGTTAGAAAATGTTGACGCAGGTAAATCACGAGATAATGGTACACGCGTTACGCGCGCGTCCTGGTTAGAAATATGTATGTTTAATTGTCGTTGAAAACGATAAGTTTACAGTACTGTATATTGCAGGCGTTTAAACTGGAAAGGTAGATCCGTTGGTATTAATGGAATCCGGGGAAATAAAACGACTTCTCCTGCCGCACATCCAGTCAGTATTGTGCACTTTATTATAAACTTTTTAAAGATATTACTTGCACCTTTACAACACAATATTAAAATCAGAAAAATTGAAATTTATCATTTAAATCCACAAAATTAAATAAAAAACACCACCTCTCTTTGATAATCTAATATTTAAAAAAAAAACACTTTGGAAAAAAAAAACTTACGCCAGCCAGGCTATACCAAAAGCATAAAGCAATAATAATGTATTTACCTATACCTATATTAATTCATTTACCTATAAATGTATTTACCTACACACTATGTATTAAAAAAAACCGGCCACGTGCGACTCGGACTTGCGCACGAAGTCCGTAGTCCGTACCATTATCTACATATAAAAAATAACATTTGCTGTACGGCCGCCCTTAAATATTCATTTTATTTTTATTTTATTATTTATTTTTAAAGCCTTTATTTTTATTTTCAGTGCCGCGCGAGCGTCCAGCGGTGACGTACGTGCGATTTGTTTCTGCGCGCGAGTGTTGTAAACAATGTCGGCTACATTAAAATGTAACGCGTGTAATGTCGTGATCGATGAGATGCTGGCATTTATACAAAATAAGTTGTCGGTGTGTGATGATGGCACTCTAGTGCGTTTGTGTGCTTCGTTTACCTGTGAGGAAATTAAACGATCGAAAATGCTGTTGTTTGAAGCAGCCTCGACTTCGGCCTCGACAAGTCAGCCGCTGATCAAGCGTAAAGGAGACGGCAAAGATCAGCGAGACCTACGAGATATTGTGCATTTGCTCAGGACCACAGATGCTGATCGGCTCCCGGTTTTTGTAGCTCGACAGTTAGATAAACTGCCGCCATTGAACTATGACCATATTGATTGTACAAAGCTGCTGAAGGATATGGCGCGACTACAAAACGATATAGTGAACATTAAGTCGCAATACGCCACTTTGGACGAGCTCAATGATTTAAAGAATGAAATAAGAGATTTGAAAAGTATTCCTCCGTCTCGTTTGTCTCTTTGTAACGTGAACACTAAACGCGGGGCTTGGTGTATGGACAGTGGCCCAAGGGGGTTTTCACATTCCGATAATTCAATACTGAATGATAGCCAGCTTCTTGTGAATAATGATACATTGTTTCCTACTCTTGGTGATGATAATACTAAAATGCAGTACCGTTCAATTTTAATTGAGGGTAGACAGTCTACCGCCTCAAAGAAAATAGATACGCTGCGACCGGCGGACGAAACAAGCGCGAGCGCGGCTCCGAGCGGTATGAGTCATCACGTCGAACAGCTGTTTACGCCGCAACTGCCTGAGCCCTGTGTCTCGCCCTCACCTAAGCGCGATGAATTGCAGCCGACGGAGCCTGTCGTATTACCTACCGAAATCAAATCTGGTGATGGATTCAAGGTTCTAGAACGCAGAAAGAAAAATAATAATCGGTACAAAGGGCAAATCGGGGTTGCTAGTGACCTCGAATGTAATTTTAAAGCCGCCGAGCTTCAAATACCGATGTTTATAACGAATATAGATGAAGATGTGAATGATACTGATATTCAAAATTATATACTGCGTAAAACTCGAGAAACAGTGTCGCTAGAAAAGATTGCGATTAAAAAAGATACCAATTATAAAGCGTTTAAGTTTTTTGTGAAAGAAACAAAGTTACCTATGTTTCTTGACAATAGCATATGGCCTCGAGGGATCATATTCCGAAAGTTTGTGCATTTTAAGTACAGGAAAGCGTACAAAGCCAGTGATGGCAACGGCAAAATATTAAATAAAAAATAGCAGCATCTTCTTTGTACACATTCGCTAGTTTCAATTGCAAGAGTGTTAAGCGCTGCGTTGACGGGGTCAAAGAGCTGTGTCGTACATCCGACATAATAGCTCTACAGGAGACGTGGTTGTTGCCGGATGAGATCCCGTATCTGAGCACTATTGACGTCAATTTCAGCGCCACCGGAACGTCTGCTGTGGATACGACGGCGGGCATGCTGCGAGGACGCCCGTACGGAGGTGTTGCCCTCTTATGGAGAAGTGCAGTGTTTCATCGAGTGTCAGTTGTGCAGTGCAAAAATCCGCGGTTATGCGCTATTGAGATAAAGGCCGACGATCGTTATATAGTACTGGTAAGCGTATATATGCCCACAAACAGCAGGGACAACTTACCGGATTTCACGGACTGCCTCGGCGCGGTGAGTGCTTTAATCTCTGAATATGGCATTGAATCAGTTTTTATAATGGGCGATTTTAACGCCCATCCGCACGAATTGTTTTGTGACGAACTGATCAATTACTGTAGCGAACAAAAATGGTGTTGTGCGGATATACAGACGTTAGGTATCGCATCCGATACTTTTACATTCATAAGTGAGGTACATGGGTGTAAAAGGTGGCTTGACCACATTATTGTTACTGAGTCGGCAATGGCGTCTGTGCGTAATATACATGTAAAAGCTGACGTCACGTGGTCTGACCATTTCCCCCTAATGCTAGTATGTAATTTAAACATCTTAACGCCTAAGTCAAATTGTGTACAATTCGGTAATGAAAATCAAAATGTTGTATGGGGAGTCCGTAAGCCAGAACAAGTAGCTATTTATAATGAAGAATGTCACAATAGACTAAAATTAATTGATTTTCCAAGTGGTCTTGGAAATTGTGCCGATAAATATTGTACAGAAGTTGCTCACAGAATTATCCTTGATAAGTTGTACAATGATATTGTGTTTGCCTTGAGGTCCGCTGCTATTGTTAGTCGGGAAAGGAGGAAAGACAAAGCAAAGGATCCTCTGGTGGGATGGAATTCGCACGTTAGTGGTGCACATCGGGCAGCTAGACTGAAGTTTTTGGAATGGATAGCGTGCGGTCGACCTAGCCAGGGGATGGTTTTCAATGAGATGACTGAGACTAAAAAAAATATTCAAGTCGCGTCTTAAATGGTGTCAGGACCACCAACACCAGCTTAAAATGGATATTTTGGCATCACAGCACTCCAAAAAAGATTTTAAATCGTTCTGGAAGGCTGCTAATTCCATGAAGCATAGGTCTCGCTGTCCGGTGAGCATTGATGGTGTTAATGATCATAGGGACATTGCAAACCTTTTTAAAGAACATTTCTTTGTCAAGTCTTTATTGGGGCCAGTCAAAGAAGGTTTGGGCGGTATTGAGACCATTAGTGACCAGGTGGGACCTGGTTTTACTGCCAAGGACGTGACCAAGACTATAATGGCGATCTCGAAAGGTAAATCGCCGGGTCACGATGGTCTCAGCATTGAGCACCTGCTGCATGCGGGGCCCCATTTGTCAAGAGTGTTGGCTATGTTCTGTACGGTATGTGTAAGGCATTCATATCTGCCCAAGGACATGTTGGAGACTATAGTAGTACCTGTAGTAAAAAATAAAACTGGGGACTTGTCTAGTACCAGTAACTATAGACCTATATCGTTAGCGACTATCATAGCGAAGGTATTTGATGGTATGCTTAATACACAGTTAAATAAATACATACAATTAAGTTACAATCAGTTCGGTTTCAGGCCGGGCTTGTCTACAGAAAGTGCAATACTGTGTCTTAAGCATACTGTCAAGTACTATGTGGATAGGGAAACGCCTGTCTTTGCCTGTTTTCTTGACCTATCTAAGGCTTTTGACCTGGTTGCCTATGATATCTTATGGGAAAAGCTAAAAACTGCAAATCTGCCACTGGAAACTATACAAATACTTAGGTATTGGTACGGTAACCAGGTCAACAGGGTTAGATGGGCGGGTACTATGTCGGATTGCTACAGGCTTGAGTGCGGTGTGAGGCAGGGGGGGTTAACCTCACCCACACTCTTTAACCTCTATATTAATGGGCTTCTTGATTCACTCGGTAGAATGCATGTTGGCTGTCATATAGATGCAGTATGCTCTAATAACATTAGTTATGCAGACGACATGGTTCTACTGAGTGCATCTGTCTGCGGTCTTCGTAAATTATTAAAGACTTGTGAGACTTATGCGGCCGCTCATGGCCTTAGATACAATGTGGTGAAAAGTGTATACATGGTCTTTGAGACCGGCCGCTATCACATGACTGAAGTTCCTCCCATACTCCTTAATGGGAGTCCTTTGGAAAGAGTGAGGAACTTTAAGTATCTCGGTCACGTGGTGGCGGCTGACCTCAAGGACGACATGGACATCGAGCGGGAGCGGAGGGCCCTGTCGGTCAGGGCGAACATGATTGCCCGCAAGTTCGCGCGTTGTACGAGGGAGGTGAAGTTGACGCTCTTTAGAGCGTACTGCACCTCCTTCTACACGTGTAGCTTGTGGTTGAAGTTTACGCAACGGGCCTATGGGGCCCTCCGGGTCCAATATAATAATGCGTTCCGGGTGTTGATGGGGCTGCCCCGCTTCTGTAGTGCATCAGGGATGTTTGCAGAAGCGCACGTGGACTGTTTTTATGCAACTATGCGCAAAAGAGCAGCATCCCTGGTGCACCGTGTGCGGGCCAGCCCCAACAACATGCTGCAGTTGATTGCAGAGAGGCCGGATTGTCCGTATTTAATGCATTGCGACGCACTACATGCCCCTTGCAGTGTTCATATTAGAAAATATTAAATAAATAATTATGTATGTACTAATCATAGCTTTTAAGTGTGTGTGTACTAAAAATAATATGAGTCCTGTTACTTGAAATAAATGATTTATTATTATATATTATATTAAAGTGAATATACAACTTGAAATTTTGAGAAAATTTCAAACGTCTACCTGTTGCCGTTATTAATATCGAGCAAACAATCACGTTTGTTGTATGAGAGCCCCCCATAAATATCTATTTTATTCTGTTTTTAGTATTTGTTGTTATAGCGGCAGCAGAAATACATCATCGGTGAAAATTTCAACCGTCTAACTACCACGGTTCACGGTTCGGTTCACGGCCTGGTGACAGACAGGCAGACGGATAGACAGACTGACAGACAGTAGAATCTTAGTAATAGCCTAGGGTCCCGTTTTTACCCTTTGGGTAAGGAACCCTTAAAAGGAAAAACAACATAAAAATAACTTTTAATCAAAACCAATCTAACTACCTACCCATTTCCCGAATTTAATAATCTGAAAAAAGTAACAGGAGAGCTGGGGTGCAGGTCTGATCGCTTCAAAAAAATTCTTACTTTAGGGCGAAGCGCGGCACCCAGCGCTGCAGCGGCCCGGGCGCCCGGCCAACCGTTTCGATAATTTAGATTTGGGTTGCGCGTAATTTTGAATCTACCATATCTTCTAAAGTATTTATTTAATTAATATAGTGTAAAGGACCATTTTTATCTGCATTAAATACCCAAGATAATTTACGTGTTCATTTGGATAAGGATAAATCGGAATCGGAGAAAATAGCTTCGCAAATAACCTAAGATTTTTTAATATTTTTTTATATATTTAATTGGTTACTGTGAGTTAACTTTAGGAGTTAGACGTATGCTATCGCGGACTTTTCTCTAGGTTTTTTAAAGACCTACAATTCTTCAGTACATTATTTTTATATATCTCTTAAGGTTTAGCCAGCGTAAGCTATGTAAGCGCCCGAAAATTGATTTTTTGACGACTTGGTAAGAAAACATTGAGTTTTCTCAACTATATTAAAAAAATTAGATTAAAATGTGCATATAAACCTTCCTCTTGAATCACTCTAATCTATTTAAAAAAAACCGCATCGAAATTCGTTGCGTAGTTTTAAAGATCTAAGCATACATAGGGACAGACAGACAGACAGCGGGAAGCGACTTTGTTTTATACTATGTAGTGATAAGGTCTTGGATTTTTATACGATTATTATCAATAGAATAATGGTTACTTTAATAAATTTGTCACCATTTTAATGTACCTGGAAATAAATTACATGGTTAGAAATATGTTTAAAATATTTTTAAAGGTTTTTGAGTCGCTTAACCTGGTTTGAACCATTTACCGAACTAAG
This sequence comes from Acleris cristana, assembly GCA_948252455.1. Classification (NCBI taxonomy): domain Eukaryota; kingdom Metazoa; phylum Arthropoda; class Insecta; order Lepidoptera; family Tortricidae; genus Acleris; species Acleris cristana. The sequence continues at coordinate 25,395,647 of OX411772.1, read as the reverse complement.
AAACTTTAATTTGCACATAATACCGAACCGATCCGACGCATCACCGAACTAGGGAAGAAATGTATGAAATTTTGGCGCTGAGTGATGCTCAAACTTTAGTGAAACAATTTTAATGAAATAGTAAATATATGGAACAAGACAAGTTTTTTTTATTTGATAGTGTAAATCGCTTGTTACTGGCCAGTTTGTTCAATTACTGGCCACAACTTTGAATGCTATGCATACTTTTGAAAATATGTAGTTTTTGTCGAGGAAATTGCAGTAATTTGGCTGAGGCAGACATGGATTCGGTAGCAGAGATCATGGGTACTAATCATAAACATCGGTATCAACGTTCAAATTTCATGGCAAAGTACGGTTTGCAGAAACACAAATACATCTAGTATTTAGAACCTTTATTTTTTATAAACAAAAAGAAAGACGCTCTAAATTTATTCATGGTTTGAATAAATTAGTAAGTATAAGTTCCATGGATTTTGCTGTCAACATTTGAAGTCTTATAATATATCCATCTTAAATGACCAAATGACCTTTCCATACTGACTAATATTTACCTATTTGGTGTGACACTTAAATTGACATTTTTTGTTTCCTATTTGGCATATATTACTTTTCGAATGCAAAATAAATATTAAGGTTATATGACATTATTTAGATAATAAATCTCTTTAAGTATAAGTACAGTATACATTATAGGTACAGTTAACTGCAGCATAATTAAATTTAAAAATAACACAGAATATAAACGTTATTATTCATTAAATGTTCGAATGTATTTCTTTTTTTGCTATCCTTACCGGGTGCCATGAAAGTTGAACGTTGATACCGATGTTTAAATCACCGAACGCCCTTCGGTGAATTGGATAAACCAAATTACATGGAACCTATCGAGCGAACAGATTTATAAAATAGTGTTTAGACAAAAGTATCGGTATAATTACAAATCTGACATTATTACCTACTAACAATAGAGAATGTCAACCAGTTTAGATTTTTGGCTTATCGTATTCTTCATTAAAAACAAAAAAATGCTGTAAAAAAATCATTTCGATACGTCTAATAGTTTCCGAGATATTGAATTTTAAACTTCGTATGCGGCGCTCGAAACCCGGCGGCTAGCGCTCACGGATGATGACGTCATCGTTTGGCTGCGGTACGCGCCCTTATATGAATGAGTGAGTTTACAGGGCTTCTATCTTTTTAACCGTAATAAATAGACAGTTGAAATTTTCACAGAATACGTGTTATTATAGATTCTATCGATTAAATTTTTAAAATGAACAATAAATCAAATCCCAAGAGGGGTCCCCGTACAAAAACCATGAAAAAAACCATTTTTTTTTGCTTTTTTATATGGATTGTATTTCAATAATGGCTTCTTATTTTGATGCGATTTTAAGCTTAAGTTCTAGTCTAATTTTCATACTTTACGACTAAATAGAAATCTCAAGTAAAACTGCTACAAATAGGTGACAAAGCTGATTTTATCAACACGATGTTTTAAGCGGTCACCCATCCTGTTTTAGACTACACTCGTAGTTGCTTAACTTTGGAAGTCGTAATTTTTTACGAATTCGTTTTGATGTGACTATGATAGTTATGGTTATCTATTGTTTTGTTTTACATACAGTTTAACCTGTTTAACTAAACTAACTGTCCGTTGCTGACCGGCTTTTCTGTTTGTAATGTTTGTCGAATAAGTTGGTTAAATAAAAATAGAATAATAATCAAGCACTTTTAATTTAGGGTTCACCGTATTCTACATAAAAATACCAAAACATTAATGCAAAAAACCGGGCAACAGCCTGTCGAACCATGCTCAGTGTAGGGTTCCGAAGCCGTTACTACAAACAAATTAGACCTCGCGACAAACTTAACTTTGCCGTTGGAAAACTGTTATCCCCATACATCGATATAGGTCGCGGTCAGTTTACCAACACCGCAAATAAGTTTTCGGCAGGTATAAACATTAAAACCGTTTAACTCAAGAGCCAATGAAGTCTACTTAGTCGTGATAGTTTTCCTTTGAAGATATTTTTCAAATTTTTTATTTGTAGTTTTGGCTGTAGTGGGGAGGGGACGACGACACTTGACTCTAACAAAAATTTGCGCTTTAAAGCTTTTCATAAACGGATACCTTAATTGAAATATTGTTTTCACAAACCCGCAATATTTTGGAAAGACCTATACAACGACACCCCACACTATGGGGTAGACGAGAAAAAAAACTTCCCCACGTTACGTAAAAAAAATTTTTTTTTTTCATGATTTTAATTTTATTTAACTATGTTGGCGTGACTAATATGTATATTCATGCCAAATTACACGTTTCTAGTACTAAGAGTCTCTGAGCTAGGCTGCGGATAGACGGACACACGTCACACACACACACACACACACACACGCGCACGCACGCACGCACACACACACACACACACACACACACACACACACACACACACACACACACACACACACACACACACACACACACACACACGCTATCTAAGCTATCTTGCATACACGAAATAACGGTAATAAATAATGCTCAAAAAACAGTTCAAAAACTACCTACTTGCTACAGCGGCCGCTAATACCAACAACTAGCGAGAGAGAGAGAGAGAGAGAGAGAGAGAGAGAGGCGGTCTAGGTACCTAACGTATGGCGAGTGAGCCACTTGGCAGCGCCCGCCCGCGAAATGTTTTATAGTTCATTATTTTATACGGTACCTAGCGATATGAATTCTACATTAGACACGACATTTGTAAAGAAAGGGCTATCACCAAAGTTAAGTAAACACCGCTTAAACTTCGTGTAAGATTTTGTTGTTTGTTGTTTCACTACAGATTACTGTTTGGTCGTAAGTATGGAGTTTAGATTATTGTGTGACACCGAAATAAAAAGCTAATACAAATACAACCCGTACTTCGGCTTCCAAAGTTAAGCAACTACCTACTTACAAGCGTATTCTAAAACAGGATGAGTGACCGCTTAAAACATCGTGTTGATAAAATCAGTTTGGTCAAATATTTTTAGCAGTTTTACTTGAGATTGTTATTTAGTCGTAAACTATGAAAGTTCGACTGCAATTTAAGCTTAAAATAGCATCAAAATAATAAGCCATTATAAAAATATAATCCGTATAAAAATGCTAAAAAAACTGGTTATTTGTCATGTTTCTTGTATGGGGACCCCTCTTGGGATTTGATTTATTGTTCATTTTGTAATTTTAAACAATAGAATTTATAATAACACGTAATCTGTGAAAATTTCAACTGGTTACTTATAACGGTTAAAAAAATATAGCCCTGTAAACTTACTCAATCATATAAGGGGCCGTACCGCAACGAAACCATGACGTCACTCCAGTAAGATGGCGCCCGCACCCTTTAATATTTTTGACCGTAATTTCATACGTTCGTAGAATCAAAACTTCTGGGTCTATTTGAATGAAACAAAAAGTAGTATGTTTGTTTATTTATAAGCTTTACTCTTACAAAGTTTCAAGCGATTTGGCGTACCTACTGACATTCTTCATTAGAACTATTATGTAACCATCAATACATATGGCTTTTGCTTCTATTGCTTAAAATGTATATATAATCCTTTTTTTAAAATAGCCTTGCCAATAAGCTTATTTTCATGTCAAAAAGTCGTAAAAATTATAAATTTCCAACGAAGTTTTACAAAAAATATCTAATTAATTTATGTTCGGCAATTACTTATTAAATTTGGAATACTTCTAGTTATTCGAAAAGCAAAGTAGATGATATAAGTAAGTCATGATCAACCAGTAAATAAATAATTCAAAAAACATACGCTTTCCCTGATTCCGAACGTTGTTCGGTAAAACCTTCCAGTCAAAATGAGGGTTAACTTTTCACCGAATTCACGTTTGTGCTTTTTTTTATACATATGACTTCACTAATTTCACTTCATTTATCAGAAAACAAAAACTAATTAAATAACAACACAAGAAAACCACTTTTTCAAACACAAAAGTAATAATGCCGCATGATTTCAATAGTGCAGTTCAGGGAGCATAAATCAGAATGTGGCTTGTTGGATGCGAGTCCGCCTTTTTCATGTGTCGCCCACAAATAAAGTAGAGAGGAGCCCCGCATGCGCCCTCAAGCCCTGACAGTGTCATCGCTGACTTTTCTGTGTTTATTATCATTTTATTTGTATTGTGTAAATAGGTATCTATCTTAGTCTTTAAGGTTTTATTATGTTCCCTTCCCCCGCCAACCGCCAATCTAATTTTCCAATTTCTAACTCCATAGAAGAATATATCCAGTGCCCACATTGTCCAGAACCTAAGCTTTTGAAGGGTCGTCGCGGTCTCCACATACATTTAGGTAAATGCCACAAAAATCTAAGCAGTCACCCCTTTTCATCATCACAGCCCACTCGGCCTTCACCCCCTCATCGAGACATCCCTCTGTCCTCATCATTAAGGCACTTAAAACATTCATGTCCCATCGTCAAACGCATTCCACGAGGCGCGAGGTTCACTGTCGCAAATAGTTTGTCAAAAGCCATTAATCATTGTGTCCTTGAAAACTCGTTATGTAGCTGGGAACGCCTTTTTAAATTCTCATATTCAGTTCTGCACATAAACAAAGCTGTCACCGACCATTCCTTAACATCTCAAATTAAGTCAAACTGTTCCCGTTCTACAAATACTTTTCAAAACCACAGCAAGCCATCCCTTTCCAAATCTCACGTTTTATATAAAACCATCGAAACGAAAATTAATGATGGAGACCTTAAAGGTGCGGCGCGTATACTCTTCTCTAGCGACACATCAGCTCAAAACTCCCCAGATACTCTTAAAGCTCTCCAGGAAAAACATCCATCCGCCCAAGCCTTAACTCAACTCCTTCCAGACCCTCCTAGCAGTGCTTTAACCTGCCTCCAAGCATCAGAAGATGCCGTCCTGGCTGCTGTCATGTCATTCAATAATGGCTCTGCTGGCGGTCTTGACGGTATCACTCCTCAACATCTAAAAGACTTGCTTCTGTGCTCTTCGAATGGTCATCATGCCGGTTTGCTCACTAGCCTTACTAGTCTAATAAATTTGATGCTGGCAGGTAAGGTTAACCCAGACGTGACGGCGACACTTTACGGAGCTAACCTTTGTGCCCTTTCAAAGAAAGACGGTAGCGTGCGTCCCATCGCAATTGGCTCTACTTTTCGACGTTTGGCTTCCAAAATTTGTTGTAAACATATACTTCCTGTTTTAGAATCTAAATTTCAGCCAATTCAATTAGGATTTGGCAGTCGTGGTGGCTGTGAAGCAGCGGTCCACGCCTGTCGAACATTTCTCGAAAACAATAACACTAAGAAAATTATTTTTAAATTAGACGTAAAAAATGCATTTAATTCCGTTGACCGAGGTACTCTGCTGACAGAAGTAAAAAATACCGTGCCTGATATTTTTTCCTATCTCTGGCAATGCTATAGTTTTCCTTCAAATCTTCTATTCAGTAACCATACAATTCTGTCTTCTGTTGGATGTCAGCAGGGCGACCCGCTTGGGCCGGCCATATTTAGTCTTGCTATTCACCCTATTATTTCTGAACTCACTTCCAAATTCAATGTGTGGTATTTAGATGACGGGTCCCTAGGAGGTGAAGTAGACACAATCCTTCAAGATTTGGCTTCAATTACTTCGAAATTTGATTCAATTGGCCTCCAATTAAACTACAACAAATGTGAACTTTATTTGGATATAAATGAACATGAAAAATTAGAAATAATTCAGAGATTTGAAACTGTTTGTCCAGGTATCAAAATTCGATCTAAAGAATCTCTTCACCTCCTAGGCGCTCCAATTTTTAGCGAAGCGTTACCAACTTTCATTAATGAAAAAATCACTCGCTTCCATGAATTTGCTGACCGTCTTCTTCACATAAACTCTCACATGGCCATCTTTATTATACGCTTTTGTTTATTTGTCCCTAAATTTACTTACTCCATGCGTTGCAGCCCATTTTGGAAATATCAAAATTATTGTGAATCTATAGACAAAATTATTTCTGACCATATTCAAAAAATTATTAATATTAAACTTGATAGCAAGATGTTTTTACAAGCAACGTTACCTATTAGGTATGGTGGTCTCGGTATTCGCCAAATTTCTAGTGTTGCCCTTCCAGCTTTTTTGTCCTCGGTACATAGTACGTTATCACTCGTGGGTAAAATTCTTCGTCCATCACTTAGTGATTTCGAGGTAACATACTTGTCCGAGGCCAAGGACGCATGGAAGATGGCCTGCCCAGGCAAAGACTTTCCTACCAGCAAAGAGTGCCAAAAGTTATGGGACGAGCCAATTTGTCGCCGAGTCTTCGAGCATCTTGTTGACAACTGTTCGACAAGCTGTGAGAAGGCTCGCATGTTAGCCGTGTCGGAGAAGGAATCGGGTTACTGGCTGCAGGCTTATCCATCTGTGAACTACGGCAACCTTTTGGACAATAATAGTTTCAGATTGGCGGTAGGCCTTCGACTAGGCGCAAACATTGTTGAAGCGCACCACTGCCACTGCGGAGCTCAAGTTGACCGACAGGGTCACCACGGTCTAGCTTGCAAAAAAAGCGCTGGTCGTCTGTCCCGCCACGCCTGCCTTAATGACATCATCCGGCGGGCCCTTGTTAGCGTCAACGTGCCTGCTACATTAGAACCTAATGGGCTGGCACGTGACGATGGCAAGAGACCCGATGGAATGACTCTCGTACCGTGGGAAATGGGACGGCCTTTAGTTTGGGATGCCACCTGTGTGGATACTCTGGCACCGTCCCACCTCGGTGCGACGGTTCTGAAGGCAGGTGCGGCGGCTACCGCGGCAGAATCAGCAAAACGCCGCAAATATGCAAATATAGCTGATAATTGCATATTTGCGGCTTTTGCAGTAGAAACACTTGGACCGTGGGGCCCTGAGGCACGGAAGCTTTTTAAAAATCTAAAATTTAAAATGATCCGTGCCTCAGGTGACCATAGGGCTGGCTCTTTCCTCGGCCAACGGCTAGCAATAGCTATCCAACGTGGAAATGCAGCCAGCATTATGGGCACCATTCCCAGTGGCAGTGGCCTACGGGACATTTGTACATATTATAGTTATTTAGAATAAGTTAATTTATTTTAGTATTTAGTTTTAGTTAGGTATGTTTTATTATTTTTCTGTTTATTGTTTGTGTCTTTTGAATAAATTTTGTATAATAATTAAAAAAAAAAAAAAAAAAAAGTAATGTAAAACGGTTTTATGACCTTAAGAAGTATACGCAATTTCTTACCGATTTTCACAAGGATTCCCATACAAAACGGCGATCCACCGACTTGATCGATTGTTACGTCCCGACTGAGACAGCAAATAGCCGGCTTTGCCGCGTAATGGAAGGGATAGGTATTTAGGTAGCGGAAAAAATATCACAACTTAATATTAACTGTAAGTACTAGACTAAAAGCTCAAAATAGAAGAAATTCGGTGATACGGCAGATTCGGCGAAGCGTACGTTTACCTTATATAGATTATTTTTTTAATGATTTTGCATTAAAAAATACATACAACCATAAATTTTCACCCTTCTACCACCAACCATTATTTTTTAATAGCGATATTAGAACTTTAATAATTGGGATACACCCATTTTTAACAATGTATGAAAATTTCAAAACCATTTCGAGGAATAGGCTTTTCGAATCGATCCCAGTAGTTGGATTAAAAAAATATGTTACAATGAATTAATTATATTGAAATTAAGAAATGACCTTCATTTGACCACTAAATACCCGTCCCAATTGCGCTGTATCAACTTAGAGGATTTAGAACTGGAGCACGCATTGATACAATTTTCTAAGCACAAAAGTCTGTCGCTTTTAGGGGGAGGTGAGGTAACACTACATACACAATACTCAACAAAAATGCAAAATTCGCTCTCATTGCTACACACCTACACAACTAAGAAACAAAAACACTAGCTTAAAATTACGCACACATGCACATTTTTTTATTACCAACATGTGCTTACACAATTTCAAAATAAAGACGTGTGCGTTATCTTACCGATTATCACACTATTATTAGAAATGAGATGCATATCGACATTGTCGATATCGATTAATTTTTAAAGTTGTGATATAGATGGCAGCACATTACACGTTATTTAACTTGTGTATTGTGTATACGAGATTTAACAAATATGCGCCATCATAAGGTAAAAATACCACTTTGAGGAATAATACTAAATTCAGTTTTACCAGGATATAAGATAAAAAAAGATAAAACGAAAGACATTTATTAAGTAAGTGATCAGATCAGAGAGCCGAGTACTATAAATACTATAGTTTTATTCTACTACGATTACAAACAAATAGATTTGATTCTGAGATAAAAACGATGAAAAACTTAACTGGAAAAATCACGTACATTATCTCTACACTCTGCAGTAGCTTAGCAGTTTCACTTTTGCGCTACGAGCTTTAGGAAAAATATCCACTAAAAAGGCGGCGATACAATCTTATTATGCTTTTTTCCGGTACCAAATCCTGTTTGGTCTGGCCATCTGGGGTAGTTGTGTGGATTTTGAGCGACTGATTATATTGCAAAAGAAGTGTGTGCGTAAATTAAATGGGTAGCCGTGAGTCGTGCAGAGAATCCTCCAAAGAATTAGGTTTGCCTACTCTGTGCGCACTTTATATTTTAGAATTATGTAAACTCATTCGACCAAATCCGGATATATATCCCCTAAAAAACAATTTTAACAGTCAAACACTGTATACCCTATTTGCGCTTACGTTAGGGCCCCTTGTAGTAAAACTGCAGCGTTTCTGAGATGCCACAGGCATGTCGCTGTGAAGGTGTATAATGCGCTACTATTTGAAATTAAGTCCTTACCAAATACTACATTCCTGATTTCCTTGAAAAGGTACCTTATTGAATTAAGGCCATATAGTTTAAGTGAATTTTATAATGCAGAATATTATAGTTGTAATTGAATACTTATTTCAATAAAAAAAAAATAAGTATAAGCTTAACATGCTACACCGAACTGGTAAAATTGTATTGAGTCTATTTTATATCAAAAAATTATAGGTACCATCTCATGTATATTGTACATACAATTTAAGGCATATAAATAAATAAATAAATAAATAAAAGGTTCACCAAAACAAATCGGCCGTGAGTTCGACGAAGAGTTATGAACTGACGAGCTTTTGTTTGTTCTACGATCTCGTAGACATAAGGCTGAGTTACACTACCGGTCAAAAGTTAAATAGTAAAGTTTTGCACAGGGTAAAAAGTGATCGCTGAACATACCTACATAAAGAAAAAACAGATTCAGACGATTTGAGAACCGCAATTGTTAATTATATTTATTTAAATACTTTATTGTTATTACACAAAAAAGTGTACGAAAGGTGGACTTAATGCTACAAGCATTTTTAACCTTTTTATAGGAGTATTTTATCGATATATACTAGTTTTAAATGTATCACGACTCTATAGTGCGAGTCTCGTGAGGAGTACGTATAGTTCAAGGCAACGCTGTAAATTTGCTCACCCCATCGAGTTATAGGAAAATACCACCTTCCAAAAAAATAACCAGCGGACCATATATCTTTTCACTGCGAATTCCCCCCCCCACCCCAGTTGAGCCCCGGAAGATCAAATTTTTTACCTAAAATTTGCAGGTGTTCTTTTCGTGGAAGGTGGTATTTTCCTATAACTCGATGGGGTAAGCAAATTTGCAGCGTTCGCCCGGACTATTAGACATGGTCAACAAACACAGACAAGACACTGTACGCAAACAGACATATTTAAATCAAGCGATTGATTATTGATTTTATAGTCACTCTTTTAAGGTTCAATATAGCATGAAGGTGTTGCGAGTCTCGCTAGGAGTACGCATTAATTCTAAAACGAATAGTATGCTGAACGTTTTAAAATCGATTAAAGAATCGAATAAAGAATAATGTTTGTTTCATGCGATATAAATATACAAAAAATGCTTAATTACAATCAAAATCAACAGTGAAAAGTACTTAAATGTGAAATATAATTCCATCTTTCTGCAAACTTGACGTATTTGATCGGTTTTTGCAATAAAACACGGCACAATAAGGCATTTTTCTGGAGGTCTTGACTCTTCCAAAACGACTTTGGTTATGTGAGTATCGAATAAAAACGGCCGGTTTTATTCACGCACAAGATCATTTGATCTCATACCTCGGCAGAGGGGAAAGTCTGCGTAAGGCGCCTCCTGTTCTAAATCCTCTAAGTGTATCAAGCACTTTTGTGGTTTTACATAAAACATATAAAACCTCTCCAATATTTTATTTTATCAGTACAATTTAGATAATCTAGCTGGCACCTACGTTTGAAGACAGCTGTTGTCATGTCAAATTTATTTGTTTACAAATTGACTGTAATTCTTGAGGATTCTCTTTGGGTTTTTGACAAGATGGCGTCGCTTTCTTAATTGTTTTTGATTTTTTGCATATTTTGTTGTTTAATGGATAGTAATGATGTATTAATATGCAGTAAATTAACATTCAAATGTGCAGTATAATGAAGAATTCAAGTTTGAACACGTATCGCCTTTGGAAGGATTGCTCCAAGAAAATCCCATCTGGTCTTCGTAAAGTTCTACCTACATCGCTTCACGGAGGCTAGAGGATCACCGAACAACGTCGAATTATGTTTTTTTTGATATGTATATGTAACTCCTAACCTTGACACTGGCAGAATTGTCCCAATGGATGGACAGAGGCCATTTAATAAAGAATTGAATTGAATTGACTGTAATTCTTATGATGAAATGAATATGTTAATGAGACCATTTCTCTTTTGAGTTGTGTGTGATAAATGTTAATAATTTGTGTGGTAAGGTTTTACAAGAGGTTCAAAAAGACGGACGGCATCAACATTTATTGTAGAAACTCATGATTGGAAGTATGGAATCCGCCTTTTCAACTAATTTAATGTGATTGTGTTAGGTAAATCTAGTCTAGAAACAAGGTCATGTAGGAAGTGTTGTATTAACTGAGGTCTAGGTAATAAGCAATGGTTGAATGCTTATATACTCTTAAATAATAAATTATATCATATTGCGATTCTTTGTTTACATTGTTTGAAAGACGTTCGCCTATTATGACTTTGAAAACAGATCACAGATAATAAAAAATCGTCTTTCTAAATCTTAGACGAAGTATACCAGTCTTTTATAAATATCTACGTCATCTTTTCGATACAAGTAGGTAAGGTTACTTTAATTTAATAAATTATTTTAAATATCAATAATACATTTAATCATGAAATGCTTGAAATTAGTTTCTTATAAAAGGCTATTCTTTCGAATAAAAATATAAAATCAAGCAGTTATTTTGTTTGGTGTATCCCAAATATAGGTCAATGTTTATTCCATAAAAGAAGTACTAGCATAGAAACCGTACTATAAGAACAACGAGAGACGTATGTTTGACCTTTTTCTATTTATGGCATTTATAATGAGTTAGAAAAAGATGTGCTTATAGGTATTCTTTCGTTATCTATCGTGTTGTCACAAGATTTGAATGGGATCGACTCCCATCCGTCAACGTTAGTGATGTGGCTGAGTCGACAACAATATCGATGTCGATGTAATTACACAGCTTTATATAAATGTAATGGACCATTTGTTTTAACAAAAGCCTATTGTCAAAGTAGCGTATTTTAAATCGCGTTATTTCATGAACGCAAATATAATATTAGTTTTTCTTCATGTAGCGTTTTTTAATATAGCGTATTTAATGCTCGCGCTTATTTTAGTCGCTGAAATTACTAGTAAGTAGATTATTTTATAAGACTATTTCTGGGTAGTTTTGCCCCTCCGGGCCTGATATAAAAACGGACCTAACCTAATCTACCTACGTATTACAATGTAATTAATATGGTGATGGGAAAAATAAGCACAGAAAAATGCGAATAGTAAAAATTTCTTAATAAAAAAAAAACAAGAAATAAGGACAGATATATAATAATCGCTCGCTATCGCAATATAACTCAATACCGTAAAACTACACAACTATAGTCTTACCTGCAATAATAGTCCTATTGTTGCAGGTAGGACCAGTGTTGTGTAGTTTTTCGGTACCTAATGCTCAGTTTGTTTACATTCTTTATCAAGCCTCATTGGCCGTACTTTAGTAACTAGTATACATAGAAGTCTTCGTGATGTGTCCTTTTCGCGGCATTTCTGAATTGAAAACCTAATCGAGGCTCATAAAATAAAATATAAAATTATCAAACTAACGATAATCTACGAAATTTTTCATAACCATGTTTTCATACATACAATGAACATAGGTACGGCATCTGGTTTGAGATGTCGCCCTTTTTCATGTTGGGTTGGCAGAAATGAATCAGGATTAAAATGCTTCGAACAGAATTTTTCCCACGTTTTAGGTATATGATTTTGTCTACCTATTCGCCGAACCCATTCTTTCTGCAAGTTTTCATCTTTTGGAAATCTGAAATTATCGATATATTTTCACATCACTGTCAAAACTTCGATTGCATATTTTACAATCAGAAAAGTGATACTATTAGGCCCATATTTCGATATTAAATGAATTGAATGAATTGGCTAACAATATATTATCAATTTTACATAAAATCTTACCTATATCTAACGGGAAATAGTAAGAAACTTACTTATGAAAAGACAATCCTAAAGCCGAGTTTTCTTTCCGCCTATAGTGTGACTAACAGCCTTCCACCACATAAGCTATTGCTTGCAGGTTACAAACCTGCTAATAAAGTTAATTTACACCAAAGCCATACACAATTTTGGTGTATATTCCGCAGAATTTAATTAATTTGTAAGATCACAAGAGTCACAAACTTGCGATCAACTACACGACTAAACGAAGAAGTCACCCAGTCATAAAATGTACTCTATTCGCAATACAGACATTTTGATTTTGTAGTACTGGAGGTTCGTTTGACGGGCGGGTGTTGTTGACGTCTTAAAACCTTGTGACAATGACAATTAAAGAAGAAAAAACAGCCTACTTTTTGTTTCATTTCTTCTCATGTAATACGTAATCTAAAAAGTAGAGAAAGATAGCTGACGTAAAGTACGTCTTTTTGTCCGGTTTCTATGCTAGTACTTCTTCTATGGTTTATTCAATTTGAACGTAAAAGGGCTAAAATAAACATCGATACTTTTACGCCGGGAAAAACCTGTGGTTCTTTTTAGTCTATGGGTCTATCGGCCACATTGACACTGGTACGTCACTCGAGACTCGAGCCCGTGGCGTGTCGTGAGATTGTACACAGTTTGGCCTTATTTTCCAGAGCAACGAGGGACAACGAGCTTAACATTCTATGTACTTATTTCATTCCTCAGGGTTTCAAACACGGAATATATATTGGGTCCTTACCTATGAAATATATTTTTACGTGTTTTATTTCGTACGGAATTTATTCATTTCAATTTTAACTTCCAAATTGTTACAAACTACAGTATGTTACAAAGGTTTTAGATACAAATAATATGGTTCAATTTCTTACTTAGTGTTTAAAATTAAAGTGTGAACTCAACTCTTTTCATGTGCTGTGAGTTCAAGTGTTTCAATTACAAAGAGTTTTATGAAGCTAATTATTTTTAAGTAATTAAGATATGTATAATATAGCTTAGAAGTGTCCAATATTCCTGACAGAATTTTGTTTGGTTTGCATTTGACGTTACTAAATAATCCGCAAAATTAAATGTATGAAAACCACCGTTTTCATAAAATTCTCCATATAAAACGCTAATTTCATAGGTAAGGACCTAATATTAATATGCCAAAATATATATTATAGCAATGCATCTTACGATATATTTTCCGTACTAGTTGACAGAGTCCACACACGCAGCTTTAATATATATTAATATAGGTATATTATAACAAGGTATCTTAAGATATCTTAATAAACCTTGCTGTAAGATATATTTATCTTTTTCCCTCTCCACTATATTGAATGGGATGGATATATATTTTCATACCTTAGTACTCGTATTGTTGGTATTGTGGTTTTCAGATAAATACAGATTGGGAAATCATGATGATTATGATGATGATGGTTATGGATGGGTTTCTGCTAAGAAAAAAAACTTCGGCTAAATAGGTAAGTTACTGAAAAAAATTAAGACGTAAATTTTGCAAATTTATTTATTTTATTTATTTATTTATTTATTTATTCAAATAATAGTTACACAGCATAACAGTATGACACTACAGCACTGTGAACTACATACACAATGTAAATAAAAATTAAAAAAGACAATAAAAATAATAACAAATGAAAAGACTACTACCAAACAAAATTGATTTCGGGAAAAGTATAGTTAGTTAACATTTCTCCTGGAAATGAGTGAGGGGGAAGGGGGGTACGCGCGTAAAAAATATCACCTAAGAGCATCACGTGTTTTTCTAGTGATGTTGAGTAACTACATTGGCTAACTTATTTTTCTGCTTCAGCACAACACAAAATACTTTTGCTAATGCACCGGAGAGCAGTTACGATAAAAGTGGTAATTACGAGTCGACCTTTCCTCGGCTCGGCTCCCGATGACAGTAAACTTTTATGGCCAGTAAAAATAATAATGCCCGTCCAGTGGAATCGATAACCGTGTTACATAATGTTAACCACTACCCAGCTTCACGCAGGTATGGAGGGAATTACCCCTCTATTACCAACCTGTCAACTAGACATTCCACCCAGGTGGACGGATAGAACTTATTTTTCGCAAGCAATCACCTGGTTTGTCGGTTAATAGTAGGCATTCCTGACCGACACCCTGGCTGTCAGATTGATACTTTTTTCTTCCCGACTGACCAACCAAACTGCCAACTAGGTGGTCGGTTAGTGTTTTTTTCTTAACCAATCTATTAAGTAGGCAACCGGGTGATCAGTTAGTAAATATTTCCCGACAGGCCAACCAGACACCGCAACTAGGTGGTCGGTTAGGGTTTTTTTCTTAACCAACCTATTAAGTAGGCAACCGGGTGGTCAGTTAGTAAATATTTCCCGACAGGCCAACTAGACACCGCAGCTGGTTGTTCGGTTAGTAAATATTTCCCGACAGGCCAACCGTGGATCAATTTAAAAAAAAAACATTATAATGTGTGTGTGTGTGTCTTGCGAGATAGCAACGCGTATACAGTGGTATTATGTTCGTAGAGTTTTTGTTACTGCCTAAATAACCATATTCATCATGTATAACATATAGTTGGACAATCTAAATGATAACCATTACTGGTAGGCATACAGAAGTAGAGTTATAGACAATAACTGATTTCTTATCTACTATCTACTTCAGTATTGATTTGCCTACACAATACATATCAATCACATTATTTACCGTAAACAGTAGTACTTAGTGAAAATGTACAAATTGATATACAATACTGGCACAATATTTTATTAAAAATCTCAGGGTTATTTCAATGTAGATGTCATAATTTAGTATGACGTGACGTTCATGGTTTTAGAGATATTCGTAAATAATTACTATAGGTATACAAAAATGAATCAATTGGAATATATATCTCGAAACGGTGGCACTGTTTTACTTTATGATGGCTATCAATTCCATAAAAAAAAGGTATACAAAAACAATAATCTGTTTTGGGTTTGTTCGCAACGCAAAAAGTTGAAGTGTATGGGAAACATTACAATTTCGGTAAGAGATTCTTTCTTTATGACTATCTTCTTCTATACATCTATATCTATACATATAATAAAGCTGAGGAGGGTCGAAAGTCTGTACATGGCAGATATTCCAAAAAAAGTTGGCTGGGGATACTTAGAATCGATAACAGAACACGTTTCAACAGTTTTTAGAATTTTTGTCTGTTTGTCTGTTTATTTGAACGCGCATCACGTGAAAACGGCTGAACGGATTTTGATGCAAACTTTACTAATCTGTCGAGAAAATCCCCGGCCGGGTTATAGGCTATAAAAATATAGGTATCTACCAGGCGGTCCCATAATGACCTGGCCTGATATAGTTCCCAGCAACATGTCCTAACATGTTATACCGCATTGAATAGTACGTCTCTCCGGATAAGTAATATAGAAACAAGTTGCAACTTGCTATTGTTATTTTGGATTTTAGAGTCATTTGTGTGTGGGAAGTCGCTTGTTTTACCAAGATGTCAAAAACCGAGTATAGAAGTGTTATAAAATTTTTATTCAAAGAAGGTTTATCTCCTGCCGAAATTAAAGAGCGGTTGGATGGTGTGTACGGGGGGTCTTCACCTTCGTATAGCACAGTAAAAAACTGGGTGAAGGAGTTCCGACTCGGACGGGAAACTGTCGAAGACCTGGGACATGAGGGCCGGCCGCTGGAAGTGCTCACTCCTGAGAATATCGCTCTTATTCAAGAAGAGGTATTGAGTGATCGCCGTTTGAAGATTAGGGAGATAGCAGCAAGGATAGAGGTCTCCAAAAGTTCAGTGCACCGTGCAATTCATGACCATCTTCATATGAGTAAGGTGAGTGCAAGACGGGTGCCTAAACTTCTGTCAGCGGTGCAAAAAGAAGAACGAGTGCGATGTGCTTCAGAGTTTTTGGATCTCTGTGGTGAAAATCCAACGAATATCATCAGGCGGCTAGTGACTGGAGATGAAACAATGGTGCTCTATTATGACCCTGAGAGCAAACGCGAGTCGATGGAGTGGCGTTTTAAGAACGAACAGCCGCCCAGGAAGGCCAAGGTGCAGCAGTCTACGAAAAAGCTCATGTGCACCATCTTTTGGGATTGTGAGGGTATCCTGATGGTTGATTTTAAAGAACGTAATACCGTTATAAATGGTCAATACTATGCCTCACTTATACATAAATTGCGGGATATAATAAAGAAAGAACGCAAAGGTAAACTCTCGACAGGGGTGTTGCTGCTTCACGATAATGCTCCAGTACATACTGCCATTATTGCGAAGACTGCTGTTCGCGAGTCCGGGTTCACGGAAGTCAACCACCCCCCTTACAGCCCGGACATGGCCCCCAGTGACTATTATTTATTCCCTAATTTGAAGCGGGACTTACGAGGAAAAAAAATTTCTAATGACGAAGAGTTGAAGGCAGCTGTTTTAGCCCATTTTGAGGACAAAGATTCAACATATTTTTTTAAAGGCATAGAGATGTTAATTCATAGATGTCAGAAGTGTGTACATATTAAAGGAGACTATATTGAAAAATAATCGGACTTTGATTTAATTTCCTTTGCCACATCTTGGTTAGGCCAGATCATTATGGGACCTACCACGTATATCTATATCTATATCTATACCTACATATAATAAAGTTGTAGAAGGGTAAAAATCTGTACATTCGAGATATGAACTTAAAAATACTATAGGGGACCTCAGAATGAGCAGCAGAACACGTTTCTACAATTTTTAGAGTTGGTGTCTGTTTGTCTGTTTGTCTGTTATATTTTGTTTCTCCTCGCATCAACCGGTGACCAGGTTTATACATAATAAGAAAATAAGATATGAAAATCAAAGGGGGGGAAAAGAGGGGTCAAAGTTAGTATGGAAAAATGTTACCGGATTGAGCTGGTCACTTGAAACTCTGTATAATTGCTCTTCGTAACAAATAAAAGTACACCTATTTCAGGATTTCTCGATTAAAGTTACAAACGATATGATTACATTATAAAGCGAATTCTGTAATATTGTACAAAACACAGATGATCTAAAAAATAACGTGTACCCAGATCTACAAACCAATAAAAAGAATAGAGAATGATTGTGTGAAAGGGCAATATTAGCACCGAAAAACAAAATTAATGTGTAGATAAATATTTTTTTTTTGTCAAAAGCAAGTCGGACTCGCGCACTGAGGGCTTCCTATTTAAGATAATATGCTTGGGAACCGCAAAAAAAATACTCATTTGGTTATGAACTTTATTTTCTATGAAATAAGGTCCATTTTGACTAGCCTAAATTTTAATATAGATTTTCAAAGTTTTTTGATATTTCTCAAAAACTGTGAATAATGAACACTTCACAGACATGCCAGACAGACAGACAGACAATAAAGTCTCAACATAAGGGTTCCTTTTTTACCATTTTGGTACGGAACCCTAAAAATATCACGTAGAAGGCGTACGAGTATCTCTCGAAAGACAATGTCATAGACAGCAATAACTTACAGGTGTAATGTCGGCCTAAGGGCAATAATGATGTCTGAAATTGATAAAGGAGAAAATGGTTTTATTCCCCGCATTCCTATAATTCCGATAGATTTACTATTTAACTTTAAAAGAGTGCTCTAAAAACAGCTATTGCCATGACCATAAGCAAAGCGCAACGACAAACAGTATAAGTAGCCGGCGTACATTTTGAAGCAAACTTTTTTTCCCATGTGCAACTGTATATAGCATGCTCACGAGTATCCAGCCCACCAAATCTTCATGATCTAGCGAAAGATGGCAAAACAAAAAATATTGTAGATATACAAAAATGTATTAACCTAGATGACGTTATCCAATTCAATTTCAATTTAAATGTGGAGCTCAATATTACATAAAAGATCATCCTGGCCTGGGAGGATGTTAAACTATAAAATTACGTAAAACACTTAACTGCGATAAACGAGTTCTACGCGGACGAAGTCGCGGGCAAAAGCTAGTCATATAATATATTCATGTGATAAAAATTTGTTAAGCTTATACTTATATTAAGACATATTTTTATTTGTATTTGAAACTGTAGTAGAGAAACAAAATCCACACACATGCGTCCAGGATTATAACAAAAATATTGTGGACATGCAACTAGACATTTGTGTCAAAAAAAGCAAACAATTAGATGGTAATTACTATTAGTACTCTTCAAGATAAGGGCATAGATCTGCTAAGTAAAATCCCTCAGTTTCGGAATGTAAAGAACCGAATGTATTATAACAAAAACAAAGAAGCCGGCGTAAAAAAAATAACTGTGTAGATGTCGTTGATGTAGAGGTACCTCAACAATATGAATCATTCCTATTGGCGGATTATGAATTTGAAGGAAATCGAATAATTATATTCTGTTCAATGGAGATGAGAAACCTTATGGGCAAAGTAAATTTGTTTCTAAGTGACGGAACTTTCAAAAGCTGCCCGAAGCCGTTTGCCCAACTATATGTTATACATGGTGATTTAGGGAGTAACGAAAACTCTACGAATATAGTACCGCTTGTGTACGCGTTGCTATCTGGCAAAACACAGGGTATAAATGAAACCTTATTTAATTTAATTAAATCACGTATACCAGACTGGCAACCAAAAAACTTCAAAACTGATTACGAAATGGGTGCAATGCAAGCTATCTTAAATGTATTCCCCGAAATTGTGCTCAACGGCTGTTATTACCATTACAATAAGTCTATATGGAAAAAGGCCAGAGAACTTATGCTGACGAAAGACAAAAATACAAGACGAATTATTAGTCTTACTGCCGTATTACCATTGCTACCCTCCAATAAAATAAAAGAAGGTTGGAACTATATTAAACAGGATACCCTCGAACTCCAAGATACAGAACGAGTGCCATTTTTTTTTTAAATATTTCGAAAAGTTTTGGCTGCGAAGTGAGAATTTTATAAAAATTTGGTCCGTTTTTGGGCAAAGACATACAACGACAAATTTTTTGGAGGGATGGAATTTCAAGTTAAATAGTAATGTTTCTAAAAAAAGAGTAGATATCGTCCAACTACTGAATGTCTTGCTGAATGACTCAGCATATTATGTTGTTTGCAGCAAGCAAATTATCATCATCATCATCAGCTCGGGGGCGTCCACTGCTGGACAAAGGCCTCCCCCAAAGAGCGCCACAAGTCACGGTCTTGAGCCGCTTGCATCCAGCGGCTCCCCGCGATCCTAACCAGGGCGTCAGACCACCGGGTGGGAGGCCGTCCAACACTCCGTCCACCGGTGCGGGGCCGCCACTCGAGAACTTTTCTTCCCCAACGGTTATCAGTTCTCCGAGCTATGTGGCCTGCCCATTGCCACTTCAGCATGCTAACTCTCTGAGCTATGTCGGTAACCTTGGTTCTCTGGCGTATTACCGTATTACGGATCATATCGCGCAAAGAAACTCCGAGCATAGCTCTTTCCATTGCACGCTGAGCTTATTTACGAGGCCCACATTCAGCGGCCAAGTCTCTGATCCATACGTCATCACTGGCAACACACACTGGTCGAAGACTTTCGACTTAAGGCTCTGCGGTATTTTGGACGAGAAGATCCGCTTCGCTTTCTGAACGCTGCCCATCCGAGTTGGATTCGGCGATCGACCTCTTTCTTGAAGTTGGATTTACCTAGTTGGACAATTTGTCCCAGGTATACGTACTGATCAACAACTTCAAGTTGAGAATTCCCCACGTGAACCGGTATTGGCAAAGCGCGAACATTGGACATGACTTTCGTCTTGTCCAAGTTCATTTTCAGGCCCACCCGTTGGGAAACTCTATCGAGGTCTCCAAGCATCTTACTCAAGTCTTCTAGCGATTCTGCCATGACTACGATGTCGTCCGCGAATCGAAGGTGAGTGATGTACTCGCCGTTGATGTTGATGCCAAGTCCTTCCCAGTCCAGAAGCTTGAAGACATCTTCCAGTGCAGCGGTGAACAGTTTCGGAGATATGACATCTCCCTGTCTCACACCTTTCTGCAACTGAATCGGTTTCGAGCTCTGGTTCTGGAGCCGGACTGACATAGTGGCATTTTTGTACAAACACTTCAGCACTTTGATATATCGATAGTCTATGTGGCACCGCTGTAGTGACTCGAGCACCGCCCATGTCTCGACTGAATCGAAGGCCTTCTCATAGTCCACGAACGCTAGGGATAAGGGCCGATTATACTCTTCAGTCTTCTGTATAATCTGGCACAGCGTGTGAATGTGGTCTATGGTACTAAAGCCTTTCCGAAAACCGGCTTGTTCAGGAGGCTGGAAGTTGTCGAACCTGCGTGAGAGTCGATTTGTAATGACCCTTGAAAACAACTTATAAGCGTGGCTCAGAAGTGAGATGGGTCTGCAGTTCTTCAATAAGGTTTTATCGCCTTTCTTAAAGAACAAGACCACCACACTTCTGGTCCACGCCTCTGGAACACTAAGTATCTGGGAGGACTTTAAGTATCGGCATTCCACCCGCTCTCAGAAGCTCAGCCGTAACTCCGTCGTCCCCTGGCGCCTTATTGTTCTTCAGTTGCTTCAGGGCCGTTCTGATCTCGTACAGGCTGACGTCCGGGATGTCTTCGGTGTAATGTCGGGTGAGTTTGGCTCTGGGATCTGTAGCCAAACTTTCAACGGGTCGAGTTGATTTGTACAGTTGTCCGTAGAACTTCTCAACCTCACTCACAATCTCGGCCTCGGACGAAATTACGGTGCCATTTTCGGTCTTTAGTTTCATCAACTGGGTCTGCCCAACAGACGAATCCCTAGCGAACACCTTAGAGCCCTTGTTTCGCTCGATAGCATCTTTAATACGCGAAGTATTAAAGGTGCGCAGGTCTGTCCATAATGACTTAGAGACTTGTCTGTTAAGCCCCCTGTACTTCTGCATGTCCACTGAAGACTGCAGCCGCATTTCATTCCGTTCGTCCATGATCTTACGAGTGTGGTCTGAGAGTTTTTGGGTTCTTTTCTGGCTGCGGGTCTTAAAGAACTTCGACCCAGCAGCTTGGACAGCCTGTACAAACCCGTTGTTCAGATCGTCCGTAGACTCGCATTCTGCTAGGCATTCGAAGCGATTTTGGAGATCGAGCTGGAAGGTTTCGGGGTTTTGGCATTGGACTGGGTTTGGACGGAGCGTAGACTTCATCAGTCGTGACCTTTCAAGCCTTGTGTTGATATTCAATGTGCCTCTTACGATTCGGTGATCACTGCCAGTCTTTAGCCTATTGATCACAGAGACATCATTGAATATGTGGCGTTTGGTAGACAAGATGAAGTCTATCTCATTTTTTGTCGACCCGTCCGGGCTAATCCAGGTCCATTTGCGATGTGGCTTCTTTCTGAAGAAGGAATTCATCATAAAGAGTCCTTCCCTCTCCAAGAATTCAGCCAACCACTGGCCCCTGGGATTTCGCCTGCCAACACCAAAGTGTCCCACTCTCAGCTCATTACCTTCTCTCATGCCCAGCTTCGCGTTGAAGTCGCCCATCACCACCGTGTAGTGCGTTTTAGAGGTCTGGATGGCTTTCGAGATGTCCTCGTACATTGCCTCCACCTCATCGACAGAATGCGTCGAAGTCGGGGCGTAGACCTGGATGACCTTCAGCGAATACCGTTTGGTAATTCTGAGTATCAGGTACGCCACCCTTGTCGACACACTCCCGATCGACTCCACGTTGTTGACGAGCGACTTACGGACGATAAACCCGACACCACCCTGTGACAGGGCGTCACCTTCCCGGTAGTAGAACAGGTTTACCGGACTCCAGGATCATCGAGTCCTCTCCCTGTCTTCGGACTTCAGATAACCCTAAGATATCCCATCGTAACTTGTCCAAACATTCTTCCAATTCTAGGATCTTCTCGTCAGTCCTGAGCGTGCGGCAGTTGTGTGTCACCAGGGCCAGATTCGTTTGGTGGTGGTAGCCAGATCTCTGCCGGAGATTCTTAGCACCCCCTGCTCCGCCGTTACCGAACCCGCTACCTTGGGCCGGGCTAGCGGAGCCGCCGGGGACTAGGGGCCGTGGTTTTTTGGTGTACACCATAAGGGGGGGTTGCTGTGGGAGCGCGTAGAACAAACGGTCAGACATGCTTGAAAATAAAATGTTTCACTTTCTTGCTGTTAAATGACTTTTTTGTAAACTTTAACGATTAGACCATCATGTCTTATAACATTTTTTTCACTTATTTGCCTCGTTGGTGAATAGTAATCGAGCAAACATCACTATCCGATAAACCCGTAAAACTCGGCCATACTTCTAGGTACTATTTTAACTGTTGTGTAGTAGTTGAGGTCCTTTTTTTGATTTTATTACAAAGAGTATATGTTTAAGTATCGCCATAACAAATAATATCTAGGTGTTTTATATTATTAATTAATTATAAATGCTGTTTTATCATTCATGTAAAATTAAACTAGAAAGTCATGATTATAAAAAATGTGCCAAACAATTCCAAGATACTAAGTATTACAAGTTATAAGTTAAAGATAATTTTAATATGCTGCAGTTTAAACTTACCCGAATTTAGCCGAATTTTAGAAATATTTGCAATTGGAGGTCATTTTTCGAAAGCGCTTATTTAAAACAAATAGCTATTTGTTTCTTAAATGTGCTAAGAAATGCAGAAATGCAGATCTGATACATGCATTACTTTTACGGTCTGATCCGGTTATATCCAGTAACATTAAAAGGACAACGAAAAAAAAAAATAGAAGCGCAGCCACTCATCAGTGAAACTGAAACCCAAATTATAGAGTATGAGATTTTTTTTGTCATTTTTTATATCATAATCATAACAAAGAAATGATGAATATATGACTTTCTTTTCTTATAAATCACAATAATAATCTACAATAATATTTACTATTTCGACAGTGCGCCTTGTGTAATTTAATAGCAATCTCTTTAGATTATATAATTTTAAATTGTAGGCGTAATAAATAAATATGCATTTTTAAGTGAATCCTAAGCACAGGACCAATAAAAAACTTATCAAGGGATGTTTGCATGCGACCAAAATAAAATACTGCCAAAAATATTGCGTATTTTTTTTTTTGCATCGGAAGACTATTCTTTTTCCCCTATTAATATGTTGTTAAAAATGCACTATACTAGCATTTCGTTATAATTTAGAGGCCATAATAAAAGCAGTTTATTTGCAATAAACAGTTTACTGTCGCGCACTCGCATGTCCGACCGTTTGTTCTACGCGCTCCCACAGTGGGTTGGTGCCATAATCCCCACGCTTGGCGAGCGTGTTGGGGATCGCAGTGCAGCATCGCAGCAAGCAAATATTAAACGACAAATCTCCGACAAAACGGAATATAACCCATATTAAAAATGATATGTACATACTCAAGTCCCAGAACCAGCTTCTGAAGGGAGAAATTATTACTTTATGTTCCGCGAAAAATTGTTAGTTTATTTAGTTTTTGACGAGACGAGTGAAGCAAGGAGTCTCTTCTCGCAATGTAGTGCATGCGAGTTTTTATAAATTCATGAATGACGCTCTTGATCAGCGGTACGTCATGCATAGTATTAGTTTGGTGCTTTATTAAGGAACAAAACGTATCTTTGAAGCTTGCGACATAGGTACTGAAAACATTTATTTGATACTAGATGACCCGGTGAACTTCGTACCACCTACAAATATTTATGTAAAATGTAGTTAAAACTTAAGCCGAACAAAACGAATTAATATGGCAAAACTACAGAAAAATCAAGTGAAGCACAAATTGATATCAAAACGGAAATTCGTCACTTCCAGATTTAAGAAGTAAGTTTTTTAAATGATTGAACCTGAGCTGGTTCCTAACAGCACACCAGGTTCGCCTCCTCCGTCCGATTTCCATGATCCAAATGTCTATCTTTATAATATCTATTTAATATAGATGACCCGGTGAACTTCGTATCACTTCGTGTTGGGGCGGCCTAATAGTAGTTTAGTAATCTGGCAATACTGTCAGTGTCACTGTCACCTAACTTTTGAAGAAAAGATTGTTCAAATGTAAAAACAGAACTTATACTGAACTTATAGTTTAACTCCTTAAAATGCATTGTCCCTTTTGTAATAAGTGGATGGAACGGCAGAACAAAAATAATAACTGTCCAGGTTGTAATAAAACACCACTAAGATGTGACGAATGCTACAGCATAATCGCTAACACCTTCAGATTTTGTACCAAGTGTGGTAAGAATGTGGAAAGAATAATACGTATGAACAGGGCAAAAGAACAAAAAAATATATTAAAGCAAAAGCTGCTATCTAAACCAAAATACGTTACAATGTCATCTTCATCATCCCAGGAAATATTTTATGAATTCAATTTGTCGGCCGAAGACATTGAAGTTATTGAAGACAGCGAGAAGGTCAACATCAAGAATGTTCTGGTAGATACTGATGTTATTGAAGACAGCCAGCAGCTCAACATTGACAATTTTCTGATTGAATCACATTTGTCCGAGTTGCCTAGTACTTCCACCATATCATGTCCTGGCGAGCCAAGTGGTTCCCAAGTAGATGGAAATAAAGAGTGATTAATACATGTTGACATTGGCAAAATCATCTTCAAGCATCGATGGAAGGTATAATTTGTAAAGAAAAAGAAGAAGACTGATTAATATATTTTCAAATAAAAAAAATAGTTTTATCAAATTGTGTTTTATTTTCGATACATACAACATATTATTATGTGATTGTAAGGATCCAAATGCACATATTGTATACATATTAAGTCATTTATTTATATTTATACACTCCATTTACAAATTTTTTAAATTTTCTTGGATGTGCTTGTTTCTGGACTGGGACTGTGAACAAATCTTAAACAAATCTTTGCTTAAATTACACAGTTATCATCATGATATCGGCCAATAAATGTCCACTGCTGTACATATATACAGTTAATTAATATAGTGCTCTCTGGTAGACAATATTTTTAGTTTTTTTTTGCGGTGCATAAATAAATAAGCATGTTGGTTTTCCGACGCGCGAACACGAAACGTATAATTGTCCATGTGCGAAACAGGGAAACTCTAAGTTTATTCCGCAAACTTGCAACGATTGGCCTTGCGATTTATTTATGGTCATTGCAAAAGCTAGACGCACGGGAAATTGCAACCTTTTAAAATCAAATGGCAAATCCGTTGGAATCATAGGTATTCGTGGGATTAAGACATCCTCTCCTTTGTATTTTCCTTTGATTATTTTAGCTTCGATGATGTTATTCATGAGTTTCTTCACAACCAATCTCGTTCCATTGCAAAGTCGAGGTTGATTAATATTACGCAGCATAATTACAACTGATCCTACTTTTAATTGCAATCTATGTGGTGGTAGTCCAGGCAACTCCAATGAGTTTAAAAAATCTGTAGGGTAGTTGACTACATCATCCTGGTTTGTAGCCGTGTCAACTGATTTGTATGTAAACAACTCTCCTGGAAGGAAATTCTGAATGGTCGCATTGAGATCATCGACATCTTTGTTTTTTGCCGCTAATATTGCTCGTTCACTTAGCCAATCGTGGTCATTATATTGTTGTTTAAGGTCCGGAAAAACACGCTGAATAAGTTCCTCTTTTGATTCTGTGAAGTGACAGAAATCCGTGGGAAAAGTCATTAATCCGGTCAAGCTGTCAACTGCGACCTTACCATTGCCAATATCCAGCAATTGCTTCGAAAACACAGTCGCAGTTTGATCTTGTTGCAAAAACACTCGCATATTAGTAGTCAATTGTAGTGTCTTCACGTGCCGCCACAAATTTGATGATTTTAGACATGCGTTTATTTCGTCAGCAACAGTCGATCGAGGAATCACTGGAAGAGTCTGACGAAAGTCACCTGACAACAAAATCATGGCTCCACCAAAAATGTTTTGGTTATCACGTAAATCTTTTAACGTCCTATCTAGTGCCTCCAGCGACCTCTTGTGGGCCATTGTGCATTCGTCCCAAATTATCAATTTGCATATTTGGAGAGTCTTCGCCATAGCGCTATTTTTTGGCGATGTTGCAAACTGGCGTTTCGTTGATATGCAAGTTTAATGGTAATTTTAAGGCCGAATGCGCAGTTCGTCCGCCTTCTAATAAAGTTGCAGCTATTCCAGAAGAAGCCAACGCTAGGGCTACTTTATTTTGCGATCGGATCTTTGCTAATAGCAATGAAATTAGGAACGTTTTCCCAGTACCCCCAGGAGAATCAAGAAAGTAAATCCCCCCAGATCCACTGTTTACAGCTTGTATCAAACGATCGTACACAATCCTTTGTTCTTCGTTCAATTGCGGAACAGTTATGCGAACTGTTTCGGTCATAGCTTCAGTATCGTACTGGCGTTCTCTATGCAACTCATGGTTTAATACATCTTGCATAGCACGATTGGGTGCTGTCAGGCCCAAACACGACAATACTTTATTTGCCATCAGTAAACACATATCTTCTATTATGATCAATATATCATTGTAAATCTCTGCCGTAATTTCCAATGTAGGATTCAAAGTTTCACAACGCACGCGATGCAACACATCCTCAGACATGTCATCCCTATATTTCATCCACAAATCTTCCGGATTTGAGGGGAAACATGTCGATATTATAATCGCAAACAGTGTGCGTATTTGATGCGGCGATGAAGATATGACGGAATCCTTGAGCGTATCAACCCAATGCGAATCGTTCTCGAGCAACCGTAATAATTGACACGCCTCACGGTAAGTCGCACACAGATGTCCATCAACTGTTCTCAATTGTTGAAAAGATGTCGGACCAGGAACATTCAACCAATAACAATCTAAGATAATAACATTCATCGTTATTTGGATGTACTGTATATATACGGCCTATAGCATCTGTGGCAAATACATTTTCATATCCTTCAATTGTTGTTCCTTGTTTACGACGCTGAAAAGACTTTGATGATGCGTTCCATGTGTAGTAGCGTGGCATATCAGCATACAGCAAAATGCGAGCGAATTCATCAGTTTCACAAATTGAGAAGAAACCTGTCAATGTGGTCACAGGTGGACGTGCCGCTCTATCCACAGCGTTGTTTGGGTTGAAATACACTCGTTGTCCATTTTCCAAATGAACTGCCAAATGGACTACAGTGGGGTGTCTTTCATGAATTGCAAACGAAAATATACGCCAAATAGCCTCATTGCTGCTTACATAGCGACCCATCTGATAGTGAGACACTTCATCATTTGTGTTTGTTAATGCGAATATGGCCATGTCGCTACCTTTGTTAACATATTTACATATGTAGGTACTTTATGGATTTCACAGAGTTACAAAATTCCACATTGATGTGAGCTTCAAAAGTTTTGGACAATATGGGCGAGTACGGCACAATCCAACGATTGTCTACATGAAAATCTTGTCCTTTTATCTTGACATCTACAGATCGTCCACCGTCCTCAACTGATCGCCGACGATACAATGGGTAACCATCGATTCCCGAGATGGTTTCAGCAACCAAGTTTCTCGGGTACCGCTTGGAACACTTCCCGTCGATCATACAGGGTGAGTTGCTGTTGACAACTCCGCAAGGTCCATGTATCATGTGTTTAGTTACTATTGTATGCAATTTTGGGTCAACCGTTTCATCAGGAATTTCAGCTAAAATAATGGAATCAATTTCTTCTGGCCTTATTTTGTCAACCAACCAGACTAATATGTGAGCATGTGGCAAACCACGCTTTTGCCACTCAACAGAGTACATCCAACAACGTACTTGGCCATACACACGATGCTTTGTAATGAAATTCATTAAAGATTTTAATTTTTGCTTGTAAACTCTGGCTGTGATGTCATGCCTATCAAGTGGTGTTTGGCTGTGTAGCAGTTCTTTTTTTATTTCAATCCATTGTGGGTTACAGGTGAATGTAATGAATAGGTCTGGACGGCCATACTTTCGAACATAAGACATCGCATCTTGAGCGTATTCGTGCATGTGGCGCGGGCTTCCGATGTAAGTGGCCGGTAAAATTGTCATTCTTCCTACATTATTTACATTGCCGTCAGCATTAATTGCATCGCGAAGATGAATGTACTCTTCAGATCGAAGCTGCTGTTGGTTTAGACGAATGTATGTCAATCGTTCAGTCTCAATTTTGACATACATATCAACTGCATACTGATGAAAGAGCCTTTGACACATCAAAATGTGATTTACTTCACCTTCACGGATCATGAGTCTGTAGGAATAATAATTCATGGCACTGACTTTTTTGTGTGTATCAGCACCTGGAAGTACAAATGATAAAAAATTACATTTATATATTAAATATATTATTTCATTTTGTATAATCTAATTACCTGTTGTTGGATTAACCATTTTGATATTAAAATGGTACCCATCTTCTCCCTGCCAGAAGATTAATGGGTATTGTAAAGCATCATAAGCTCTATGCGTTTCAGATACACGCTTCAATTCATTGTTCCGGCGATGAAGTACAATATCTCTCGATTGCAAATTCTCTCCAACAACGACAATAGCCACTTCATCTATTGTCGGTGAATTAAACCTCCTTGCATGCTCTCCAGCAGGTGTTTTGTCGGCTCTTATTACAATATTATGGATGTCTGATGGCATCCGATCCAGTGCCATTTTGAACACTTTCACTAATTCATTGTTCTCGTGAAGAAATGTTTGCAGTTGTTGGATAATGGTTCTCTTGACGGTTGGATTATGAGCACAACGTGTATCAACTTCCGCATCTTGATTGCCCATAAAATAAATTTGCAAGAATTGATGATCCGCATCTGGCACTGGCAGCAGTGCCCCCAGAAGGTGATGAATTTGTCCTTGTATCTGTAATTGTTTACGAACTGGTTAAATTAATTGTGATACAAATACAAATTAGAATTTTACTAAAACAATTATGGTATACTACCTTGAAAGTGGGCATGAACCTGTCTTGTAGAATATGCGTTGCACCAAACGATGTCATTTGGAAGCAATTATTATATTTTTGAATGTTTGCCAAGAAGTGTTTAGACTCACTGTCCATCCCACGTAACGGTTCTGGTGGTGGAACCAATTGTGGCAATTTTACTTTGCCACCAGCACAACATAATCCTTTAGATTCACCACTGTATTTTAATGCTTTACAATATTGACAAATGATTGACATTTCTCCAATCGTCACAGATTTGTCGGCACTATAATCAATTTCCGGATCGTAGGAAAATGCTCCTCGTTCGAGGTTTACAGGATCATTGCGTCTGCGGAATCGATTAAATTCATTATCCCGTGCTCGCTGCTGTTGTGATCGATGTGCACGAACTCGTTCCATTCTCTGCCTATCCACTTCATTGTTATTTACTCTGGAACGTAAATCTGCCATACTTGTACGACTGTTATCATTATCAGCCTCTCGCTGGTCATTAGTGCGGTTGGAGCGTAAAGTAGCTCGTTGCACATTTACACGATTTCGACGACCTATGTCAGGTCGTTTTCTTCTCCTCGGCATTGTAAGCGGTACCTATTTCTCCAAATTAAATGTTTCTTTTTTTAACATGACATGACATACGTTGTATCCATGGACGTTAAAAAGAGTGTATACCTGCCTGTCATAATTTGGTAAGGTTGGCACCCGTCAAACATGTCAACCCATTCATTATTTTATATTTTGAAATTTAAATACACGATGTTATGAGCAAAGTTGATATTATGTTGTCGATTCAAAAGTCTTGTTTTAATGCGTTCTTCAATTCGAGTGGAACCGAGACTACAAATACCGTCAAATGTTTGACAGAAAGTAAGTGGTCAACTTTTATATGGGAAAATGGAATTGTCGTTTTACTCTATCTTTCTCGCAATTTTTCCTTATTTGCTCACCGTTTAGACCTACCCTGGACTACGAAAAACAGTTTAAAACCAAAATCAGCTCAATCGGCCCAGCCGTTCTGGAGTTTTAATCAGACTAACGAACATCAATTCATTTTTATTTATATAGATTACTGTCATGTTATGCTGGTTTGTCAAACACTTTCCTGATTGCACTTTCATAATATTTCGTAATAAACATTCGGATCGGTAACATATTTTAATCAAACTGACTGATGGATACGCCAATCCACCGAAATCTTTTAAAGAGATCAGTTTGTGAAAATAAAGTTTTTCTGCTGCGAACAAAGACTCTGTGCATTCCATTCAATTTATTTTCGAATTCAGTTTCCTTGCGACGAAACCAGCTATGTAGCCAATTATTTACTCAATCGTTTCTGGTAATTGGGTATTTTCATAAAGCATGGTTGCAAACACATCACAATTATTTTCTTCGGTGTTTATCGTTGCCTGAGCATCACTGTTAGCTTGACTATTATTATCATCATCAAACCTAAAGCCAGGCGTTGTTTCGTTAATACGTCTCATAGAAGAGCTACTGCAATTTAGGGCTCAGGCTCGTTCGGTCCGTTTCCTAACATGTCTGCTTTTCAAACTGGTCATCTTCCAAGAAATGACTCTTTCCTATAATGTCAGCAAATGGTTTTCTATCATGCCACTGTCCTAGAATGATTCGTTTCCTATTATGTCCGTTTCGAAAATTGACCTGCTTCCTATAATGTCCGTTCCTTGTGATGTCCTATTCCTAAGATGTATGCTTCCTATAATGCCCACGTTTTGTGTTCTAAAGCCCGTTTCCTACAACGTCTGCTTTCACAATTTTCTTTTTTGTCCCTGAATTCAAGAAGTAGTTTCCGGAAGTACTTGAAATAAAATAAGGTTTATATGTGCCGTGTTACATTATTTAGAAAAAACCTCTTGACATTCTGTCAAAAGTATTCTGTCAATTGAAGCAGATAAATATGAATAAACGAGAAGATAGTCCAGATAGTGATAAAGATTCTCAGAGCATTTTATCATCGCCAGTTCGAAAAAAAAGTAAGTCTAACCCACCCTTATCACCTTCTGGCAACATGTCAACACCTACGAACTGCCTTGACTGCTCTTCTATCGATGGTGGAGACAACAAGAGAAATGGATATTTCGGGCTGCTCATTATGGAAGAGTTAAAACATGTACCGACATGTATGAGGACTACAGTATATCGACATTGTTTAAAAATAGTGGATGCTTTCAAGAATAAACATATACGTAGTAATATAGTTAAAGTTATTTATCCACAATCTCCGACGTAATATTGGATTGGATTGCGTAGAGTAAAGCCAACCAATGTCACTAATAACTTATGGATTTTATTATCTGAAAATAAATATTATTAATACTTGGGTTATTTGTTAATAAGAATAATGTAAAATAAATATCTTTTATTTTTTAATGTTAAGGGTTTTTATTTCTTATATAAGAGAACACAATACGTAATGCAAAATTAAACTAAAATACCTACTTATCTGTATTTCACTCAGTAATCATAAAGTCAGTAATCATATCAGTAATCATAACATATGACAAATGAAGAATTCACTAAAATAATAGTCGTGCCAGTTTTTAAAAATTCAAAAAATTGTTTTGGTGTTATATTATTCCTGGTTAATTCTCGTAAGAATGTCATATATTTGTTGTCAAATGCCATATCTTTAGTTTTCCTATTTTTTTTTAATGGATGAAAGAAGCTTCTCAGTATTTTCGAGTCAAAATGTTTTGCTTCCTGTGTTAAAATAAAGCAAAACTTAAAAAAAACAGGTTTTTTTGACATCTTCGCATTCAATCTTCTGTGGTATCCTTCCAATGCGTTAGTTGTTCTATTTTTGTCATTCGCACAGCTGATCATATTATAATCTTTGCTCAGCCAGGTCGTTACAAAGTAACGCTTAAATGCCATTATAGCGGCGTCATTCGGTATCGTCTCAATGTCACGCCATGCGGCGTCCATGTATTCAGGTGGCAATAGAGGGAAATTTGAACACAATTTCGCAATGTTCCTTCCATTATGGTTCTTTAACAATTTGAGTCATTCAGCTTTTTTCCAGACCGCCCTACTGAAATGGAAGTAGCATCCCGATATTTTGGCGTTGGGGAAAACGTCTTTCACAGCATTCATTTGTGAAATTTCGTAGTCACTTTTGAATGACACAATGTTAACATTCAGTCTATTTTTAACAATTTCGTAAAATCGTTTATATGTATTTTGGGACTTATTGGGCAATAAGGCATATATGACTGGAATTACATTGACGCTCTTTTTGTCTGTATAGCAGTCAAGGTGGAGTATATACAATTGATAAAAAGGCTGTGGAGTGGTTTTGAACGTACCGTCGGCGTAGTAAGAACAACTCGTTGCAATTGTCACAATGTCTTTGGCGTAATTAGAACAAAAAATTATCAGTTTTTCTTCATTCCCATCCTCAATAACATCGAATACCTCATTTAATCCCCTGGGGATTTTCACTTCACTTAAATTATTATACTTTAATTTGTCGCAGTCTAAAAATTGTTTTCTGGCTCTGAACAGTGTACTCTTTATTGATGCGAATGTCGGTATATATTCTGGGGGTATGGCATCTTGGCAATAGGCGTTCGTTTTTTCTTCGTAGATTTCTTGTATTGAACGTAGGTCTTGGCACACGGCCTGTTTAATGTCGTTTATCATACGTCTAATTTTTAATTGCTCTTCATCCGGATCGCATGTATGGTTTTTTTGTCGCAAAATTATTGTTTTACTTAAATTAGTAGTTAACGTAGCGGTACATGTGTCACGGTTAGTACATCGCCATCGTAAGGTGTTTTTGTTATAATTACATATAGTATGCGTATATTTATCTTCCAGTACAAGCAAATCATTACCTTTTTGGTTTATTTTTATCACAAACGGAGCCATTTTCCCTGGCATATAAAAGGAATTGAATTGAAGGATGTCACAGTAAATTGTAATTGTCAATAATCAAAGAACTCAAAGATAACGATAGCATATTTATAAGAGGTTGTATTACCTCTCAGAAAAAACAATTAATATATACGTTATAGGTTATAACAAACAATCGCTTCAACCCGCGACTTCGTTCGCGTTAGAAATGTTTTCAACCATAACAACAAATTGAACTGAATTTAAAATGCTTTTAAACTTCCAAATGATTATAATTTTTTTTTCCATGGGTAATAAAGGTAAAATTAGCACACATTCTAACTATTAATGCTCTATTTTCCTTAGTGGCGGTTACCTTTAATTTTTTAGCGATTTGATAAAACGGGTGGAGAGTTCTTTGAAAAGTTCCATCGCTATACTTCATTTTGTTTTTATTGTCGTTATGAAGGAATTTTCTGGCCTGTTGAGTTGAAAAAACCAGGATCTTCTCTTTCATACCATCTTCAATGACAAGGAAACAGTTAGATATCAGTTGAGAAACTTTCACATCGGCCTCAAACGATGGCATTATTGATGGCATTTAAGAAGGTGACGAAATAGGACTGTGGACGAAGTTATCCTGAGCCTTTGAGAAGGAGACAACATAGGAAACTGACATTGTGGGAAGAAGACAATTTTAGGAAACGGACCGAACGAGCCTGAGCCGCGACAATGTGGGAAGAAGGTTATTTTGAGAAGCAGACATTTTAGGAAACAGACATTTTCAAAAGTAGACATCATAGGAAACGGTCAATGTGGGAAGAAGGCCACTTTAGGAAGCAGACATGTTAAGAAGCGGACCGAACGAGCCTGAGCCCAATTTAGAACAGGAAAATCTTCAAGGGGAAAGCAGTTTCCTGTGAATTTTGAACTCAGTTCCAAATTTTGAAGCGTTTTCCTGTAAATCCCTTTAAACTGTCGTGCATTAGGATTATTGTTACAACGCCGCCTTGTATGACGCCGAAAAAAGTTCCAAGTGATCCTGACTGAATTTGTAAGATAGAATAAACTGTAAAAGTTTTCTTTCTGCAACCAGATCTTTGATGAGGTTTCTGAAACTCTCA
The DNA here is from genome assembly GCA_948252455.1 of Acleris cristana. Classification (NCBI taxonomy): domain Eukaryota; kingdom Metazoa; phylum Arthropoda; class Insecta; order Lepidoptera; family Tortricidae; genus Acleris; species Acleris cristana. The sequence goes on along the minus strand of OX411772.1, from coordinate 25,361,082 downwards.
ATGCATAAGGCAAGTCCCAAAAACCCAGTTTTTACCCTTGTTTGTACCACTCGTTTTACAGTTTTGGAGAGAATTATAATTTGGCGTCCATTAACCTTCTGCTTTCTTGACGTTGATACTTGTATTTTCAGTCCAAGTATATAAGACTTTGCAGCGTCGAGAAAATCTGAGAACTTATCTATATCTTTTAACGATATAGGATGTTTGTATCCTTTATTACCCAGCGAACTTGAGTTTAAAACGCCAAACAGATTATTCATAATTTGTATGAAATTCACTGTTGGAGAGACATTTTCAAATTCATGTAATTTTAAGTCATCGGAGCAAAACTGCAAGGCCTTGGCAACGCTTTCGCTTAAAAGTTGAGTTGCCAACTTCACGTTCATTATACATATTGTTACGAAACCTTAGATGTTTTTCTGTTAGTTTATTGGCAAAATGAAGTCCCAAATTTTCTGGCACTTTTTTCAACTCCTGCAGATACCGCCACTCTACAGATTTTCCATTTTCGTAATTTTTAGGGTTCCGTACCTCAAAAGGGAAAAACGGAACCCTTATAAGATCACTTTGTTGTCCGTCCGTCCGTCTGTCCGTCTGTCAAGACCCTTTATCTCAGGAACGCGTGGAGGTATCGAGTTGAAATTTAAACCATATACTCAAATCTACAGTCCCTTGAAGCTGGGAAAAAAACAAACTTCTACATTTACGTAAAAAAAAGATACGGCCGTTTTTGTCACAAAAAACGTGTATTTCGACACTCGATGGAATCAAAATGTATAGGGTATTTCCCGTTGACCTAGAACTATGAAATTTGGCAAGTAACACCGTCTTTTACTGCAAGTATAGGAAAAAATCTGAAATCTGTACATTTTAAATCAAATCACAAAAAAACAGGGTCTTTATGCAAGGAACGGCGGCGTACAGTGCGACAAGAGCCCGATCTAGGTGGACAATATTATTTGACGCTAAATATAAGATCACAACTCAACACATTGAAGCTAGAAATATCAATATTTATAAAAAGTTGAAAAACAAGCTATTTTTAACGAAAAAACTTAATATCCAGTATAATTTGATCTCCCTGTACGCTGATTTCCCATAAAATGTGAGGTCAGCTTAAACTGGTTTTTGTATGACGTTGTAAAAAGGGCGAAATTTGCTCTAATTTTCGAATTTATATTATTTTAAGTTGTATAGTAAATTTTCTTCTTTGTAAAAAAAAAGGGATTTTTTAAATTAGGTTAACTTACGAGTATAATTCCGCGAGTCGTTAGAAGAAGGTACTGAGCGATACAGAGCTATAACACGCTAAACGGAGATTTTTTTTGGCGGTGTCTGATAGACGTTTCGTCAGTCGCAGAGGGTTAAAAATTTGTCTTGAAATTTAGGCTAGTCAAAGTGGACCTTATTGCATAGTTAATAAAGTACATAACAAAATGAAGAAAATACTATTGCGTTTTCCAACCATATTATCTTACATACGGAACCCTCGGTGCGCGAGTCCGACTCGCACTTGACCGTTTTTTTTGAATCAAAGGTGTTTCTCACTAATTTTAACATGTGGCAAGGGTCAAGAAACACCACTACCGGCATGCCATTCGTGGGGTGACTAAAAAAAGTTTTTAAATTATCTAAACTGTCAAAATTACACCCAAGCAATTTGGCAGTAGCTAAATTCGCTGCACACCCATCGAACGTAAGGCTTACTACTTCTGCGTTTACCTCGTGTCATTTTTTTAGACATGTTTTAATAATGTTGGCCCTTTGTTCCGCAGACATACCGGTATGGCGAAGCTCAACAAAATGGAGACAGAGCGTTAAGTTCGTACAGAGAGCGTTTCCCGAATCGCAGAGTTCCGAGTAGCGCTCGAGTTATTGTGAACGCATTACAGCGAGTTCGAGAGGATTTGCCTGTGACCGGAAGAACTGATGGTGCATGCCTGATCCGGCCGGGCGTCCCCATTTATCATCATCATCATCAACTATGCTTGTATATCGCTAATAACGCAATAAGTACAGCATTGTCGCGATTTATTCAATCATGGTTAAAAAAGTCGTTATGGGCGATTTCTTAAGTATTATCGCAATGTAAAATACTGCGAAGTTCTACTGACCGAAATTAGTATCATAAATATAGGTTTAAGTTATATTAGTTTTGCAGCTGGGCCGAAGGGATAAAAAATAAAAGAAATAGGAACTCCGTCGACCCTGTTAATTTGATATTGAAATAGAAATCATTGGTCAGTAGGACTACGCAGTAGAACCACGGGCAAAGGATGAGAACTTTTTACATTTATTAGTGGGATTACTTAAATTTTATTATTGCACCATGGAAAACTTTGAATTTAGTAGGTATAGATGAATTACCGAGAGCATGGAATTGCATATGTAGTGGTTGTACCGTTCGCATGAAAAGGAAAACCAATTAAGTTTTCTTCTAAATTTAATGAGATTACCCTAAACAAGTGGAATAAGTATGTCTTTTTTTTGCTTTTAGTCGCTATCATTTATTTAAATTTTCATCTTTAAGGTTGGAAATTGCTTATGGGACAGATGAAAATTATATATGAAGATAAGATAAGATAAGATAAGATAAAGACACTTATTCAGTAAGTAGGCTACACGCGGGCACTTTTACACGTCAAGAATCTACCAGCGCTTCGCAAGAGGAGACAACTGCTGAGAAGAAACGCCGCAAGAAACTCAGCAGTAAGTCAAGTAGTTCTCCTGATGACTTCTTCATCAAAATCATCTACTGCCGACGGACCGTACGTAACTTTTTCTTACTCGGAGGAATTGGGCAGCGGTGTAAGGTGAATTTAAAAAAACGATGAAATGACACAAATTGATAACCATGTGTTTATTCACACGCAGGCGGTTTTAAAGCGCGGCGCTTTTTTATCGAACACTGTTCGATTTTCGACGTTGGGCGTTGGACGTTAAATTGAATTGAGCTTACGGAACTCCGTGTTTGTGTTCTAACGCGACGCTTTTTAAGCGCTCGTGAGAACGCGGCCTCACAGTTGGTACCTACCTAATTCGATAGTTTCGTAGAGTAAAGAGTAAAATTGCACAGTGTAAACCGGAATAACCAACAAGGATTTTAACAGCTTTTACGAATACGGTACTTAATAAAAGAAGAATGGAAGCTTAGGCCGCCCGATCCGCGCTATTGTATAAATAAATCACCGCGATGGCGGCGCGCGAGCGCCTGCTGGCCAGGCCGTCACTCGCGCGACCTTGTCGCCGCACTCTCACAGCTAGGCGCCGCATAATAGAGCGGGCGCAGCTGCTGCCGCATTGCGTAACCGAATTGCATCCACAACTGCGCAAATTAAAACTGGTTGCGGTATGCAAATACTTTCATGACCTGAATAAACACTGATAGAACCGAACACGACTGAAGACTCCATTTTCGCCTAGTGTGTAGTGCTAACGCGATCTTATTTCGCTATGCGGTCTAGATTTAATTTTTTTTTTTTTGCTTTAGCTTACAATTATTTCTATTTCATATTCTTACTATTTAACTTTGCACTAGCTATATTTCTCTACTGTTTTTAGATTGCGCATAATGTAAGAGGAAATAAAACGTAAAATAGGCTATTTTTTCTTCTTTAACTGTCATTTTCACAAGGTTTAAAGCCTTCAAATTTGAATGGACCTCTTCTTCTTAATATAACCGATCGCACAATCCTTAATTAATTACTTGCTTCACTTCAAATATTAAGCGACACATTTGTGCTTATAAACGATAAACGTTTATAAAATAATCCGTGTATCAGTTGTCATCAGTATCAGTTAAATGTCATAACCGTCTACTATCAGAATATCAGTGTACTTCGTTGCTACCAGCAGTGCAGTACTACTATCAAGAAAGAACAGAATGTCAAGAACCTAGTTATCATTATCAATATCAAATAGGTAATACAAAGATTATCAAGCATATAATCACAAAGGATATCTAAGTATAACAATAACCCAGACAAAATGTCCTCGAACGTGTGCACTTATGTATGTATGTAAACACTTTATTGTACATAACACAGAAATTGAAACACAATGTTTACAGAAACTGCATGAAGACTTAAAATAATAAATAAATACTAACAAAGACAAGTTAGTTAGGTAGAGGTCCACGAGGAAGATCGCCGAAATAAACCGTTCAAAACCTATCAAGCCGTTCAAGCAACTTTGTGAGATTGAAAGTGGATAAGTTGTTTCGTGACATCTTAATAAGTTTGAAGAAAAATAATATTTAATTTTACTGGCAACTTTTTATTTGACACTAATACATGGATGACGTAAAATATCTCAGTAAAACTCGCGTAGCATAGTACCTAAGCCCCCTGCAGGTAATTATTTACAGCGGACTGAATTTTTTTGTCCATCATCGTATATTTCTTGTTGCGTTTTCGGAAAATATCAGTTCTTATCTCGTTTTGAAGGGAAACGTAATTTACATCCAAAGCTTCTTCCCGTAATTGGCTCAAAAATACAGTAAGTTGGTGTTCTCATATAAAAAATATTTTTTTTTTGTTCTCTTATATTATTATATCCTCTTTTTTTTTCTCTTATTCATTTTTTTGTGCCAACTTTCTTTCTTTCTTTTTTTGTTGGTTCTATGTCTGTGTCCAAAGCAAGACATTATGTAAACCATGTCCATTTTTATCCACTGTTTAATCATGTACTTACCTATTCATTAATTCATTAAGTCGTGTTACTTCAGATGTCCGTGGTGACGCTGCCAATAGAATCATCCATCCTACATGACGCCGGTAAATGAGCTAATGCAGCACACTTTGCAACATGCCTAGCCCCTTCGCGACTACTTGTTGTCCCAAACATGTCTGCATTTTTGTACAGGGCCTGCGAATAATGGAAATAACAACCACTGATGGCCGCTGACGGGTAGATAGACCGGATAGCATTTATTGCACCGATTTCGTAGTCAACTTTAATGTATTTGGGTTGAAAAGTTGAAATATTTTGTTCCACCGCCTTGAACAACCTTTCATATGTGCATTGCCGCTTGTCAGGGAGCAATGCATATACACAAGGCACGACTTTGGTATGCTCTTCATCGGAACGAATGTCCGCATGTAAGTATTGTGTGTATAGCTGATAGTACAGTTTAGGTACCATTTTAAAAGTCCCGTTTAAAAAAAATCTTTAAACCTGAAATCCATTCTATACATTCGCCAGATATGCATATCAAAATGTCATTGGTCATTGGCCTGGACACAAACGAAAATTTTACCTCGGTTTTCTGGTATCACAATACCTTCAAAATTGTCAAACTCCGACTTTTGGGTGAATTTTTGTCAGGCCTTGTACAAGGAATCTCTCACCTTATGAAATGTAGGCAGCTTATCCGCATATTCCAGCGTTTTTTTTAAGTGGGGCCATTTGTTCCCTAAAAAGGGTGGAAATCGGTCGGTACTTATTCAGTAACCACTTTCTGCTTTAAGTCTATCATATTGACCTCGATGTCTATACTCTCAAAGTCTGGAACACAGCAGTGTTTTTTTTTCTTTCAAAATGGTATTTTGTATTTGAAGAAGCTTGGTTATTAGTGTTATTACAATTAAATCACGGCCGTTTGCTATAACATTTATTACGAGACTGACATGACAATCACTCGCCATATAAACAACAATAAAGCCAACCATACATGACACCTCCCCGCTAAATATGGGCACTACAACTAATATTCCAGTAAAATTAGAGATTCAAAGTACGGCGTGATATGCGTCAAATCCGGTATTTCTGATTTTTTGCAGACTTGTTTATGATGTTGGCCCAATGAATAATCCAAGTTTGTGAACCCGAGCGCCGAACGCAACTTTGTCAAAATTAAAAAAACCGTGAATACTTCGGACTTTTTTCCAATTTTGGTGATTATAACCCTAAAGAATTAGTTTTTGCCAGTACATTTTAAGGACGTTTTTAAAGTAGACTAAATTTGCTACCATTATGAGACTAGAGTTGTCTCTGTAGACCCAACAGTTTTTGAGATAAAGCTTTTCAAAATTCATCATATTTTCGAACTGCGCAATTATTTGCTGTTAGGGGTAACATAGTTCACTTTGTGATACCAGCACCAAATTTTAATATACTAAACATGTTATTCTATCTTAAAAATGGTCGGGACCCGTAAAGATCTGTAAAGTGCCTGGATACGGAGATATGACGTCACCAAAATGGCGGTCGATGTGTTTTAAAAATTGCGATTAATTCTGATTCTATGAACGCTATATACATTTGCGGGGTATCAAATGAACGGGAATTGAATTTTCTCTAATTCTTTAATATACAAGATCAACTAAGTAGTACAGGTAAAGAAATATTTTAAATGTTATAAAAAATATTAATTTTTCATCCGATAGAGTTCCAGCTTCTTTTATTAGATAGCCAATAAATTTTTCGTTGTCTGCCATACATCATTTTAGTATATAGTGTATACTTCCGAGGCTGTAAACGAAAATAGTGAGTTTCTATAGATTATAGTTTTAATTGAAGTGAAGTGGCATTAAAGCGCATCACAAACCTGGAGGAAGAACTTGGCGCAGCAAATGAAGAACTAAATTACTTAAGGAAAGAACGTCAGTGTTATGATAGTTTAACAACACAGAACCTGTACCAAGAGCTGGTAGGTGATAACGATAAGGACAGTAAGAAATTAATATTTTTTAACAGTAGATATATTAGGCGTACACAGAAATTAATTAAAAGCCAAAAATGTATAAAAAACTATTCTACAATGAAATTAGAATTGTCAATAATGAATAGGATAGGATAGAGTGCGGCATTGTAATGAAAAGTTAGATTCTAATAGGATAACATATGATTTAAATATTCAGAAACTCGATGCTGAGATTAGTAAGTTAAAGGATCAGCTTGAAGTAACTTCTTTAAAGTATGTAACCACTCAGAAGGAAGTCAAGGAGCATATCCTGGCTTTCACTCAATTGGTAGAAGAAAGTAGATTAAATGAAGAGCGTTTTAACTCTTTAATAAACAGTGGTTATGGTAATTGTGATAGATTACGAACTTCACCAACCGCTGTGATTCAGTCAGATATGGCTCTTGATACTAAGGAGTCCCCTAGAAAAATTATAAGTAGGAATAAAACTATTATTTATTCTGACCAACTTGGATCTGGACTAGGTTTATTGTTAAATAATAAGTTGAAACAAAATGTTACAAATTACTGTTACCATAATGAATCTCTTATGCAATTATGCAATTTACTTTTGAAAGGAAGTTTTGACAGGTTCACCACTTTAGTGATTTTAATAGGAAATAGTCTTAGTGTGGCTAAATCCAGTGTTGATAAATTAATATCAACACTAAATAGTATTGAAGAGAGCGGCATAGGTAAAATTATACTGTGTGCGCTACCATACTCACAAAGTATGCCATTTAGTTATAATAATAGAATAGCACACATTAATTCAATAATGTATAACGCTATATCCTGCAATAAAAAATACCATTTTTGTAATTTAAACAAATTTTTAAAGCCCATCACCCTAACATCAGGAAAAATTCATGTGCCAAGGAAATATATTTTGACCTTGGTTGACCTATTAGCTTTTAATATAGAACCAAATAAATACAATAGTACCCAGCCCGAATATCAGAAATAATGACTTGCCTCATGATTTAAACTAAATTATAGGACAGCGGAAACACCCTTGAGTATAAATTTAATTCATCAGAATATTCAAGGTTTTTCCAGCAAAGAACTAGAAATAGGGTTGTTCTTAGATAATGAAAATGTACAAATTATGTGCATTACTGAACATTGGCTTAAACAAGACCAATTAATTTTTGATTTTGTAAATTTTAAATTAGTTATTTTGCTAGAAAATGTGCCATTCATGGTGGCTCTTTTATAATAGTTAAAAATACTCTTAAATCCAAGGAAAGGAAGGATATTGTCAAGTTATCGATAGAAAGGATTATTGAAATTTCATGCGCAGAACTAGAAAGTTATATAATAATATGTGTTTACAGACCACCATTGGCTGATTTTTGCACATTTGAATCTACTATGGAACATGTGTTAAAATTAGCATGTAATAGCCAGAAGCATATTATAGTTTGTGGAGATTTTAATATTAACTTACTTGAAACGTCAAATAATACCACTAGGTTACTAAGTTTATTTAAATCTTTTAATTTAGGTAATCTGTTCCTTGAACCTACACGGATAGTGCAACCTGCTTAGATAATATTTTTTGTAATTGTAAATGTTTGGGTAAAGAAATATTTAAGTTATATAATAATATGTGTTTACAGACCACCATTGGCTGATTTTTGCACATTTGAATCTACTATGGAACATGTGTTAAAATTAGCATGTAATAGCCAGAAGCATATTATAGTTTGTGGAGATTTTAATATTAACTTACTTAAAACGTCAAATAATACCACTAGGTTACTAAGTTTATTTAAATCTTTTAATTTAGGTAATCTGTTCCTTGAACCTACACGGATAGTGCAACCTGCTTAGATAATATTTTTTGTAATTGTAAATGTTTGGGTAAAGAAATATTTAATTCTGACCATAGTGGTCAGAAGGCTTCTTTCATCAATGATTTTTATCAAAAATCTCAGACAATAACATACCGACCTATAACTAATAATCGTATAGAATTATTCAAAAATAAAGTTCAGAGTAATCTTTCAGTGTTACCTTTCATACAGAATGAGTGTAATAGTATTTATAATGACTTGTTTGGCGTAATTCTGCATCAATTTAATAACAATTTTAAAATGAAAACTATTACTAGGTCGAAAACCAAATTTAGTGAATGGGCTACTGCAGGCATTCATAAAAGTAGAAATAGGCTTTATGACCTATATAGAGAGAGGGAGGACAATAAGAACGCTGACTTCCTAAATTATGTTAAGAATTATTCGAAGACTTTTAAGCAAGTTTGTTTAACTGCTAAGGCAAATTTTCTTAGTCTTAAACTCAAATCATCTGACAATAAGGTAAAAGCTGTATGGAATATTATAAATAGAGAAACGGGAAAATCAAAAACTCGCGATAATCAAATCACCCTAAACACAGGTGACAAACAAATCACGTCAAATAAAGACGGCGCCTTAGCTTTCGAACATTATTTTTCCAACATAGCCATTAATACTACGAAATGTCTTAAATCATCCGCGGTTGAAGCTAAATCATTACTTTGCACTAATGTCAGTAAATGTTATATAAACTTTGAATTCATCCCCGTTGATTCAGATTCAATAGTCAAGGTATTTAAATCACTTGGTTTAAAAAAGACTGAGGATTTGTGGGGCACATCAGTTAAAGTAGTCTTTCATATCATAGATGTAATTGCACACCATCTAGCATTAATTTACAATAATTTATTATTATTTATTTATATAAATCGGGCGAGATGAGTGATTTAACGAACTTCCGTCCCATTTCCATACTACCAGTTCTAAGTAAAGTCTTTGAGAAATTAATGCTGAATGATATGTTAGGTCACTTTAATAGAAATAAACTACTTAGCAATAACCAGTTCGGCTTTACCAGAGGTCGATCAACAATTGATGCGGCATCTGTACTCGTTAAATATATATATAACAGTTGGGAGACATCTTGCGATGCAGTAGGAATATTTTGTGATCTTTCTAAAGCATTTGATTGCGTAGATCATGCGACCCTTATTTTTAAATTAGAACATTGCGGATTGTCCAATAAAGCTTTAAATCTTATGTCTTCTTATCTAAGTGATAGAACTCAAACAGTTGTTGTAAACAAAACGCAATCTGTTGGAGCTACAGTAAAAATAGGAGTGCCTCAAGGCTCTATTTTAGGTCCTTTTTTATTTTTGGTTTATATAAATGACTTACCACCAACAGTAGATAAACTTTGTGACATTGTACTTTTTGCTGATGATACTTCACTTATTTTCAAGGTAGATAGAAAATCCGTAGACTACAGTAGGATAAACGCCACACTAGATAAAGTACTTAATTGGTTTACTAGCAACAATTTGCTACTAAATGCTAAGAAAACTAAATGTGTTAGGTTCGCTTTGCCTAATGTTAAATCGGTAGATTCAAGTATTTTTCTAAATGACGAGTGTCTGCAAATGGTAGATAAGGCAGTTTTCCTAGGCATAACAATAGATCAAAATTTGCAATGGAGTCCCCATATAGCTGTACTGGCAGGTAAACTAAGTTCGGCTGCTTACGCCGTTAGAAAAATTAGACAACTAACTAATGTTGAGACAGCTCGCTTAGTTTATTATACTTATTTCCATAGTGTTATGTCGTACGGTATTCTGGTTTGGGGTAAGGCAGCTGACATACAAACTATATTTGTGATACAAAAAAGGGCCATTCGTTCTATTTACAACTTAAATTCCCGTGACTCCTTAAGAGACCTTTTTAAAGAAATTAATATCTTAACTGTAGCGTCTCAATTTATTTATGAGAATATTATTTATGTTATTAAGAATTTAGATTTGTTCACCAAAAAATCTGATATACATAATCTAAATACTAGAAATAAAAATAAAATCGCTATTCGAAAATTCCGTGTCCGTAAAGTACATAAATCATTTGTTGGTCAATGCATTCATTTCTATAATAAATTACCTGACGTAGTTTTAAAGTTACCCTTTTCAGCACTTAAAAATTATTTGAAAAAGTCGTTAATGTCTAAAGCGTATTATAGGGTCGAGGATTATCTAGCAGACAAAAATGCATGGCCTAAACGCAAAACTTAGTAAGCTGCTTACGATCTTAATTGTTAAAATATGCATGTTCTTATGTTCTATAAAAATCTTTAAAATCTTTAAAAATCTTTATAACCTTTAAATCTTTAGTAAATAATAATTTGTTCAAATGTAAAACCTTTATCTTGTCTAGGGGACACTGTTGATGTAGGAAAACATGCCGAAACTTGTATGTGGTCGTCTTGTTATTTTTTTCGTTTTTTTTTGCCTTTTTCTCCCTCTATATCTCTCCTAATATTTTTGTCATGTTTTCCTGCTGAACTACGCATGATATTTGATATTATATTTAAATTAATATTTATAGCTTTATATAATACTAGACTAAGTTGTATCATTGTAATAAGAAATATGGTTTAAAAAATGACTGACTGCTGAGTTTCTTGCGGCGTTTCTTCTCGGCAGTGTTCTCCTCTTGGGAAGCGCTGGTAGATTCCTGACGTGTAAAAGTGCCCGTGCGGCCTACTTACAATTTTTTTTTTTTTTAATTATCGTGGAAAGTATACATTTAATATTATACAAATAAAAGTTATAACTAAACTTATTCAAATTAAAATAAAAACTAAGCTACTCAAATATTAAAGACGTAAATAATAATCACCACTATAAAAAGAACACCCCCTCTAGCAGGTCCGCTCGCGGCATGGTCCCTATGACACTGGCTGCGTTACCTCTCTGGATAGCTAGCCCAATCCTTTGAGAGAGGTAAGCACCAGCTCTAGAATCTCCGGAGGTGTCTATGAGCCGGGATGACAGGGCCCCAATAAAGCCTTTCATATCAGCTGACCAAGGTCCCATGGTCTCCACTGCAAGCGCCACAAATTCATAATTATTTAATAATGATGAATATTTGCGGCGCTTGACGGTTTGGGCCTGATCAGCTGCTGCACCGGCCCGATTACGGGTTGACTGGACGTGGGACAGGGCGAATGTGTCAACACACGTCGCGTGACACACCAGTGCCCTACCCAGTTTCCAAGGCACCAATGTAGCTCCGTCTGGTCTCTTGCCGACGTCTCTATGCAAACCTGCTGGTTCCAGGACAGCTGGTACAGAGGCAGTGGCAAGCGAACGACGGATCTGATCATTAATAGTGCCGTGGCGGTACAAACGGCCGACACTTCTAAAGCATGAAAGGCCATGTCGTCCCAGCTCACTCACTTATAGATTATACATTTTTATATAATTTAAAATATTTCCGTAGTTGTAACACTCAGCTACTGTTGTGTATGTGTTGTGCATTTAAGAACATTTAATTTCCGTTCATTAATTGATACCCCGCAAATGTATATAGGGTTCATATAATCAGAATTATTCGCAATTTTCAAAGTACAGCGGCCGACATTTTGATGAAAACAAAAACATACTTACTTAATAATCTCGATGACCAGAATACAGTAAAAGTAAGACGTGCTAAATTAGCAATTAGGAAACCTCATCTGAAAAAACATTTAAAATTTATAGCTGAAAGTTGCACAGTTTTAGTGAAAGCTACAAGCAAATGGAAAGCTCTGCAATGAATTTGAGTGAGTCGCCACAAGTAGTTTAAACTGTGACATCCAAATTATCAAGGATTAGTCTGTATGAAAAAGAAAAACATATTTATGAAAAATATTAATTAGTCTTACAACAAAATTATTAATTACCAAGCATGCAAATAATGGCGGACTTAAATGACAATAAGGAAGTTCGTCTTGATGGAAGCAAAGAGAAAACAGATTTATGGCCTTATTTTACGTAGACGACTATAGAAGTTGAAAGCCTTCCGGCTGGGTTGGACTGAATGCCAAAATGCTCTGTTCCGCATTAGTCTGAATGCCAAAATGCACCGGTCCGCATTAGTCTGAAAGCCAAAATGAACCGGTCCGCATTAGTCTGAATGCCAAAATGCACCGGTAGTACTAAGTACAAAACTCAAAAAATACCTTTTTCCCAAAATGACTGATTTTCTAAAAGTCCTCGTTTTGGAATGTCTGAAATCCGTAATGTCTCACACAAAAGCTACATTCAGATACATTAATTATGATGAATACCTACCTGTATCTAGTTATGATGATTATCTTCCTAAAGCCCGCTTTACATTTGGCTAAATTCAGTGTGCTAAATTTAGACAGGCGGCGTGGAGGGGATAAGCGCGTCCTATTGATTAACATGCTAACTGCCTTTACACTTGTCTTTTTTTAGAGTCATTTTCATTCAGCACACTGAATTTAGCCAAATGTAAAGCGGGCTTAAGTTTTATCTTGCGGTGTGCGTATACGTACTATAACATTATAATGACAAGATAATGGCCACTTGTAGTGACAAATGACACTTGAAAAATTATATTATTTGTCATTACTAATATTCACATCCTTAGCTGTTGTGTTATAATAAATAATATTACCCTGAATTTTATAGACAACCAAAAAGGTAAACCATCTCTAATTCATGATGGACACAGGTACAATTTTTCAAATAACAATAAGTCAGGCATGTGGAGGTGCATGAATCGAAATGATTGTGTAGCATCGGTAACATTGAATGCTGAAAGAAGTAGTATCATTAGGCAAAGTACCTACTCACGCGTGCCGGTCGCATTATAACCAAAATGAAGAAGATATATTTATTGATACTTGCAAAAAGACCTTGTCCACAAAAATGACACCAATCCAAAAGGTATTTGAAAATTGTCTTACCAATGTTCAGGAATCAAGGCAAACGATTATGCCATCATTTGAGGAAAAAATAAGTTCCCTTTATGGAATAAGACATAGAACTTTGGATCAAAATAATACCTACTGAATACAATGAATTTGCGGATATAAAAATTCCAAAATTATTATCAGAAAGTTTTCTTGTCATTGACGATGGTGAGCATGAGAATTTTCCAGTTTTCTCGACGTTAACTGCCAGATAATTACTCGGTGATGAAAACAGAAACAAATTATTTTATAATGATGGTACTTTTAAACGAACCCCCAAACCTTTTTATCAAATCTTCACCATTCACACTTATATTGCCAGAAACAATAGTTCAACGAATATAGTGCCTGTTTTGTATATGCTTTTGCCTAATAAAACTCAAGAGACTTACACTAGAATGTTAAGATTGGGGACTAATTTAGTTTGGGAGTTCATATTTTTAAGTATGATTTTGAAATCGCAATTTTCAATGCAGTATCTAAAAGAGATTTTCCTGTGTGTAGAAATCCGAGGCTGTTATTACCATTACAACAGAGCAGTGAGGCAGCGGGCAAAAAAAAATAAAGGCAGTAACTACTCCACATCTTAGTGAGGATGTATGCTAACTTATCTTTACTTCCGCCCTTTAAGCCCTTTTCCCAACAACTGAAGAAATTACCAAATTTCAATTGTATTTCGAAAAACAGTGTATGTCTTTGTGTGCGTTATCGTTATTAATAAGTTGCTCAAATGATAATAAGCATCGCACAAACAATGCGATAGAGGGCTGGCACAGGAGACTGAACTCATTTGTGCCTCATAAAACAACCCTAATGCGATTTTTGTACAAGCTGAAGAAAGAAGCAAAATATCAGGACAACAGAATTAAAAAAAAATTGTTTAGCAGTGCTGCCAGACGACGGCGGGACATTTTATTCGACAACTGTTAGAGAAAGCAGTTGAATGAATTAAATGCCGGCAATATTACAGAAATTGAGTTTCTACAAAATAACTCTATTATTAAGAAGGGAATGCAATAAGTAAGTAATCTTATGTAACATTGTTTAAAAATAATATTTTTTGTTACCTTTGTTTAATCTAACTAGCTTTCCGCCCGCGACTTCGTCTGCGGAAAATCGGTACTTTCCGAATCGGAGAATTCGTTCATTAATTAGTTAGAACCTTAGCAAACTTACAATTCATGTTATTTTTATTACATACATACATACATACATTAAAACACGCCTGTTTCCCAGAGGGGTAGGCAGAGACCACTTCTTTCCACCTGCTACGATCTTGACAAATCTCTTTCGCTTCTTCCACATTCATGTATCATCGAGTCATGCACGCACGTCGGTTTCGGGTACTTAAAATTCGGCCCTTTTCCAATATTTCTCCGTTTTGATTCGAAAAAGTACGCCTAGGCCGGCCCCTTTCGACCCTTCCTCTCACTTTCGCTCTGTATATCTCTTTCGTCAACCTTCTTTCATCCATCCTTTCCAAATGACCGAACCATCAAATCATGCCCTTTTCAATCTTAGTCACTACATCTTCTTCATTCCTTACTCTATCAGTCAGTTTCACACCACACATACTACGCAAAGAGCGCATTTAAACTGCATTTATATTATGTTATGTCAAGTATGACAATCCTCTTGAAAGTTAAATATTCAATTTCTTGTAATGATGTCCGCCACTCGTCATCTCTATGGCTACCGTATATGACACATACTCGTAATATTTATCCTGTTTTACCATAAAGTTAATACATTACCAGCATATAGGTACATATTCACAGGTTCTAAATATGTGATAAATTACCATTAACTAGGTATTAAATCCAAAGTTAAATGTTGTTTTATTGACGGAATATATTTAATTGAGACCGAAAGAGGTTGACATTGCCTTGGAGTGTCTCTATCGCGGTATTTGAAAAAGTATGCATAGGAAAGTTTAACATAGATACCTTGTTATAATAATTACCTATTAGTAATTTCAGTAATTATTTTAAGTTCAGTAATCACATGACACAAAGACCTATGCTGAATATTAAATATAGAGGACAAACAATCGAAGAAGTAGATGAAGTTAAGTTTCTGGGCTTTATGGTTGATCGCCACTGTAATTGGAAATCGAACATTAAAAATGTATGCTCTAGATTGGAAAGGTTCACATTTGCATTGAGGCGAGTTAGGCGTAAATCGGGTGAAAAAACTGTACTCACAGCCTATCATGGATACGTGGCATCAGTTCTCAGATACCCTCCGGTGCATATTGTCAAAATTGCAAAATGTCAAAACAGCAGAATGTCAAAATAGGCATAATGTCAAAAAATTAAATTGTCAATGTCGCTTAAATCCAAAAACGCAAAATGACAAATATTCTAATTGCCAACCACGCAAATCGCCAAAAAACTAAATTGTCAACCACGCAAATTGCCAAAATACTAAATTGCCAACCACGCAAATCACCAAAAAACTAAATCGTCAACCACGCAAATTGCCAGAAAACTAAATTTCCAACCACGCAAATCGCCAAAAAACTAAATTGTCAACCACGCAAATTGCCAAAAAACTAAATTGCCAACCACACACATCACCAAAAAACTAAATTGTCAACCACGCAAATTGCCAGAAAACTAAATTGCCAACCACGCAAATCGCCAAAAAACTAAATCGTCAACCACGCAAATTGCCAAAAAACTAAATTGCTACCCACGCAAATCGCCAAAAAACTAAATTGTCAACCACGCAAATTGCCAAAAAACTAAATTGCCAGCCACACAAATCGCCAAAAAACTAAATTGTCAACCACGCAAATTGACAAAAAACTAAACTTACTTAAATAAGATATTTTCCCGGCCTTTGTCCCGTTTCGGCGGTTTGGGACCAAAAATTAAAATTGCCACTTTTAATAATGCCTATTTCGAGTATTAGGTACCCTTTTTGCAAAATTAACAGTTCCTGTAACGACCATTTTCCAAAATGACCACATCTTGAATTGATTACTTACAAAATTACAATTTCTTTAATTGAGCAGTTTTGAAAATGCCCAGTTCTTTAACCCTTTGAATGCTTTTCCTGTCATGTCAAAATGTGGCCTACACGCCAATATCGCGAGTAATTAACAACAAATATAAACCTTATCTGTCAGCAGGACAAATAGCTTTGACAGCGTCCGCCATAACATCTTTAGGTGTCGCTGGCGTGGTAGGCACGGTAGTGCATGGCAACTTTAGGTGTTCTTGGCGTTAAAGGGTTAAAGGACCACTTCTGGAAAAAACATTCTTTGAAATCTCAATCTAGAGACAAAAGGACATTATAATGTTCTATCAACAAATAAAAAAGAAACCATTCTGTGTTTATCACTAATTATTCTGTGTTTATTTCAATAACTTAAAAAATACCATGTCCTTACACCTAAAAACAATAAAAAAGATTTTTACTTAAATAATGTAACTCAACGTTAGCACCGGTGACGTCAAAGGTTTGTTTACTGACCTAATATCATTATATCTGTCTAAAATATTTTTTTGAAAAGCGAAGTCTTAAACGTATTTTTTTTTTCAACAACCGTACACTTGTCATTTTACCACTACGCAAATATGTAAGATATTTGCTGTAAATTATGTCGAACTGTATATCGGCATTGCGTCGGTTTTTTGGAAGACGAAGGGAACACTTTTCAAGCTGATTATCGAAATGTTTTGCTTCTTTGTTTAGATTATTTATGAACAAGAACAAATTTGGTTTCCGCGGAATTTTGACATTAATGCGTCGATGCCACCTCTGTCGGATTATTGCTTCTGAATTTGTCATTTGAACAGCTCAGCGCCTCTATTCAACACGGTAAAGCAATATCGTTTTTGTCCTGTTATCGTATTGTCAACGTTTTCATAGCTCTTTATTTTCTTGACAGTAATGACGGCTGACGTCATAACAATACCATAACAGGTCAACTACGATATCGTTTTTACCGCCGGGAATAGAGGCGCAGTACTGTCGGTGAAATTTTAGACAGCCACTGTTCTTGGAAGTATATCATAAATCTCACAGTTTCAGTCGTCTTTGGCAAGGAGTCAGTAATATCGTACCACGTTTCTATGATGTTTTCTGGCCAGATTTCTTTCATCCGTTGTTTTTGTCATTTTTATTCTCCTTACATTTTCGCCATATGGCTTTATTAAAATGAATGAATGTTAAATGTGTTAAATTGGGATATTTCTGCGTGAGACATTTACATTTTATTATTTGATGCCTCTAATTTAGACTGCATCTCAGCCAAACTGCCCTTCAGGAACGTAATGTCCTTTAGCAGCCTAGTGACATCGACGTGGTCAAACGAGACGGGTGGCAGCCTGTTCAGGTGCTTAGCCAGGAAGGCAGGTACAGCCTCGTCTTCCAAATCAATCTTTCGGAACATATCGATGATGTCCTGCAAACTTTTGGCTCCTCCATCCCTCCGGCGGGATGGCATCAGGTCAGTCTTGCCCGCAACAGTAGCGCCTTGCCGCTGCAAATCTCCTCCTCCTTGAAGTTGGTTTTGCAGACCTGCAGGATGCTGACCTCATCCATGCAGCCATCGTTGATCGCGTTCTGTATGAACGCCAACAGGTCGTTGGCTATAAGTTGCTGAGAACCCATAGCGAAAGTGACAGGCAGCGGCTAAAAGCCGCACGGTACGCGAATACGCATAGGAATTCTTACTGTGCAATGAAACACGACCGCTTACAAGCGCGCATCGTACTGCACTCAAAACTATGTAATAATAATAATAAATTTGGCTACGGAACCCTAAAAATGTTATTGCCATGATCATCCATTAGAAACCGGACTATAACAACAATGAGAGACGTATGTTTGACCTTTTTTAGGGTTCCGTAGCCAAATGGCAAAAAGGGTTCCCTTATAGATTCGTCATGTCTGTCCGTCCGTCCGTCCGTCCGTCTGTCCGTCCGTATGTCACAGCCACTTTTTTCCGTAACTATAAGAGCTATACTATGGAAACTTTGTAAGTAGATGTATTCGGTGAACCGCATTAAGATTTTCATACCAAAATAGAAAAAAAACAAAAAAAAATTGAGTTTCAGTTCTAAGTATGGGGACTTAGAACTGAAACTCAATTTTTTTTTCATCAAACCCTTACGTGTGGGTTGTCTATGGATAGGTCTTCAAAAATGATATTGAGGTTTCAAACATATTTTTTTTCTAAACTGAATAGTTTGCGCTAGAGACGCTTCCAAAGTGGAAAAATGTGTGTCCCCCCCCCCCGTAACTTCTAAAATAAGGGAATGATAAATGTAAAAATAATATATGATGTACATTACCATGCAAACTTTCACCGAAAATTGGTTTGAACAAGATCTAATAATTAGTTATAAATCGTAAACCGCATTTTACCTTTCATTCAATCAACTCCAATATAATAAAGAATAAAGAAAAACATTTATTTAGATGTATAGTGGTACGGAACCCTACGTGCGCGAGTCCGACTCGCACTTGGCCGGTTTTTTAATTATTTATTTATGGCATTTATAATGAGTTAGAAAAAGATGTGCTTATAGGTATTCTTTCGTTATCTATCATGTTGTCACAAGATATGAATGGGATCGACTCCCGTCCGTCAACGTTAGTGATGTGGCTGAGTCGACAACAATATCGATATCGATGTAATTTCACAGCTTTAATTTAATGTAATGGACGATTTATTTTATTATTTAACAAAATCCTTATTTCAAAGTAGCGTATTTTACATTGCGTTATTTCATGATCGCAAATGTAATATTCGTCTTTCTTCATGTAGCGTTTTTTAAATATAGCTAATTAATGTTCGCGCTTATTTTAGTCCCTGAAATTACTAGTAAGTATTTTATTTTATTAGTCTATTTCTGGGTTGTTTTGGCCCTCCGGGCCTGATATAAAAACGCACCTAACCTAATCTACCTACGTATTACAATATAATTA
The DNA here is from genome assembly GCA_948252455.1 of Acleris cristana. Classification (NCBI taxonomy): domain Eukaryota; kingdom Metazoa; phylum Arthropoda; class Insecta; order Lepidoptera; family Tortricidae; genus Acleris; species Acleris cristana. The sequence goes on along the minus strand of OX411772.1, from coordinate 25,341,689 downwards.
CTATGGTGATGGGAAAAATAAACACAGAAAAAATGCAAATAGTAAAAATTTCTTAATAAAAATAACAAGAAATAAGGACAGATATAATAATCGCTCACTATCGCAAAATTACTCAGTAACGCTCAGTTTGTTTACATTCTTTATCAAGTCTCATTGGCCGTACTTTAATAACTAGTATACATAGAAGTCTTCGTGATGTGTCCTTTTCACGGCATTTCTGAATTGAAAACCTAATCGAGGCTCATAAAATAAAATATAAAATTATCAAATTAACGATAATCTACGAAGTTTTTCATATCCATGTTTTCATACATACAATGAACATAGGTACGGCATCTGGTTTGAGGTGTCGCCCTTTTTCTTGTTGGGTTGGCAGAAAAGAATCAGGATTGAAATGCTTCGAACAGAGTTTTTCCCACGTTTTAGGTATATGATTTTTTTCTCCCTATTCGCCGAACCCATTCTTTCTGCAAGTTTTCATCTTTTGGAAATATGAAATTATCGATATATTTTCACATCACTGTCAAAACTTCGATTGCATATTTACAATCAGAAAAATGATACTATTAGGCCCAGATTTCGATATTAAATGAATTGGATAAATTGGCTAACAATATATTATCAATTTTATATAAAATCTTATCTATATCTAAAGGAAAATAGTAAGAAATTTACTTATGAAAAGACAATCCTAAAGCCGAGTTTTCTTTCCGCCTATAGTGTGACTTACAGCCTTCCACCACACAAGCTATTGATTGCAGGTTACAAACCTGCTAATAAAGTTAATTTACACCAAAGCCATACACAATTTTGGTGGATATTCCGCAGAATTTAATTAATTTGTAAGATCACAAAAGTCACAAACTTGCGATCAACTACACGACTCAACGAAAAAGTCACCCAGACATAAAATTCGCAATACAGACTTTTTAATTTTGTAGTACTGGAGGTTCGTTTGACATGCGGGTGTTGTTGACGTCTTAAACCCTTGTGACAATGACAATTAAAGAAGAAAAACAGCCTTCTTTTTGTTTCATTTCTTCTCATGTAACACGTAATCTAAACAGTAGAGAAAGATAGCTGACGTAAAGTACGTCTTTTAGTCCGGTTTCTATGCTAGTTGTACTTCTTCTATGGCCATGATGATATTATTTAACAATAGACCTAAGACGTTACAGACAAGCAACTGGTGTTAAAATATAAAATGAAGTTGCTTGTCTTTTTTATTCGAAACATTTTAGTATGCTATTTCGCAAAAACCCCATAAGATAAGTAACGCTGCTTAAAACTTACATCTATTTAAAAAATAATAAATTTTTAACCTAAAACAATATAAATGCAAAAACCTCACGTTCGCGATAGAAAGTTTATGTCCGACTGTGGATAGGCGGCTAATCGCTGATGATGATGATAATGTTATCCGAAGGTTTGGCGTGGGTTCTTGTTTTACAAAAGTAACTTACAATCCAGGAAGACAATTGGGATACACCAAAAAAAATAACTGCTTGATTTTACATTTTTATTCGAAAGAATAGCCTTTTATAAGAAACTAATTTGAAGCATTTTCATGATTAAATGTATTATTGATATTTAAAATAATTTATTAAATTAAAGTAACCTTACCTACTTGTAACGACAAGATGACGTAGATATTTATAAAAGACGGGTATACTTCGTCTAAGTTTTAGAAAGACGATTTTTTATTATCTGTGATCTGTTTTCAAATTCATAATAGACGAACGTCATTCAAACATGACAAACAATCGCAATATGATATATTTAATTTATTATTTAAGAGTATACTATAAGCATTCAACCATTGCTTATTACTTAAACCTCAGTTAATACAACACTTCCTACATGACCTTGTTTCTAGACTAGATTTACTTAACACAATCACATTAAGTTTGTTGAAAAGGCGGATTCCATACCTACTCCCAATCATGAGTTTCTACAATAAATGTTGATTCCGTCTTTTTGAACCTCTTGTAAAACCTTACCACACAAATTATTAACATTTATCACACATAACTCGAAAGAGAAATGGTCTCACTAATATATTAATTTCATCATAAGAATCAGTCAATTTGTAAACAAATGAATTTGACATGACAACCGCTGTCTTCAAACGTAGGTGTCAGCTAGATATCTAAATAGTACTTATAAAATAAAATATTGCAGAGGTTTTATATGTTTTATGTAAAACCACAAAAGTGCTTGATATAGCGCAATCGGGACGGGCATTAAGGGGTCAAAAGAAGGTCATTTGTTAATTTTAATATAAATAATTCATTGTTACATATTTTTTTAATCTAACTACTGGGATCGATTCGAAAAGCCTATTCTTCGAAATGCTTTTGACCGTCTCGACGCATGCTATCCAATACGCGTCATGTCCAATACGCGTATTGCCCAAACTTGGCACTTGATCCAATACGCAGTATATCAAAATCGCAGATCATCCAATACTCAGAATGTCCAATATGCAGATAGTCCTACACGCAGGATGTCCAATACGTAGAAAACCTAACACGCAGGATGTCCAATACAAACGCAGAATGTCGTCTACGCTAAACGTCCAACACGCAGAACGTCCTCTACGCTAAACGTCCAACACGCAGAATGTCGTCTACGCTAAACGTCCAACACGCAGAACGTCCTCTACGCTAAACGTCCAACACGCAGAACGTCGAAATCGCAAAATGTCCACTAAGAAATTCAGTACTATCACGTTTCACAACCAGTTGTCTACGAGGATTTTTAAGTCTCATGGCAACCAGTTGTGATAGATAGAAGAATGTTACGCAACCAGTTGCCAGTAAGGTCATCGTGTCACAGTAAGAATGCATAAATGAAGGCATAATGTTACAATGATAGATTAACAAGGCACAAAGATTTTGTCGAATAAAAATACCAAAAAATAAAAAATGTTTTTTTTTCATAATATTTGACATAACGCATGCACAACTTATTCCGACGACAGTGAAACAACTTCTGTTTCGTCCAGTGGACGAACATTAACATTATTTATGTAATTGTAAATGACGGTTTTTTCGGAATCGCTTGACATCGCGTTATCGTCGTCACCTGACCAATCATAAGTTAAAGTAGTATCATCGCCTGAAGTGCTTCCTGCTTCTCCGCCCCATTCTTTTGCCATGCCTTCATTTTGGCACAATCCATCTAAGACAGAAACGTTGCAGTCCTTTGTATTTGCTCGTTCTTCTGATTCTGTGCTTTCTTCTAAATTTGTAGACGGGGAATCTTCAAATACTAAAAAAATTCATAGTAACGATAAATAATTTCAATTAGTCTAGTCCATTTTTATTGTAGTTCAGAACTTTCAGATATAATCATTACCCAACTGAATTCAGTTAATTAAAGTTGTTTTATTTAGTAACAAGTACAATTTTGTAAACAAATTTTGTAGCGAATTTCCTATAGTAATTTTTCTATGCTGTCGAAGTAATCATACTTACTGGTATTTATATTAATTTGGTATTTTGATGGCTACAAAGGTAAATACTTACACAAATTAATGTCGAAAGCATTATCCCAGTTCCAATAATCCATGAATACGAGCTCAAATTGCAAATTCACAACTTCACTGTGAAAATGTCATCTTAATGTCATAAATATCTTATTAAACAACATTTTTTTTAATACTTTAGGTGATATAAGAACCATAACGAAATAGACGATTAATATTAATTAACTGGGTGTAGGCTAAATAATAATAATAATACTTTATTTGCAAAATAAGACTTAAGACTACTTACACTTTTCGATCTAGTACACATTGGTCAGATTCCTTTTTCGTCAGAATAAATTATAGCCTATTTTTTTTCGGACGAAAACGGAATTACTTTTTGGACAGAAAAAACTTTGGTTAATTTTTATAATTTATTTATTTGTTACATTATATTATTTAATATTAGGCAGTGTCGACGGAGCTCCGCTTACGCGGAGCTCCTATTTCTGGATGGTTTGGCCCTCCGGGCCTGCTGCAAAACTAACATAACCTAAACCTACCTATATTTTATTCTGACGATAGCGGAATCTGCTCGAAAGTCCGTTTTCGTCCGAAAAAAAACAGGCTATAATTTATTCTGACGAAAAAGGAATCAGACGAATGTGTACCTACTAGACGCACTTTTCACACCTCATGTATTATAATAACCTGTATAAAGATTTACTTAGATTGAAATGCTTAAAATAAGTGCATCTTTAAATTTGAATGCCATTTTGAAGCCTGATTTTGTAGGTGTTGTGTTACAGTACATTAGGGTTGCCATAAGTGTGGGGACTCAGAAGACTTTTTAGAAGATCTGTCGAAGTAAGTGCCACAAGTTGATGTTTGATGAAAAAAAAAATTTTTCAACTTCTGTTACATGTATGGAGTGCCCCCTCTAGAAATATTTATTTTTATTATTTATCTATCAAACCAAGTAGCGGCTCATTTGTATATCTTGAATTACCTTACCCAGACTACATTCATATTCATGGAATATTATTTTAAATAGAAAATCATTATTAAGTAAATGGGTGAATTGCAGAAAATATGTACCTTTTGAATTTCATAACGAAACTGAGAGTTAACGCAGTGAAGACCTTTTTTAGAGAAGAAGACAAAAGATTATAGATTTTTAAAGAAACAAAACGGCTGTGTTTTATAAAGACTGTTACATTCTAACCTCCTTACTTATAAACGTGGAATAAGCTTGGAATAGTTTATGCCATGCTTTGTCCTTATCTGTAATTATGACATTTGCATCTGACAGAAAGTGACAAAGCATGGCATAAACTATTCCAAGCTAATTCCACGTTTATAAGTAAGGAGGTTAGAATGTAACAGTCTTTATAAAACACAGCCGTTTTGTTTCTTTAAAAATCTATAATCTTTTGTCTTCTTCTCTAAAAAAGGTCTTCACTGCGTTATCTATCATATAGGTATACAATATGGAAAACAGCAACAATCTTTTATACAAAGATAAACCTACAACAAAATAATAGTAGATTGTGTGACAAGGGAGCAAAATGACATATTTACGGCGAGGGCGTACATTAAATCCTGAGCGTAGTGAGGGATTCAAGTGTTAACGCCCAAGGTGGAAATAATTTTGCCACTGTGTGACACATACTGTTTTCACACATCACCTATGAGGAAAATAATAGATCTTAGTGAGAAAACTAATTTAATTATTTACACTCTTTTTAAGTGCTGAAATTATCAAAGTTTACTACAGGAAATTATCAAATTTAACATAAATATATCAAATTTGGCAACAAAATGTCCTTGAACAGAAAAGTGCCACTTCGATCCCTCCCAGCAGGGAAGAAAAGTCCCCTTTCCGAATAGGTGATGTGAAATAGCACATTGTGCATTAAGGGCCGTAAGTACGGTATTCTTAAAACAAACAAACAAAAACAAACTTACACACCAACATTTTCCCTATAGTTGTATTGTATGAACTAGGCTTTACTCTTTCTCAGTTTCGTTACATAACGAAAAATAACGAAACGAGAATGATAATATGAGAAATCTTAACCTAAAATACGTATTTATTTCCCTTCAGTGTAATAAATTGTTTTAGGACTTTGTAAATTCTTAAGAAGCAGAGTAAAACTACACGGTAATGAATAGTGGTGTACGATAATGAAACTTTTACCTGAGAAAATCGCCGTTTATCACCCTGAGATTTTTAGATTTCATACACTAGGCTGTCGATCCGCGTGCCACTTCGTTGACAAAAAAAAGGGTTTCGCTGTGTTCAACAGTTTGATAGATGCCAAGGTATTGCCAGATTGATAAAAAGTAATTCTACTAAGATATAAAACATTTTATTGGGATTAAATGCTCCGTAACTAAAGCTGAGTAACGAAACTCCAGTAAGTTGGGACAGGTACATTAATATTAAAATTTCAAAACTATTTACAATAAAATTGAATATATTTGTACGGAACTTAAAGATTAACTAAAAAGGACTGAATAATTAACAGTTATGCTTTATAAGAATTAATATAAATCGTAACAAATTTCGCAGATAAAAACACACTCGGAATTGGGACATGAACATAATGTATGAAGTACTCGCGTATCACAGGTTTATTTTTATTATTTATTATATAAATAAAAAAGAATAAAAATAAAAATAATTTTATCTGAATTTTAAGAATCTTATTCTTATAGAAAAATAATTACATTGTCGTTTCTTCCCATAATATAATTTTAAATCCACCGCGTTTTCACGGGACAGTAGATAAACTAAAAGGTACATTTTTTCTGCAATTCACCCAAATTCATTTGATTAAGAATAAGTTATTTGCATTCAATTTTCTCTTATACAAATTATTCCCGACGAATTTATTTGAATAATTTTGACGGGAATAAAATCGACATGATTTATATTTTTGAGAACTCTTTTTTTAGCCGAAATAGCCCCACTACTGACCTTATTAATAAAGTAACGCCAAAGTTTTGAATATATTTGGTATATTATATACACACCCATTGAAAAAAACAATTAAATACTTCAACTTGGCTAACTTAAAGTACAGTATTAACTAACGGCTGTCTTATAATTAATTGAAGAGCCAAACAGCTCAGCCAATCCTTCAGAGTGGACTTATTTATACAGTAATTTAAAATAGATCATTTTTTTTAGAAATTCTTTTGGTGTCATTTTGTTTTGATTCATTTTTATTAAATATTCTTCATATTTTAGATCAAAGCCAATATGGATGCTTCGACGGTTTTTCTTTAACGGTTGAAATAGATGTCTTCTTAATTCAAAATCGTGATGTTTTGCTTCCTTTCTTATCTGTTCAATAAAGAAACAAACGCTAGGTTTTCTTTGAATTTTGCGATTCATTCTAAAATGCCAGCCCTCCAAGGGATTAGTTGTGCGATGTTTGGCAGAACCACAACTTAAAAGTTCTGGTTTTATTACCTTGAGCCACTGTCTTTCATAGTATTTTGAGAATGCTTCCATCTCTGGAGTTTTTGGGGAGTCTGCAAGTATAGTTACCCAACAATCGTTAATTTTGTTTGGTGGAAGCAGTGGTAGATTTGCAACCAGTCGTGTAACATTTCGACCTTCCTTGGTTTCAGACAAGTTCAGTTTATCGGAATTTTTCCATATGGCTTTTGAGTAATGGTAGTGACATCCTGATAGAACAGTTTCAGGGAATGTTTTCTTTAATGCATTGAATACCGTAAGCTCATAATCGCACTTATAACTGGACATATTCAAGCCTAATTTTTCTTTCAGTATAGTGAAGAAACGAATATAGGTTGCTTCTGATTTATTGGGTAACAATCCGTATATTACTGGAATCAAATTTGTTGACATAGCTGTAGACCCGACATCCAAAAATATCGTATATAATTGGTAAAAACAGGATGGTACGACCTTAAAGGTTCCGTCACCAAAGAAACTTCCATTTGTTCTGTTAGCCTTAATAAACTTTGAGGAAGTGTTTGTGCAAAATACTAAAATTTTATCTTTGTCCCCATCATCAGCTATCAAAAAATGTTTAGCTAAAATTTGAGGAACTTGTACATCTTCAATTCTAGAAAACAATAATTTTTCACTCCCCAAAAACTTCTTACGTGACCTGAAAAGGGTATCTTGTTTTTGTTTTAAGGTCGGTACATAGTCAGCATAAGAGTCTTCTTCTTTCATAGCTTCGAATTTTTTTTCGAAGATTTTCGATATCGGTTCTAAACTTTGACACACTTCTTTTTTGCACTCGTCAACCAGTTTGTATAATTCATTTTTCTTATTATCCGCTCTGCACGTGTGGTTAAAGGAATTTCGGATTATATTTTGTCTTGAAGCATCCACCGTTACCGATGCGGAACAAATCGATCGGTTCACACAACGCCACAAAGATTTTCCGTTTTCGTATGACACATTTAAATTATATCTGTACCCTGTATTAAGTAACGTTTTCCCCCCTCTTTGATTGTCTACAAATAAAATCTCTTCGCCATTCGACATTTTAAAGTAATTATTCTGCTTCGATACAATTACAATCTAATGTCAAGTATAGAAAACTCATACCTACCTGACGTTATTAGATAAACAATAAATCAAGTGGCCAGTACTATAGCACTTGAGATTGTATACCAAAAGAATACCTTATCCAATTTTATAACATAAAAAGAAAACCATAAACTGCTGATTGAAACTATTTATGCCATTAAATCTAGGAAAGGTACATCTTGGTGCATGGCTTTATTCACAATTGAAAAAAGACGTGTTGGGCAAATTGAGTATTGGACAAAATGCGTAATCAAATTTGTCAATACGTGTATTGCTCATGATGCGTATTAGACATATCACTTATTGGACATAATGCGTATTTGGCCAAAAGCGAATTGGACATAAAGCGTATTGTACAAATTGAGTATTGGACAAAATGCGTAATCAAATTTGACAATACGCGTATTGGACATGACGCGTGTTAGACATATCACTTATTGGACATAATGCGTATTTGGCCAAAAGCGAATTGGACATAAAGCGTATTGTACAAATTGAGTATTGGACAAAATGCGTAATCAAATTTGACAATACGCGTATTGGACATGACGCGTATTGGATAGCATGCGTCGAGACGCTTTTGACATTTTCATACATTGTTAAAAATGTGTGTATCCCAATTGGACTTTATTGATCGGTTTCCTCACAATTGAACGATGCTTTAACTTTCTTCAATGATACGTAATGTGTGTTAATTTTTTAAAAGTCATGTCTAGAATAGGATAAACTCTGTGTAAAATACGAAGTGTTACCGACAATAGCCGAGAAATCTCGATTCCCGAAATTTTTAAGCAAGCATTGCTTGGTATGGACCTTGCGTCAAAAACGGTGCTAATACGAGGCGTCACTGCGATTCCGTACCGTCACCGTTTTTTAAGCATTGGTGTGTGGAGCTTGCGTCAAAAACGGTGCTGATACGACGCGTCACTGCGATTCCGTACCGTCACCGTTTTTTAAGCATTGGTGTGTGGAGCTTGCGTCAAAAACGGTGCTAATACGACGCGTCACTGCGATTTCGTACCGTCACCGTTTTTTAAGCACCGGTGTGGGCGTAACTTTAGCCAGGTTTCGTTTGTAGCCATTATGTCAACGGAATGCTTTTTCATCGCCACTATAAACTCTTCATGCTTAGTGCCAAGAGAACATGGGTTGAGCAAGCCTACAAATAATGCGTTTTTAACCCTAGTAACTGGCCTCTAAAATCCCAGTTACAGGCACCAAGTAATTGTTGAATTATCGTCTCTATTACCTTATGTTAAAGTTCATGGGGCCAATAATCGGTAGGCGGCTAACAATAGGTCAGTTTACACTAAATGCAAATTGGGTGTATATCATAGTTTCGACTACGTACTCTCGGAATATCATGCTATCGAATGTTCGTTGGCTCGACTGTTATTGTAATGAATATTCGCTAGATCGAAATACTTGTGGCCGAAACATGTACAATCGACAAAACGTAATCTAGAATTGTATAGTTTCGATCAGTGGTGTATCGAAAATTCATTGGCTCGACTGTTATTGTAATGAATATTCGCTGGATCGAAATACTTGTGGCCGAAATATGTACAATCGACAAAACGTAATCTAGAATTATATGGTTATGGTTATTAAACCTCAATTTCGATTTGACGATTTATCGTTTCTACGCTTTTCGTACCCAGCGAATATTCGATCCAGTAACAGTCGAGCCAATGAACATTCGTGTCTGAGATTTTCTATGGGATGACAATCGAAATCTCAATTTCGATTTGACGATTTATTGTTTCTACGCTTTTCGACCCAGCGAATATTCGATCCAGTAACAGTCGAGCCAACGAACATTCGATAGCATGATATTCCGAGCGTACGTAGTCGAAACTATGATATACACTCATGCAAATTATTATATTTTCACAACACTGCTCGGAAATATGGCCATAGATGGTCTTGTTTGGGGTCACAAAACGTCACTTATAAGGACACACCAAGAATGTTTTTGTAGGCATGTTTGCTGATTGGTCGAGAACATTGTGTCGAATTTTAAGAACCAATGAAAATCAATCAATTTTTTTTTTGTCATAGCTCCTTAAAATGAAATATTGAAATCGACCAATCAGAACACACCATTTTGTGTCGTAAAATATTAGGTGTATTTTGCTAAAAAGTACACAGACTAAAAACTATGTCACTGCTTTTTTTAAAATGTAATTCAAACTTGGCCCCTAATCTCGAACCACTAGAGATGAAATTACATGGGAGATATGGCGAAACAAATACAATTTTATATGGAGTTGACACCTTCATCTCGAATGTTAGTTTATTAATCTCGAGTGCCGCGGGAACAGGGTCCAGATAAAAAAAAAGTTATCTATGGTAAAATTGGCGGTGATTGATACAGCTTCTATACTACCTTTGAAAAACCGACGCCAATTGACTAACACTATTGAAAGTGAATTGAAAGTTTTGTATATGATTTTTTATTTTATTTCCTCTTAGTACTTGTGAAAAGCACTATGTCTGCCTCGGTAGAAAGTGCAATTTATGGCCTCGTACACTAGAGGGCCTCAACTACGTTTCGGCCCTCTATATTACTCGTGCAAAAATCGCGTACTTTCTATCCTCTGCAACAATGTACTATAAATGTCATCAGTGAAAGGAAAAATAGTAAAAAAATAAGTCAAAAAACGATGTAAATGATTACTGAATGTTGTAAAATAATTGTTAATATCGTACGTTGGGCTTGCAAAACGTGTTCCGCGTTGTCTGCAGAGTATAACACCAAAAGAGCACAAGTAGGAGGGTAAAAATAATGGAAAGAAACACAGCTTGGAATAAAATACAAACACTGTAGGGGACACGGGAAAAGCCAAGAAATAGTAATTAAAAAAAAGAGATAAAGTAGTGTTGTGTGTCACCTCTGCCCTCAAGCCTCTATAAAATAACAAGTCCCACCCATGGCAGGCTACTAACGAAACAAAACATATTTTAGAAGAAAAACAAAGTACAATATTGTTAGCTGTAAGTGAAACCAGAAAAAGTAATGTTTTTAAAATTAGTACAGCCTTCAGGATGCACATACGTCTCAAATGGAGGATAAGCCAAAAACCTTTTCCACGTCTTCTAGGGACTTGATACGATGCGCAGCGGTGTCCGCTAGGCGTCGTACATAAATTCGCCCGTCTCTGGTCCAGGCGAATCTCCACTTCAGTCTCGTACACTCCTCTCGTACCCGGTGAAACACGACCCGATTCTGTTTTCAACAAATGGTAGGCAAATCGAGGTACAGTCGTTCACGTTCTCGGCTAGCGCTACTGCCACCACACCACACACGCTGTTTTTACCACTTTAATTTTGGATGCAATGCTCGGAAATGTAACCAACCTTGCAGCTTCAACGCGGAAAACTTTCCGGGCTGTCGGAAATAGCGGCCAACGACGGCCCAACTACATCAGGCCGTATTTGTAACAGATCGGACAACGAAAATACGGTACCTAGTAGATACTGGTTCCAACCTATGTGTTTTCCCCCGATCGGCTATTAAGACGTCTCGTCCTAAGTCTAAGTAAGTAGGATCTAGTTGCTGCCAATAACACTGTCATTCATACTTACGGACCCATTCAACTGGCTGTTAACCTGGGCCTGCGAAGATCATTTCCCTGGAGCTTCACTGTTGCAGATGTCCAAGACCCATCATAGGAGTTGATTTTCTCGCTTATTACAACTTGTCGATTGCAAAAATCATCGATTATTAGATAATGTTACTTCACTGTCTGTAACCGCGGTCCGCTGTGGATTTGACGAAAATATAACTTCTGTCAAAGCAGTTATAATACTGTATTCAGACAAATAAATTATTTTGGTTTTGAGTTACGGGTGAATCGGAATTCCACGACATCTTAAGGGAGTATCCCACTATAACCAGACCTCCAGGTAGACACTCACCATCTAAGCACAACACCCTGCATTTCATCAAGACTACTCCTGGACAGCCGGTATCCTGTAAACCTCGTCGTCTTTATCCGCTGCAGATGCAGGCTGCGAAAAAGGAGTTTGAAAACATGCTAGCTTCGGGTATAGCTCGGCGCTCTGAGAGTCCTTGATCCAGCGCGCTTCACCTGGTCAAGGAAAAGGAGGATACTTGGAGACCATGTGGTGATTACAAGGCACTCAATTCCAGAACCATCCCAGATAGGTCGGGGTACCTATACACGATTCATCATTCGACATTCGTCATATACACGATTTTTCATTTGCACAATGTTTTCTACCATTGACTTGGTGAAGGCATACAATCAAATAGCCGTGAATCCTGACGACATTCCCAAGACCGCCATCATCACACCTTTTGGTTTATTTGATTTTCCATTAATGACCTTTGGTTTAAGAAATGCTGCTCAGACCTTCCAAAGGTTCATCGATGAAGTACGGCGGCGGTGTCGGCGTTTACGTAAAAACCAGCATTAACGCTCGGGTTTGTTCTTACCCGGCGGCGCCCTTAGTTGAACAAATGTGGCTTCAGCTCAACTTAGATGGACTCAAGGTCGTCATTGGCACAGAATATCGCCTACCCTGGCTAGATGTAGATACATTTATCGAAGCACTGACTGAATCTATAACTACGTTTGCGGCCTGTAATTACATAATTTGACTTGGGGACTTCAATATTAACATGCTACAAATTAATGACCCCAACACCAAGAAATTAGCAAACTTTTTGCATTGCTCAAGCCTCATACAGCATGTTGATAAACCCAAAAGTTAGTACTTTACTGGCTGTAAAGTACTTTGATTGACTTGGTCTTCTCTGACGCACCGGTTACTAGCCTCATAGTTGATCACATTGCGGATCTTAGTTCGCATGCCTTCATTGCCTGTATGCTTAAAATTAAAAAAGAGAAACCTGTCCCAAGGTGGATCTCATTTAGGCCATTGAAAGACATAAATGGTGAAAATTTTAATAGAGATTAGAGATCTGAATTATATTAACTGGGAGAGTGTCTTGGAGGAAAGTAATGTATGTGACATGGTTGATGTTTTTAATAAAAACCTTCTATTTTTATTTGACCTCCATGCCCCTCTCAAAAAAATATACTTTAAAGAACGTCGTTGCCCAGGATCACTTATACAATAAAAAAAATGATGAATCTTCGTAATGAAGCTCATACTAAATATCGAAGTACTAAATTAAATACTCATAAAAAATACTATAAAGACCTGAAACATATCGTCATCACTGCTATCTACAATGAGAAACGTTCATACTTTACCCATCGAATTAATTGCTACACCAAAAATCCAAAAGCTCTATGGAAAAACTTAAAGCAAGATATTTTGGATAATAATAGAATAGAAGAATAGAATAACTTTTTTTCAGGCTACAAGGCCCATATTTACAAATACCTTACAGACTATCATACATAACAATATATAACATAAAATTATCACCACTACTAATACACTTTCGCGGTATCCACTAGCAGGCGGCCACGAAAACGCCGAAAGATGACACCCCTCGGCCAGAATTCCTCTTTTAAAAAGGTCGACAGATCTTTGGTCGGTACTCTCACCACAAAAGACTTAAAATTAACCTTGTGGCGGGGCTCCAACCACTCGACCCTAAGGGTAACTCCGGTCTTAACTCGTACATATGTACTCTACGAGATCCTTCGCCTCCGTAGAGTAATGTAATCGGGACACGTACAACTGCGTCATGGGCGTAGCAGGACACAGCAAGTGGTTCGGCCCGGTCGGTGCGGTGCCGCACAGGTTCCTCGGGACAGGCTTCTTCTTCCTCTCCACCCTGGTAAAACCATCTTTGTCCTGCTTGGGACACGTCGGGGGCAGCACCCCGCGAACGGATTTACTGCGGTTCTGCTTCACCTCAGTAGGAAGCTGTGCTGGTTGCCGAGCGATTGGTCGCCTGGCAGCAGCATACGCGCGATTTGAGGTCGTCGACCGCACGCATGGCACTCCTCAGCCGGGACAGAAGAGCGGGCGGCGGGGCGCGGAGCGGCGCTGTGTACAGCGCATGCCGGTAACGCATCCTATTTCACCGACTCAATCTTGCCTACGGGTGCATTTTGCGGCCCGTGACATGCACTCACAATAGAGGCATCGGGTGACCTACTTTCCGAAACAGCATTCCGTAATAACACTACTTCGGCAGGTAATTCACTCTATAACAAACTCACGCACGCATAACTATTCGCATTGATATTATATGTACGATAGGATGTAAACAGGTACATCCAGCGCACACAATCGCTCCGGCCGAAATCATAGTCGATAAAAATACCCTCGGTGTGTGAGTCCGACTCGCACTTGACGGTCGGTTTTCAGTATTTGACGCTTGTGTATTTTACCGTTATAACGATACAATAAAAAGAAATGGTTCGCAGTTTTTTAATCTTAATAGAATAATACAAACGGACAATATCCCAAACAAAGCAAGTAGGACGAAGTTCTTCGATCCATGAGCGCGAGCGGGCTCTGCCGCTCCTATTTACACCCCTGGCGTCCGCGACACGCTGCGTAGAACTTTGTCGATGTATATTATACTTTCATGTATAAACCATCGTAACAGGTGGAAAGAAGTGGTCTCTGCCTACCCCTCTGGGAAACGGGCGTGATTTAATGTATGTATGTATGTATGTATAAACTAAAGTTGCACACTTTCAGAATGCACGAATTTTACGATTTAGATGTTAATGAGTAATGTATATTTTAGTAGATGTAAGTGCCCAATTAGTTTTTACTTCTAACGTTGAATAGGTAATAAAGAAAAGTTAGTGTATTTAATTTTCTACATGATTAATTTTTGGTATTTGGTGGTCAAAACTAACTTCACAAAATAAGTGCGTTTTTGAAGGCGGATTTTCGTTTTTTAAAACATTTGTTTTATTTTGTACTTTATACAGATCATAATACGCTTATGTACCTACCTAGTCCCACTTCTTAGTTGATATCAAACTTTAAGACATTTCACGATCGCCGCCAGTAACGCCGCGGGAAAGTCATAGTCATATTTAAACAATTAAATGTCCTTCGTTGTTATGTAGTCGCTCAACTATCTTAATCGAGATATCTTATCGCCACCCTTGAAAAAGGTATCGTTGAGGAGTTCCGGTGGCCATTCGGTGGTCTTTATCATCAGTTCCATTTCACTAAATGATACTTTCTGAATGCAAATGCTAGACTTGTTACTAAATATACTAAAATCGCTATAATATGTTTGCCTACAATATTTGAAGACTTCCCTCAATTCGAAACTGATCCCCTGATTGGATTTAGATTTGGTGACAATGGGACCACCTCAAAAGTACAGTCTATCACCCCAAAAAAGGTTTTTTAAAATCGGTCCACAATTGATGGAGAAATCGGTAAAAATACATAAAAAATTCTACACCCTCCTTTCACCCTTTGGGTTTATAATATGAGTAGGATTAGTAGGATTAGTGGATAATAGCTTCTTAACGCGTCTTTGTCCGCTTAGATTTCGATTATAGTTATTCCCTCGGGAACTTTTAAATTTTCCGGGATAAAAAGTAGCCTATGTGTTAATCCAGGGTATAAGCTATCTCCATTCCAAATTTCATCCAAATCCGTCCAGCCGTTGCAGCGTGAAGAGGTAACAAACACACACACACACACACACACACACACAAAGATTTATAATATTAGTAGGATAAATTGTTAAAGTAAAACTCCGGTACATAATTCTCGAATACGAAAAGAAACCGGGCAAAAGCATGTCAGCCTAGGTTATGCAAAACAAATAACTATTTCGCAGAACAACAAGTGATATCACACAGTTTTGTTTAGTAAAAAAATACTTATACTCTTGCTTTACATTATACGGAAGGACCTTTTTTCCTTTCGGGGCAGTGGTCCAACTGCTTTGTCCAACTGACAAATAATTTCTATTTGAATATCAAATATTAAGGGTTCAGAACTCTAAAAAGGCCGCCGCCGGAAAACGGTCGCTGGTTACAAAATAACTACCTGGGCCTTCAACACCAAAACCAAATCATTTTGGACCTGTTATCGTACCTATTGTCAACGTTTTGATAGGTTTTATTTTATTTATCTAATGTTCCGTTAAGCAAATGTTTTCGCGTATATTGGCCGACTTTAGCCAAACATTCGTAGCTACCTCAGCTACGAATGTTCAATATTGTTATTATGTTGTAAATATGACATTAATTGTTAGTGTGAATTTTGAAAATAATATATTCTACATGTACAGACAACCAATTTGATTCCTAGGCCACTATTGACTTTGTCAACGTGACGTTGTAAACCAAATAATAGGAAGTCTCTTACGTTTTGGTTGTTAACGTCACTTTAACATAGTCCAAAGTGGCCTACAAATCAAATTGTTTGACTGTACTTACCGAAAGTAGGACACTCCGACCGATAGGTACATTTATTTTTCGATAATTATTTTTGGAAATTCTTATTGCACATTGTAACGGAAAACTAGTTCTACGCTGACAAAGTCGCAATTTTTA
The DNA here is from genome assembly GCA_948252455.1 of Acleris cristana. Lineage (NCBI taxonomy): Eukaryota > Metazoa > Arthropoda > Insecta > Lepidoptera > Tortricidae > Acleris > Acleris cristana. The sequence continues at coordinate 25,325,152 of OX411772.1, read as the reverse complement.
AATCAATTCTAATGCGATATTGATATCTTTATCTATAGTATTAAGTAATACCTTAATATCGGATTGGTTACACCTATCAATTAGCGTCACATGAGCGTCACCTACCGTCCAATAGTTGAAATAAGTGTTTTTATTACTTGCATGCGTATTTTGCTACTAAACGCTAAATGGCATTCCTGATGCTTATAATTATGATCAAAGTTTTTCTATGACAATGTTCACAATGGCCACTCTATTAAATGTCTTGGGTTCAAAAGCACTACTTATACTTCAACATGATTTTGGCTAGCCCTGGCGACATCCCACTATTCTAAGGACAAGATCAGTTGCCTTTAACGTAATGCCAAACAAATCGTGCCTAAATACCTTAACCCACCAAAAGTCCCACATTGTCGCCCCATAGAACGGCACTGGCTCTGATCAAAACCCGTAAGTCCCGTAAGTCTGCACGACACCAAAAAGATTATCTCACCAAGTGGAATTCATCCTATTAACAAGAAAGTGACAAACGACAATGTCACATAGTCACAAGTTTAATGGAGAGTGTACGGCAAAATTTACGACAGCAGTGGGAAAAAAAGTTAAATAAGCAATTTTACCGACACATGATAAATTTAACATCATTTTTAAGAATTTATAAAAAAAAAATATTAAACGGTTGAAGTGTTGAACTCATAATGAAATGGTTCTTAATTTGGCGAATCCGCAGCGAATCAGTCCTTAACAATGTTATAAAATTTTGGAAATCTGTTTTAAATTAGCCAACTTAATAATAAATATGCTACTATCGCGCTGTTATGATGATGGAGACAGGTGGTATTAGAAGCCCCTCGATGGCTTATTAAGGTGTTTTAAAATGGGCAAATTGTCGATTTTTATGGCAACCCTCTAAACACGCACACACTTAAACGGACGGCCATTTTTTTAGGTCCGTAATAGAGATGAAGGAATTGTAAGGAATCATGCATCTAAAGAACGACCTCGAAAGACGAATAAACAGCAAGATCGTCAGTTGGCTGAAGACGTTAAAAATCAACGTTTCGTTCGCACTACCGACTTAGCGGTGCCTCTAGCAGTAACCACCCACACAGTGCGACGAAGATTGCTTGAAGCTGGCCTTAAGCATCATACGCCAGCTAAGAAGCCATTGTTGACTCACAGGCTTAAAGAGTTGCCTTGGCGTTCGCAGACCGCTATTTATATTATGATTTTCAAAATGTGCTATTTATAGACGAAAAAGTTTTTGTCTCCTCTGCTGGTGGACGACTGTCCCTTTGGCGGAAACCCAAATCAAGATACGAAGAATAAGAACATATTACCAAACCAAAGTAGTGGCAGAATTTCTATTTACTTGTGAGATCTCTGGTCGATTGAACAGCCAGGGATATCTAGATCTATTACGGGATGTATTTTTGCCCTGTGCTAAACTAGTGTATCCTGATGGATGGCTTGGGTATCTAAAATGAGGAATTAATTAAATTTAATAAAAATTACCCCGGAAGCCCGGATTTATACCCCATAGAAAATCTATGGGCTTAATGGTTCAGGACTGGGACGCAACTAAAGCTCGCACAATTGACAGCTTAAGTGCACACGCGAAATTTGGAGGAATATAGAGGTACTGAAGTATGTGAAAATAGTGGTTAATTCGATGAAAAACCGTTTGCAAGCGATGAAAGATGGATATGGAGGGTATACGAAATATTAGGTTGTAAATGATGAAAGTAATTTAAGTTATTCAAATAATAAAATGTTTAGTTTTTATAATGAAAGTAATTTAAGTTTTTCAAATAATAAAATATGTAGTTTTTAGTAGGTAATCTGTTTTATTTGTTGAACAAGAAGTTCTGTTTTATTTGTTGAACAAGAAGTGCAGTGTTCACCAACAATTAAACGGACGGTTAGCGGTTTAACGGTTGTCAAATGTATTGACTAACAGCTGATTAAGATTTAACAGTCTGTTAAATTGTTTGGTGAACTCGGCCCTAAGTAGAGGCCATGTAAATGTTTAGATCTTTTCGGCTATTTAAAGACCGAGCCGAGCTTATTACATGTTTCTGACCGAATCGTGCAGATATTTCTGGCTGTCGTGCAGATATTTTAAGATTCAAAGTGCTTATTTTTGTTAGAGTCAAGTGTGTGTGTGTGTGTCCCCCCGCTACGTATACAAAACTACAAATACTAAAAATTAGAAGAACATCTCAAATGAAAGCACATAGGGGAAACTGTTGTACCCCGGACATAGTTTTACTTTACCAACTTTACCATAAGAATAAGTTCTATTAGAAGGGTAACTTCATCCCCACTACGCGCGCTCGAGCGTGGGCTGTCTACCAGTCCAGGACTACTTACCTATCGCAGCAAACACTTAGCCCAAGCAACGAAGCAAACTCAGGGGAAATAATTCGTGTATAAGCGAATTTTGGCATAGTTGTAGGGAATGGTGTTTTAAACCACATACTAAAAGTACTGACGGGTGGGGGTGGAGCTAACGGGTGGGGGGGGGGGTCTAAAGGTCCCTTTTTTTAGTTTTTCGTAAATAACTCGTAAACGGTGGCCCATAGCAAAAAGTTTTCCATTGCATGATTAATCTGCATAAAATTCTCTACAAAAAAGCTTTAGACATTGTTTCTCTGGGATTAATATTTAATGAGATATGGAGGGAAGAATGATTCCCGAAAGGCCATAATCGGGTTTCCATTGTAAGTCGGCCCTTATATCAAATGGGCTCGGGTTTTTATTGTGAGTGCCTCTTATAGTGAAGATTATTTATGCTGAGTATCAACATCTTAATTGTGACAGTTCTCGACTTATGTTTTTTTTAAGATTTTTTTTTAATTTCCTTTTTTTCGGGATGTATTCAAGCGATTTGGTTCAAACTTTGGGATGATGTTCTTTTTATAGATTTGCATCGCCTCCCAAAAGACAAATACTAGTTATCATATAAAAAAAAGAAAATGAAGACCAAATAAAAAATAAACATTATTTTTTATGTGGTTGTGAAATAGTGACACCTCTAGATTTTTTTCTTAGAATAGACCATACATTGGCCTACTACTTGCCAAAATAACAAAATTCCAGGCGGTACTTCCTATCAAAAATCAGCAATATGTGTGGCCAATACCCTAAGCAATAAGGCAAAATCAGGGGAAAAAAACTCGTTTATAAGCGAATTTTAGCATAGTTTTAGAGGACGGTGCTTTAAAAGGGACTCCTTTGACACGCATATTTTTTTTACGCATAATGTGTCATTACGCATGGAATCGTTTGTCATAACATCCTTTTAGGCTGACATTGCCGAAGTTAATAAACGTCCGTTGTGTAGATTAAGTTAAATTAGGTAAGGTTAGGTTATAATAATAATTAAAACAAAACCCTTTCTATTGTAAAAACCGTTTATGACAAAAGGTTTTATGCGTAATGATACATTATGCGTAAAAACCATTATGCACTTGACCGGTTTTCAGTTTTTTTTTGTTTTTTTAGGGTTTGTACTATGTACATAATAATCATGCCAAATTTGTCGCTTGTGTGTTTTACCATCGTTTGTAATGAAATGTTTTTTTTATCTTAATTTTGTATTGAATAATACAAACTGACAATGTCCTAAACAAAGCAAGAAGGACGAAGGTCTTCGATCATTGAGTGCGAGCGGGCTTTGCCGCTCCTATTTACACTCCCTGCAAAGAACTTTGTCGCAGTATATTATACTTCCATGTATAAACTAAAGTCGCACAATTTCACACTGAACGAATTTTACGATTTAGATGTTAGTGCGTAAAGTATTATAGTAGGTACTAGGTAGATGTAAGTGTCCAATTAGTTTTTACTTCTAAAGTTGAATAGGTAATTAAGAATAGTTAGTGTACATCGGTATTTAATTTTTAGTACTGGGTGGTCGAAAAATAATTATTGTACCTGTTTAATTTTTACATGGTTAATTTTCGGTACTGGGTGGTTAAAAAATAACTTAACCTAACCAAGCCTATTTGAATTCTGGATGGTCAAGAAAAACAGTCTCTTTCGCATTTATAATATTACTAGGATTAGGATTTTTATTTTTATTCATATACCTGCCATGCTTAAAGAAATGTAAGTTTGTTTTTTACTGTCCATCTTCTTCCTTCCATATCTCATTAAATGTTGATCCCAGTAAAAAAGTGTCAACATCTTTTTTGTAGAGAATTTTATGCAAATTAATTATGTAATGGAACATTTTTTGCTATGGGCCACCGTTTACGAGTTATTTAAGAAAAACTAAAAAAAGGGACCTTTACACCCCCCCCTACCCGTTAGCTTCTACCCCACCCATCAGTACTTTTAGTATGTGGCTTAAAACACCATCCCCTACAACTATGCCAAAATTCGCTTATACACGAATTATTTCCCCCGAGAGGCAGTATTTGGTCTTCGTTGTTCGAACTAACTAGCGGGTTGCCACCCATCGGCGCTTGAAGTAAACGTGCAACAATATTTCAAATGAAGCTCTCAAAGGCGCCACTGTCTACGCAAACTGTGGTTTTACCATACGAAATTGTTAGTTCTGTATTTGACCACGTGCTTTACGATAATTGTAGGATGATATCAACGAAGTTTGAATCTTTATTTATTATTTGTAACATAAACACATTAAATAAAGAGCGTAAAAATTAATGAATTAATTAAATACATTATTTACCTATGAACTTTATGTTTTATCCAATATTAATCTTAATTAAGTAAGTCTAAGATATTTTCATTGGTTACGTTATAAAAGAAAGAGTTGCTGAATTAATTAATAAAATGCGCAAATACTTTTTACATATATAAATTATTTTTATTGGCTTTGCGTTGGTTCTTACAACTTTATATCTGTGGCCCGTTTCAGGAAGCTTCAAGTTACAAATTACAAGCGGAACCCTCTTTCTAGCAGTACGAATTAGAAAGAGACTTCCGCTTGTAAATTGTAACTTGAAGCTTCGTGAAAAGGGGCCTCTGATTTAATTGTACTAAAAGTTCTTAAATTTTTACATAGACTAATAAGCGCCGACCTGTGCCGCTGTCATCCGCTGTCACACTCATACGTCACTGGAACTATTGGAAAGTCTTACGGATTTGAAATTGTACGGATATTTTAGTTTTATTAAGTAATGATGATTAAGTAAATCAGCAATGGGAGGGCTTATCGTATAGTTTTACAGGCAAGTAAACTAATTCTACGCAAACGAGGTTGCGGGTTCAGTTTGTATTATATACTTGTGACAACCCTAATTCTGCGATAGGCGAGAGAGCGGTAAGGCGGGGCATGGGGCGCTGTAGCCATTGATTTAATATATACAAGATACACAATCCGCTACAAAAATGTTGTTATAAACTGTCCCAAATGACATTGACAGTTGTATTCAGATACATGCTAACATCGCTATTTTTTACCTTAAACATTCATGCAAAAAAGAACTCAATATACTCGTCAAGTATAGACGTCAAGTGTCAAATCTGCAAACTAACGTTTCAAAGTATTTGCAACTTTTTAGTGAAACGGCCATTATCACAATATTTACGACAAAAGTGAACATCGGACGAATGGAGTCGCAATTCTCATTTTTATATTGTATTAATTATAACGAAATGACAAATTAAAAAAAACGCTTATGAGATGTTTTATAAATGTTATTGTATTACACAACTTAAGCTATATATACAACAATAATAATCTATATATATAAAAGGCAATGTCCCGGGTGACATATCAACGCCCAGCCCAAACCGATAAAGATAAAACGTTGGAATTTTGAGGGGAAGTTGGTTTTGTAATGGAGGCGTCGTTTAAGAAGGGATTTTTCGAAATTCAACCCCTAAAGGTATGAAAGGGGGTTGCAAAGTTTGTATGGGAAAAAACATTTTTATGGTCCAATTGACTTGAAACTTGGTAGGAATGCTCTTCAATGCAAATAATGAGACACCTATTTCAGCGATTACTAAAATTCAACCCCTAGAGGGATGAAAGGGGGTTGCAAAGTGTGTATAGATAAAATATTTTTATGATCAAATTTACTTGAAACTTGGTAGGAATACTCTTAAATGCAAATAATGAGACACGTATTTCAGCGATTACTAAAATTCAACCCCTAGAGGGATGAAAGGGGGTTGCAAAGTTTGTATGGGAAAGTATACTTTTATGGTCAAATTTACTTGAAACTCGGTAGAAATGCTCTTTAATGCAAATAATGACACACGTATTTCAGCGATTACTAAAATTCAACCCCTAGAGGGATGAAAGGGGGTTGCAATGTTTGTTTAGGAAAAAATATTTGGTATGCTCAAATTTACTTTAAACTTGGTAGAAATGCTCTTCAATGCAAATAATGAGACATATATTTGAGCGACTACTAAAATTCAATCCTTAGAGGGATGAAAAGGGGTTGCGAAGTGTGTAGGTATAGATAAAATATTTTTATGATCAAATTTACTTGAAACTTAGTAGAAATACTCTCCAATGCAAATAATGAAACACGTATTTCAACCCCTACAGGGATGAAAGGGGGTTGCAAAGATTGTTTAGGAAAAAATATTTGGTATGCTCAAATTTACTTGAAACTTGGCAGAAATGCTCTTCAATGCAAATAATGAGACACGTATTTCAGCGATTACTAATATTCAACCCCTAGGGATAAAAGGGGGTTACAAAGTTTGTTTAGGAAAAAATATTTGGTATGCTTAAATTTACTTTAAACTTGATAGAAATGCTTGCTCTGCAATGAAAACAATGAGTCACGTGATAACTAAAATTCAAACCCTTGGGGGATGAATGGGGGTTGCAAAGTTTCTATAGGAACGAATACTTTTATGTTCTGATTAACTTGAAACTTGGTAGAAATGCTCGATTCAGGAAAAATTACCTCTGAGTCCCGTACTCAGAGGTAATTTTTCCTAGGGTAGAAAATTGTATGGTATATTTTTGAAGTGAGAAACGTGGAAAATGTTGTAACTGTAGTTATAAATTAAAAATATTGCTTTCGGCGATTTTGGAAAAACTTACGGGTAAATTGGCGGTAGAACTTTGTAAGGGATTATGATAAGTTTTGAAGGAAAAAATGTGGAACTGTATATTTACGCTACTGTTTTTATAAACAAAAAAAGTTATTTTCGGCGATTTAGAAAAAACTATCCCAAAGGTGGTTAAATGGGGGGTAGAAGTTTGGTAGAAATTTGGTCATTTTTGAAGTGAGAAATGTGGGGTATTAAGATAGCCTAATGTTTACCTAGCTATAAAAAACCTACCTACCTACAAATTAGATTATGACTGAAGTTAGATACATGAAACTCGGTATCAACACCAATATAAATTAAATAATAACCATTTTTTAAAACAATCCCTTAACAGTGTGAAAAGCGGGTGAAAGTTTGAATAGGAGTTTGTTTTTTTTATCCAGGTACATGAATTATACTTAGCATCTAAAACAATAACTAAAGGGAAAAACTTGGGATCTAAGACTACTGACTGTAAAGTTTGTATCGAAATTATGTAATATTCAAAGTTACATACCTGCAAAATATGAAAATGGGTATTAGACTACCTACAGAAAATGTTCAGCTTCGGTGTTTTTCGAAAATCTTCTGCTAAGTGGGTTAATTGTTTGTAGGTATAGAATATATGGCAAATTTATCCAGAATCGTATAAAAAAACGTAATGGTGAAAGAGAGGCAGTGAATTTATTTTGTATATCAATTTTGTTGTTTAAAAGGTTACAGCCATAAAATTAAAGTTGTTTATGTGGACCGCTTACTTAAAATTCACGCTCTAGACTTTTTTTTAAAGCCTTTGAAGGTGATGTAAACTTTAACCTGTACTTTTAACAGAAGTTCTGACCCTCCGCGGACGAAGTCGCGGGCGGAAAGCTAGTAAATAAATAAAGGGAAAACAAGCTATAAAAACCCGTCCCGTCGATTGTTGTTATTTCAATTTTAACAGTTTAGGTATCCTTTGTCACCCGGAATGGTGACAGGCTTCTAGCGACACACATCTAAATCGGCTCAGGCGTTAAGAAATTATGGTGGAATAAAGAATCGTACATACATACATACATGAACCCTGAAAATATTACACTCCTTTACTCCAAACAAAACAAGATCTTATCCTAACTAACTAAGTGATTACAATTATTATTATTATAAAAGAAACAATCACCAGCCTGATAAACATTATCTCATAGTTAATTTTTGCTCGCCCTTTTCTTTACATAACAAAAGGAAAGGGCTCACTTTAACTGACAGATACTTTTATTTGATGATTGTAAAGTCAAGCTTTAATAGTAGTTTGTATTTTTTGAGATTAATATAAAAACTATTGTGTGACATTTACTTACATTCAAGACAGAGGCTCTACTTTGAAATCCGTAATACGAACTTCGTCTATTGCTATCCCTTTTGCTCTCGACGCGTCACTAATTTGCAAGAAAGTGATGGGGCGATCCGAAGTTCGAATTACTGATTTCAAAGTAGAGCCTCTGGTATTGCAGATTTAGTCAGTCTGCTAAAGCCTTTCTCTGTGGTATATACGTTTGTGGTACGAATATGGGTCAAACACACAACAGACGACTTATTTGGCTTGAACAGTTGATCACGCCTATCTCGCGCTAATATTGCGACCCATTTTGCACGTCGTAGAGGATTTCGTGGAAAGCTTTAATTTAAAAATATAAGAAATATTATTACCTCTATAAACACTTTTTTGGTCATAAGTCAAAACAAACAAACTCGATTAATTAAATTTTTTAAAGTAATAGCTACTCCATATATTTTTGTTTCGTGATAAGTCATCATTTGTACGTACAATATAAATTACAAAAAATCATGAAAGCATTATAAGTTTAACAAGAATTTGTTTATAAATAAATAGAACTTCCGTAAAATAAGACATTCCATCCTTTTTTTTCGTTTTCTTGTTATTATTTTTGCAGTTTTTCACTGCACATTTCGTCATGATTGACAACTGCCACTGTCTGTGGTCGAAACAAGACTAAAAGCAAAACTACTGCCCAAGTCGATTAGGCAGTAGTTTTGACTTGCCATTTTTTCCTGCTGATTGTGTATCTAGTATATATTAAATCAATGGCTGTAGCTAATTATTTGACGGCTTTGCCTGTGGCTTTGCTGTCAAATCCATACAACGACGCCGAAGATGCCCTTCTAGATAATAGGACTTATTCTTATGGTTTTACCTCGGACAGTTGTCAATATTTAAAATATCCTGCGATCCTCAAAAATAAATATCTATGTCATTTGAACCATTATTTATAAAAATTAAAATAAATTTAGTTCGAAACTCGAGAGCGGCGTGTGCGTCGAGAAAATTACATTTTTTTTTTTTACAGAAAGTGAGTTTTTAGAACCTTCATCCAAACTCGTTTATTTAGTGTATCGTAGATACGAGTATATGATAAAACTGAATGATGCATTCTAAAGCTATATTAAATAGCTATCAGATAATGCCGTCTTTTCATCCTAACCTTTAGAAGAAGTGCGTTTACGAAGTTTACTTTAAAAAAAAAGTTGTTTTGTTGTACCTTGGACACCGAACATACGTTGTACCTTGGACTACAGGCTATGGTAGAAGAGATCCAAAGTTTTCTAATTCTTACTATTTTGCATTTTATATGACAAGTTAAATATGTGTTACTTTTTTTATTAATGATTACATTTTGGATTATGTTTTTAATTGATCTCAGGGAGGTTTTCCGTTTGTTTTAGGAGAGAAGGAAATTACAGCCTTTTCTAGTAAATTTTAATAGGTATAAAAGTCTTCGTCCGAAGACTTCGGATAGCCTTTTCTTTCCTTAATAAATAATTGTGGATTATTATGTGTTTTCTTGGCAAAAAATGTCCAAGGTAAATCAGGGGTGTTATACGATGGACACTTTTCCCTTTTTAGGGTTCCGTACCAAAATGGTACAAAAGGAACCCTTATGGTGAGACTTCGTTCTCTGTCTGTCTGTCTGTCTGTCTGTATGTCACAGCAGGTTTTCTCAGCAACTACAAATGCTATCAACTTGAAATTTGGCATAGTTGTACAACTTGCTTGCCCGCATCTATTTGTAGTAAAAAAAAAATGAAATTAATCTTATTAATAATTGAAAAGAGGTCTAGAATGGGGGGTTCAAAAATGAAAGTGGTTCGATTATAGCAAATGGGGTGTCATATGAAAGGTCTTAATCTGTACATATCAAAACAATTTTTTGAAAATTTTCTGTCATGTATTTTTTGATTTATAGCCAAAAATGTACAAAAAATGACCGTTCCCCCCCCCCTTATCTCCGAAGTTTATTAACCAAAAATTCTGAAAAAAATCCTGACGTATAGATAATTACTTATATTTTCTGGGAAAAATAAAATAAAGTGTTCATTATTTACAGTTTTTGAGAAATAGCAAAAAAACTAAGAAAATCTGTATTAAAATTTAGGCTAGTCAAAATCGACCTTATTGCCTGGAAAATAAAGCTTATAACAAAATGAGTATTTTCTTTTGCGGTCACCAAGCGTAAAGAAAGAGTATTATCTTCAATACGGAACCCTCGGTGCGCGAGTCCGACTCGCACTTGACCGGTTTTTTTCTATCAGCCTGTCCCGTCTAAATTAACAAAAGGATCGTTTAATGTCATATCCCAGAATGTAGTTTAATAATTAATAATACAACTTTACATATTTGCACATTTGGCAATACTGAAGCATCTCGTTTTTTTTCTAAATATCAAAGATCAATAGACTGTCCGGGGTGCAACAGCTTCCGCTACCTATAACGAAGTTTTTTTGTCACATTATTTTCTGTAGTAGTGAAAACAACACGGCCTGTTGTTTGATCAGTAGTAAACTAACGAATCGTTAAAAACCGTAAGTAATGGTTAAATCTCAAGGAAATCAAATTTTCGATTCCTTTTTCGTATTTTAACAATTAGTTGAGTTGAGTTAACTACTGATCAAATGACGGGCCCTAAGAGTTGTGTCATCAGTAGCTGGGGAGTTTCAAAAAAATAGCACACCTTTGACTTTTTCTTTAGATTTGGGAAAAAATTTGCACGTTGGTTGGGATCATTATTCTGAACTAGAAAAAAATGTATCCCAATATGTCCCCAAAAATATGTATGGAATTGTTCCGTTTTGTTATCAAAATCCAATACGTTTCTTGGTAACAAAACGGACAATTCCATACATATTTTTGGGGACATTATTGGGATACAATTTTCTAGTTCAGAATAATGATCCCAACCAACGTGCAAATTTTTTCCCAAATCTAAAAAAAAAGTCAAAGGTGTGCTATTTTTTTGAAACTCCCCAGCTACACTTTTAAAGAATAATTTATCCGGGAATGCTTTTTTTTCCAAATGCTATTTTGTGACATAATAACCTACATTAACTATTATGTTTTATTTCCTCGCATTATTGGATAACAGCACTATCCAAGCCACAGCCGGGAAGGGCGGATATAGCGCGGCCTTGACTAGATACGTCGTCCTGCAACCACTTTCTTCTAAGTGTTTACAATAATGTACTTTTGTTTAAGACAAATTTAACTTCAGTTAGGTTGCAAAACGCATATTTTAGCAATTTGTTAGATTGGAGAAAGATGGTGTATGTATGGAGATGCTGTAAAGAAAGCTGTGTATGGAGGCGCGGAGAGGCGCGGGCTCAGCAGCGGCGCGCGGCGTGGCGAGCTGCGAGCAGCGCCAGGGGCACAATGCATGTAGCGGCCCACAGCGCGGAGCGCGCGCGCGCGGCGGGGCTCCGGCCGGGCCCAGTCGTCCCCAGCCTGCCGCCCGCTGCAGCCGCCCTCGGCCACGCGCCCTCCGTTCCCTTACTACACACTGACACTCCGACCTTCAATTCGGCAGAACGAGACATCAATATAAGGTTAGTTCTTTTTTCAAATTTAAATGCGTTGCGACTATAATTATTAATTATATTGTTTAAACTTTTATCTGCGTATCGTAGGTTGTTGGATTTGCCGATAGCTTAGATGAAATAGTTGAAATACGATCTTCAATTGTGTTTGATAACATAGGCCTGAAACAAGTATCGGGGTAGGTGCCTAACAATTATTATCATCAAGTTTCTCATTGAATCAGTGTAACAGCGGTCGCTCATTATTTCAAAGCTATCGTCAAGTACCACTGATTGAAAAAGCGGTGGTCTGACCCTCTAAATAACTGTCAGATACAATACCTATGCGAAATTGTAAAACGGTAGGTGTTTTTTAAGTAATTTTGTAATCCCAATTATATCAGATTTGTTTATTTATAATTTAAGGGCAATTTGAAATTATTTTTCCTTTTATCTAGTCCTATATAATTAATAATTATTTATTCAAAAATACAACTGTTCTATACCTGCATTTAACAATTAGGTACATTTCTTTATGTAATAAATACACGGGGTTTATTTTTATGATTGGTTGACATGACGATCTTGTTATTTGGGTGGAGTGAGGCTTTTTGGGCGAGATGCGAAGTAAAAAAAGATCGGAGAGTGAGCGTATGTTGTTGATGAGTGGTGGCGGGCGGCGCGGCGTAACTGGGGTAATGGAGGCCCGAGTGCCGCTCGCCGCCGCCGTGCCGCCGCCGTGCCGCAGCCGTGCCGCCGCCGTACCGTGCAAAACGCGCGAGAGCGAGCGCTCACATTCCGGTGTAATTGTCCTGAAAGCCTCGACCTTGTTCCCTATTACACTGCTATACCGTTTCGTATTTACCTATTTTCTTTTAGCTTCTTTAACGTTATTCCCACAAAATGAAGGTCGCTGGATCGATGATAATATCGCATATCGTCTTTCACCTCTGACCGTGAAAAGTAATAAGGCAAAAAAATCTTCGTAAGTAATTGTTTTAGCTGCAGGGCAGAGATGTTATTATCTTGATATATACTAGGTAAAGCCATCAAACAGGTCAGAAGACATAAGGTCCTCAAAGTTATCAATTCTCGTCACTACTGTTAAGGGCGTTATCATTAGAGCGTGTTCGGATATTTTTGAGCAACTGGAACAGTAATTCTAATATATTTGATGGCGACAATGCGAGTAAGACTTTGTTTGACAAGGTCGTAGAGTCGACCTTCGATAACAGGTGCAGAGATCGATGTGGCGCCCGCCTGCTCCAGTAACATACTGCCAATATCGGATCGGGTCGTTAGCTGTTCCATTTATCGCCCACATTTTACAAAAAAGAGTGGCTGTTTTATTCAAAGTGCCATGCTGCGCGAATGTTTAATTGCTGCTCGAGAGCTCCTCAGCCCCTGCTTCAGAGCCACAGCTCAAAGCAGCAATGGCGTCGTAATAAATGCGGCTTGCTGAGTCACTCTTGGCCGACGTTTTATTTGTTCAGTTAGGCTACTGAGGTCAAGTACTAACTTAATCTGTTATAGAGCTGGTGATGAATTTGTGAAGGGTACTTAAGGCAAACTGAAGGGTCTATATTTCAAAGTCGCATAACATTAATAGGTACGCATCATTGTTAACTAATCCGCGTAATATTATAATAATAATAATAACTCATAATAGGCTAGTTGCCTCTGTTTTAAAGTAGGTCTCAAGTTATTAATTATTGTCCGATTAGATGAAAAAAAAATCCCACATTTTTTTAGGACCTACAAAACCGCAAAACTTTATTTTAAAAGTTTAGTTTTCGTTAACGGGCGAAAACGCTTACAGCCATATTAGTCTATAGATTATCTGTGCTGTGACGTCATACGGGCCGAAAACAAACATTTGTTTGACAGTTGACGAGAGCATTTGACATATAGATAAACGATCATAACACAACCTCAAAAGTCCATGAGTCATAAATGACAATGTCATGTCACAGCACAGAATACTTGCAGAATATACCATTGCGAATTTCACTCGTATAAGAACCGACATGAAGTTTGCTTAAGGTCCTATGACGTCACAACATGCCCGACAGCGTTTTCAGAGTTCAAAATAAAAAATAAAAATGAACAATTTTTAAATAAAAAATATGTAGCCATCTTACACTTTTAATATCTGAAATCGATAAATATTGGTTTCTTAAGTCTAATATAAAGAAAATATTAATTTATTAAGCCAAATTTAATATGAGGCAAGTAGCCTATTGAATACGCATAATTTTAATACACATAATATAGGTCACAACGCAAACGCGCATGTAACTACGATTTTTGTATATGTTGTTAGGTCTCGTGAGCGTAGTTAAAGTATTATTGTTCGGTAATTGAATAAAGATAACTAAATTTGCTACAAGTTGAACGTAACAGGAGCACACTATGTTCATTGATTGCGGAGATACAGCAAGTCAAAGATGAGCAAAGTGCGCAGAGCCCGCTGCTCAGATCCTGCTTAAAATGGTGGCTTGCGAATGCAAACAGAGGTTGCTAAGGGCCGTGCACTGGCAGAAAGCCTGGGCTCAAGTGCTCTAACTAATGTTCCTTCTGCCACGGGCGAAATTGCAACAACGCCATCCGTATCGTTCTGGACGAGGATGTGGACGACCCAACACCACATACTGACCCGGCTCCACCTCCAGAAAAAGTTATCCCTCCTCCCCCAGTCCTCCCACTGATCCAGAGTGGATGAGACCTGGTCTTTCCAAAAGGGCGACCGTCTAAACTGTTTTCTCTTGACCGTGTAATTATTTTATTGTTTAAATTTATGTTTATGTTGGTTTTATGTGTACGTTTATTTGTTTCGATACCTTTATTTGATTTGTTAAAAGTCAAATTTACATCCATGTTTTTTTTTAATATATACTTACTTACATTTATTCAGTACAATGTTTTTATCATTTAATCAAAATCCGATATTTTACTATTTTTATATTTTTGAAGAAACTATGAAAGCTAGAGAGAGACTTTGATATTAAATAGAAGCTAATTAAATTCACTACAAATTCTTTTCTATGGCTTTTACCTAGAAGCAGTAGTTCAGCCGGTACCTGTCTTAGAAAATGACCGTACCACATCATTTTCACTTTTCGAAAAAAAATGCCTATCTTTGACTTACTTTATCTCCGCAACCAATAGACATAGTGGGTTCAAGTTACATTCAAATTGTTTAAAATTTAGTTATCTTTAATAAAATATAACAAAGATACTTGAAAAACGCTTATTTAGGGTTTTTTCGAAGAAGCTGAAACAAGTGCCAAAGCGTTCGCAGTTTTCCAATGTATGTTTATGTTTATTTGAAGCGAAATTGTACATCTAAAATGGTAAATCCATATATATGCACTTTTTTTTAAAGAAAATCATACAAACATAATTCAGTACAATGTTTTTATGACTAAGCCATAGTCCGATATGCTACTATTTTTTTATTTTGGATAAAACTATAAGCCCTAAACGTACCACTTTGATATTAAATTGAAGCTGAATGAATTTCCTACAATTTCTTATTCAATGACTTTAAACTAGGAGTATCAATTCGGCCGAGACGTGCCTTGGAAAACTGACCCTACCAGAACATATTCACTTTTTGCAAAACTTGCTCATCTTTGACTTGCTGTATCTCCGCAACCAATGGACATAGTGTGCTCAAATTATACGCTCAAATTACAGCAAATTTAGTTATCTATGTATATTAAAGTAGTACTAAAGGTACTTGAAAAACGCTTTTTTATTAGGGTAGTTTTTTCGAAGAAACTGGAACAAGTGCCAAAATTTCGCAGTTTTTCGAGCACCATGGGGGGGTAGCACAGGTTTTTCAGGGTTGCAAACTTGGGTGTTAACTATTCTCAAGGGACATAACAACATTTAAAAAAAAAATGCGTTTTCGATGCATGATATCGTTGTAGACTGGCCTAATATAGGTACCTACCCATGATAATGAATAAGCATAAATTTAATAACGTTTATAGTAAGGGAGTCCAAGGTGCTAATTGGGGATTTACTCGAATAGCCCGGTGGCCGACTGCAAGAAACCCTACCTGATAAAAAAATAGAAAATGCCTACTCTGTAGGGGTAGCTGACTTTTAGTAGCTTCAACTGCTCTTGGTCGGCCGCGGCTTAACTTGGCAAATTTTGCGCATGGCAAAAAAGTGGTACAAAAATTCATCAAACAAAACCTCATCCAAAAATAGAATGAAACTTGTATGGTAGGATAGAGGCCATTGAGGACAGTAAAAAAAAAGTGGTCGGCCAAATCCTGTGTTGGCAGGTTCCTGTGTCCGACCGAATTTGTGGTACCACGAGGCAGCTGCATTTTACCTCATCGAAAAATAGAATGAAAAAACGGATTATAATAGCTAAATTAAACCTGTTGACGTATGTCTTGGTCAGCCTCACCTAAGTCTGGCAGTTTTTGCAGTCATGATTAAATAAATAAATTGACACATTTATAACTTTAAAAAAAAACTGGTATCCGCAGATGTACTTGGTCACCCTAATTAAAACGAGATGCAATTCTCTAGTATGGTTTCGTTGTCGGTCACACTTTTTTATCACAGTAATCAGTCCAGTGTAGGTACAAGTCCATGGTTAACATAAAGACAATACTACCATCACACTTAAGGGCCCCATATACCGTATAATCCGTGTCCTTGGTCGGGTTGATATAAAAATGGACCGTGTAGAAAGCGGTTGACCCGACCGTATTTAGTTGATGTCAACGGCCTTGGTCGTAAGCGCATCCCTCGCGACAGCCTGCGTTCGTGGTTGGTCCCAACCGTCTGGAACGCTGCCGGCTGACGGGAGATCCGACCAAGGACACGATGGTTGGCGGTTGGTCCCGATCGTGTGGAAGGTCTTTTATTAAATTAAGCATTATTAGTCAGTTAAAGCAATGAAGAAACTATATTTTCAATATTGAAATAAAAAAATATTTGTTTAGTAAAATTTGGTCAGTTTAAGCCATAAAGAAACCATATTTTAAATTTTGAATAAAAAATTTTTTTTTTTTAAATGTGGTCGGACTGCAAAAACTTTTTACTCAAATAGGGTTTGCACATCAATGAAAACAATAATGATTTTTTTTTGCTGGGAAGGTGATACGGTGATAGTACGGTTCTCAAATATTGTAAATAGACTTGTTATAAGGCACCATTTAACCCCCTTTCGACTTTACGGGTATTTTTGTAACACCTTGTATAGATGGTTCAGCTTGATGTCTAAAAAGATAAAAAGATAAAAGACATTTATTTAGTAAGTAGGCCGCACGGGCACTTTTACACGTCAGGAGTCTACCAGCGCTTCCCAAGAGGAGACCACTGCCGAGAAGAAACGCCGCAAGAAACTCTGCAGTCAGTCATTTTTTTAACCATATTTCTTATTACAATGATACAACTTAGTCTAGTATTATATAAAGCTATAAATATTAATTTAAATATAATATCAAATATCATGCGCAGTTCAGCAGGAAAACATGGCAAAAATATTAGGAGAGATATAGACGGAGAAAAAGGCAAAAACAAAAAAATAAATAATAAACAAAGTTTCGACATGTTTTCCTACATCAACAGTGTCCCCTAGACAAGATAAAGGTTTTACATTTGAACAAATTATTATTGACTAAGTTTCGAGTTTAGGCCATGCATTTTTATCTGCTAGATAATCCTCGACCCTATAATACGCTTTAGACATTAACGACTTTTTCAAGTAATTTTTAAGTGCTGAAAAGGGTAACTTTAAAACTACGTCAGGTAATTTATTATAGAAATGAATGCATTGACCAACAAATGATTTATATACTTTACGGACACGGAATTTTCGAATAGCGATTTTATTTTTATTTCTAGTATTTAAATTATGTATATCAGAATTTTTGGTGAACAATTCTAAATTCTTAATAACATAAATAATATTCTCATAAATAAATTGAGACGCTACAGTTAAGATATTAATTTCTTTAAAAAGTTCTCTTAAGGAGTCACGTGAATTTAAGTTGTAAATAGAACGAATGGCCCTTTTTTGTATCACAAATATAGTTTGTATGTCAGCTGCCTTACCCCAAACCAGAATACCGTACGACATAACACTATGGAAATAAGTATAATAAACTAAGCGAGCTGTCTCAACATTAGTTAGTTGTCTAATTTTCCTAACGGCGTAAGCAGCCGAACTTAGTTTACCTGCCAGTACAGCTATATGGGGACTCCATTGCAAATTTTGATCTATTGTTATGCCTAGGAAAACTGCCTTATCTACCATTTGCAGACACTCGTCATTTAGAAAAATACTTGAATCTACCGATTTAACATTAGGCAAAGCGAACCTAACACATTTAGTTTTCTTAGCATTTAGTAGCAAATTGTTGGTAGTAAACCAATTAAGTACTTTATCTAGTGTGGCGTTTATCCTACTGTAGTCTACGGATTTTCTATCTACCTTGAAAATAAGTGAAGTATCATCAGCAAAAAGTACAATGTCACAAAGTTTATCTACTGTTGGTGGTAAGTCATTTATATAAACCAAAAATAAAAAAGGACCTAAAATAGAGCCTTGAGGCACTCCTATTTTTACTGTAGCTCCAACAGATTGCGTTTTGTTTACAACAACTGTTTGAGTTCTATCAGTAAGATGTGCTGACCCATAATCTGACGATTATTTGGAGGGGTTTTCTTAATCTGACGGTTTGAAAAATATTTTTTTTAATAAATCAATGAATGTGTAAAAAAATGCACGGAGACGGACGGATGCAAATAAAAAAATATATTTCTTTTAATTTTAATATATATTTACTGAAAAAAATGCAAAATGTTTACTAATTTTTTTAGCTTTGTGGTTCCCGGCTTAGAATAATACCACTTCATGTCTTCTCGTGGAAGGCTTGTAGCATTGATAGGCGATGGGCTTGCAACCTATAAGAAAGATTGACGCGGAGTGGGTAATACATGTTATACTGCAGCTACACGCGCTAAACTTTAATGATATTTTTTGATACTTCGGCTTATGGAAATCGTCAGAATATGTTTTTTCTATCATCCTTGAACTATTTTCTTCAAAATAAAATACAAAACGACCGCGCTCGAGAAAGTCAAGGTTACGTTTTTTTTTTGCAAGTACTTGACCTTCCCACCCCTTTGCGTTACGCTTAAATCGTCAGATTATTGAAATATATACTTTTTTGCATGTAATTAACCTACCTTACCTTAATCAGACGCGCTGGAGTATATCAAGCTATCGATTTTTTTTTACTATTCTGATCGGTTATCCTGGACGCACGTTCCAGGATAAAGTGCTCATATATGCTGGAGGTACTCAACAGGGTACAAGGATGCCCCCTTATGTTAATCTGCCGCGCTCGAGTAAATCCCGAAATCCCCTCTTGGGCTCCCCTACTATTAGTACTTAGTATAAATATTACAAACAATAAATATGATAGGCATAAAATTGTTTCTGTTAAGTCCATAAGTTGATTGGTAGAGAATGCCTTAAGGTATTAAGTCCGCCATCTGTCCCTACTTTGTGTATTGTGCAATAAAGTTTAAATAAATATATAAATAATCATACGCGTTTTTTTTTTACCTTTTTAATCTCGGATCTGGTATTATTGTAATCAGGACCCTATATACCAATTTTCATACTGCTAAGTCCAGAAATGAGAAAATTTCAATACAAACTTTACCCCCCCCCCCCATTTTACCCTTTTAGGGGAATTTTGTCCATTTCACCTACACAAATCATTTTTTATTGTAATCGAGAACTTATATAAGTACCTATTTTCATACTGCTAAGTCCAGAAATGAGAAAGTTACATATAAACTTCCTCTCCCTATTTCACCCCCTTAGTGGTTGAATTTCTAAAAATCCTTTCTTAGTGCTCATTTACATCATGAAAGGAACCCCTGTTCCAAATTTCAAGTTTCTAGGTACAGTAGTTTCGGCTGTGCATTGATACATCAGTCAGTCAGTTTTGCCTTTTATATATATAGATAGATAGATAGAGGAGGGGCCTTAAAACAACACAAACAAACGATTGTTTTAAGGCCTTATTGTGTACAGTTGCATACATTACTTTATCTACACACATTTGTAACATAACAAGAATGAAAAGAGATGGCTTTATGTGTTTCCGCTCTAAAAGACGATGGAGATAGTTTGCGCGCGCCTTGATTGCAGGGTCAAATTCAAATAATTGCCGTTTCATTTAAAACTACTGCTTTTATTAAGAATGGTTCAACAGGATTAAGAAGTTATAAGTACGCAACTATTGAATCAAATATCATCGTTGAAAATCGTAGTATTTCGAAGATTCAACCAAAATATGCGAAAAAGGTATCATGTAATAAAACAAAAATGAAAATATATTATTATCGAGGATTTTGTTTTAAATCGTATTTTCACGTTTACCAAGTCAATATATTCAAGAAACAGACACAAAGGCGTTCTGGTTATTGAGATCCTGATCGCGGAACACTACCGACTTTATCATTTAAAGGTGCTAATCAAATGAAGGCATGTTTACAAAAACAACACAACTACACTAGACATGATTTTGGGAACGAAAAAAACTTAGTGTCTTCTTATATATTACTTATTAGAGATAAATATTGTTTAGGTGTTTTTAGTAAGTGGCCAATAGTTCAGAAATATACGATTACACATTCGTAAGATCAGTATTTTTGGAAAAAAAAATCAAAGTTGGTTTGTCACATATGCTGTTCTTGTAAAATTTTGTTAGTTATGTTATTTTTGTAACTAAATGAAACAACTTTCTATGCAAATTATCTTTTTATTCTATGAGAGAGATACAGACTTATTTTACTAAACTATGTGGGTTTATTTTTATCCTCACATCCGCTGCTGTTGTCATCGCTATCTACCTCCAGAGACGACGATTCTTGACGAGTTGGATACAAAATGGATTCGTAGAATTGATGGCTCGATGGTTTGACCAAAAACTGCATCAATTTCTTCAAATCGCGTACTTTGTGAGGATTCAGGGGTAGTGAAGACTCATTTATAAGCACGTTTTAAATTCAAGTTGTTGGGAATTTTCTTCCTATTTCTAAAATCGATGGTAACCCAAGGTCCCATAAATGAATAGCGAGCCAACACATATTTCGTGTCTTGTTCTATTATTATCATTCTAACCTCTTTCAATTTCATAGCAGGCTTGCTATTACGTAAAAAAAAACCTGATACTGCATTTTTTATATTGTGGAATGAATCATGGGTGACTTTTTTTAACATAAATCGTGATGGGCGTTCGCGAGCATTTTCCATTATAGCGTTCCAGTCATCGGGCACTTCTGGAGAACATGTCTTTTTCTTGTTTCCAATAAGGCTAAAATCCTGATCGTTTGGTAAAAAGGTGTGTCCTCTGATGGGAAAAATGTATTTAATTGAACAAAAAAGTCCCAGTACATGAACTAAACAATATAGAACATAAACCAAAGATAATTTTTATTTTGTCCTGGGCACCCATCACTTAATAAAACTAAGGTTTCAGAGTAAATATCGTTGTCATTTAAGAATGAAAGTAATAATGATGTAACATCATTCTGACCCTTTTTTTCCCTCTGTTTCAATGTAACTATTTAAAGCTACATGATTTTTTCCCATGTCATGTATGCCAAAGACATACATCCATAGTTGGCGAGAGTAAAAGACATCACTTGTTCTAATGTGGGGCAAAGGCAAATTTTGCATGTAATCAAAACTTAAAAACATGGCAGCACCTTCTTTTGCCTTTTATTGTAAATTTTTTTTTTATCAGTGCATTTTTGAACTTTTGGGTTCATGTTCCAAAGCTTCTTTGGTGTCATCATCATCAGCAAGTTTAATCTTTAATCTTAACGAATCGCATGTGGCACACGTGTCTGATCGTGGCAGGCCAAACTTTAGATTGAATTGATGATAAGTAATTTGTACTTGGTATGATTCCATGAAAAGTTTATACATTTTGCAAACTGATAGTTCCTCAGATAAATATCTGCAGTTGAGATTGTCTCTTTGCGAATAATGAGATTTCCTCATTTGAAAAGAATTGATGTGAGAGCGGATTAAATTCAGGACTTCTTCTGGTGTTTTTTATACCTGTTTTCCCTATGTTTTCCCCGCGTATCTTGCACGTTAGCTACATTATTTAGTATTTGACTTTGAAGCCTTCAAACACGGCCCTTTGTAATACCGTGAATGTTACAAAATGCAGTTAAACAAACTGATATTTCGTTTATCTCAAAACGCAACTTGTATTAGAAAGAAACCTTTCTTGACTTGATCGTACTGCGTTTTGGTTGGTACGACGAAATGAGGGTCATAAAATATGAATCTGGTTTGTATTTGTTGCCAATACCATAAAAAAAATTCTAAACGTTCTGTCTAAGTTCTTCTTTTGTATTCTCATAACATTTATAAATTTTGCACCTAAAAACAATAAAGTTTTAAACAATAGAATTTTAAAATCTAAATCTCTTTAACCTCTTCAACGCTTTGACAAACGAAACTACCGTCAATGACATGCCACGGCATAGCAACGTCAAACCCCCTATTAAACTATACGCAAATGCTTGAAGGTAGGTCTCTTCTCCAAGCATTGACTGACTAAACTAATCAATCGTTGGCCAACGCCAACGACCGGTGGTGCCGATATAATATATCGGTGGCGTGGAAAAGGTTAAATAAATAAACGTGTATATTTTTAAAGTTTTTTTCAGTTTTATAATATTTTCTTTTTTTCTTTACGTTTTCTTTTTCTATTTATTCCTGCCATTTCGAAATTTAACAAATTAATATATATGAGTACCTACCTAATCAGTAATCACAATCCGAAAGGTAACAATTCCGCCTCTAGTCAAACGAGTGATTAGTCAAAATACGCTTTTTGTCAAAGGCTCGTTTGGTCAAACATGGTTTTGTCAAAAATGCGATTCGTCAAAATGTCCTTTTTGTCAAAGGCTCGTTTGGTCAAACATGGTTTTGTCAAAAATGCGATTCGTCAAAATGTCCTTTTTGCCAAAGGTGCGTGTAGCGTGTGGTCAAACTACGTTTATCAAAGGTGCGTTTCGTCAAATATTTCTTTACTCTTGCGAAACCGCGGCGATCCTTTCGTAACTGGTGACAAGCAAAGAATTTGTATGCCTTGTACGATACTAGATTCAAACAAGGGGACCCATTTTATTTTATTTTCAAAATTGAGATTGTGTCTAACTCACAGGGTAAGTGTCGATGTGAAATGTGTGAACTGTATGGCATTTTATTCGTTCAACTTTTCATTTTCCCTGAGAACAAAATATGACACATGGAACTTTATAATGCCGTCGATATTTAGCAAGAAGAATTCTAGCTATTTTGAATCATTTGTTCGGGCCGCTAATCAATTTTACGGGAACCCAACATCAAGCAGCGAAGAGCATGCAATAGAGTCTAAATATTATGAAAATTTTATGTGCAAACAGGACTTTAAGTTGGGTCTTTTGGATCAATTGAAATCTGGAAAAAACTCATTTATGCGAACCTATTTGTTGGGGACCAGGCTGCATGGTATGCGATTTACCATGACTGTAGATTGTAAATTGACGCCAAATTATGTGGCCATTTCTAAACTAGTGTACGATAATCATTGCCAAGGAGATAAACATTCATAATCAAGATAATTATAAGTGGCCTGCCTCTAGTTTCTCTTTGGTAGTAGTTAAATATAAATAACAACAACAGTCGTCAACGTCAAAAGTTGATGTGAATATACTCGTTTGACTAGAGGCGGAAAACCCATTTATATTGTAAAATGTCTTTTTTCGAAATGAATGGCGAACGTGTAGCATCGCAGCAATATGAAGAAAGTGACAATTCGAATGAGACTTTAGGGCTAACTAGAACGCCTGAAAGCCACAACATGTGCATATTTGGTGGTTGCCCCCTGTCACCAATACCAATTCCCGATAGACTAAGGGTGCTACTTTTAAGCAAATTAAATGTGTATATTTCTCCTGGAACACGAGCGTGTAGCTATCATCTTCGCCCCGGGTAAAATTGGGAAGAAATAGCAGAGGCCCCAGATAATTTAGTGAATTTCGAGAGGAGACACGTCGAAGATATAATCAAATTAATGAAATTAGCAATGGCACACATGGCCGAGGCAATTGCGGATAAATTATTATAAACGTAGGTAATAGTCATCAAGGTTTTCACTTAATAAAATTGATAAAAAGAAATTAGTTGTTTAATTGGAATGCAATTTAATAACAAAAATATTTCATGTTAAGAGCTCCACGAGGATGGCCATAAGTGAGTTTAATTTCTACAGTCAGCAGCAGATATACCGGAGCGGGCATGGTATCCAAAAAAACTTACACGCTTCAGTCGCCACAAAAATATTGACCTCATTAGTAGCTGAACAGTTTTATACCTTGTCGCATTAAGCGTCATGTTAACTGTGCCATACGAATTTGTTTTAATGAGTGAAAGCGACAAGGTAGTAAAGTGTTCAGCTACTTATGAGGTTGACTGTACCATTCACTAGCGAAAGCATTATCTAATGAATCGCGACAGACAATATTATAGTTTGGCAAAGCCTACCTTTGACCAAAAACACCTTTGACAAATCGCGTCTTTGGCAAAACCCACCTTTGACCAAACGAGCCTTTGACAAAAACGTTTTGACGAAATGTGACTTTGGCAAATCGCTTGTTTGACCAAACGAGCCTTTGACAAAAAGCGTATTTTGACTAATTACTCGTTTGACTAGAGGCGGAAAATCCCTGTCTAAAGAGGTTTGATATCAAGTCTTGAGTATTAATTAGCGATAGATAACACAGGACTACAAATACAAGCGTGCAGGTGAATATTTAAAAAAAAAAACTTTAAAAGATAAATTTATTTGATTTGTTTTTGACCATTACATACGTGGGGATAAACCCCCGTTTATTGGTGGTCATACTGGCATGTCATACTAATATGACCAGTGAGAATCGCTCGTATTGGTGGTCATATTATTTTTACAAACATCCTATATGCATCTTTGCTACATATGTATTAATAAAGTACAATTCGCTAAAAGTTAAAAACAACGATTTTATTTAATTTAACGAAGCTTTTCTAAAAAAAAACCGACGCTAATCTCATTATGCAAAAGCTCTAATTGTGCTTGCATAATGAAATCATCATCATCGATATGCTCTTGTCGTCTTTCCACATCTTCTAAATCCCTCTGCAGTTCATATTCATGCTCTAACTTCACTAGTGCATTCAGCAATCTCAAGAGAGAAATTGGGCCTTTTTTCTTCATTTCTTTGTTTATTTTTGAGTTCCAACTCTCTACCGTGTTATTAGTACGGTGTCTCTCAGAACTCACACACCATTGTGATCGAAAAGCACAACATTTTAGCCAGAAAGTTTCCATATATTTCATAAATTTGCAAATTTTTGGTTTATTGGAAGATCCTGTTTTTATATACATCCAGCCCTCCTCAATATTTGATTCCGGAAGCAGTGCTAGGGCAGAACACAAACCCACTACCCTTCGATCTCTTTTACGGTTTATTTTCAATGCTTTTGCCTTTTTCCATAAACTTTTGGTAAAGTGATAATAGCAAAATTTGATTTTTATGTCCGGGAATACTTTCATCAATGCGTTTGAAGCTGCAGTTTCAAAATCTATATGAAATTTTTGCGGAGACCAGCCAGGGATTTGGGATTTTATCATTTCAAACAATACTATGTACGATTGCTCTTTCCTATCAGACATTAAAGCATACACATATGGAACGGCTTTTGTTTTTGCTGTCGTGGATCCTATATCTCCGTGAATAGAGTATAACTGGGCGAAAGGTGCAGGGCAACTTTGAAAAGTCCCGTCTACGAAAAACTCTTGAACATGTTTAATGTTATTTCTATTTTCTGTAGAGCAAAACAATATAAAGCGACAGTTACCATTGGAATAATCAGAAAGTAGGAAGTCCTCTTCAAATTTTGAAGGAATAGTCACTTCTGATGGTGTCTTAAAATTGGTCCTTTTGCGGCTTGCATATAGAGCTGTTTTTATATTGTTAAGTGTAGGAATTGGTGTTACAAAATGAAGGCCTTTACTTGTCATCCCCTTTTTGGTCTCGTTGTATAATTGAGGAATAGGTGTATCGGTTTTTTGAATATCCTCTTTTAATTCATGCACTGAAGCATCTACTTCATTTCTCGCGTAATTAACCTGGCATACGTGAGGTTTTTCTTTTATTATCAGACTACCCTGAAAGAGCGAGACATTGTTTGAATATAATTAAGAACCCACTTTAACTATTAACGCAGATAATAGACCAAGTAATATCACCAAATCAAATACAAAATATAATTATCGACCTACTCGTAGCGTAACTGATCCTCTACACTTTTTAATTCTGACTTTACAACAGTTCCATATAGTGTCTCCATTTTTATAACAACGTTGCCTATAAAATTTAAATAGCAATACCCTACCACCTTTGCGATTTATAATTTTAATTTCGTCCATATTACTCACTTGGAATAACAATCAAATGACGGCCAATAAAATATGTCAATAACAAAGAAAATAAACTTCATTTACTGTGAGACATAAAGAGGTTGAGTACCTAGACACTATTTAGATTACTACAGGAAAAATGAGATCATTAATAGGACAAAAGGAAATATTCTTCCTTTCCACCTTTTTGAAACAGCAAGGCTACCACTGTATATTCAGCGTTATAAACATCGGCACACTTTGGTTTCGCTCCATAGATTATTTTGTATGGTGGCTCACTGTTACAATTACAAAAGTGTGCAGATGTTTTCAACACAGACTGTACCACTATATCTACAGGGGATAAAAAACTATTATATTTAGAGGGACAATGACAAGTATGACCACCAATACAAGCGATTCTCACTGGTCATATTAGTATGACATGCCAGTATGACCACCAATAAACGGGGGTATAAACTTGTCACCAAAACAATAGCAACAGTATAATGTTTTTACCTGTCGCGAAATATACAATCTGAGGCCCGTTTCACGAAGCTACAAGTTACAAATTACAAGCGGAAGTCTCTTTGTAACTCCTCCTGCTAGAAAGAGAGTTCCGCTTGTAATTTGTAACTTGTAGCTTCTTGAAACGGGCCTCTGGTATCACAATCACCATACTCCCAATGTCCACACCTGGAGCAAATTTCAGTGAAAATCAACCTTTCTTCGTCTAGGTCGATATCTTTTGACGGTAATGCCATTAAATATAATTCAGTGGGTAAGATTTTTGGTAAATCCAAACGCTCTACCCACGAAAATTTGTCATCTAAAACAATACAGAAAAATATAAACAATAGAAAAAAAATATCAATGACGGTATGTATAATGAAGTCATATGATTTAAAACTTACTTTGTCAACAAAGTCAAATTCATCTTTTTTCTCTAGATAAATTTCTATGTTGCTATTTAACATTTTAGCAATATTCTTTAGGGTAATATGTTTCAACGATTGTTGAGATGAATTATTTCCACCCATTTTTAGGATGTGAACGAAACTCCTGGATACGTCAACCAGTCGTAATAGTTTTGTTTCAATTTTTTTTTTCAATCATGCGCTTTGTTGCCACTTACACAGCCTCCCTAAAAAGAATGTGTTTGTATTATATTTAAAACTAAGTTTTTTACGTCTATCCATACAGTTATGTTCTTTTTGTAAAAAATAATGTAGATATGTAGTTCTTGTAAAATGGCCATATTTTTGGGGCCTGATTTTGGACACTATCTTTTGCTCTACTTGTAGATCTTGCTTAGACGAACGCTATGATACCAATAACTCAAATCCGCCAAAAATTTTAGTTATGTTGTTTTTGTAAACATGCCTTCAACTGTATAACCTGAAATAAGAAATTAATCTCTTTTTTAACATACCAGCAGCACAGCAAACAAATGACGACAAAAATGGCGCCAACACTAAACAACATTCTATGGTCAACTCAGCCCACACCTCACTCAGCCCGCGGGCCAAAATGCCCACAATGAAATTTATTTAAAAAAAATGTGGTCATCTTAGCCCGCGGGCTGTAACGACCCCTTTGAAACTCTTAACTTAGCCCAGATCTAACTCAGCCCCTCATTTTCAAACCAGTCGTCGGTAGTGGTCCACCTCATTAGTTCACCTGGACATTTTAGCACACCTTAACTAAGTTGACGGACCTCCTCCAACCTACCTATTAATTTTAATTAGTTTAGTCTCCGTTATCCACAGAGGTGAGTTACATACTCGTAGGTGGACGACGGCCAATGCCCCTTTCAAACCTTGGTACATAAACTTGAAGAAATGAACCTAAACAATAACCTATTAGTCATAGTTGTCGTTACAGCCCGCGGGCTAAGATGACCACAAAAATATTTAAATAAATTTCATAGTTTACATTTCGGCCCGCGGGCTGAGTGAGGTGTGGGCTGAGTTGACTATTACACCGATTAAAAATGTACAGATTTCAGATTTTTTCCTATACTTGCAGTAAAAGACGGTGTTACTTGCCAAATTTCATAGTTCTAGGTCAACGGGAAATACCCTATACATTTTGATTCCCTCGAGAGTGTCGAAATACACGTTTTTTGAGACATAAACGGCCGTATCTTTTTTTTACGTAAATGTAGAAGTTTGATTTTTTCCCAGCTTCAAGGTACTGTAGATTTGAGTATATGGTTTAAATTTCAACTCGATACCTTCACGCGTTCCCGAGATAAAGGGTCTTGACAGACGGACAGACGGACGGACGGACGGACGGACGGACGGACAACAAAGTGATCTTATAAGGGTTCCGTTTTTCCCTATTGAGGTACGGAACCCTAAAAATAACAAAAGGGAAAAACTTGGGATCTAAGACTGCTGAGTGTAAAGTTTGTATTAAAATTAAGTAATTTTCAAAGTTACATTCCTGCAAGATATGAAAATGGGTATTGAGACTACTATTACATAAAGAAAATGTTCAGCATTGGTATTTTTCGAAAATCTTCTGCTAAGTGGGTTAATTATTTGTATAGAAATTTAGTAGGTAACTAATTAGACTGAATTATATATCTATTTAATCTATGGTCGTATAAAAAAACCTGAGGGCTTATTGTCTAACGCACTCGCAATCACGATCGTGTTCATTTTGAAAATCGAAGGCTTGCCTTGTCTGCATACAAAATGAAAACAATTTCTCCACTTTGAAACCGGTTGCGATTGCGAGTGCGTTAGACAATAGCCCCTCTGGTGAAATAGGGGCAGTGAATTTATTTTGTATGTCAATTTTGTTGTTTTAATTAAAGGTTAGAGTGATGAAATTAAAGTTCAGGTTCTAGACTTTAAAAAAGGCTTTGAAGGTGATGTTAACTATATCCGTACTTTTAACATAATTTCTGACTCTCCGCAGACGAAGTCGCGGGCGGAAAGATAGTATGTTATATTCTACTTATAGTGGTCCATACGCTGAAATCCTAGATTTGAACAAACACTACTGT
This sequence comes from Acleris cristana, assembly GCA_948252455.1. NCBI lineage: Eukaryota > Metazoa > Arthropoda > Insecta > Lepidoptera > Tortricidae > Acleris > Acleris cristana. The sequence continues at coordinate 25,295,791 of OX411772.1, read as the reverse complement.
CAAGACTATTTTCTAAAGAAATGCGACCCGCTATAACAATAATAATAACCATAACAACATTATTTCTGCACTTGTGTGTGTAGGTATCATCGTGCGTAACTTTCGACGAGAAGATAACGTCAACATGAAACCTTTTTTGATACCCGTTTGATCAGGGCCGGTATTCTAGGCGGTAAAACAGATATCGTCTTTGTCCTGTTATCGTATTGTCAACGTTTGTGATAGTTCCTATTTACTTGACAGTAATGGCGTCCGAGTTAAAAACAACTCCACATAAGTCAAATACGATATCGTTTTTACCGCCTAGAATACCGGTCCTGTTCGATGAAACTATCATTCTAGAAGTCGAATTTCACCAACCAATTAAAAGACGATTAGAGTGGTAAAAGCTGCCAAAATGTATTCAGGAACTATCAGTCGATTAACATTGATTATCATTTCACGTCGTTTGGTGTAATTGGTATTAAGGCCCGCTTGCACTTAAAATTCAACCTTAGGTTAACCACAGATTAAATTATTAAATAATGTCAGATTTATATAAGACTTGTCAATTTTAACAAATTGACCTGTTAACCTAGGGTTAACCTTTGGTTAACATTTATTTCCGTGCAAGTGGGCCTACGTGTTAATTATTATTATTAGGGTTCATGATTAGATTACCATGCTTGGGTTATTTACGCCGTTCAAAAATATAAAGCCAGATAAGAAATTTTACACACATGATGTCCTCTAAAATGCGTTTAAAACCCGTTGCCAATGATGCCAATGATCAGCATTACAACAATCAAGTTAAGTACATCAATCCTCATCATTCATCAATCATCATATATAAAGTAAACCCTAAACCGTGGACCTAGAAAGCAGATTTTTTTTCACAGGTGATGTTGATGAAGAATAATAAAGGATTTTTCGAAATTCCTTCCCAAACGGTAAGAAATAGGGGGAGTAGCTGGAAACTAATTCTACGCATACGAAGTCGCGGGCGTTTTCTAGTATAATGATAAGCTTAAAGTTTTAAATTTGGAACATTGAAACCATCATACCCAATTTAAATAGATCCCAATTCTAGGCACAGAATTAGATAACATATGGTTTCAAAAAATCCGTTTCACAGCTTTGTTTGGTGAATGAATGTTTTAATCAAATCACAAAAAAACAGGGTCTTTATGCAAGGAACGGCGTACAGTGCGACAAGAGCCCGATCTAGCTGGACAATATTATTTGACGCTAAATATAAGATCAAAACTCAACACATTGAAGCTAGAAATAACAATATTTATAAAAAGTTGTAAAACAAGCTATTTTTAACGAAAAAACTTAATATCCAGTATAATTTGATCTCCCTGTACTCTGATTTCCCATGAAATGTGACGTCAGCTTAAAATGGTTTTTATATGACGTTGTAAAAAGGGCGTTATTTGCTCTAATTTTCGAATTTGTATTATTTTAAGTTGTATAGTAAATTTAAGGTCTTCACCATTCAGCCAATTAATACCTTTTGCGATAATGTCCCGAAATGGTTCTGTATTTTTCCACATTCAGCCCATTTTTCATAAAAAAATTTGGAAATCCGAGCGATAATCATGAAAAGTAGTAAAATAAAGCCCTTCATTTATCTTTTTTGCTGTACTTTAACCATTCTTCATAAAACTCCCTCCTCGGTATAGACGCTTCGTTTTCTTCAAAAAAGTCAAAAACACGAATCAGCACGAGGTTTCTAATATGCATTAATATAAAGCGTATTAATGAAGCTATCATTGAAAAAAAATACAGCCTGGGTACATGCGCGCCGAGCAACAATGTATAGCATGATTACTTCAATTTTAGTCTGGAATTTATAATTAACATTTAAATGGGCTTTCAAATATAAATATAGAACTAACATGAATAAGGTAAAAAAAAACAGGATTTTTTTTAAATTAGGTTAACTTACGAGTATAATTCCGCGAGTCGTTAGAAGAAGGTACTGAGCGATACAGAGCTATAACACGCTAAACAGAGAATTTTTTTTGCGGGGTCTGATAGACGTTTCATCAGTCGCATCAGGGGGTTAAAAATTTGTGTTGAAATTTAGGCTAGTCAAAATGGAACTTATTGCATAGATAATAAAGTACATAACAAAATGAAGAAAATACTATTGCGTTTTCCAACCATATTATCTTGCATTCGGAACCCTCGATGCGCGAGTCCGACTCGCACTTGACCGGTTTTTATTATTGATGCTTTTAATTAACTTTTCCTTTGAGGTGATGTTTAAAAACCACTGAAGTTTGCACTTTTTTGATGCTATCTTTCATGTACCTGGGTAAAAAACTCTTATAAGTAGAAACTTTCACTCGCTTTTCATACTGTTAAGGGCCTGTTTTAAAAACTGGTTTTTATTTTATTTTTATTTTGGTTAATACCGAGTTTCATGTATCTGACTCGTTCAGTCATAATTTTTATTTAGTAGGTAATCTTAATACTAATTTCCACATTTCCCACTTCAAAAATGATCAAACTTCTACCCCCATTTCACCCCTTTTTCCGAGTTTGCCGTTAGTAATGTTTTATTTATATCCCGAACAAGGATTTTCACGATTCTCATTGCAAAAATGAACGGACTCTCTTAAAAACTTCATTTCACCTCCTTAGGTAAATATAATAATATCAATTTATCTAATGTACAAAATTTAATGGAGCGTAGGTATGTTATGCGCCGATTTGTGTAAAGAAACATGTGTCTAAAATAGGTACGGCAGTTTGTGAGCCAAGCCTTTAAATTATCCAAGGTTTAAAATGGATTAACGAATGACTTTTCAAAGTAAATCCAGCTCTCTTATTACCCTAACTTAGGATCTTCTTATTCATGTCACAGTATAGTCTCTTTCTTCGATTAACTCTTTTAACATCACAAGTAAGAAAGGGACCAAATTTACTCACTTTTATAACTTTCAAGGGAATTTCCCAAAAACAAGTGCTAATTACAATAAAAGCGTTGCCAGCTCGTCCTTAGGCTGTGTTTCATGGAGAAGCTAAAATATTCCATTTAACTGGTGTGAAAAAAATGAAAATGTCTCAAAAGTTTGACTAGACACAAAAAGTAGAACATCGCTCGGCTGCCTCCTTTTTCACATATTTTTTTTAATAAATAGTTGTAAAATCGAACTCACTGAGTCCATTCTTTTTATTTATTAGTAGTATGTTTACAAAACTACCGGTCTTTGGTTCGATCTGGTTAGGGCAAATAGTCGTGTGATGAGCGCAAGTATTTATTTCAGACTCTTGGGTGTTTCTATGTGCATACGTATTTATTTCTCTATAATATAGGTATGTTTAACGTTGCCTAGTACCCATAGAATAAACCTAAAGCTTAATTTGGGACTAGGTCAATTCGTGTGAGATTGTTCGCCAATATATATATTTATTTATAATCACGACAAAATTTTCCTGTTTCAAAATGTGTTAAGTAATAGTAATAAAGCAGTAAAATTAATTAACTATTAACGTGAGCCTAAAAAATAGTTATAGCTTTTCTTTCATGTGCACAATGAAAGTAAACCGAAGGAAAAAGGAGGAGGTTCTTTGTTCCACTGTATGTATTTTTTATGCATGTTCACCGATTTCCCCGTCAATTATGGACCGATTTTAAAAAATATTTTTTGGTTTGATATAGGTGGTCCCACTGTCATCAAATTTGAATCTGATGAGGGGATCCGTGAGGAATTGAGGGAACTCCTCAAATTTATATTCGTAGTAAAAAGTCCTCCAGCATTTGCATATGATGATGGAGACCACAGATAACCACCGGAACTCCTCAACGGAACCTATTTCAAGGGTGGCGATAAGATATCTGAATTTAGACAGCTGAGTGATTATAACGAAGAACATTTTTTTTTAAGTATGACTTCGACGCTGCTTTGCTTGCGGCGAGCTTGAAATGTCTCAAAGTTTCATATCAACTACGAAGTAGGGCTACATAACAGCTTATTATGATCACTAAAATGTATAAAATAAAGTAAAAGTTTTAAAAACAAAAAACCGCCTTCAAAAACACAAAAAATATTTTTTGTAAAATGGCAATAGGTCAGGGCCTCTATTCAACATGGTAAAAACAATTATCGTTTTTGATCTGTTATCGTATTGTCACCGTTTTGATAGCTCTTATTTACTTGACAGTAATGGCGTCTGACGTCATAACAATACCATAACAGGTCAACTACGATATCGTTTTTACCGTCGGGTATAGAGGCGCAGTCCAACTAAAGTGGGCGACTCACAATGTTTCTAACCAAAAGCCGACTTCAGCTGGACTGACTTATTAAGTGCCCACCATTTTACAAGAAGTTACTTTTTGTGTTTAAAGGCGGTTTTTTGTTGTTTAAAACATATATTTTTATAGTAATAAGTTCAACATTTACGTTCAAAAAGTATCGTTTAAAGAAGTGGAACTGGTGATGAAGACCATAAATGGCAACGGTACCTATTTCAAGGGTGGCGATAAGATAATATTTCGATTTAGATAGTTGAGCGACTATAACGAAGAACATTTAAATGTTTAAATATGACTATGACTTTCCCGCGGCGTTGCTTGCGGCGAGCTTGAAATGTCTTTAATAAGTCTCCATATTTATCAACTAAGTGGGACTACATAACATTATTATAATTAGGTACTAAAAAGTATAAAATAAGATAAATTAAAAAAAAACACTTAAAAAGCTTACCTACCTACCTACAAAAGTATACCTACCATTTTAAAAGAACTTATTTTTTGCGTTTTTGATGGCGGTTTTTAGGGTTCCGTACAAAAAATGAAAAAACGGAACCTTAATAGGATCACTCATGCGTCTGCCTGTCTGTCCGTCCGTCTGTCACAGCCAATTTGCTCCGAAGCTTCTGGACCAAATCAGGTGAAATTTAGTAGGATGGTGTAATCCTATGACCCAAACACAGATGTGCAAAGTATTTCTTTTTTTAGATACGTTCCATTTTCCGGCGACAAATAAGAAATTAAAAAAAAAAGTTTTGCAAACCTTACTGTGTCATATTATATATCAAAAATGAAAGGGAATTATGAAGATCTCAAACATTTTTATGTTATAATTGTAAAATAAATAGACGAAAGTTTACCCAGATCTCCAAAACTACAAAGCCAAAATTTTGAAACTCGTACTTGGCCGGTTTTTTGTTTTTGTTTCATTATTAGGACATCAACTAAGCTTGGTGTCCTAAGTTTGGCCCACGTGATATACATAACACCATTGATTATGAGACGTTGCATAAACTAATACTTTTTTCAAATATTTCGATCGGGTCATCCATAAAACCCGTGACAAAGTGGGGTAATGTTTTTTAAAACACAATTTTCCAGAGTTTTAAAATTTGACATGTATTTTTAATCTTGATTAATGTACATACCTAATGACTTATTATCGGTTCAAAATTCGTATTAAAATTGATAAAGGAACATTACGTCGTTTGATAGCTAGATCTAGGATATGGTAGATAATTCTAAAAACCTTAAATGACCTAAATAGCTTACCACTAATTTCTCTTCACTTGATTTCAATATTGAAATCTCAAGCATCTACTAGATACAAATTGCCAAACATAATCTAAATAGGGACATAGTCTGTTGCATCCACAATTACATAATTTCTACTGTATTGAAATGGAGTAAAGGGAAGTGAAATGATGCCAAGATGAATGTCCGGCGAAGGTCGGTGATTAGTCAGGTGTCAGCGGAGTGCGCGATCGTATCGCGGCAGACGCCGGGTACCGCAGTGCGACGGGCTGCGGCATGCGCCGGGGTTCCGCTAACGGTTACCCCATATTTTCCTAACACTTCATAACTTCACAAGGCTGAAACTAAGTTCTAATAAGTAAAATACCTGTTTTTAAAGTAACCTAGAAATTTTCTCAATATTTTAAACAACACTCAAATAATAATAAGAGATAAATGATAATTATTATTTATCGTTTAATAAAAATGGATGATCATCATATTGTGTGAAGTTTTGTTGATAAATTTATTCAGTTTCTTTTTTTTTACTTTGATTGGATTAACAAACAGTCCCTTGTATTTAATGGTGGTTTTCTAATTTTTAAATAAATTGCTTTTGTATTACAGTATAACGACTGCGTTTATTTTCTTAAAATGTCATAATTGTTCCTATTCTTGCGTATCTTATCCACGGCACAGTAAAATAGTTAGAGTGTCAACCTAACTTAAAAAATATGTCAATTCACTGACAAATGCTATTTCAGTTGGTTTTGAGAATTTGTCAACCAAAGTAATCAAGTACGTTCAACGGAACTTCCTAACCTCAGAGCTGCCTCACCAAGCTAAAATTTGATGCTTGCGTTTAACCAAATTTTCTCAAGCTTTCCGCTGACAAACTGTCAGTTTGACCGATGATACTACCTATAAGGAAAAAGGCATGCATTAGAGTCGTGAAGTTTGCATCCAAAAATAATATTTCTCACCAATCGCCGATCGCACGAGCCGTGCGAGTCGGCTTAGTAATAGGGTCCCGTTTTCACCCTTTGGGTAACGAAACACGATATAATTTCACCCAGTAAATGAGATGACTTGGCACTTTATCGCGCATCTTGGACATCACTTGGACACTTGGACACTACTTTTCCCCAATTAAAACGCCTGGCAATGTTATATTCGAATGAAATACATAATTACCTATTATATCACACCGAATTCAGAGCTCTATAAATTGCACACCTTCAATTGATTTTACAACCCCTTTGCCCTCCAGACTCGTCGTCACACCAGGACGTCACACCAGTGTGACGACGAGTAAATTATTTTCCTCGTAGCCACACTGTTTGGTGTGACCAATAGTATGTTACCAAATCATGAGACTTGTAGTCACACTACTAGTGCGGGAAATTGAATTTGAAATTGCAGATGATCGAGTATACCTTATAACTTGGATTAGTTTTCTTAGCATTTAGTAGTAAATTGTTACTAGTAAACCAATTAAGTACTTTAACTAGTATGGCGTATGATAAACGCCATACTAGTTAAAGTACTTAATTGGTTTACTAGTAACAATTTACTACTAAATGCTAAGAAAACTAAATGTGTTAGGTTCGCTTTGCCTAATGTTAAACCGGTAGATTCTAGTATTTTTATAAATGACGAGTGTCTGCAAATGGTAGATAAGGCAGTTTTTCTAGGCATAACAATAGATAAAAATTTGCAATGGGGTCCCCATATAGCTGTACTGGCAGGTAAACTAAGTTCGGCAGCTTATGCCGTTAGGAAAATTAGACAGCTAACTAATGTTGAAACAGCTCGCTTAGTTTATTATAGTTATTTCCATAGTGTCATGTCGTACGGTATTCTGGTTTGGGGTAAGGCAGCTGAAATACAAACTATATTTGTTTTACAAAAAAGGGCCATTCGTTCTATTTATAACTTAAATTCTCGTGACTCCTTAAGAGAACTATTTAAAGAAATTAATATCTTAACTGTAGCATCTCAATTTATTTATGAGAATATTATTTATGTTATTAAAAATTTAGATTCTTTCACCAAAAATTCTGATATACATAATTTAAATACAAGAAATAAAAATAAAATTGCTATTAGAAAATTTCGCGTACGTAAAGTATATAAATCATTTGTTGGTCAATGCATTCATTTCTATAATAAATTACCTGACGTAGTTTTAAAGTTACCCTTTTCAGCACTTAAAAATTACTTGAAAAAGTCGTTAATGTCTAAAGCGTATTATAGGGTCGAGGATTATCTAGCAGACAAAAATGCATGGCCTAAACTCGAAAATTAGTCAATAATAATTTGTTCAAATGTAAAACCTTTATCTTGTCTAGGGGACACTGTTGATGTAGGAAAACATGTCGAAACTTTGTTTATTATTAATTTTTTTGTTTTTGCCTTTTTCTCCGTCTATATCTCTCCTAATATTTTTGCCAGGTTTTCCTGCTGATCTACGCATGATATTTGATATTACATTTAAATTAATATTTATAGCTTTATATAATACTAGACTAAGTTGTATCATTGTAATAGGAAATATGGTTAAAAAAATGACTGACTGCTGAGTTTCTTGCGGCGTTTCTTCTCGGCAGTGGTCTCCTCTTGGGAAGCGCTGGTAGACTCCTGACGTGTAAAGGTGCCCGTGCGGCCTACTTACTGAATAAATGACTTTTATCTTATCTTTTTATTAGGTAAAAAAAAAACAAATAATGAGCTTAAAAGAAATAAGCATATCCTTTGCCTAGTATGAAAAGTAGGTACCTTACCCGTTTAGATTTTATTTTATTTAATCTATCTCAATATCTCTAAAAAGTGACCAACTGTTATTTCATTATCAAGAAGTTGCATCTGAGCAGATAGAATAATTTGGTCTTTTTCCTTTTCTAGTAGTCTTCGTTTACTTGATTCCTCTTTACTCAAATTTGCAATTTTCATTTTTGTTATAGTTATGTCATCGTGTATAACATGTAACAACTTATTGATAGTGACATAATTCTTGTTTATACTTTTATTTATTATAGAATTGTAACTTTCTGCCACATTGTTTGTTCTATGCCGCTCATTGCTGACACTCCACTCCCTTATACACGTGTAGTTTTTAAGCCAGGTATTTGTCATGTACGCCATAAAGTCGTTAATTTTCTTGTTATTATAATCTTTGGATTGTGACTGTATATATCTCCAGCCCTCTATTATTCGGCTCTCGGGTAAAAGAGGAAGAGCAGTGCACAAACCTACGATGCGGCGGTATAACTTTTTCTTTATGCCTGTAGACTTACCCTTCCTCCGCAAACTGTTAGTGAAATGGTAATAGCACTTTTTAGGGTTCCGTACCAAAATGGTACAAAAGGAACCCTTATGGTGAGACTTCGTTGTCTGTCTGTCTGTCTGTCTGTCTGTCTGTCTGTATGTCACAGCAGGTTTTCTCAGCAACTACAAATGCTATCAACTTGAAATTTGCCATAGTTGTACAACTTGCTTGCTCGCATCTATTTGTAGTAAAATAAATATGAAATTTATTTTATTCATAATTGAAAAGGGGTCTAGAATGGAGGTTCAAAAATGAAAGTGGTTCGATTATAGCAAATGGGGTGTCATATGAAAGGTCTTAATCTGCACATTTCAAAACTACTTTTTTGAAAATTTTCTGTGATGTACTTTTTGATTTATAGCCAAAAATGTACAAAAAATGACCGTTCCCCCCCCCCCCCCCTTATCTCCGAAGTTTATTAATCAAAAACTCTGAAAAAAACCTTGACGTATAGATAATTACTTATATTTTCTGGGAAAAATAAAATAAAGTGTTCATTATTTATTTACAGTTTTTGAGAAATAACAAAAAACTAAGAAAATCTGTATTAAAATTTAGGCTAGTCAAAATCGACCTTATTGCCTGGAAAATAAAGCTTATAACCAATGATCGGGGTTTTGGATGCAATTCGCGGGATTTCGAGTCGTAGTCATAGTATGGATGTGACTATAATCCCGCGATATTTTTTCAATAATAATAACGTTTATTTCAAACGTTGACCTGTAATATCGATTAATATCATGTAAAATAAAATAGAATAATTATCCTCCAACATCAATACAAATCCCGGGATCCCGGGCATATTCATTATTAGCATAACGTTTAAGATCAATCACCCCAGATTGCACCGGGAACTCCCATTACTGTGATAAGCTCAAGAGCAAGTAATAAACACATTTAAATGCAACCTTTTTGCTATTGTAATCTATATGTTGTTACTGGCACGTTGTTCTAACGAAACTTTATAAAATAATAAACAGTCTGCTGTCAACCGACCTTTCAATAACCCCTTCGGTAAGTTAAGTTGCACGTTGTGATTTATAGTATTTTTTTTACTTTGACGACTCTGGCTTGTTTTATGGACTCAATGATTTAAAGATTATCTGTTCGTCTAATGTGGTTTCTTCTCATCGGACTTTTAATTAGAACATCATTGGATTATTATTGGGATTACGGTTGTCAAGCATCAGTTGTCATGTCGCGGAGAACTCACAGTTTACCTAAGGAAGAAACTGTACAGAGTTGGATAGAACCCTATGTCGACTTGCTGTATGAATCGACAAGGAACTCTATATATTGCACAAAATGTGAAATTAACATTGGATGCCGAAAAAGTACGGTCAAGAAACACGTTAAAGGAAAAAGACACAGAGGAAAAACTAGAAATAAACAAGAGTTTTACTATGACCTAATCCAGTTCCTGATTCTATGCAACATTCCCTGGCAACAAATTGAAAACCCGGCCTTCATATCTTTTTTCGGAAAGTATATATGCTGCACATGTGGTGATAGTCTTACGTTGCCCAGCGAAACGACGATAAGAAAAACATACTTAGAAAAGTTTTATCAAGATAAAATAAGTTCTATACACGGCGAGGTTGAAAAGGAAAAATTGTGGATATCGCTCGATGAAACAACGGACTTGCTTGGTCGGTACATTGTTCATTTATTGGTAAAGCCGTTGAACTCAGACGTTTCTAAAAAGACATATTTGGTAGCGTGTAAAATGCTAGAAATAGTAAATGGCGAAACCATTTCAAATTTTGTGGTAGAATGTTTAAAACAATTGTGGGGTGAATCTTACGAAACCAAACTTGAAAATGTTTTGTTAATGTGTACAGACAGCGTAGCATACATGTTAAAGGCGGGGCGACTTTTAAAGCACACGTTTCCAAAGTTGAAGCATGTAACTTGTTTGGCTCATGCTCTTCATCGGGTGGCGGAAGAAATTCTTTCTCAATATCCGGACGTAGACGCTTTGATTGCAAATATTAAAAAAATATTTCTGAAATCTCCGAGTAGAGTCAGACTATTAAAGGAAAAATTCCCGAACATGCCTCTACCTCCTAAGCCTGTTGTTACAAGGTGGGGAACTTGGCTTTCAGCAGTGTCATATTACGTTAAATATTTTAACGAAATAAATACAGTTGTATCAAGTTTAAGAGATTCGGAAGCAGTGTCAATAAAAAAAACTAAAAATATATTAAGTAAACCCAATTTAAAAAGCCAAATGGATTACATAAATAAATATTTTAGCATAATCGAGATCGCCTTAGTCAAACTACAGGAACGGGATACGTCAATCATCGATGCCATAGAAATCTTTGATGAAGTCCGGACAGTTATAAGTTGGAGTAATAGCTTACGTATAGATACTAAAATAGAAGCAGTCATGGCTCGAAATCCGAATTTAGATGATATCAGAACATACGCCGAACAAATATCACACGAATCCGCATCCGATGAAATTTCTTTATATAAATTCGCCCCGCTAACATCAGTTGAAGTAGAAAGATCGTTTTCGGCTTATAAGTGGGTTTTAGATGTTAAACGAAATAGGTTAACATTAGGGAACATTGAAAAAATAATGGTTTGTTATTTTAATTTTATAGAGACCAAAAGTAATAAAAAATAATATGCTAAATATTTGAAATAAATTATTTTATTAAAATGTATAATCAATATGTAATCTAATAATATGACAAAAAAACTGTCCTTTATCAAACCACACGAAAGCCCGGAATCCCGCGGCATATCCATACTAGCATAATGATTAAGGTCATTCACCCCAAGTCTCATCCAAAACCCCGATCACTGCTTATAACAAAATGAGTATTTTCTTTTGCGGTTACTAAGCATATTATCTTCAATACGGAACCCTCGGTGCGCGAGTCCGATTCGCACTTGACCAGTTTTTATTATAAGACCTGGAAAAAATAATTTGAGTGCATTTGAAGTTGCTAACTCAAAGTCTTGGTGGAACTTGTGAGGTTTCCATTCCAGAAACCGAGTTTGCAAAAGGTCAAACAGAGCCGAATATGACTCTTCTTTTTTGTCACTCATCTCATCAGGGCGAAAACAAGCGGTACGACATTGGTTGTTCCGGAGGTACTTCCCAAATCACCGTAAATGATAAATAATTGATAAAAGGGTTTGGGTGTACTTTTGAACGTACCGTCGCCAAAATATTCCTTTACTACACCAAGTAACTGCCTTGCTTCTTCTGAACAAAACACCAACATTCGTGTATCCTCGTAACGGTAGTCAGCCACCATAAGGTTTTTATATTGTGCTGGAACCTCAACCTCGCTAAGCTCTTTAAAAACTGTTTTATTTACTTGCAATTTACGTTTCCTAGCAGAAAACAAGCTACATTTAACACTAGAAAATGAGGGTAGTTTAGTGACAAAATGTATGCCCTGGGGCGTATTGCATAAAAAATAATAGCTTATATTTAGTGATTAAACGAACTTACCTTACGTGAAGTTCTATCATAATTATCTGAGTTGCTTCGTCGAATAGATTAGAATTAATACACATGTAGTAACACGTACGGTGTTGCCAATCCACACTGAATTTTGAGAGATTTTGACTATAAAAAATAAAAATAAAATGAAAAGAGGGTATCTTCATGACTCGTTCAGCTCCCACCCGCAGATCGTCATTTAGTTTAGAGATATTTTCTTAGATATTTCACGCCATGGGATACTGCGCCACGGGCAAGTAAATGGGAGGGTGGGATTCTAATCTATTCGACGAAGCAACTCAGATAATTATGATAGAACTTCACGTAAGGTAAGTTCGTTTAATCACTAATTATCTTCATTGCTTCGTCTTCTAGATTAGAATTAATACACATGTAGATATTGAGAGACATCGTGAAATATCAAGTAAAATGCAAAAAATGAATAAACAGCAAAGTTTAATCATAATTATGAATAGACCATAAACATTAACAATAAATCAAAATTTTATGCTATGAAGTTTAACATAAGTAATCAATAATCATTATTTAGGTATTATCATTTGTATGATTATGTAAGTATCTTGTTAGTTATTTAACATAATACGTCTGGCAAAACAAGAATCATCGGTACCTGTGATATCTTTTTTATAAAACTTGCCAAATGTCTGTGAAGAGCCGCTCCATCCTGCGGTCTTCCTGATCAGGTCTATGTTAACTCCCAGGCTGTGTGCCTTGGAGGTCGACGCGTGACGCGTACTGTGAGCGGTGAATAAAGTTATGTCTATACCACATTCCCCTAACGTCAATTTAATCCAGCGGCTTATCGTCTGAGAAGTCACCGATTTATGAGGTTTTTTTTAGGCCTATGAACAGTGGTTCGTAGTTGCCGCGCAATAGCTTAGTCTTTTCTAGGTACACAGACAGTGTTTTTACTGGGCAAATTTCAGGCTTTTCTTTAAAGTATGGCAAGGTAAGCAAAGGTTGCGTGGCACCTGCCCTGGAAGTCTTAACAAGGTCAGGAATTTTAACAAGTACTTTATCAGATTGAAATTCAATATTGTTGACAAGAATTTTTGACAATGTTTGAGCCCTGTGGGCAGTAACAAGAGCAAATAACGTAACAAGTTTTCTAGTAGTTTTATCTAAATTAAGGTTTTCGTTAGGATACCAAGTGGCTAGAGCATCTAACACTAATGAGGTGTCCCAGGTGATATTGTACCTTGGTAGCGGAGGGCGCAATCTAAAAATACCTTTAAAAAAACGCTTAAGGCGTTCGTCGTTACCTATCTGCGATTCAAAAATGAGCGACAAGGCTGATCTACAGCTATTGAGGGTATTGTACTGCGCGCCATTTTCAAAGAGCTGGGTTAGAAAATATATTATTCGAGAAATATTACATTCAAAAATGTTAAAGTTTTTTAAAACACAAAACAGGTACCACTTTTTTAAGTATGTGTCATATTGCTTGATAGAATTTTCTGATAGAGAGGCTAGCATTATTTTGGTTGCCTCTGGAGGAACATTCTGTCTCAGTAGCGACTCCCGGACAAGACTCCGGCAGCCAGGGTAAGCCGACGGTGAACATTGCGGTTGCTGGAAGAACACAAAATCAAATTGTCTGTTGGGCCTAAGACCAAAAGGTTGGATGTAAGTAATTTTTTAAACAAAGGATACCACGGTTGAGTTGGCCATAGAGGAACTACAACTATACCAGTGGCTTTGTCTCTTATAATTTTCCTCAATGCTTTCAGAATCATCGTAAATGGAGGAAATGCATAAAAATAAAACTTACCCCAAGGTAAGGTAAAAGCGTTTATGGCAAATGCGTCCGAATCTCTGTACCATGACACGTAGTTGTTACATTTTTTATTAAGTCGGCTGGCAAAAAGATCAACGTCAGGCATACCAAAGGCTCTCGTTATCTTACGAAAGGCGAAATCGTTTAGTTCCCACTCAACATCCGGGTGTGAACGTCGCGATTCGGCATCAGCTACGCTATTGTCAACCGACTTAATGTATGATGCATATACTATAATTTTCCTGGATTCGCACCATTGCCATAAATCCTTTGCAATTTGTGTGAGGTGAGGAAACTGCACGCCGCCCATTCGGTTGATGTAGGATATGGCTGTGGTGTTATCCACACGGAGTAGAATCTGACAGCTTGACATACTTTTGGCAAATGCCTTTAAGCTGAAAAAGGCTGCCAATATTTCCAGGTAATTAATGTGCCTACAGCTTTCCTCCACGGTCCATGGGCCGCTTGCAGTCTCCTCTCCACACGCTGCCCCCCATCCCGTAGTCGAAGCATCACTAAAAATTTCCATGCAGTAGTCGTCGTATTTGATTTTATTTGCAGGTTTATCGATGACGCTGCACCACCACTCGAACTCGGATGACAAACATTGAGGTAAGTTCATATACCTATCGTAGTCATCGGGATTATCTTTTAAGTTTAGATATTTCTCTCTTTCGAATGCTTTCGTGTAAAGCCATCCATACTCAATAGCTGGGCATGCAGAGTTAAGGAGTCCGAGCAATCGTGCAAAATCCCTTATTATGCAACGTCTTAAATTTTTGAAGTAATTAAGTTCTTTTTTAATATTGTAAATTTTTTCGGGGGGTAAACTGACTTGGAACTTTTTACTGTCTATTAAATAACCCAAAAACTTGCAAGTGGTGCTGGGTATCAAATTACTTTTCTCATAATTAATAATGAAACCTAAAGCAGTCAACAATTCTTTTGTGTCATTTATATTATTTAAACATGAGTTAATGCATGTGCCTATTAAAAAAATATCGTCTAAATAGACGGTAGATAGATAACCACATGACCTGAGTAATTTTATGACGGGTTTCATTATTTTCGTGAAAACGAAAGGTGCGGTACTGAGGCCAAACGGTAGAACATTAAATTCATACAATAGGTTATCAAACTCGAAACGGAGGTATTTACGTGAATTTTTATGAATGTTTATTAGGAAATAGGCATCTTTTAGATCCATTGTGCCCATGAAGCAGCCCTCAGAAACTAGCTTTAGAGCTGTACGTAAATCCTCGAGCTTAAAGTGCTCGGTGTCAATAATCTTATTGAAATGTTTTAAATTTAGTATAAACCTGTGTTTACCGTTCGGCTTCGGTACTAAAAAAATACTTGAAAGAAACTGATCCGTGCAAGGCTCACACTCAGATATAACGCCAGACCTTAATAGATCCCCAATGGAGTTTGCAATACGCATTTTGTCTATATTTGAATGATTTTTGTTTGTAGGAAATTGAGTCTGCACTATAGGACGAGACAAGTGAATTTCGTAACCAGCTATCCATGACAAAACGACAGGATCGTTGGTTAATAATGACCATTGGTCATAAAACTGTGAAAGTCTGCCTGCATATCTCACCGAGTCGACATCTAACGGCGGTTGTTGTATTGACGCTGCGGCGCTCGATACGATGTTCGCGAGCTGCCAGCGTGCGGAAACCTCGGAGCAGACCCTCTGGGCCTCGGATTCCCCTGAGGCCTGCGGTTCAGAGGAGGGGCCTTCCAGTTTAAATTGTTCCGTGGAGGTGGTGGAGGTGCAGTCTGCGGAGGTCCAGACTTGCCCCTGGATGTGGTCGGTTTGATCAAAGATGTCGCCGCTTTGAGATCAGCTCCTGACTTAGATATGGTTTTTGCAGTTTTCAGCGTGTCAGCAAGGTCCGCGCCAAAAAGAAGTTTGTCAACCTTTGTCTTCTGCATCTGGTCCTTCATGTCTTTTTTAAGATTGAAGAGAACAAAGTTCCGACGAGTTACTGAGTCAAGATTTTGATTGTCGCAAAGCAGGCGACTAGCGTCCATAAGAAGTTTTATAAGCGCCGTGTCTTTATCACCCTTAGACATTAGGATACTGATGGCCTCGCCGATACATGTAATCGCTCGACCTAGCTGTTTTTGTTTTAGCTCAATGGCTTTATCCCGCTTTAGAACAGTATCCGAAACCGCAGCCTTAATTTCCGGGTTAAGTTCCGGAGCGTCGATGAGAGTACAATTACTAGGTGGTAAGTATTTTTCGTAAAGCTCTTTACGAATGTCTTTAGGTAGTCCATTAGTAGCAATATGTTGGAGCCTCACCGCGACATCAGCCTGAATTTCATTGCCATATTGTTTCGGTACTGAAGGGTCATCTCCTAATATTTCTAAAATATTGCTATCTATCTCCGGAACCGTTGTTATATCTATAGCGTTCTCAAGTTCTACAGGCGGCGGTTGCGGCGGCGGTGGTGTTGATGAAGGTGACCTAAAAGGCGCGATCGGCTCGGTGGCGCTTGTAGACTGGCCCGGTACGTTAACAACTGAGCGTAATGTGTATTCGTCTAACAACTCGTCCTCTGCTGCCGAGGGGTTAAATTCCAATGGGAGCGCGCCCTCTGCAAGTGACGTAATAATTGAACATAAAACCTAGCTTTAGCTATGTTTAGAAGTGAGTGATAGTCCCAAAAACTATCCGCAACATTATTATTAGTCAGATTGCTAAATTATTTATTTTTGCTAAAATTAATAGTCATAAGTAAAGTGACCACCCGTCATGGTTGCCCGCAGTACTTAATATCAAACTTATATTTGATTATTATACTTGATAATAATATTAGGCCCGTTTCTTTACCACCAAGAACACGGTCACGGTGAAGTGGCCACCCCAAAGGTGGCCCGCAGCACTCGTATGGGTTCACGCTAGCAAGTAAAGTGACAGTCCCAAAAACTGCCCGCATTACTGACCCTCTACGTGGTAACACAAAATAAGTATTTACGATAATATTCGTTGCCGCCAATTGGCAATTATGCATAAGGTTTGAACACATACTCGCATCACTGGCCCTTAACTTACTAAACGTTAATGTAACGCTAAGTACCTGTTTGTAAACTGGTACTCATATTAAATGGTATTACACTAACCTTTCAATTCAACCGGAGGATTAGCCCTCGGTGATATCGAAGTCTCCGAGTCGTCAGAATAATGTCGGCGTCTGCGTCGTCCATACTTTAACTTCCTTTCCAGTTTCTTCAATTTTCGAGCGATATAATCGTAATCTTCACAATCTTCTTTTTCACGTTTTCTTTTACCCATGATGCAATAATTAACACTTCTTATACTAAAACTGATAACTTTTGTGGCAAGTAAGGTTAAACGTGCGAACTGGCAGAGCACTGTAACTGTGAATGACGATCTGCGGGTGGGAGCTGAACGAGTCATGAAGATACCCTCTTTTCATTTTATTTTTATTTTTTATAGTCAAAATCTCTCAAAATTCAGTGTGGATTGGCAACACCGTACGTGTTACTACATGTGTATTAATTCTAATCTAGAAGACGAAGCAATGAAGATAATATAAGCGGAACTCTCTTTCCAACAGTATGTATTAAAAAGAGACTTCCACTTGTATTAAAAGTTAGAAGCTTTTATGAAACGGGCCCCTGGTTATATAATTGTTTTACATGCTTTTTGTAAATAAAAGGCATGGAATCTGTCGAAGTACCTACTGGCTTGCTCCTTCATATCAACTATCGACATTGCTAAATCGTTTTTGACGTCATCCGGCTCACACTCACCGCTATGGTTTACCTGTTTTATAGTTTGGCCGTCCTAAAGCAAAAGAGACAATACATTATTAGACCGACAAGAAAACCCCTATAAAGTAATCCATACTAATATTATAAATGCGAAAATAATTCTGTTTTTAGTCTGCTGTGTTTTCACGCCTAAACCTCCGAACCGATTTAGGGAAAATTTGGTAAGGAGAGAGTTTGAGACCTAAGAATTAACATATTGTATCGGATCCCAGAAATTATTCCTTACCGGGGAGAAATAGAGGATGAAAGTGTGTACGGGGAGCTGTATTCTACGCGGACGAAGTCGTGAGCAAAAAGCTAGTAATCTATATACCAAAACATTGGACTAAAGTTAGTATATTTAAGTATATCCATGATATCTAACAGATATTATTGAAGCCTACTTACTTTAATAGTGACAGATCCCACACATTTCGATTTTCGGCGTCGGCTACAAAACCATATAACGTTATTATTTGCATATATTTTTTGTTTGTAATATTGGTATACATGGCTTAAAAGCACTTCACCACCT
Source organism: Acleris cristana (assembly GCA_948252455.1). Classification (NCBI taxonomy): domain Eukaryota; kingdom Metazoa; phylum Arthropoda; class Insecta; order Lepidoptera; family Tortricidae; genus Acleris; species Acleris cristana. The sequence goes on along the minus strand of OX411772.1, from coordinate 25,277,393 downwards.
TTTCTTTTAATTATTTTAAAGTCATCAGTACTCATTTTAAGTACCTAATGAATGATATTGTAAACCATAAGACAAAAAGACAATTGAAACGACACATGTCAAATCAAGGATTGTGACTTTCCATGAAGTATTTATGTATCGCCTTCATATATTGCATATTTTATCAAGTGCTTCACAACCGGATTAATAAATAATGATAGTATGGCACACTAACTAGAGGGATTTCGTTGCTCAATAAATTGTAAACCTACTTCCGTGGCTAGCTCTACGTCACCTGGCACGGCTTTTCCCCCAATTAAAACGCCTGGCAATGTTACATTCGAATGAAATACATAATTAGCTATAATATTACACCAAACACAGAGCTCTATAAATTGCACACCTTCAATTGATTTTACATCCCCTTTGTTGCCCATCCACTCCCATACCCACCGCTGAACAGCTGTCAGGCGCCCGGATTAATAAATAATGATAGTATGGCACCCTAACGAGAGGGATTTCGTTGCTCTATTAATTGCATACCTATTTTTCCGTAGCCAGCTCTTAGACCATATGGGAATAAGAGGTAATTCTCATAAATCAGCCAATCAGCTTTGTGGTCCCTCTCCTCTCCCCACCTCTTTCCAAATATTATTAGTAAATTACAAAAGATTTTTGGCTTTAAAATTAGTACTTATAGCCAGTACAGGTTAACAAAACCTTTATTTTGATTAAAAAATTACGATTATTTCAAAAAATTGCTTACACATGCAAGAAATAGTTTTTGCAATCATTGTTGACACATTTACACAAGGATAAACATTTCAGGTTCGGCAATTAGATCGACATAAATTTACACGATTTTATTAAAGAGTCAGAGGTTCGGCAATTAGATCGACATTTACACGGTTTTATTAAAGAGTCAGGTAAATAATTTATCGTCGTTTGCTTCGGGTAAAGGTTTCTTTCGCGTAGCTCGTAACTAAAATGAAATAAATCAATGTGCTCAAATATCGGGTCAGAAGAGCATTTCCACAGATAAACTTGAGCTGATGCTCTTAAACAGTGTAAATGCAATGCATCAGAGGTACATATTATTATTGTCAAATTTAAGGCAATGCCTCTGTTTTCGCACATGATTTTATGTCGAAAATATCTGAATCACTTACCATCCATTTCAAGGAAAACACGTAGATTAGCCACTCAAAACCGCTAAAAACAATTTAAGTTGAAATCGTTGAAAAATCCAAAGAAAATATACTTTTTTTGAAGCCTACAACAGAAAATGAGGTTAAGAACGTAGTGTTGTCACTAAACAACACAAAATCGGAAGGATACGACGGAGTTAGCACAAAGATACTAAAGGTGTGCTTACCCGAAATCTTGGCAATCTTAACACATTTAGTTAATCTATCCTTTCTCTCTGGGATTTTTCCTGAGGCTCTTAAAATATCAGTAGTAAAGCCACTATTTAAGAAAGGAAACAGAAACGATATTAATAATTATCGTCCCATAACTTTAATTCCTATTCTTTCAAAAGTCTTTGAGAAATGCATGAACAAAAGACTGCTTGATTTCTGTACAAACCACAGTATTATTAAAAAGGAACAGTATGGGTTTCAGAAAAACAAGTCGACAACTTTAGCTATTTTCTCACTTCTAAAACTGATATTGTCTGGTCTTAGTAATAATTACTTCACAACAGGGCTATTCTTTGACCTCTCCAAGGCCTTCGATTTGGTTTCGCATAAAATATTACTATCCAAACTTGACAGATTTGGCATCAGAGGCCCTCCGCGTCAATGGATATCTTCGTATCTAGAAAACAGAAGACAATGTGTAAAAATCACTAAAATGGCCGAAGGAAGCAAGATGACCAACTATTCATCCGAATTTAAATATAATAGACACGGAGTCCCACAAGGAAGCGTACTGGGACCTATTCTATTTTTATTATACATAAATGACATCGTTGACATAACAAACCACAGTTGCATCTTATTTGCGGACGATATTTCTATCATTGTTAAATCAAATAAAGATACTAATTCACTTATGGATCATGAACTAGACATTAACAATACCATTAAAATAGTAAAAGACTGGCTATATTCTAATAATTTAATAATAAACCTGGATAAATCGAAATTTATACATTTCAAAAAATCGATGAGTCCTACTTGTAATATCCCTTTTACTATTCCAAGTATAGAAGGGGTTTCACAGACCAAATTCCTAGGGATAATTATAGACGATAACCTTAACTGGAAGTCGCAATTGGATAACGTTACGAATAGAATAAATAAATATGTGTTTGCCCTTAAACAACTTAGTAGAGTTACTGATATTAAAACTGCGCTTGCCTGCTATCATGCCTATGTTGAATCAGTTTTGAGGTACGGTTTACTAATATGGGGCAATAGCACCCACTTCTGTCGGGCGTTTATCGCACAAAAAAAGTGCATTAGAGCAATGCATGGAATGCGACCAGACGAAACATGTCGGCCTCTGTTTAAAAAGCTTGGTTTATTGCCACTTCCTGCCCTCTATATATATGAAGTGTGCGTGTTCGTTCACAAACACCAACTAATATTTAAAAAAGCATGTGATAGCCATCCACGCTCCTGTCGAAATCCGGATAGATTACTCCCAGAGCATTCCAGACTGGCAAAGTATAAAAAAAGCTGCCTGAATATGTGTATAAAAATATATAATAAAATACCTAATGAGATGAAGACAATGAATACAATAAAATTTAAAAAGCAACTACACCAATGGCTTACTAATAAAAATTTGTATAGTTTAAATGAATTCTTAATATAATGTTTATAATAATTTTAATGTAATAACCGTGACATGGATGAAATACGAATGATACCGATGAATAGTTTGCATTGTATTACGTTAAGACACAAATCTGTTATTTTTGCATACCAAATATGGTTAAACATGTAAACCTACCTATTGAAAACTGTACTTATGTTAACACCTCACTGGTAATGTTTATTGCAAATAAAGTATTCTTATTCTTATTCTTATTCTTATATGGCTGATGGCACAATAGGCAGTAGTGTCATGAAATAATTGTTCACCGCCACAGCAAGAAAAACGCGCGTAGCGATACTAGAGCAGCGGTAAAGGTAAAAGGTGAAAGGTAAAATCACCAAACATTTCGCGGTTCGCGATTCTGCAAACAAACATCCCTTTGGACCCTGCTCTCATATTACATTAGGTACTCATCTTAAAGCTTTTTACGGTTGACTCGCCATTTAAAAAAACGCTGTAAGTATAGGTTTTGTCTAAGTAATCTAATAATGTATTCCAATTCCATGATTATTACTATCTCGGCAGATTCTTCTTGGTCTAATTATTAGGTACATGAAACATTTTTGTTACGAGTCGGATGAAATCTATTTGATGGAATTTGCTTTCGTCACAAGCTCACAGCGGAGTGACCCATAAAGATGTCACTTGTACCCGGATGTTGCATTAGCAGTCTGGTTGGGGCGAGCCGATTACGTTTCATTCCGAATGCATTACGGTCTCGTGACACTAGTTTTATTATGAAGATTGTTTAACTTCATTCCACGCAAATAACTTTTAATTAAGTTGCTCTTAGATATTGTTGTCTTTCGACTATATTTCGTTTTTTTAACACTAGAAATTCGGTAAACAAAGAAGCAGGTGTCGTTAACCTTTTTCTTCGGAAAATAACAAAAAACATTAACGGAAAATTAATTCAACAACTCAAAACAATAAAAGATTCTGGGACAACTAGGTACAGTCAATCAATATTATTCCTAAGCCACTAAGGACTAGGTCAACGTGACGTTGTCACCCAAATCATTAGAAGTCTCATACGTTTGGTTTACAACCGTCACTTTAACATAGTTCAGAGTGGCCTAGGAATCAAACTGGTTGACTATACCTAGAACGTATCGCACTCGCAGGACATACAACATGATAGTGACGTTTAAAAACAAAAATGAACAGACAAGGTAATGGCGGACATATTATGCAACCGTAATAGAAGCCCTCTCCTTTTTTGAAAAGGGGGTGAAATAGGGTGGAAGTTTGCATGGGAATTTCGTCATTTTTGAAGGGAGAACTGCGGAATTGGGTATTAAGGTAACCAGTTTACCTATTTAATAAAAATGATGACAGAACGAGTTACTTAGATAAATGAAACTCGGTATTAACACCTATATCAATTAAATATAAACGAGTTTTTAAAACGAACCCTTACTACAGTTTGCAAAGCGGGTGAAAGTTTGTATGGGAGTTTGGTTTTGGTACATGAATGAGAGCATCTAAAAAGTGCAACATTCAGTGTATTTTTAACATTTGCACCTTAAAAGCAAAGATAAAGATAAGATAAAAGACATTTATTCAGTAGGTAGGCCGCACGGGCACTTTTACACGTCAGGAGTCTACCAGCGCTTCCCAAGAGGAGACCTCTGCCGAGAAGTAACGCCGCAAGAAAATCAGCACCAGCAGTCTGTCATTTTTTAACCATATTTCTTACTACAATGATACCTACTACTTAGTCTAGTTTTATATAAAGCTATAAATATTAAATAAAATATAATATCAAATATCATGCGTAGTGGCAGAAAACATGACAAAATATTAGGAGAGAGAGTTAGAGGGAGAAAAAGGAAAAAAAAACAACAAGACCACATAAAAGTTTCGACATGTTTTCCCACATCAACGGTGTCCCCTAGACAAGATACAACTTTTGCATTTGCAAAAATTATTAATGAAAGACTAAGTTTAGGCCAAGCATTTTTGTCTGTTAGGTAGTCCTCGACCCTATAGTACGCTTTAGACATCAAAGATTTTTAATTTTAAGTGCTGGAAACGATAGCTTTAAATCTAGGTCTGGTAATTTATTATAGAAATGATTGCATTGACCAACAAATGATTTATATACTTTACGGACGCGGAATTTTCGAATGGCAATTTTATTTTTATTTCTTTATTTAAATTATGTATATCAGAATTTTTGGTGAAAGAATCTAAATTTTTAATGACATAAATAATATTCTCATAAATAAATTGAGATGCTACAGTTAAGATATTAATTTCTTTAAATAGTTCTCTTAAGGAATTAACGGGAATTTAAGTTATAAATAGAACGAATGGCCCTTTTTTGTAAAACAAATATAGTTTGTATTTCAGCTGCCTTACCCCAAACCAGAATACCGTACGACATGACACTATGGAAATAACTATATTAAACTAAGCGAGCTGTTTCAACATTAGTTAGTTGTCTAATTTTCCTAACGGCGTAAGCGGCCGAACTTAGTTTACCTATCAGTACAGCTATATGGGGACCCCATTGCAATTTTTTATCTATTGTTATGCCTAGAAAACCTGCCTTATCTTCCATTTGCAGACACTCGTCAATTAGAAAAATACTAGAATCTACCGGTTTAACATTAGGCAAAGCGAACCTAACACATTTAGTTTTCTTAGCATTTAGTAATAAATTGTTACTAGTAAACCAATTAAATACTTTAACTAGTATGTCGTTTATCGTACTGTAGTCTACGGACTTTCTATCTTCCTTGAAAATTAATGAAGTATCATCAGCAAAAAGTACAACATCACAAAGTTTATGTACTGTTGGTGGTAAGTCATTTATATAAACCAGAAATACAAAAGGACCTAAAATGGAGCATTGAGGCACACCTAGTTTCACTGTAGCTCCAATTGATTGCGTTTTGTTTACAACCACTGTTTGAGTTCTGTTACTTAGATAAGAAGACATGAGACTTAAAGCTTTATTGGACAATCCATAATGTTTTAATTTTAAAATAAGGGTCGAATGATCCACGCAATCAAAAGCTTTGGAAAGAACACAAAATATTCCTACCGCATCACAAGATTTCTCCCGACTGTTATATATATATTTAATGAGAACAGAAGCCTCATCAATTGTTGATCGACCTCTGGTAAACCCAAACTGGTTACTATTAAGTAGTTTATTTCTATTAAAGTGACCTAACATATCATTCAGTATTAGTTTCTCAAAGACTTTACTTAAAACTGGTAGTATGGAAATCGGAAGGAAGTTCGTTATATCACTCATGTCGCCTGATTTAAAAAGAGGTATGACTTTTCATGAGATCTGGAAAGGTCCCCTCTGATATGCAATTATTGTAAATTAATGCTAGGTGGGGTGCAATTACATCTATGATATGAAAAACTACTTTAACTAATGTGCCCCACAAATCCTCAGTCTTTTTTAAACTAAGCGATTTAAATACCTTGACTATTGAATCTGATTTTACAGGGCTGAATTCAAAGTTTATATTACATTTACTGACGTTAGTGCAAAGTAAGCATTTAGCTTCAACCGCGGATGATTTAAGACATTTTGTAGTATTGCTGGCTATGTTGGAAAAATAATCTTCGAATGCTAAGGCAACTTCTTTATTTGACGTGATTTGTTTGTTACCTGTGTTTAGGGTGACTTGATTATCACGAGTTTTTGATTTTCCCGTTTCTCTATTTATAATATTCCATACAGTTTTTACTTTATTGTCAGATGATTTGAGTTTAAGACTAAGAAAATTTGCCTTAGCAGTTAAACAAACTTGCTTAAAAGTCCTTGAATAATTTTTAACATAATTTAGGAAGTCAGCGTTCTTATTGTCCTCCCTTTCTCTATATAGGTCATAGAGCCTATTTTTACTCTTATGAATGCCTGCAGTAGCTCATTCACTAAACTTGGTTTTTGACTTCGAAATAGTTTTCATATTAAAATTATTATTAAATTGATCTAGAATTACGCCAAACAAGTCTTTATAAATACTATTACTCTCATTCTGTAAGAAAGGTATCACACAAAGCTAGTTAAGTGCAAACCCATTATCAACAAAAAAATATTAAATGGAAAAACTTGGGATCGGGGATTGTAAAGTTTGTATCGAAATTAAGTAATTTTTAAAGTTATATACCTGCAAGATATGAAAATGGGTATTGAGACTGCTACAAATTACACAAAAAAAAATTCAGCATTGGTGTTTTTCGAAAATCTTTTGATAAGTGGATTAATTGTTTCTATGTATTTAGTAATTAGATGACTAAGTTATCTATCTATGTAATCTAGGGTCGTATAAAAAAAAGTTACGGTGAAAGAGGTGCAGTGAATTTATTTTGTATGGCAATTTCGTTGTTTTAATAGTTAGAGCCAGGAAATTAAAGTTGTTTATGTGGACCGCTTACTTTAAATTCACGCTCTACACTTTTTTTTTAAACCTTTTTAACAGAAGTTCTGACACTCCGCATACGAAGTCGCGGGCGGAAAGCTATTATTTTTTATAATATTTATAGTTTAACCTAACACTCCTACACGCTCGCTCATCGTCGTATCTAACTCGAGCTGACTGTTTCTTAGGTAACAATCATTAAATTTATCTGGATTACTTAAAGTTACTTAACCTAACCTAACATTATGAGGCCGCCACTAGGCTCACAACTTTGGTTTATTGACTTTCTTTTGCTCGATACGTATTCATTAAGCGTAATGAAATGATGTTTTTTTAATGAAATTGATATACCTACTTACATTAAAGTTATTTAGTTTTACGTTAAGCTTGTTGTTACGTTATTTATTTTAACTGTAATTATTAAAATGCGGATTGTCCTATTTTCTTATCAGGCCAGTTAAAATATTTGCACAGTATTATTATGCCAAGTCTGTTAATTATGCGAATAGGGAATATGCATGGATTTTTTTAATCGTATTTCTCAACAAAACATGAAAATATAGCAAGAAAAATCACCGAAAGTGAAATTAAAATAAAATTTGTCCAAGAAATACGGATGATACTAGCATTTTAAACTGCTAATTAGACAGCGATTAGATAAAGAGATCCGATATTCAATGTGATGTCATTGTAACAGGTCGGCCATATTAACTTCATGTTAAATTCAGTTTTGCTAGAAAGAGATACGACTAGTTCCAGAAAAATACCGAAAATCCCGAATTCAATAAAATAAATTAATATTTCACCCGGTTGCAACCACTCTATATTATGTCCCTTTGCGAACTTTAGGTAAATATACTCTACCTAATCCGATCACTGGTCATAATACTCATAATGTTCAATCTCCCTAATATTAGATACCATAATAAATAACACTTTCCATAATATTTACTTTCTATAATGTTCATAATCCCTAATATTTTACACCATAATAAAATTTGCCATAATAGGAAAAAACAGATCCAGACCGTTTCAGTTTTTGCAGTGGGTACAATGAATTCCTGGTATAATCTGGAATACGTACTACTATTACTAATAAATAACCTACCTATTCTACCTTACGGAAGGTATCTTTTAGGTACGACGACGAGCAAAGCGAGGAGGAGTGTTAGGTTGAACTGCGACCCTACAGCGCGCGAGCCGAGCGAGCGAAGCGAACGTGCCGCGGCAGCGAAAGGCTAAGCGCCAGACTAGGTTTTTTTTTTTAATACTATTCTTACGATGAAACAAGAAACAAAAACAAAAAAAGCAGGGCTTCGTCAGGTAGGTATGTAATAAAACGTGATTGATAATTACTGTATTTTATTATAATGGCATAGTATAAATAGAAAAGTAGATCGTCTTCAAACAAAGGTACATCGCGCGGCTTGCATGTGTGCGTTACGCCGTCCGTACAGCTGTGGGCGGGGCAAACCACCCACACGAAACTACATTTAAGGATGAAAAAAGGGTGACTTAGACGGGGCCGCGGCGTCATTAGCGGCCTTTACAAGACACAGTTTGGACTGCGTATCAGAGGGGCTAGACAAGGTGCATTACGCTAGCTAGCGTTTCTATTCGTTACGTTTTTAAACCAATCGCGTCACTTGTAGATGACGTGATACGAAAAGTCACGTGATCTACCAGTGACGCGATTGGTTTACAAACGAAACGAATAGAAACGCTGGTTAGCGTAATGCATCTTGTCTAGTCCCTCTGGACTTCGTTCCGATCCGCAGATAAAACCGTCAGAACACTCGCCCGCGGCCAGACCACTGTAAACGCGACAGCCGATTGATTCTGACTGGCTGGGCCAGAACCTCCCGTGTGAGATGAATCCCGAGCCAAAGTGGCGTGTTGTTATCCGAGGGTAACGACTCCGACCCTCTTCAAACTCAACCTACCAGGATCTCGTTCTCCACCCGTACGGGTCCCCGCGCACGGCACAAACACGCGGGTGGCATTTTACCGCTACCCATCCTTTATTGTTGGATAGGAGGACCCGCCCCCGCCCTTTCCTACCTAACTATTCGATGAGAAAGTAAAGGTACGAATTGCTTCCGCGCTCCAAACCGCCATGCTCTTTTACACGTCGATAGTGTTGAGAAGAATGCTGTTTATTTTTTGATATTTATAGCTTACAGTATAGTCCACTTGCAGGTTTTGTTAAATCTATTTTATTATCAGCGTCACATTTTTATTCGTTTCAAAACGCCTAAACTGTGCCTATACCCAGAGTAGGTAAGTACAAGTACAAGTAGGTATATCCAGATTTAATAAAAGCTGCAAGTGATTAATGTAAATACCTACTTAATTAATTAGGTATTTCGTACCGGCCTGCCTATAGTATACCTATGTAAAATAAATACGTATTAAGTAGGTAATTTAAGTTATTGAGTGTGACGTGACAGGTAACATGTGACATGAGACGACGTGGATGGCCTAGGTAGTTGGTATTGTTAGTGACTAAGTACCTAGTAACCTTGCTTACGAAGCTAGCAGTCCTGGGTTCGATTCCCGGTCAGGGTAAATTTTCGTGCGATGAGTGCGAGTAGGTATTTGATTCTACGTCTTGGGTGTTTTATATGTACCTATATAGTAATATTAAGTATATATTTTTCACTACATAAGTATGTTTATGATGACCTAGTACCCCACGTGCTGCCAATAACAGGTAAGTACCTAGTCAAAGGAAGCCGCCTTACGCGAAAGCGGCATTATCAAAAGGTCGAAAAGGAATTTACATATCACATCACATACCTATAAAAATAATTATTATTTAGTGTCAACAGATAAAAGTATGTAAGTTAAATAATTCAAATTTGGTACTTAAGTACCTAACAATATTAATACTTACTTTAGGTTTGTGTAATTTATGAAAATTACTATGATTTTAAATCACAGATGAAGTATGGCCAAGTAGGTGACTAAAATCAGACAACAAGTTTGGACAACCCTGACGCCCGAGCGGCAATACGTAGGTATCAGAATCTCCTAAAGGGCCGGAGTCTAGCTACTTTTCTATGTATACTATGCTTATAGGTACTTATTTAATTGTAATGTATTTAAATACAAGTTTGATGCTAATGCAGGCAAAAATTCTTCTTTTGTGTATAATTCTTTTTTGGACAGTACCTAATTTATCTTTTTGTGCGGTCTGTATACCTTGTTCTCTTCTTCATCTCTGGCTCACGATCAATAAGTTGTAGTGTAAGTATTTTGGATATCCACAATGCCGGTTACCCTAGAACGCAAAATTATGCAGAAGCTTGGCACAATCGCATCAATATAATAATATATAATATATATATCGATGGCTGTGTGACTCAAACTCGTATATGAAATTTTAGCGAACATGAGGTAATTATACAAAACTATGTAAAATTTTACGATTTACGTTATGGCAAAAGCATACAGGATGAAACACATTTTTTACGTATATATTTGTTGAAAACTCAAACACATATTTGGTACTGAAACATTATTGTTATGACACAACCAAGTAAATAATTATACAAGTTTGCTGCAACACGTTTTAACCGCAAACCCAACCTACTACTATAATACTTGTATAAAACTAATGATACGAGTAATAAATGCTCATACGTCAATGATAATGTTATGCAAAGATTAAAACACTCTATACAAATTGATTACATGAAAATAGAAATACACTTATACACCCTTCATAGTTTGATATTAATTGATATCTACTTGTATTCATTATTTTAAAAAGTAGTCTCTTGAATTAAGAACAGACGTCAATCGTAAGTCTTGTCATTTGGAGTGGCGGATTTTTTCAAGAAAGAATTGAATGAGTTTCTGGGATAATTTAATTAGTTGCAATGTCAGCAAATTCAGTAGAAGGGCCATACCAGCTTATATTGGACGATAGATCGGGATATTTCACAAAGGGCCACTCTTTAATTGATGAAGATTTTGTGGGAGACGTATTTACAGATTATGTTTTGAATGAGAAAACGGGAATTATGGTTCCCAATATGGAAATTCTTGTTGAGTCTGATAGTGATGACTCCTTGGATCGTTTTATTTCTTCTCATGATGTCGAAGGTATACCAGGGACTGCGTGTCAACATTTAGACGAAGAATCGGGAATTACTTCAAGGAAACGTAAACGCAAAAGGTTAGATGAAAATCAATGGAAACGACAAAAAGTGATTAAAGCAAGAGAGCAAGGAAAACCATATTACAGCATCTTGAGGAAGAAAAATCAAACATCGACAGATTTGGAGCTTCGGAAAGGAAGGAGTTTAAAGAAGGCTTGTACGTCTATAAATTGTTTGAAAAGTACTTCAAAAAACTGTGTCATAATCACAGAAGATGACAGAAAAGACATTTTCAACTCATTTTGGAGCAATATGTCATGGAAACAAAGACAGGTTTATGTGTGTGCACTTGTAACAAAGGAAACTGTTAATGCCCATTCGAAAAAATCACGTAGAGAACGTACATTGAAATATTTTCTAAAAGTTAAGGACCAAAACGTACAAGTATGTAAAACTATGTTCTTGAATACCTTGGACATTGGTGAATGGTGTGTATTAAATTGGGTAAAGAATGCTAATTGCCATGGCATAATAAATAAAACGATTGAAAAAAATAATTCTCGAATGCTGGACACAAAAAAACGTAACCATATTAAAAAGTTTTTAAACAACACACCTAAAATGCCCTCCCATTACTGTCGAAATGACACGACCAAACAATATTTAGAAATGACTTACTCATCAGGTCGAGATGTGTATCGTGCACTTCAAACTTATCTAAAAGACCAGCACGTGCCACGTAAAGAAATACAGAGTTACGAACTCTTCATGAAGCTAATGCACGAGATGAACATTGGGTTATTTAAGCCCCGCAAAGATCAATGTGACTTATTCTATTCATTTAAAAATGACAGTTTGTCACTGGAATCGTATAACTTGCATGTGACTCAAAAGGATAGGGCTCATTTAGAGAAAACTCAAGACAAAGCCCTGGCTATCGAAGGCAAATTAAAAGTTTACACAATGGACGTCCAAGCTGTGCAATTAATTCCTCAATTACCCGCTGGCTCTCTGTATTTCAAACAGAAACTGGCTTGTCATCAATTCACTATATATGAGTTAAGTACTAAAAAAGTATCATGTTATGTGTGGCACGAATGCGATGGAGCTATGGATGGCGAAGTATTTTCTTCCTGTATAATAGATTTTTTGGAAAAAAACTGCTTACATGCGGACGTGCCTATTGTGCTTTATAGCGATGATGTGTTGTGCTCAAAATCGGAACGCCACATTGTCCAATTCATTGTTACATTTTGCCAAATTACATGACATGACAATCTTTCAAAAGTATCTCGTTAAAGGGCATACACAAATGGAAGCGGATTCTGTCCACGCAAACATTGAAAGGCAAAAAAAGAACAAGGAAATCTACGTACCCGCTAACTACGTACAGATTATAAAAGAGTCCAGGAAAAGAGAATCTTATACTGTCAATTACATAGATTATACGTTTTTCAAAAAGTATTCAATCTTGAAGTACTATAAATCTATACGACCGGGCAATCGAACTGGAGACCCGTGTGTAAATGACCTGCGTGCCTTGAAATATACCGGAGAGGGTATGTTATACAAATTATCATTTGACGATGACTGGAAGGCTCTTCCCCGACGCATGATCCCAACCACTGTTTTAGCAGCTAATGATATCCCACGGTTGTATCAAGCACCACTACCTATTACGCGTCGAAAATATAACGACTTGCAATCACTTAAAATGGTGATACAGAAAGATTACCACCCTTTTTTTGACAACCTTTCATATGAATAACTGCTGGCTGACTTAGATGAAAAAAAAAAGATATCCTGCCATATTTAAGTCATTAACGTAAATTTTATTTAAGCTCAATCAATTTGCAAGAAATGGACGATACAAACGACATTTACCATAAAATACACGTCAAAAAGGAAAAAACACTCTATAATCGCTTCGAATAGTGAAAAACATAAATAAAAAAATTAAAGCTCACTTTCAAAGTGGAAACGACTTCGATGGTGTAAGTGTACCTACTTTATATGACAAACTTCCGCTATGCTTTGCATACGAACAAGTATATTTGTTGCACCTTTTTTTAAAGCGTATTTTGTTATGTTACAGTTTCACCATAATTATTATACAAGACATTTTAAAACTTTGTCTTCCGAAATCGATCAAAATGGAGATACTCCAAAATGCTATGTTCGGATGGAGCATCAATTTTTCACATTTACAAAGAACGATAGCAGATAGGTGTACTGTTTGCAATAAATTATACATTTAAATATAAGAAAAGTACTTAGATACTCATTTGAACAATAAAGGTGATTGAACTCGAGCTGCAGAAGAGCGTTTTTTTATATCACCGCAGTATTATTAGTCTGAAGAGAAGACCAGTTTCGTTTTGTTTATCATTATTACATTACCTATATTAATAATTTCAAATTCAAATTCAAATTCAAATTCATGTCTTTATTCGTGACAAAATAAAAAAAAGAACACATACAAAACAAATAAAAAATAAAAAAAACACACTTTGTCACGAAATGGACCTTGCTCAGCATGTTGCTAGCTTTACAGCCAGCGCTGGTCTTCCGCAGGACCCATTCGGTGAGAGCACGGTGGGCAACAACGACAGATGCACAAATGACAAGGACAAACAAATAATATAACCAAAAATACTAAACTACATACATAGTAATCAAAATAGATAAAAAGGAAAGAATGAACAATTTTAAAATACAAACATCTAAACGTTGCATCCCGCACTACGTGTGTATGGGCCTTTACGGTAACAGTGAACGCAGCCCATACACAACCGGTAACTACTAGCGCCAGCGGGATCACAACGAAACAGAACAGAAAACAAACTATAAACAAACCAAACACTAAACATCAAATAAAACCACATGGGATTAAGGCTACAAAACTAGTTAACAATCTATGACTAATTAGCACAACAAATATTAAATTAAACTAAATTATGGTGACCTACAAACGTATGGCAATGCATGGAAATAAATATGGAGCATAACCAACGGGTGAGGAAGTGTTAAACGCAACTGGTTTCCAGACACATATTCTCCTGTTTTAACTGATGTTCTAATATGAACTTTTTGAGCTTGTTTCTAAATATTTTAACGTTTGGCAGGCTTCTAAGTGGAGGCGGGATATTATTCCAGCATTTCGTGGCTGCATAGCGGAAACTTCCTCGGAAAGCGGCAGAAGAATGTCTGGGAGTTATTAAACAAATTACGCGCTGACGGCTTCTATCCCGAGAGGTGTTACTAAAGGAGAGTTTCTCGAAGAGATACGCCGGCGCCTTGTGTGTGTGTGCTTCACTACCCCAAAAAGCAAACAAGCCAGATGAAGCTTACGGCGGTGTTGCATTTTCAAGATATTATGCTTGTTAAGAAATGGGGTGACATGGGCCCTCAACGGAATGCTGAAACAAAAGCGAGCACAGGCATTCTGAACACGCTGGATGAGTTTCTTTGTCTTGGCAAGAAGTCGAGGACCAACAACAGTGTCCATATAATTAAGTCGCGATAAAACTAGTGATTCTACTAACTGTATACGTAGGGTCTCTGTTAAAAATGGTCTAATTTTATACAGTATTTTAAGTTTGTAAAAACAGCTTCTGACAGTATTGGCAATATGCTTTTCATAACGAAGACTACCATCCATCAAAAGACCCAGGTTGTGCGCTTCATATGTCCTCTCAATAGGCTTATTTACAATCATAACGTCATTTGTGAAACTGGTGCTAGCGAGCTGTTGTTTGCTGCCAAAAAGCATATATTTTGTCTTGCTTGGGTTGAGCAGCAAGCAATTATCTGTTGCCCACTTAGATATTCTTGCAAGGTCCGCATTAAGCTTTTCTATGGCGCTGTCAATTTCGGATGGCCTGCATGAGACGTAAACTTGTACATCATCCGCATAGATGTGGTACTTGCAGTGAATGATATGTGACCCTATATCAGCAGAATATAAAATAAAGAGGATGGGGCCAATTACTGATCCTTGAGGGACTCCTCTAGTGAGGCCAGCTTGTTGAGACACCTGCGTAGAGCCATCACTAAGATTAATTTTTACGGATTGCCAACGGTTATTAAGATAACTGTCGAACCATCTATAAAAGAAGATTAATGTTAAGGCAGTCAAATGCGCGGGAAAAGTCAAGGAGTACCAACAATGTGCACATTCCCTTGTCCTGAGTACACAAAATATGGTCTGTGACATCCAGTAAGGCAGTTACTGTACTTCTCCCCTTTCTAAAACCCGATTGTACACTAGGCAGGATGTTGTTCGACTCCAGGTAATGGGTAAGCTGAGAGCCCACAGCCTTTTCAAGTATTTTTGACATACAAGGTAAAATACTTATAGGTCTAAGATCTTTAAGCTCTGACGGGTTAGCAGTTTTAGGCAGAGGGTGCACAACTGCTAACTTCCAGATATCAGGGAATGTTGATGTCAAAATGGAAATATTTATTATGTCAGTAATTATATCAATAGTGTGGGGCAATGTCAACAGAAGCATATTCAAATTAATGCCATCACTGCCCTCGGCATTTGATTTCAAATTGTTTATTATTTTATTAATTTGCATTGAATTAATTGGAACTAATGTAAATATAGAGTCGCTGTGCCTGTGGAACTCAAGGTATGTCAGTTGGGCTATAGAAACTTCTGAACTTCCGGGCAGACTTAGAAAATGATTATTTATTACAGTTGGGTTGTCAAATAATGTAGGCAGTTCACAGTTTTTTTTAGGCAATATAGTAGATTTCAGATTATTCCATAGCGACTTAGGATCATGAATCTTATTGTTTATGTTTAGTTCAAAGTAAGCAGATTTTTCATAGAACATTGCTTTATTGACAGTAGATTTCAAGTCTTTGTAGTATTGTTTTTTACTGTCAGTCTGGTATTTATGAAACTCTGCTGTGGCTTTGTCACGCAAACGCATCATGAGCTTGACTGTGTCCGTGATCCAGGGGTACGAACAACCTTTAACTAATGTAGTTTTTAATGGAGCATGTAAGTCGAATATGCTTATTATGTGTCGGTTGAAGGCTTCGACCATATCATTAACATTACCCAGGTTTGACATCAGGTCCCACCTCACAGACTGCAAGTCCGCATCCAGATAATCGCGTTGAATGTTTTTGATAGGCCTGTAGGTTATTTGAAATGGCTTTGGTTTTTCAAGCTTAATGTTGAAATCGCAAACAACAAGACAGTGCCCATAGAGCGTACCCACATGGTCTACGATTACATTTTTCGCACGTAAATCCGTACAAACTACATCAAGCAGCGTCTGGCTAGTGTTTGTAAAATGAGTGGGTTTTGAAACTAATTGTGTCAATTGAAAACATGTCAAGAAATTATTAAATTTAGTACTTCTAGTGTCATTATTATTTAATAAATTTATATTAAAATCGCCTAATAATATCAAATGGTCATAGTCAGGAATAGAGCCAATAGTGTCAGAGATAGCATCTAAGAACAAATCTAAATCCATCCAGGGTGGACGATACGCCGTTCCGATCGCCAGTTTCTTTCCGTTAAGGGTCAAAGTGACCCACATTTGTTCCACGGATCCATGCAACGGGTCAACGGGGTGAGGCCAAGTGCGAGCGTTGACATGACGTTTAATATAAAAGCCCACACCTCCTCCGCGGGATCTTGTGCCTTTAGGCCTAGGGATATGGCGCAATCTATAGCCAGGTAGTGCAGGCGCCTTCCCCTCCTCCCCAGGTCTTAACCACGACTCGTTGATAGCCAGCACATCGAGATCATGCCGGGAAATAGCCGCTATGAAGTCATCGTGTTTCGTGCCCAGGGAACCTGCATTGAACAAACCTATTCCCACTGACGTATTAATCATCAACAGATAGACACGCTAATAACAAACATATGTGAAAAAAACAAAATATGAAAAAGTATACAAAATAACTGTGGCGGTCACTATGTCGTATTATAGCAGTAGAGAATAAGAAATAAAATAAACCAATACTCGGTAATACATATATTATATTAAGATGTAAATAGTTACTGAATAAAATAAAATAACTTAAATTTTCCATGCCATTGCCATACCATACAAGAAAACCATGAATGCAGACAAGACTCGGCGTGACAACATCAAACAGGGACGGATCCAAAAACCCGTATTATATCGGCGTCCGACCGGATGCTGTACACTTGTTTCCCTTCGCTTTGCCGGGCGTACACCCGTCCCCGCTTCGTCCACGCAAACCTCCACGCCTGCCTCCGACACTCCTCCCGGACACGCTGAAACAGCTGGCGGTTCGTGCGCGAGAGTCGCTCGTTCACATAGACGCGGCTGGGCGCGCCCGGCAAGCCAGCGTCGGCAGAGGTGAAGTTGCGGCGCACTCTGGCAGCCCGCAACAGGTCGTCCCGCAGCTGGCGCCGCGCCAGCCTGACGACTATGCGACGTGGGCGGCTCACGACACCACCGTCGACGCCGCCCGCCGCTCCCCGCTCAGCCGCACCGACACGCTCGGCGAACACCACGTCTCGAGGGTCAAGGGTGACACCCAGTTTGGCAGCGAGGACCGTGACCGTGTGTACCGGGTTTTCCCCTTTGGCCTCGGGAACGTGGCCTATATCCAGGTCCGAGAGCAGCGCGTCCTGGTCACGGTCGCTCAGCTCCATCTTGAGGTGAGCTACCGTCTGCTGCAGCTCCTCGACCACACAGCTCTGGGGCGCCGACTCCGCCTCCCTCTTTTCTACCGCCTCAAGCCGCCGCTCGATGTCGTCCATGCGGCCCGACAGGTTTCTCAACGAGGCCCGTATCTCTTCGCGGAACTCGCGCTGCTCGAACATGTACTCATCAAGATCTCGACGCAGCCCAGTAACCTGGGTGTCCCTTTCCAGTATGGGCGCAGGGCTAGCGGACGACGGTCCCGGTATCATCGTCGACGGGGCCTGCAACTCGCCGGAACCTTTTAACGGGGTCCCACTACCACCAGTCATCCCCCGCTTCGCTTCGCATTCAGGGCAAGCCCATTCCCTTGGGATTGCCACACTGTCGGAAGCTGCAACTCCCACGCAGACCCTATGGTACACTCCACGACATACTACGCATGTGGCGGCACCTTTTGGCGATAAGAACTTTTTACAAGCTACGCACTTGGTCATCGTAGGCTTATCAACGAAAAGTTGTTTTTCTTAGAGATCGCTATTTAGCGGTAAGAACGCCTGTTGTAAACCAATAGCACCCTATAGTTTAAATGTACTGTTCAGTGTTTTTGTTTTTCTTGGTGTTCAATAAAGAGTATTTGTATTGTATTGTATTGTATTGTCTGAATAGTTCTCGTGCACTTTATTGTGATCGCAGCTTAGCTTTCGTGTTTGCGATTTGCTTTCTTTTATTTAATGTAAGCGTTTTGCAACTACCCACATATACAAAAGACAATCCGATTGCACACAATGTAAACACTATAAAAACGTTCGAACACAGACGCACAATAGGCAGCGAACACTCTCACAGGGTAGTTGGACCCAGACACACACACTGATAACTACAATACGAGGAAGTTAACAGATTTACAATAAACAGATAACGAGTTAGCGCGAGCGTGCACCGTGTGAGTTACCGACCGTGACGTCACTCAATTTAATAAATGAACCTTACAAATTAATGTTTTATTTATCAAACGCTGAACATTATGGTAAAAGGTATCAAATTTATGCTGTCAGTTGTCGTTTATTTCAACAATATAAGTAAATCGAGCCCTTGGCAGAAACACGTATAACATCTTATAGTGCCATACCTGTATAACTCAAACTCGTATAGACACATTTTCGTCTCACACGAAAAGCGTATTTAAAATTTAGCTATTATTGATCTGAATTATTTTATAATGACAAATTAGCTGTCTTAATATTAAAAAAAATTAAACATGTTCATTACAATGAACACGAAAAAAACGTATTTACGTGTTTCCCTAAAGTGGTCATTTCTAATATACGAGTTTGAGTCACACAGCCATCGATATGCTACATCATTACACTCAGTGAGTATTTAATGATTGCTGAAATAATAAAACCCTGGTTGTGATTTACCCATAATTATAT
Organism: Acleris cristana; assembly: GCA_948252455.1. Lineage (NCBI taxonomy): Eukaryota > Metazoa > Arthropoda > Insecta > Lepidoptera > Tortricidae > Acleris > Acleris cristana. The sequence goes on along the minus strand of OX411772.1, from coordinate 25,258,011 downwards.
TGATGCGATTGTGCCAAGCTTCTGCATAATTTTGCGTTCTAGGGTTACCGGCATTGTGAATATCCAAAATACTCCAAAACCCAGATGGGAAATGTGCTCGCTTGTTTTTAGTACCATGTAATTTTCATTAAACCATTCGGCTTTTGGCACGCTTTCAGGTACCTAATAGTGCTCCCACACTGGCTGTTATAAATGTTATATAACGTTATAAAACATTTGTATTATAACATTTTATCACAAATTATAACAAGAGTTATACATTGTTATCATGTTATATATGGTTTAAGAACTTTATTCTCATAAAGAATTTACAAAATTCACTTACATGAGAATGATGTTACACTGTATAATTTATTTAGAATAAGCGCACAGGCTGTGCTTATTAAGAAAAAGTCATAATCACAATTATCACATTATCACATCGCAACACAACACTATTTATATCACGATTTCAAATTCGTATAAAGAATTACTTATATACCTCCTGTTCTCCTGTACTATATTTTAAACATGGCAAGTATTACTTGGTTATTGCAATCTATTATTGAAAGTTATTTTAAAATTAAGCAAACTAAACTGTGAGAATTAGTAGAGGTGGGTAGGAAGTTACTTGCAACGTTGACAGAGGTGCAGGCGATAGCAAATATGCAGTTCAAGATTCACAAACACTGGAGGGTCATGGATGCGGTATAATTAAAATTGTTATTGACAGGTTATACTATGTTAGTAATTTTATGATAATTCAAGACTCAGTGTTTTTTGTGTTAATAAATTATTATTAATAATAGGTATATAATTATTATTGTTCAGAATATTTATATTTGCATAAATATTCAATTAGTTATTAAATTATTATAATAAATTTACATTATTCTAGTTAAGTAATTTAATATTTTTATATAATCTGTTATTGTTTTTTTAAAATTACTTTTTTTATTTTATTTTATTGTTGTTTTTACTTATTTAAAATTGATGATAATTTTTAACATAACATTCACCGTTTAATTAGATGTAGACATGCTTTATAATAACTAATCTAGTTACGATATTTTAAATAAGTGGAGTTTGAGAAGCTTTTTGAATCTAATCATAGACTTTGATGCTTTTATATCTTTAGGTAGCTTATTGTATAATTGAGCACCTTCATAAATAATACTTCTTTTCCCGTATAGTCCGAACAACGAAGACCAAATACTGCCTCTCGGGGGAAATAATTCGTGGAAACCGGGCGAGAGCGGACTGAGCATTGAGGCTCTCAATACCTCTTTTCGGCACGCAAGGTACATACACTCTTTCCTTCTATCTCGATATAGTTCTGTGGGTGGTACTACCAATTGAGCTACAGGTACCTAATGCTATTTACCCATGGTCCTACTGATAGGACCACGGACATAAATAATTGCCCGTGGAACTACCAGTAGGACTACGCGCGCAGTAGGACCACGGGTAAAGAATGCGCGCGCTTTTGCGATGTTTTCCTTTTTTAACCGACTTCAAAATAGGAGGAGGTTCTCAATTCAAATGTATGTTTTTTTTTTTTAATGTTTGTTACCTCAGAACTTTCGACTGGGTGAACAGATTTTGAAATTTCTTTTTTTGGTTTATAGCTGGTGCTTCTCATTTGGTCCCATTCTTATCAAAATGAAGATTTGATGATGGAGTCTATGAGGAATCGACGGAACTCTTCAAAATTTATAGGCACACCTATAGCGATTTTGGTATTTTTCATTGTAACTCGTGTATTTGTTCTTGGAAAACACTATTTGGTAAAGTGGAACTGATGATGAAAACCACAGATGGCCACCGGAACTCCTAAACGGTATATATTTCAAGGGTGGCGACAAGATATTTCGATTAAGATAGTTGAGCGACTATGACGAAGGATATGAATGTTTAAATACCTATATGACTATTACTTTCCCACGGCGTTGCTTGCGGCGAAATTGAATTTCAATGTTCAATTTTTTTTTATTAATTCTTATTAATTAAATTGGTACTACATAACAGCATAATTATGATCACTAAAAAGTATAAAATAAAATAAAAGTTTAAAAAAACAAAAAACCGCCTTCAAAAAGCAAAAAATAACTTCATTTAAAATGGTAGGTAAGGTCAGTCCAACTGAAGTCGGCGTCCAACAATATTTTAACCTAAAGCAGACTTCAGTTGGACTGACCTATTACCTACCATTTTAAATGAAGTAATTTTTTGCTTTTTGAAGGCGGTTTTTTGTTTTTTTTTTAACTTTTATTTTTTGTTGTTGATATAGACTGGCCTAAAACTTCAGTGCGGCCGCTGCCGTTGCGAGTTAGTTACTTAAATCGAGCGACGAATTAGCTGTACAAGTAGGTACACAATGCCAACCTAGTACATTTACTAACCTAATAATTACATATAATAGGCACAGAATCATATAAAACCGTTTTCAAAATGTTATTCGGTAATACCCCAATGTATAACTTTTGATTAAATTATGTCGTAAATAGTGATTACATTCGTAGTTGCTTATTTTCATAATAAGCCGCCGTCTTCACGTTAACCTGACGTTTATTGAGAGTAGGTACACTTATATTTATATGATACCTAATTACCACTCCATAAATGTTTTTGCCGACACGTTCGATTGATCGATGATATACTTTTCCTCAATCCTGAAAACCATTGAAAATAAATTAAAGAATAAAATCGACCAATTTGAATACAATATATCGGTATCCACGTCGCCTACTGAATAAACGAAACATTCGTTAATAGCGGAATTCACTTTAGTTATTGCTAGCTAGTAAACAAATGTTTTTTTTTAACCCCATGCAATGACGTGTTCAACGCTACTTTAACTTGTAGGTGAATCAAAAAAACAAACTCTGAGAATTAACAAAGTGTGTCAGCCGAACCAACAACTTATGTGAGCCACTGAGCAGTTACAGTCATGCACGAAAGTGATCCATGATCAGCAGCCTACCACCAGAAACATTATGCGTCCGCAGGTGGTAGCCTCGTTCGCTTACTGAACTGAACGGGGGCCGGAGATACTACTCTTGACGGTAGCGTAGGCAAACGATTTTCAAAACTGCCAAAATATATGGAATTGACATAAGCGCTCGACGCAACCGTCCGTTCGCCTACGTCAATCCTATACATTTTCGATAACCACTGAAAGTTACAAATAGCATTGAAACCGATTACTTTAATCGTATACATGAATTCGGTCTTATCTTCAAGTTCCACTGTCAAGAGTTAAGTGAACTAAGCACGAAAACCCAAGGCTACTGATTGTCTGACTATGATAGTTTTTGAGTTTGACTGCTTCGTGCCTACCGTGACCATTTAAAAGATTACTACGCCCTTCTCTATCGCAAAGTCAAAATCGATATTGGTTTGATCAAAGTTGTAGACTAAGGGTTGTTTGGTACAATGTATATATTATGATATATCATATTAGCCTAAGCAACGAAGCAAACTCAGGGGAAATAATTCGTGTATAAGCGAATTTTGGCATAGTTGTAGAGGATGGTGTTTTAAACCACATACTAAAAGTACTGACGGGTGGGGGTGGAGCTAACGGGTGGGGGGGTGTAAAGGTCCCATTTTTTTGTTTTCGTAAATAACTCATAAACGGTGGCTCATAGCAAAAAGTTTTCCATTACATGATTAATTTGCATAAAATTATCTACAAAAAAAATCAGTCATTTTTTCTCTGGGATCAATATTTAATGAGATATGGAGGGAAGAATGATCCCCGAATGGTCATAATCGGGTTTCCATTGAAAGTCGGCTCTTACATCAAATGGGCTCGGGTTTTTTTTGTGAGTACCTCTTATAGTGAAGAATATTTTTGCTGAGTGTCAACATCTTAATTATGACAGTTCTCGACTTATGAATTATTAAAGTTTTTTTTTTAATTTTCTGTTTTCGTGATGTATTCAAGCGATTTCGTTCAAATTTTGAAATGATGTTCTTTTAATAGATTTGCATCGCCTCCCAAAAAACAAATACTAGTTATCACTATCACTACATAGTATAAAACAAAGTCGCTTCCCGCTGTCTGTCTGTCTGTCTGTCCCTATGTATGCTTAGATCTTTAAAACTACGCAACGGATTTTGATGCGGTTTTTTTTAATAGATAGAGTGATTCAAGAGGAAGGTTTATAGTTACATTTTAATCTAATTAAGTATTATTATAGTTGAGAAAACTCAATGTTTTCTTACCAAGTCGTCAAAAAATTTTCGGGCGCTTACATAGCTTACGCTGGCTAAACCTTAAGAGATATATCAAAATAATGTACTGAAAAATTGTAGGTCTTTAAAAAACCTAGAGAAAAGTCCGCGATGGCATATGTCTAACTCCTAAGGTTAACTCACAGTAACCATATTTATCTTTAAAAAATTATTAAAAAATCTTAGGTTATTTGCGAAGCTATTTTCTCCGATTCCGATTTATTCTTATCCAAATAAATACGTTAGTTATCTTGGGTATTTAATGCAGATAAAAATGGTCCTGTACACTATATTAATTAAATAAATACTTTAGAAGATATGGCAGATTCAAAATTACGCGCAACCCAAATCTAAATTATCGAAACGGTTGGCCGGGCGCCCGGGCCGCTGCAGCGCTGGCTGCCGCCGTGCCGCGCTTCGCCCTAAAGTAAGAAATTTTTTGATGCGATCAAAATCAGACCTCCACCGGTGCTCTCCTGTTACCTACCTACTTTATTCAGATTATTAAATTCGGGAAATGGGTAGGTAGTTAGATTGAGTTTAGGTTTTGATTAAAAGTTATTTTTATGTTGTTTTTCCTTTTAAGGGTTCCGTACCCAAAGGGTAAAAACGGGACCCTAGGCTATTACTAAGAATTCCCTGTCCGTCTGTCTGTCTATCCATCTGCCTGTCTGTCACCAGGCCGTGAACCGAACCGTGAACCGTGGTAGTTAGACAGTTGAAATTTTCACAGATGATGTAGTTCTGCTGCCGCTATAACAAAAAATACTAAAAACAGAATAAAATTGATATTTAAGGGGGGCTCTCATACAACAAACGTGATTTTTGGCATTTTTTGCTCGATATTAATAACGGCATCAGGTACGCTTGAAATGTTCTCAAAATATTAAGTTGTATATTCACTTTAAAAATAAATAATTAAATAAAAATAAAATAAATATTTAAGGACCGTACAACAAACAATTTATAGACAATGGTACGGACTTCATGTGCAAGTCCAAGTCGCACTCGGCCGGTTTTTTTTTAATACATAGTGTGTAGGTAAATAAATGTATAGGTAAATGAATTAATATAGGTATAGGTAATTAAATTATTATTTGTACATTTTACTCTTATGCTTTTGGCATAGCCTGGCTGGCGAAAGTTATTTTTCCCAAAGTGTTTTTTTTTAAATATTAGGTTATCAACGAGGGGTAGTGTTTTTTATTTAATTTTGTGGATTTAAGGGATATACCTATCTCCATTTTTCTTATTTTAATATTGTGTTGTAAAGGTGCAAGTAACATCTTTAAAAAGTTGATAATAAAGTGCACAATACTGACTGGATGTGCGGCTGGAGAACTCGTTTGGTTTCCCCGGATTCCATTACTTAATACCAACGGATCTACCTTTCCAGTTTAAACGCCTGCAATTTCCTGTAAACTTATCGTTTTCAACGATAATTAACAAGTCACAAGGTCAAACCTTCGAAGTTGCGGCCTTAGACCTGGGTAGTGATTCTCTCAAAAGCATAGGTGAGCGAATGCAGGAGTGAATGTCGAAGCGGCGAGTTTAAGTAACAGAGCAAAGCGAGCAAAACACATTTTAGCGCGTGGATTCTCAATTAGGCAGCCTTATACGTTCGAGAAGCCATGCTGCCAAATTGAATACACTCGCTGAAATGTGTTTTGTTCTCTTTGACAGGACTACTTAAACTCGCCGCTTGGACATTCACTCCTGCGTTCGCTCACCTTTGCTTTTGAAAGAATCACTACCCTGAGCGTCGAGTGTTTTTCCCATGGACAGCTGGCAGCTGCTGTGTGAAGCACTTTCGCGCGTCAATTCCAGGCAAAAAAAAATGTACTTATTGTGCAATGAAAAGTCAACTGTAAACATTGTATATAAAGAGATATTCTGGGATAACTGGCAGTAATGATTTGAATTGAATTTTGAATCTAATGGCATGAAAAACTCAATTTCGCTAAAAGTGTCAGATACGACGTCTTCGAAAATCGACGTAAAACAACATCTATGCAAATGCACCTCTAAAAATTCTTTCACCATTTAAAAAGTATATATTCCAGATGAACTTGGGTTATTTTAACACATATTAACCGAAGCGAAGCGAGGGCGGGTCGCTAGTAATATAAAAAAAGAAAATGAAGACCAAATAAAAAATAAACATTCATTTTTATGTGGTTGTGAAATAGTGACACCTCTAGATTTTTTTCCCAGAATAGACCATACATTGGCCTACTACTTGCCAAAATAACAAAATTATCCAGGAGGTACTTCCTATCAAAAACTTGAAAAAAAAACCGCCGAAAAAAGAAAACTGAAGAGCAAAAAATAAAACACAGCCTTTTAAGTCTAACTAACCTCCTACACTGATGTTAATACCTTAATAAATAATTTTGAGTCGGCGCGGCGCCAAATAAACAAACAAGCAAATTAACTATTTCGTAAAGTAAAATGATGTATGTGTGTGATGGTATGTGCTACCTCCTGAGTGGTTTGAAGTCGGTGCCTGCCATGCTTGTTTGTTTGTTTGGCGCCGACTCAAAATTATTTATTACTAGCGACCCGCCCTCGCTTCGCTTCGGTTAATATGAGTTAAAATAACCCAAGTTCATCTGGAATATATACCTACTTTTTAAATGGTGAAAGAATTTTTAGAGAGGTGGGTTTTCAAAGATTCAATTCAATTTGGCAGCATGGCTTCTTGAACGTTTAAGGCTGCCTAATCGAGAATGCACGCGCTAAAATGTGTTTTGCTCGCTCTGACGGGACTACCTTAACTCGCCGCTTGGACATTCACTCCTGCATTCGCTCACCTTTGCTTTTGAGAGAATCACTACCCAGGTCTAAGGCCGCAACGCTTTGACCTTGTGACTTGTTAATTGTCGTTGAAAACGATAAGTTTACAGGAAATTGCAGGTGTTTAAATTGGAAAGGTAGATCCGTTGGAATTAATGGAATCCGGGGAAACAAAACAACTTCTCCAGCCGCACATCCAGTCAGTATTGTGCACTTTATTATCAACTTTTTAACGATGTTACTTGCACCTTTACAACACGATATTAAAATAAGAAAAATGGAGATTTATCCCTTAAATCCACAAAATTAAATAAAAAACACTACCTCTCGTTGATAACCTAATATTAAAAAAAAAACACTTTGGGAAAAAAACTTACGCCAGCCAGGCTATGCCAAAAGCATAAGAGTAAAATTTACAAATAATAATTGATTTACCTATACCTATATTAATTCATTTACCTATAAATTTATTTACCTACACACTATGAAAAACCGGCCAAGTGCGACTTGCGCACGAAGCCCGTACCATTATCAAAAAAAAACATGTTTGTTGTACGGCCCCCTTAAATATTTATTTTATTTTTATTTAATTTACTTAATTATTTATTTTTTAAAGTGAATATACTACTTAATATTTTGAGAATATTTCAAGCGTCTACCTGTTGCCGTTACTAATATCGAGCAAGAAATGCCAAAAAAATCACGTTTGTTGTATGAGAGCCCCCCTTAAATATTTATTTTATTCTGTTTTTAGTATTTTGTTGTTATAGCGGCAGCAGAAATACATCATCTGTGAAAATTTCAACTTACTACCACGGTTCACGGTTCGGTTCACGGCCTGGTGACAGACAGGCAGATGGATAATTGGATAGACAGACAGACGGACAGTGGATTCTTAGTAATAGCCTAGGGTCCCGTTTTTACCATTTGGGTACGGAACCCTTAAAAGGAAAAACAACATAAAAATAACTTTTAATCAAAACCTAAACTCAATCTAACTACCTACCGATTTCCCGAATTTAATAATATGAATAAAGTAACAGGAGGGCTCCGGTACAGGCATGATCGCTTCAAAAAAATTCTTACTTTAGGCACACCTCGGACAATGGCGATAAAATGTATGAAACAAATGCGTTGCTACGCACACAGTCTAAGCTCGTGTACGTGAACGCGTACCATGCTTGTGTGAGTGAGATAAGACATGCTAGGGTTGCCGCCATTTAGTGCGTTCGCGAATCGGGAACGCAATATGAGATGACCTTGTAATAGCGGCGTCGAATTATTTTGTATACTTGTAATTGCCTTGATTCATCCAATGGGAATCTATAGAACTTTCTTTTAGTTTTGTCGTTTATAGAGCTTAAACAACCGGACACAGCACAACACACGCCCATTACAAAAGAATTTGAAAATATTTGTTTGATATTTATAGTAGATTGTTCAACAAGAGACTAAAAAAGCAATTATGGTTGTTTAGTCTCGCGTTAAACAGTCTACTTTTCACTTTGAATGCGAGGAAAACAAACAACGTTACAATATTTAGAAAATAATTATGTATCCAAGTTTCTGTAAAATTTGCTTCGCGGTTGTTTCTTTAATCATTGCGGTAAGTGACACTTTACAAAGTGACACAAATGCTTGCATATTTAGCTAACAGATATACATTTGAAAACTATTTGTACTATGCCTAATAAGATAAAATTATCTTAATAATATTAAGTTCCGCAAAAATATTTAAAAAATAACGATTTAATTTCGTTTAAATATATTTAAATAGATTCATATTTGTAATCATTAATCGTGTTTCACGAAATTAAATCGTTATTTTTTAAATATTTTTGCGCAGTTGTCATTTTGAGGTTATTTCCACAGCCTAAAAATAGAGATTAATACGGAGTTTTAGGCCCGATGTGCAGAGACTAAAGTAACATTTTAAGAGCATGAGAAGTGAAAAATATTTTACGTGGCTCTGCGCACCGCGTCGTCGCGTCCTTGCCATCCGGTAACTGTGAGGTAACCGAGAGCGGGTGGGCGGCACTTTTGACGGGAGGGAGAGAGTGACCATACTGTACGCTAGTACTCTTTATTATACTGTGCTTTAGGGCGAAGCGCGGCACAGCAGCCAGCGCTGCAGCGGCGCCCGGGCGCCCGGCCAACCGTTTCGATAATTTAGATTTGGGTTGCGCGTAATTTTGAATCTACCATATCTTCTAAAGTATTTATTTAATTAATATAGTGTAAAGGACCATTTTTATCTGCATTAAATACCCAAGATAACTAACGTATTCATTTGGATAAGGATAAATCGGAATCGGAGAATATAGCTTCGCAAATAACCTAAGATTTTTTAATAAATTTTTAAAGATAAAAATGGTTACTGTGAGTTAACCTTAGGAGTTAGACATATACCATCGCGGACTTTTCTCTAGATTTTTTGAAGACCTACAATTCTTCAGTACATTATTTTGATAATATCTCTTAAGGTTTAGCCAGCGTAAGCTATGTAAGCGCCCGAAAATTGATTTTTTGACGACTTGGTAAGAAAACATTGAGTTTTCTCAACTATAATAATACTTAATTAGATTAAAATGTAACTATAAACCTTCCTCTTGAATCACTCTATCTATTAAAAAAAACCGCATCAAAATCCGTTGCGTAGTTTTAAAGATCTAAGCATACATAGGGACAGACAGACAGACAGCGGGAAGCGACTTTGTTTTATACTATGTAGTGATGATGATGAAGGTATTAACATCAGTGTAGGAGGTTAGTTAGACTTAAAAGGCTCTGTTTTATTTTTTGGTTTTCAGTTTTCTTTTTTCGGTGGTTTAACTTTTTTGTTAAAAAGATTTAATTTTTCACTTTTCAGTTTCTTTCTCTGTTAATAGATACTTATTCTTTGATCACTTACTTTAACTATTCATTGTTTCACTACAAAACACAACCGTATATACAATTCGTTGCATAGACGAGTCTCGTGAAGTTGCTACCTATGGGAAGAAACCTCCCGATAATGTTGTTCCAAAAGATGTGAACAACTGTGGTGGTATTTTGTCTAAGCTAAAATTAGCTACCGAATCCCGTGTCATGCTTAGAAGTAACATAAATCACCTATAAAATATTCCTGTGGGCCTCGTCAATGGTGTTTTTTTTTTCTTAATTAGTGGCTTTCACTCCTTGTTTTAACAAGGTGTATTTCGCCAGTATCGAGTTTTAGACAATCGCCATGGACTTATTAGAGAAACAAGTCTATTGATATCACACGCGAGGACAATTGTTCGGTTAAAGAGATTTACTCTGGTGGACTAAACAGAAGCACATGGGGTTAGCTACAACAACAACATGGGAACAACACTTGATAAAGCTGTAATCGACCTCGGAAAGAAACTTTTTGCCAAGGGGCAGGTTTATGTTGCATTTAGTATAGTTAAACTACTTGAAGGTATTGCTTTATCTGACTTAGAGCGAAATAAAGTAGGTATTACAAAAGCCACACGATGAAAGAGCTTTAGCAGAAATGCAGAAACTGAGAGGTTTACACACTACACACAATTAAGTCGCAATAGGTTTGTTACACTCTGATTAATAATTTAAAAACCTTAGTTTCCAAACAAATAAGGGCTTCCCTCAACAGCCTTCCAACTCCATCATCAGACCCTCGATGGTAGTCATAATCCGTGCATCATACTTAAGTTAGGTCAGTATAAAGTTCTCATTAAGATGCATGAATAAGAGAAATCACGAGGTAGCTGCTGTAATCCGTTGAAGAGTTCCCTCATCTGTCTTCCGTCTCAGTTATCAGATCAACATCAAGTCTCCGTCATGTTGTAGTGTCATTAGAATTACATATGTGTGCTAAGTTTGAACATAATCGGTTCACAGATAAAAATTCATGGGGTCAACTAACAATCCCTATATTTCTACCATTGACGGAGGGGGGGGGGAGTTCCAAATTAAATGGAAGCAATTTCAAAGTATACCCTTATACCTTAGTTTCCGAACAAATAAGGGCTTCCCTCGACAGCCTTTCAACTCCATCATCAAACCCCATCATCAGACCCTCGATGGTAATCATAATCCGTTCATCATACATAAGTTAGGTATAAAGTTCTCATTAAGATGCATGAATAAGAGAAATCACGAGGTAGCTGCTGTAATCCGTTGAAGAGTTCCCTCATCTGTCTTCCGTCTCAGTTATCAGATCAACATCAAGTCTCCGTCAAGCTGTAGTGTCATTAGAATTACATATGTGTGCTAAGTTTGAAAATAATCGGTTCACAGATAAAAATTCATGGGGTCAATTAACAATCTCTATATTTCTACCATTGACGGAGCGGGGGGGGGGTTCCAAATTAAATAGGAGCAATTTCAAAGTATACCCTATCCAATAAAAAAAGAATTATTGAAATCAGACAACTCAGTAAAAAGTTATGCGTGATCATACATAGTAGCCATAGTAGCCATTTGTGGTCTTCATCATCAGTTCCACTTCACCAAATGATACTTTCTGAATGATAATGCTGGATTTGTTACTAAAAATACTAAAATCGCTATATGTATGCATTTAATATTTGAAGAGTTCCCTCAATTCCTCACGGATCCTATCTTTTTTGTAGAGAATTTTATGCAGATTAATTATGTAATGGAACATTTTTTGCTATGGGCCACCGTTTAAGAGTTATTAAAGAAAAACTAAAAAAGGGACCTTTACACCCCCCCTACCCGTTAGCTTCACCCCCATCCATCAGTACTTTTAGTATGTGGTTAAAAACATCATCCCCTACAACTATGCCAAAATTCGCTTATACACGAGTTTATTGAATGCAGAAAAAATTATGCATCTTTTTTATTTGGTCTTTAATTTCTTTTTTTTATATGATAATTAGTAATTGTTTCTTGGGAGGCGATGCAAATCTATTAAAAGAACATCATTTCAAAATTTGAACCAAATCGCTTGAATACGTCCCGAAAAACAGAAATTAAAAAAAAAACTAAAAAATCATAAGTCGAGAACTGTCACAATTAAGATGTTGATACTCAGCATAAAATATTCTTCGCTATAAGAGGTACTCACAAAAAAAACCCGAGCCCATTTGATGTAAGGGCCGACTTACAATGAAAACCCGATTATGGCCTTTCGGGAATCTTTCTTCCTTCCATATCTCATTAAATATTGATCCCAGAGAAAAAATGTCTAAGTTTTTATGTAGAGAATTTTATGCAGATTAATCATGTAATGGAAACCTTTTTGCTATGGGCTACCGTTTACGAGTTATTTACGAAAAACTAAAAAAAGGGACCTTTACACCCCCCCTCCACCCGTTAGCTCCACCCCCACCCGTCAGTACTTTTAGTATGTGGTTTAAAACACCATTCCCTACAACTATGCCAAAATTCGCTTATACACGAGTTTTTTCCCCCGAGAGGCAGTATTTTGTCTTCGTTGTTCGGACTATAAAGTTAGGTACATACGAATTGTTTTTCTTTCTTTAACTGTATTTGTTTGCTTGTTACGGGTAGGCTTTCACAGCTAAGCACTGAACTGATTTGATTTATTGATTGAAATATGGATATGGATAGATAGGTACTCTCATTACGTATTGTTACAAAACTATTTTAGTACGTAGGTACGTGTCATACATAGACAAAGTACTACAAAAAATAATTATTACGTTAAATAAATGGCTGCAGAGCGTAATAATGGAGCGAGTTGTGGCCAATTTCCGGCGGCGAGCGGGTCGGAACGGCGTCCGCCGCCGGCGCCGCCTCCGGCCGCAACTTCACCAGTGGCTGTGAATTATTATTCTTAACTTTTGTTTGATAATAGTTACATAATGTATGCACAATGTGTGCGCTTATTTTTTTAACAGCTAGTTCAACACTGGGATTAAGAAGGTAGAAATTCTCTATGCTTTATGGATTCCATGCCAAATACTTAAAAACAGAACCTTCATAAAATTACTCTGTTGACCGTCGTTGTCTGTTTGCAGGACTCTTCAATACAGACACGTCAGAATCTCACAGTATAAAAACCTAAAAATCTGTCCTCAGTATTGAAATCGTCGGTTCTGGGCTGACACTCATGAGTGGGGTCGTCCGTTCAGTAGTGGTCGTCTTAAATTGTTATTGCGAAAATTAAATGTTATGTTAGCACTGGTAGGACACCAGCAACTTCGTAAGCGTAGTGTTAGTTTACTGCTTGCTGGTGCTTCCTTTTCGGGGTTGATTTTCGTTAAATTATTTCTTCAAGTCCCTAGTTTCAGCGATTAGGCTGTGCGAAGTCTATCATTCAGTCAGCCATAGAAGAGTTTAGCTTATATATATACTTAAAAGATTAAATGCCATCAGAATTTAAAAGTAGCTCACTTAAATGATTTTTGACCATAGTTTGTTGTGTTTGTAGTAAAGGCGACGGAACGCTAAATTGAGCATTAAGCTGATCTCCACTGCCCTGTGTATATTAATCCTAAGTAGTTAAGAACTAACATAGTTACGTACTAACAAATATATGGATCCATGTTGTCTGAAATAAACGATTTATTATATTATTATTATTAATCGATATGCCCGATGCCCCAATTATTACATGTAAGTTTCATCGCTCTCGTAAATGTTGAAGTAAGATAAGACGTGATTTGTGGCGGAATTGGGATACACCCATTTTTAACAATGTATGAAAATTTCAAAACCATTTCGAGGAATAGGCTTTTCGAGTCGATCCCAGTAGTTAGATTAAAAAAATATGTCACAATGAATTAATTATATAAAAATTAAGAAATGACCGTCATTTGACCCCTAAATACCCGTCCCAAGTGCGCTGTATCAAGCACTTTTGTGGTTTTACATAAAACATATAAAACCTCTTCAATATTTTATTTTATAAGTACAATTTAGATATCTAGCTGACACCTACGTTTGAAGACAGCTGTTGTCATGTCAAATTTATTTGTTTACAAATTGACTGTAATTCTTATGATTAAATTAATATATTAATGGAACCATTTCTCTTTAGAGTTATGTGTGATAAATGTTAAAAAATTGTGTGGTAAGGTTTTACAAGAGGTTCAAAAAGACGGCATCAACATTTATTGTAGAAACTCATGATTGGAAGTATGGAATCCGCCTTTTCAACAAATTTAATGTGATCGTGTTAAGTAAATCTAGTCTAGAAATAAGGTCAAGTAGGAAGTGTTGTATTAACTGAGGTCTAGGTAATAAGCAATGGTTGAACGCTTATATACTCTAATAATAAATTATATCATATTGCGATTGTTTGTTTACATTATGTTTGAATGACGTTCGTCTATTATGACTTTGAAAACAGATCACAGATAATAAAAAATCGTCTTTTTCTAAATCTTAGACGAAGTATACCCGTCTTTTATTTATAAATATCTACGACATCTTATCGTTACAAAAATTATTTTAAATAACAATAATACATTTAATCATGAAATGCTTCAAATTAGTTTCTTATTAAAGGCTATTTTTTCGAATAAAAATGTTATTTTTTTCCCAATTGCATCGCGTCAAACCATATTGTGGTTTAACGATGCGACAGTGGAATGGTTAATTGTATTTATTGGTGAATAAAAATAAAAAAAGTTTCATAACCCATGTCCTGAACTCCAAATAAATAAGTTAGGGAGCCAGAAAGTATCCTTAAAAAAAGGAACTACATAGCTAGCGCGCTAGATAATTTATTTTCGTGTATTTTTTCTATGCAAGTATATTTATCGTTGTGTAGTGGTAAGTAGGTACTAGATAAAAATTACAAGCCTGCTTAGTTTGGGAGTAGGTCAATTTGTATCAATTTATTTACTACGTATTTATTGGCTCGATGTGCTTCCTGCGGGGTGAAGTAAAACGGGATGAAGGCACGAAGGGCCACGGGCGCCGCGGGGCAATGCGGCGCGTCCTCGACCCCGCGCCAAGGTCGCGTGAAAACCTAGTCGCGAGCTTCGAACAGCATTCGTTACGGTCTCCTTCTATGTTCTTGTAGTGTTTGCCGTGATGGCGGTTCTTGTTACAATAAGAAAATAATAATAATGAAACCTTTTTAGGTTTTACTATTCTTATTATTGTATGTCTTTACCCATCACGGGACTATGGGAGTCTCGGACCTTTGGAAGTCGTACATGGAGCCGAAGCCAGCACGCAAAGGCCAGTTTTAGACAAGTTGCGATTGCCCTGAGTTCAAACTATAGAAGTATGCTCCCACGGACAACCACCGGTTAGTGTAAGACTATTTAAGAAGCATGGAACATTAATAATAGGCTCTATGAATGAACTGATATGTATTGATAACTAATGCTCCCAAGTACCTAATACAAATGTTTTTTTCTGCTTAATAATGATGTTGCTAATGAACTTAATATCAAATATACGTAATATAATGTAAAAAAACCATAGTCTAGCGACCACGTGTTCGGTAAGGTACTACTACAATACTGCCTTTTGTAATAGAAACATGTTTAGAGTAGATATTTTTGAGCGGAATGTTAATAAGATAATATTATTGCTGGTGACTGTAAAGCGGAAGAAACGACCTCGTAAGACAAACTTTACCGAATGCTTGAATTGTTAAAAGAGGCCATTTACGTTGCCACGGTCGCACAGTTAGACGGTCTCACCAACCGTCACAACGGTAGTTTTATTAATAGGGACCATACAAGATACGAAGCTCGCCGCCTCACGAACTTGTGTCATATACGACAAGTTGTATCGCGGGAGGGTTGGTCACACAGCCACATCGAGGTCATCTTGCAAGCATCGTTGAAATATTCATCCAACGTTGCAACTCGATCGCCCAGCTTTAACGTGTGGTTTGATGTTTGTGACTGTGACTATTATACTCGTAGTCAGTTCGGAAATGGACGTGCTGTCGAGCGAAAGTGGTAACAATATTTTTTTTCAAAAATGCTCGAAAAAGATGGCTTATCTTTTGAAAAATTAAGACGGAAAGAGCGTCATTTTCTTCCTACGAGTAAAATAAACATATAAAAACCATTCCTGTCCGATGCGAAATTTTATTTCAAAATGCTATTTATTGCATATAACACCTAACTTAATAAAAGATGGATGCAGTGTTGAGCGGCAGAGGGGCGCCGAGGTAACGGTGGCGCCGGGCGGGGTCGTCGTGCACAAAACTATACTTATAATTAAAAAAAAAACTTACGTGGAGATTCTTTTTCAATTTGTCGAAATAAATATAATTATGTTTTACAAATACTCACAATTATGGCTAGTGGATGGTTAGCTCGATCCTCGCAATTGGTAGACGCGTCCGTGTAACTCTTTGCTCTTCCATACGTTCTTGCGGTCTTCAGTGCTCAACACCGTTGGTCTGCGCCAGTTCTTGTTTGCCAAGAAGAGAGGCGTATGTCTACTGCAACCACATCACGATGCATCCCACACTTGCGGCAAGGAAATAATCCCTAAGTTTGCACACCTCGCGGTTGTGGAGATTCTTAGCATTTAAAATGCTACGACCGCCACACGTCCGCCGGATGTACAATCTCATAAAAGATGAGCGTGGGTGCAATATGTGATGTGATTTAAACAGCAGTCGGGGCCGCGGATGGGTAGAAGAAGCGCTCCTTCACTGACTGCTTGAAAACGCCGTTAGCAATACTCAAAGACTGTGAAACATACCAGAATGTTCGTTCACAATACTCAAAGACTGTGAAACATACCAGAATGTTTGTAGGTTTCAATTTCGGAGAGAGATCAGAGAGTCATTGTCTCAGAAAGCTACAAATTCGATAAATTTACAATTTTCCCTCGTTGAACATACATGACCGCACACTTATAAGTATCTACACTGAATTCCATCTTGATGGCAATACTGAACGCTTGTGTGATTTTCAATAGTGCGATAAGATCTTGGGGCTTCGATGCAAACAGTTTGAGGACATCCATGAACAATAAGTGAGAAATTGCTTCAGCTTCTCTACGAAGTGGATAGCCCAACCCGGAATCCTTCAGCAAAGAACTGAGAGGATTCAAGGCTAGGCAAAACCACAAAGGACTCAGATTGTTACCCTGGAAGATGCCTCTTTCAATCTTTATCAAATTAAGCGAATCAGAGGGAACATCTCGACCACTATGTTGACGAAAGACTGTGACCCACTGCCCCATACACACGGATCGGATTAAACAACTCCAAGATCCTTTCGAGTTAGAGTGAGGCACCGAGTCATTTATAAGCCTTCTTGTAGTCAATCCAAGCAGTCGAGAGGGCCACCTTGCTTCGCCTGACTTGCTGGCTGGCTTGACTATGGGGAGGAGCTCCATAGTACCGCAGGACCTAAAATTACATCCTTATTATTATTATTATTATTATTATTAATTTGTATCTTTTCCTCGCATTGTTTGAGAAAAGCATTAGGCCTACTGTCCACGTAGCCGCACGTCAGACGCACGCTTTCGTCATTTACCGCTTGCGTGACGATTGGATGCATCTAGCGTAGAAAAGGACGAAACTGTGTCCACGAAGTGGCAAAGATGTATTTGCGTATCGTCAGACGTTCGTCATGTAGCTCGTGCAGCGGCATGTCAGCACTCAAGCGTACTGCAAGACGCAAACACGTGCTTATTTTGCATAATGCCCCTCTCAGCAGTAATTTTGTTCACATAATTGAACAGTATCCTTGTCTGTATAATAATGTTACAAGAATACTCGAGAAAAGATATAACGGATATCTACAATTAATATTTTTTTCGGTGTATGGATGAGGCCAATCAATGCAATCTACGCCGCCGTCGTCGTCTTCTAATAAAGTTGTATATAATAATCACATCTTCATCATCAGGCGACATTGTCGCAATAAAAACACGGGGTTTCGCAATGCTAATCTTGAAGGAACTAACGTAACTTAACGTTCTGTCGTCTTTTGTAGGTTGCATGCAAGCGTCAAATGACGCCGCCGTCGACAGTAGGCCTTATAGTTATTTGCCTCGGGCGGCGGTAACCGGGATTGCGAGATTCGAATTTTAGCAGGCCTCGCCAAGGCTCGGTCACTATCACTATACGAACGGAATTCGTGTTCGTAATCTGCTCAAAGCTTGGGTTGGAAAAAATATAATCTAAATTATGTTTAAGTTTGTAAGTTAAGTTACGTTAGTTAGTTAGGTAATAAACTCTAAATTACACAAGAATATATAAAAGAAACTAAACTACCTGTGGGCTTAGTATACTACGCGTGAACTAGTGTCACATTATATGTCATACATGAAATAGTGTCGAATAAAAAGTTGCCAGTTAAATAAAAATCAATATAGAATAAGAACACATTATAGCATAGAAGCCGGACTATAAGATGAACTTGGCAACAGCTAGGTATCTTTCTCTACTTATGTAATAAGAGAAAATGAAGCAAATAGTAGTTTTTAATACAGTTGCTCAAAAAGTGGTACTTTTCGTAGCTGTACATCGAGTGGAAAGTTGGTTTTCGCGAACTAGTGCGTTTTACTTTTATTTTTTATATATTCTAAGCCGTGCATCCAACCAAAACTCTAAATAAAGTATCAGGAGCGCAGAGGTAATTAGGAGGCTAGCACGGTGCGGCGCACGCGGGCGGGCTTTTGCGCCCGACACAGCGCGGATGACTGTAGGTTAGGTAGGTACTTCTAATGTTTATGCACTCCTAGTATTTGACGTTATAATTTTTGTATTACTTAATAGTTTTATCAAAATGTAAGTAATTTTGGACAGAGTGTGTGCACACATTAAGCTCACTTCAAAGGTCCGGGGGGAAGAGGAAAGTACACAGATACCCACATACACACATACACACATAGACATATACACAGACACAATTTTTGTCGCCAATGTATTAAAAAAAATCGTTCGTTATACGTGCGGAAATGTCATTCTTCACTCGTCCCGAGTCTTGCCATGAGGCTAGGACTACAAGGTTTTAAGACGTAAAATTTCAATGATACTCGACATGTCCGCGTACGTGTGTATGTACTTATGTATGTATGTAAACACAAACACTTAATCGTATAAAAGACAGAAATTCAAAGACAATATTTACAGAATAAGAATGTACAAATGCGGATTTATGCCTTTAGGATCTCTTCCACTTAACTTTTGGGTGATAATACTGATAATATACGTAACCTAATGAACTAAGGGCCGATTTTTTCAATTGCCAAACAAAAGCATATTAGATCATATGCCTTTGTTGGTTCTTATTTATAATTTTAGGAACACAATTTAGTTCATGCAGTTTACTGGATAGAGGGGCCAACTTAACTTTGCCGATGGAAAACTGTCATCACCACAATCTCGAAAAAATATTATGGTGTATATGGTTTTCGGACTTCTCCCTTTACTTGTGCTATAATACATTGTTTCTTGCCTAATTTCATGATTACAGGCTAGCTTGAAGTATCCTATTGATTCCCTCGCTAGTGTCAAAATATAGGGCATTACCGGACGTATATTTTGATTGCGTTGTCATAGATGTTTGCAAACCTGAGTATTGGATATTTTAATTATTTACAACTTTATACCTCCACGCGTTGCTGAAAAAGACATACATTTAAACAAATAAATAGACAGACAGACAGACAGACAGACAGACAGACAGACAGACAACTTAATTGCTAAAATGAGATCAGCGTCGATAGGTGCATTTATTGTATCGTCATTAACGCAAAGTAAACTGTGCTTGTTGCAGGTAGTCTGCGAATAGAATGTGAGGTGGTGCACACGCGTCCTACGACGGCCATGACGTTCCAGAGATAGTGCCAGGTAATGGGTGTTTTCGTGTCAATCAAATAACTCCTTTACTTTAAATTAAGTAACATAAATATATAGCAGATATTTATATTAAGGCTTAGAATAATAACACGTAAGTACCTATATGGTAGTTTCATACCGCCGATCTGTCAAACGTGAAGCAGAAAATGAATTCTTGTAGGCGTAGCTAATCTTTTCGTACGTATGTACGAAACGCACACACAAGTGCACAAATAATGTTACTATCGTGTCGCATTTCCTCAGAGAAATATAAATATATTGTTAAGTTTCTAAAAACCAACCATTATATTATTATTATTAGTAGCTTCTGCCCAAGACTTCGTCCGCGTCGATTTCGACTATCGTTATTCGTTCTGGAACTTTAAAATTTTCCGGGATAAAAAGTAGCCTATGTTTTAATCCAGTGTATTAGTACATTACTGCCGAGATCGGGAAAATGGCTGTTGCGGGACGAGTAGAGTTAGCGTGGCCGAGACGCAGTCGAGGCCGCGCTATATACGAGTACATCAACCGCCCTTCCCGGCTGAGGCTTGTATGTATAGTGCTTTACTCCAACAATGCGAGAAAAGGAGTCATTTTTTTTGTATGGGGATTAGGCCCCTCGCTACTTGTAGCGTATATTAATAAAACATTATCTCGTTTTTTTCTCTTAACCTTTAGATTACGGAGGATATTTTTGATTTACCTAATCTAACCAGAGGGCTTATTGTTTAACGCACTCGCAATGACGATCGTTTTCATTTTGAAAATCGATGGCTTGTCTGCATACAAAATGAAAACAATTGTTCCACATTGAAGCCGGTTGCGATTGCGAGTGCGTTAGACAATAAGCCCTCAGTTCAGAACAACTCACTTGCCTGTTATTGACATTTTGATATATATTTACTAGGTAGCGAGACTAAGTCTGTCTGTTTGTTGCATTGCACAGTACACTATTTCATCATTAAACGATGGATCCACTGTGGCACTCGGGATATCTCGGTTTCAATCGCAAGGGTCCGTGTTTTCACATAGAGTATATACGATCGTCATTGCGAGTGCTTTAGGCAATAGCCCCTCTGGTCGTGCAAGGTGAAAAAAAACCGATTTACAAAATATTTATTCCCTTCGGATCATCATCCATTTCTAACTTCCTTAGAAGTAGTAGTACTTGGTCTAAAAGTGTCGCAGGTGGCTCGACCTTATTTTGAGGCCGAACCCAAGATAAAAACCACACAATAGTCATAATTTGTGCACAGCAGCCGACAGTGATTCTGCCCACCAAACAGTTGAAACGTACAGTACCCAGCAATAGCCATGTTGGTTGACGGACCGCTGCACAGTATGAGATTTTGCCTTAGTTGCGGACATGAGTTTTTATGATTTCATTTGATGAATATGATTAAATAATACAACTTTGGGGAAGAAACTATATTTCTATTTCGCTTGATTATGAAGTTAATAAGAATCTTTGGAAATCTCTATGGAAACCATAGAACCTCGATATCTCATTTCCAATTCCTTTGTTAGCTATGAGCTTAATAAATTATGTTAACATTTAAAATTGATTATGACCTGTTTTTTAAATAAATAAAAAATATAGATTACAGGCCGCAATAAATGCAAATTAGTCAAATTCCGCATTTTAATTTTTTTAGCCAACTGTACCATATTGGAGCAATATTTTGAAAGTCTAATAATATTATTGTAATGTGAAGTCTTCTCAAAAAAAAAATCGTGCAAAAATAGTGCAGGACTTTCGAGTTACAGATTGGTCAAATTCCCTTGGCTAGGGTTATCACATAAATACTTTGTTAATATTTTTCGAACTTTAGATTTTTTATACTTAGCTAAATAGTATGAGATCTTAAAATGTTGGCAGTCATAAATAAATCACAATAAGCTGATTTGATATTAAAATAATTCTATTTTTTACCGACTTCAAAAAAAAAGAAGCGTGCTTTGTCCATACAATTTTTTTAACGCTGAAGCAGCTGAATTTATTTAAATGAAATTTAGTGTCGAGAATCCATCCAATAGATCCCTGGGAAGGACGTCTCAGAAGGAGGTCAAGTCTCCTTAATGTTAAGTCTCCTTAATAATACTTACTAAATGTATAGAAGGTCGAGCGCCATTCAACATTCAAATGGAGAATAAATAAAACATCAGTTGAGGCCAGAATTGTTGAGGAAAGAAAAAAAAAGATTCAGGCTGAAATTCGAGAAAAGATGGGGTTACTTGTAGATGTTGTTCGACCAAACGCGGGAACTACCAACGATGGTAATACAGCTCGCACAGCATTATCAGACTTACATAGAAAAACGTTTGCGGATATTTTAGAAATAGAACAATGGCTTATTGACGATCTACATACTATATTGGTGGTAATATCGACTACTTTTGAAATTGATGCTGATAAATTTCATTCATTTTGTGCAAATGTTGCTGCGAAATATGCAAAAGAATATAAATGGTGCTATATGTCGGTGACTCTGCACAAAATCTTAAAACATGGGAGTCAAATAATAAAAGCTAGTCCATTTCCTATAGGTATGCTTTCAGAGCAAGCAGGCGAGTCGCGTAACAAGTTTTGGCGCTACGATAGGGAACATCATACGCGCAAATTAAATCGGAAAACTACTATAACAGATCTGTTCCACCGCGCATTGGAGTCTTCCGATCCATATATTTCGCTCAAAACTCACAAAAAAAATAATAAGGCTTTGTTTCTTCCCGAAAAAGCCACGTCTCTGTTAAAACCGTCAATTGAAAATGTAATTTATCATTATAGCAATAATGATACTACATTGCACCCAGACGAAAATAATATTACCTTGTCGGCAGAAAACCCTTTGTTCCACTAGTTAATTAAACAAATTTCGCAGCCTTGCACATCGACATTTACACCCACAGTAAATTCAATATAGCTTATACATACTTACATACACATAAATACATACTTGAATACATCATGACTGTTATGCACTTAACCAACTAACCGGCCGTCAAATTAAGTATATACGAATACGTTCAAAATTTGAACCTTCCTCTTTATAGAGTTTGTTAATATTTATAATAATAAAGTTACAATTAAAAGACACTAATAGCACAGGAAAAAAATATCGAAAATCTGGCTATAATGTTTAACTCTGATGTGACAACCCTATTCCCATAGAAATTTAGTAAATCCTTAGAAATGAAATATCTCCGAAGTCCTGCTATTTGAGCATGTGATTTTTTTTTTGTATTGTTAATCACCATAGTGTGCATTTACCTAAAGCTAAAAACATTGCTCCAACATAAAGACAAAGAAGAAAAAAATGATTTTCTAAAAAACATAAATAACTAAATTACTTCATAGATATAGCACCTACACGTTCTTTCTTTTGCATATAGTTAGATGGTACTATGGCACATTTTGTTGTAAATATTTCACATGGACTTAATGTTTGTTTTAGGAGCGAAAGTTAAAAATCAGTTTTCCACTAAAATCACAAAAACTTAAATTACTCAAAAACTAAGCGAAATAGAAATATAGTTTCTTCCCCAAAGTTGTATTATTTAATCATATTCATCAAATGAAATCATAAAAACACATGTCCGCAACTAAGGCAAAATCTCATACTGTGCGCTGCAGCTATTTCGGACAGTAAATAATATTATCTTCAAAATCGCAAAAAATCGTACTCCACAATTAATGCAATAGTTTTGTGGGGCCGATGATGTCGTTGCATATGCAATTTTCATAAAATATTTCAAATACGGGAAAATTACCATCACATCGCAATTCGAAAATAACGTTTGAGTGAAGTCCATGTTGGCAAATACTGTGCACATATTATAAGGGTAGGTATATACTTCGTTCCGTTTAACGGTAATTTTAAAAGTTGTTTGGGACGAAGTATCAACGATACCCTTAAAAATAAGACTAGAAAAAGTTATACCTTTTAATACATATTTCTATTAATTAACAGTTAATATTGTTATTTTACATAATATAAAGAACTATCGAAGAGCATAGTTTTCTTTTTACTAGTATCACCAAAACGTTCCTCTACATGTATTTAATTTTTGCATAAAACTTTATAATGACAGGAATCAAATGTACAGCAAACGATATCAAAACATTACTTTTTTATTTGTATTTTAATTTCCGGATACATTTTGATATAAGCTTTCGCTCATTTGTTGTAATAATTTGGTTTGTTTTTTGTGTTTATTATGATCAATAAACGTAACCGTTTTAAAGTGGGTCCAAAAAAAAAGATCTCCTTTAACACAATTGATAATAATATTAAACACAGTCCCAAAATTTCCTCGAAAAATAAAAAGAACATTGTCGTCATCATCGTCGACGTTACTCATAATTTTATTAACATTCAAAACAGGTACGATTTATTTTTAAACTGAAATATAGCACTAAATAGAATCACAAATTGAAACGTTATAAATTCAATTTGAATAAAATATACTTTAAATTATAAAATGTTTTATGCATTTCGTTTCGGCAATTTAATCTTGTTTATGAACGTAATTTCTTAAAAAAGTCAAACTATTTGATACACTTTTAAATACGCTGTAAACGCTGCTGTTTGAAAAAGTTTAACTTTTTAATCTATGACATTTAAAAAGTAAAATATACAATAAAAAAATTTGATTGCACGAGTGTTTGGCTGTTTGGAGATATCCCAGTTCAAACATTATTTTAAAAAGTAAAACACCAGGTACGTAGGTAATGAAATTTCATACATTTTTGCGGCCGCTGCCGTTGGTATATAATGTTTTTTTTTTAATTTGCCTGTACCTTGAACTCAGGACTTCGCAGGCTGATTTTACAACAGTAAGCAGTAAGTATGATTTCCGAGCATGTGGGAGAAAAAGCTATTTCCATTCCAAATTTCATCCAATTCCGTGTGCAATGCAGCGTGAAAGAATAACAAACATCCATACATCCATACATACAAACTTTCGCGTTTATAATATTAGTAAGGATTATTACGTTATCATTCTCTCAGTAATATTTATCTAATACCTTTAAACGAGCAATTCTTTTACATATTTATATACGGGTATATAAATTTAACAATTATCCATTTAACAACATTACGAGTCGAAACAAAGTACTTGCAAGTGGTATGTGATTTTTAGGGCTTAAGACATTAACATACCGTAGTTCTAAAATCATGGAGTCGCCCTATTGATTTTGCAATGTTTATTTAATTTATGAAAACTGTTGTGAAGGTATTTATCGCACAAAACATGATTTATCTCTACTATCTGTATACATATACTAGGGACCCAGGGACCCGCCCCGCCCTCCCTTCTCTTCGGTATATGTGAATTTTCTGTAACATAATCAATCACAAAAACTACTGAGCGGATTTTTATGCGGTTGTCATCGTGGTTTATCAGTTAGGTATTTTTTTCACGAATTTACCGTTTATGTACGGAAGGAATTAGTTAAGTATATCTAATAACCTTGAATAAATGTTTAAAAAAAAACAATAAAAGCCCTTCAAAAATTCAATGCCTACGAAGCTAGCGGTCCTGGGTTCAAATCCCGGTAATATAGATTAAAAAAAACTATGCACATTTACTATTTTCGTTATATCTTCATCCATTTGTGTACGTTTTCTCAATCGTTTACGTTCAGTTGCCGTATTAATTACTTCTTTAACGATGCAGAAATCAATGGCTTTTGACTCTTCTTTCAGCATTGAAATCAAATGAAATATTTTTTTATTGACTTGAACTAGTTTATTCATTTTTATATGCAAACCCTCTGCGACGGTGTTTGTACGGTGACGTTGGCCATAACAATAAAGAATGTTCATATTCTTGATGCTATACCATTGTGAACTGACGTATTGGTTGAATAAATCAATATCTTTTATAGAAGGTGCCTTTACCAATACGTTAAACCACGCTTAAGTAATTTGGTGTTATGCCACGTAGTTGCAGCTTTCAAGGGTACTGGAAATATTCAAATCAGATCCACACAGCATGGGCAAAATGAAAAAAGAGCCACTGACCGGAACTGATTCAAAACTCTTTGCAATTGCGTTTATCACTGCCAACTCGAAATCAGTTTTTATAAATTTTTGTTGACAGTTTGGGTTAAACTCTTTTAGCGCGGCCACATACATACGGAATTCTATTCGAAGAACGATACGGAAAAAAATCGAACAAACGTGTGTGGTAGGGTCATAGATTTTGTATGGATTAGCTGCATTCGGAATTCAGAATCAAAATTCCGAAACGGAATTCCGTATGTATGTGGCCGCCCTTATAGTATTTTTTTTTTTGAAACGTGTTGCTGTTTTTTTTGGTAACAGAGAGTAAATAACTGGAACTACTTTGGTGTAATCTGTTGAATAGTCGATGTCAGCATGAAATGGATAAAGTTGCTTAAATGACTTTGGAGCCATTTTAAATGTTAAATCGATAAAAATACGAATCTACACGCTGCAATAAATCATTACATTTCGGACTTTTTGAGAACATAAAAATCATGTTATAACTCTGGAGGAGTTATAATGTCTCCACAATTTTATTTTGGAAGCTAGGACTACTTAGCGATTCTTGCTTTTATTCCGTGCTCTATACAAGGCTTTGAATGAAATGTCGGAAGTTTCGCAGCATATTCTTCAGTCCTTACATTGCGATACAACAACGGTATTGGTCTGTAATCACTTTTTACTATTTATTTTAAGTACCTATGCGTGTCGCTGCTCGATTTCATTTGACATTTGGATACAACAATGACTACTCTCGTTTAAAATATCAGTTCCGTCTGTAGGTATGTAACTTAATAGTTGCATTGCAATTTTTGCTGGTGCATAACCATACCGTATAGCCATTTTTATTGGACCTATTTAAGCAGTATCTATGTCTTGCTCGTTTCAAAATGTTTCCTACGTGAGAACTTTTCACAAAAGTCAGCTCGGTTATCATTGGTAGATGCACTTTATGCTGTCTTCATTTTACACTACATAAAATATTGAATTAAAAGCAACTTGCAAGGATTATAATGTATTGTTATCTCTCTCTCTGGGGTCCGAGGATCGTGGTCAGCATCAGAGTTGCATCTGGAGCGTATGATCTACCTTCACCGGTTTCTGTCCAGTGCGTCTCTTACAACCTTACTTATAGAGAGATACATTTATTTAATATGGTCACCTCACGTCATTATCACAGCATTAATCTATTTCCCCTATTTATAGAGGTTTGAAGTGCAAATTAATAGCGTACTGAGTATTTATCGAATACTACTAGAAATCGCCAGGTTTTCCTGCGGGAATGGAGTGTTAGAATATTAAATTAAAATACAGGAACACAAAATAAACGCTCGTTAAAAATCCAACCGTGAAATTGATACGCTTAAAAAAATCAATCCTGAAATCCGCTGCAACTAAATAAGGCGTTCGCAAAATAATATATCCAATATATAGTACATTACTTAACAAGGGCTGTAAAAGAAAGAAAGCCCGAAATCGCAGGTATTTGAGACCCGAGCCGTAGGCGAGGGTTGTAAATATGCGATAGAGGTCTTTCTTTTTTACTGCCCGTGATGAGTACACAATTTTACGTCTTCACCTGGCCACAATGCGAGTTTTACCGTGCGCGCAGCGTGCGATAAAACTCACATTATGGCCAGGTGTTACGTAAAAAAATTTACTCGCCTAAAAAATGCGACCTTGAAATCCACTGCATGTAATGTATGTAAACAAAATTCAAAATTCAAAATTCAAAATGCAAAATTCAAAATATTTATTCAGTAAATTGGCCACATGAGGGCTCTTTTACACGTCGGTAATATGTAGTGAATTTACTAGCGCTTCGGACAAGACCATCATTGCGGAGAAGAAGCGCCGCAAGAAACTCCAGCAGAAGGTAATTTTTTCCAATCATAAAATACAATAATACTTAAAAGTAACATAAAAAAAAACTAACACAAATAAATCTTTAAAAATGTAAGCTCAATAACATTAAATTAAAAATATTGACTAGGAGAACAACATAACGAGGTCTCTACGTCAGGAACAGTAATTAAAATAACTAAATGGAAAACAGACCGGACCCCACAGACAGCACCCGTTCTCGTGTATGACGCGTATCTCAGCCATCGCCTCCCGCAACCATGTGTTCGGGAAGGTGGCGACCCGATCAACGACGCCGCCGTAAGCAAAGACCTTTGAGTGAGCATGACATGCCTATGCTGCCGGACAATATATCAATATAAAGTAGCTGTCCGGCGATCACAATGTGTTCTCATTTCAAAACTGTCTTGTGCACAAGAACCAATAAAATTACAACAAAATTAAAACACTTTATTGTACAAAAGAAAAGCCAATTAACAATACAATTAATATAAAAATTTGTACAATGGCGAACTTATCCCTTTAAGGGATCTCTTCCAGCTAACCCTTGAGAGATTGAGAAAAGTGAAAGGTTGTGCATCGAGTAAATAAGCAAATGTAAAAATTTATTTAAAAGAACATAACACATTAAACTAATCCAATAAAACCTATATAAATAAAATAAAAATAAAATCACATTCAAATACCTACATAAGTCGATACATAACTATACATTAATATTTAAATAAACATATGTACAAATAAACTACATTTTATGTACCTAGAGGATAGTTGAAGTCATGTAACAAATCGTGTAAGGGTCACAAAAATCTATCTCATAAAATACGATGTAGAAAAGTGCACCAGCAAAAGAGCGTATCTTCATGGCACTTACGTCCTTTTGTTAAATAGCGCAGTTTTTCAGCAATAACTCAAAAACGTTACTTCCGATCAAGTTAAAGATTATTTTCGTTGAAAGTATTTGTTAAGCGATACCTTTGTAATTCTTTCATATTTTTTGGACTTACGGTTTAAAAGATAAAGGGGGGGACACAATTTATGCAACTTTCGGAGCGATTATTACCGAAAATATTCATCTAATCAAACAAACTGCTACGGAACCTTACAGTATTTTTAAAAGAATTGTCGAAATGTGTGCACACGATGATTTATACTGAAGCTGTTTCTTTCCATCTTCTGTATGGAGTGCCCCCTTATTTAACTACCAAACTAAGTACCTAGCGGTTTCTACAAGACACCTATACTTACTTCAAATTTCATCAATGTATCTTTTGTAGCTTTCGAGTAATGTGCCTGAGACATACCGACGGACGGACGGACATGATGAAACTATTTATAAGGGTTCCGTTTTTGCAATTTTGACTCCCACAGGAAGGGTTCTGTACCGCCCGACTTCTAATTAGTAGTGGTTTTTCTTTAGGGTTTGCACTATTATCACACCTTTAGCGCTTGTATGATGAATCGTTTTATTAGTAAACACAAAAAATCTTTTTTCTACTCGCGTAGTGTAAACGGCTAATATTGATATCGTTACCAGTATTAGAATACCACCTATAGCGTAACCGAAGCGGGAAAACAATTCTATAATTAGCGTTGCCATGGTAATAACAGTTCTATAATTATTATTATAGCATTGTTATTACCATGGTTACGGTCATTCCGGATATCAGTCTTGGGGTTTAGTGAACACTAAACTTGACATCCTAATTTGTATAATATTCCGTTAAAAAGATTTTAATACCGATTACAATTACGTATATTAAAAACAAAATTAAATTTTCGAGACTAATTATGCGTAAATTTTTTATTTTATTCAATTACTAAAAATAGATGGTTAATGGATGGTGGTCCATCGATTTGTTATTTGGTTACCATGGTTACGTTCAATATGGATATCAACAAAATGGCGTTTCGTTTGGCATTCTAACTTTTATGATAAATTGTCAGAACTGTTCTCAGTAACTATTATAAAAAACAAAAAGTGGCCAAGTGCGAGTCGGACTCGCCCATGAAGGGTTCCGTGAAAGGTAAATTGCGGTTTACGATTAATGACGTATTAAAAAAAAACTACTTACTAGATCTCGTTCAAACCAATTTTCGGTGGAAGTTTGCATACATCATATATTATTTTTACATTTATCATTCCCTTATTTTAGAAGTTACGGGGGGGGGACACACATTTTTCCACTTTGGAAGCGTCTCTCGCGCAAACTATTCAGTTTAGTTTTTTTTTTATTAGAAACCTCAATATCATTTTTGAAGACCTATCCATAGATACCCCACACGTATGGGTTTGATGAAAAAAAAAATGAGTTTCAGTTCTAAGTATGGGGAACCCCAAAAATTTATTGTTTTTTTTCTATTTTTGTATGAAAATCTTAATGCGGTTCACCGAATGCATCTACTTACAAAGTTTCCATAGTATAGCTCTTATAGTTACGGAAAAAAGTGGCTGTGACATACGGACGGACAGACGGACGGACAGACATGACGAATCTATAAGGGTTCCGTTTTTTGCCATTTGGCTACGGAACCCTAAAAACCGCCTTCAAAAAGGCAAAAAATAACTTCTTTAAAATTGTAGATACCTAATAGGTTAGTCCAACTGATGTCGGCTTTTTTTGTTGAAAATATTGTGGTCGCCGACTTCTACGACGGTCGACGACTAAGAGCTATACTATGGAAACTTTGTAAGTAGATGCATTCGGTGAACCGCATTAAGATTTTCATACAAAAATAGAAAGTTTTTTAAAACATTTATTTTATTTTATACTTTTTAGTGATCATAATAGGTACGCTGTTACTTAGTCCCACTTCTTAGTTGATATGAAACTTTAAGTTAGTTCACGTGCGCCGCAAGCAACGCCGCGGGAAAGTCATAGTCATATTTCAACAAGTAAATATTCTTCGCTGTAGTTGCTCAACTATCTTAATCGAGATATCTTATCGCAACCCTTAAAATAGGTACCGTTGAGGAGTTCCGGTGGCCATTTGTTGTCTTCATCATCAGTTTCACTTCACCAAGTGATACTTTCTAAATGCAAATGCTAGAAATGTTACTAAAAATACTAAAATCGCTATATGTTTGCCTACAATATTTGAGGAGTTCCCTCAATTCCTCACTGATCCCCTCATCAGATTCAGATTTGGTGACAATGGGACCACCTCGGAAGTATACTCTATCAAACCAAAAAAGAATATTTAAAATCGGTCCACAATTGACGGAGTAATCGGTGAACAAACATAAAAAAAAAACATACAGTGGAACGTACAACCTCCTCCTTTTTTGAAGTCGGTTAAAAATTCGCATGAAATTTGGTAAAAATCTAGTAAAAAGTATACGAGAAAAGTAAGCGATTGTTTACTTTTATCATTCTCATTTTAGGCTTGTTGAAAAAGTTATGTACAGTCAACAGCATAAATAAGTGACCATTTATGTTCCTTGTCACTTTAACGTCGTGTTTGAAATGTAATACAAAATTGTGAAACGATTGACATCGACAAGGCACAGACATGATCACTTATTTATGCTGTTGACTGTACCTATGCAACGGTTCATTATTAGCTCTTAAGGTACTCATGCCTGTAATTAGAGCGCTCGCAAGCCCGCGCTCTAACCTCGGCACTCGTACCTTAAGAGGCTTCATTATGTACCAGTTACATAAATAACTATTATAAAAATGTGGCTTTTAGGTATGTAGAGCCCTTTAATTATTATAAGTTTAGATTATCCGCCGTTAGAGCACATTTCCTGTAAAATTAACCGCTTACCGGTTAAGGGTCAAAACATACAAAATCAGGACTGACGCACGATAGACAACGAAGGCTTACTGCCGCGCTCAGAGACGTCAATTAAATTTAATGTTTTTTTAGTGACGTGTTGTCTTATTCTATTGCTGTAGCAAAGAAAGTGACAGCATCAACTTTAATCAAGCATTAAATTAAATCGACGTATCTGAGTGCGGCAGTTAGTAATAGGATCCCGATTGCCACTCTTAGGCATCGAAATATAA
Source organism: Acleris cristana (assembly GCA_948252455.1). Lineage (NCBI taxonomy): Eukaryota > Metazoa > Arthropoda > Insecta > Lepidoptera > Tortricidae > Acleris > Acleris cristana. The sequence goes on along the minus strand of OX411772.1, from coordinate 25,226,353 downwards.
TAAGTACCTATAGAAGGGTAACCTCAAAGTCCTCAAACAAAAACGACTGGCAAATTCGCTCCAAAACACCCACTTTTTGAAATGAAAAGATCTTATGTATCGATAATCAACTTAATAATAGTTGAGTTATAGCTTGAAGTCATTTATGTCAGATATTGATGTAACATAACGTTTGAGTATACAGTAATTTCAGTAAGGTTTTATACCATTTGAAAAACAAAAATCTGCAATTGGTTATTATCAAACCGCGATTAGAATACACTTCGGAAGTACCGTTAGCACAAAAGTACATATAATAAATAAATATAATGAATTATAAGTCAATCTATGATATCATCATAGTTTAACTGCAGACACTTATAGATAAAAGTTTTACAAAGAATTGCTTCATCATAATCATTCAGTGGAAATTTACTACCAGTATCAAAAATAAAATAAATACTTGCCAGAGAAGCATGGAACGGAGTATAACGAATATTAAAAAAAAAACAAAAAATCTGACACAGCATTATTAGATCTCAAACCAAAGCGATAGACGCACTTAGTTACGCAAAAAGACAAAAATGGAAATGGGCAGGACATGTCGCCAGAATGAAAGACAAGAGATGGACGAAAAAAGTAACGACATGGCCGGGGCCACTAGGAAAACGCACGCAGGGTAGACAGTACACGCGGTGGTCAGACGAAATAGTAAAAGTCGCAGGTACAAACTGGACGCAAAAAGCACAAGATAGGACCGACTGGCTTACTCTGGAGGAGGCCTTTATCTGAGAGGGGGTTCTTGCTTAGAACGTTATGTAGTTTTAATTAATAAAATATTAAATTATAAAATATTTAAAAACAGACAATTATGCAAAATAACATGTGAACATAGAAATAATATTTATTAAACGAGACTAGAATTATATAACAAACAACTCTTCCTATTCTTGGTAAATGCTGTGTCATTTGTTTAAGTCATCAAAAATATTTGTCAAATCAATGTCACTATTTTCCACATAATTTTCATGTTACCAAATCGCTGTACGTGCAATTGTACGTGTCGAAAATAAATTTGTATAGTGTATGTATATGAATCGTGGTAAAGTGTTAAACGGTCGGTGCCGAGAAATCATCTTCAATGTATTAACATATTTTAATAATGAAAATGATAGAACGAAGATTCTTCTGAAGTGTTTGATGGTCGTTCTAAGTGTAAACGTAATGTTTTCTGAGGTAACTATCCCAAAGGATACATTACAGGAAATAATTGGATTACTGAATAATAATCGCAAAGTTTAAATCGTGCGGTTGCTGCGACGGGCGTTTGCAAAAAAACAGTAATATCAATAAAAAAAGAAGATAATGTTGCCAGAGAAAGTTCTCGGAAACTGAGCATTCCTAAAAAGGGAAAACGAGGTCCAAAATTTATTTTAGAAAATTTCTACAAATGTGCCTTACGTAATACTTTAACAAATATGTACCGCAAAAAATTGTTCCGACTGTGCAAAAAATATTAAATCAAGCTAAATTAGATATAAACTTTCTTGGCCAAAGAAGCACATTAAAAAATATTATGAAAAAACATTTAGGATTTAGCTTTAAGAGGTGCACACAGAAACGGTTGGTGTTAGTAGAACAACCGCAAATCAAAGCTTGGAGAGCTAGGTATTTAAGAAGAATCCGTGAAAATGATGCCTTAAGTCCCAACAAAAAACTTGTCGTTTATTTGGATGAAACCTGGGTGCATTGTCACTACTCTGTGAATAAATGCTGGCAGTCTACGTCCGAGCATGGCATACGAAAATATGACAGTACTGGGAATAGATGGATTATAATCCACGCAGGTTCTGAACACGGTTTTGTAAGGGGAGCATTAGCTATTTGGATGGCCAATTCAAAGAAAGGGGATTATCATGGCCAAGTAAATACCGAAAAAATTCTTAAATGGATTACTAATAATCTATTACCAAATATATCAAATTCGATTATTGTAATGGACAATGCTTCCTAGCACAGCACACAGGTAAATAAACCCCCCACTTCTAGAGATCGGAAACACGTAATGGTGGATTGGCTCAAAGCACATAATATTGAATTTTCAACCCACTACACAGTTTCCGAATTGTACGAAATTATTCAAAAAAATCGCCCTCCTAAAGAATACCTAATAGATGACCTATTAAAAACACACGGACATGAAGTACTTCGCTTGCCACCGTACAACCGACTTGAATCCAATTGAGTATAATATGGCATTTACCTAGTTAAGCAGAGAGTGGCTCAAAAAAATGTGCAACAGCGTGAAAATGAGATTGAAGCTATAACATTAGAGGCATTAGCTTCTATCACCGAAAATGACTGGAAAAAATGAGGTGGACCGCGTGAAACGTATTGAAAATTACTACTGCCAAAGAGAATGCTTGGAAATTCCTCGTAATGAAGTAGTTGTCACCATAGTAAACTGGTTCTATGCTGTTAGATGTGAACATGCATTTAACACTATTTAGCACACTAATTTATCTATTTTGTTTTCTCTGTACCATGATATGATGATACGGCCAGCACTGAAGACGAATGTGTTAGGAATTAATAATTTTTGATGGTGTTCCTAAATTTAATTTGTATTTTTTTAAAGTCGGTAATATAATTTATGTTTTCTTCCCAAGGTTTATAACTTCTTCGTACAGAAATAAGTATTTTCTAGTTCAATTGTATTCTAATCGCGGTTTGATAATACAAGCTCTCTGACACAAGAATAATGTAATTCAATAATAATAGTAGTTTATGCAACAGTTGTATAAGAGAGGTCAAAAAAGACGAGTGGTGTGTTTACGATGTGAGCCGCAGGCGAACATCGTAAAGCAAGACGCCACGAGTATTTTTTGACTTAGTTATACACCGTTGCATACAATACTTTTTCTACGACTAGGTTTCAAATAAAATGCAAAATTAAATTAACAAAATTTCATTAATATACCTAAGTTAGAATACGAACGAACGAAGCACAGAACAACAAACGAGCGGGAAACATTCGAAAACAACAAAATACCTATGTGTCTATGGTTAACTTTGTTTTTAAATTGATGTGCACTTGCCGGGTTTCATATTTTAAAAAAAAGTTACACCGTCGATTTAACTTGTAAAATAGGGACTAAAAAACACCTAATGATTTGAGAAATGAATTCTTTTACCTGATTTGTCGATTTTAATATAGCTGCATTCCGGTTGGTTGATACCAAATAAAATGTTTTTTTTTTAAAGAGTTAAATTAGTAAAAGAGTTTACATACCAAAAATAACCTAACGTTCCGATTGACAGTCAATGTGTATTGTGATTGGTGGTTTAATTTGGTGAAGTATTTTGATTGGTCAAATTAACCTAGGTGTAAGCTTTGGCAGCTAGGCATATCGTTTTGGCTCAAAAAAGCACAAGTGCTGTTAAGGGGAATAGACTAGATAGACTTTTCTACGGAATGTTCTGCGGACAAATTATCTATATTCTTATATTAGTGTTCGTGACTATATAAATGACAGATAAAAGTACAGGAGTAGGAAAAGTATATTAATATTTTTTTATAGTAGTGTTTTGACAAACTTACTGATTATTCCCCTTGAATCATTCTTATGTTCATAAAGTTGTAAAAGAGTATATTTTTACAGTCAGCATCAAATAGTTTTTAGTATCCACATTGCGAAATATATCACAACACATCTTTACATCCATGGTCTTGAAAAAATTGTCGACATAATGCAACGTCCGAAACGTCGACGAATTACTAACGAAAGGTAATTAAATAAATCATACTTATACGCGATTAAACGCGGTGGTTTTGTTGTGAGAATAGCTTAATTATAAAGATCATCATAGTTAATTAAGTTTTTGCGAGATTAAGATTATACTACCATATCGATCATAAGTTAAGCAGGCTCAGGTACCTAAGAGATGTGTGATAAACCACTCGACGTCTGATAGTCAATGTCATTAAAATATCATTAATATTATTGTGAATAAATGTTGACAACGTACAGTACAATTTGGGACCGCCGTGACTTTTAAAAAATGTATTCCAGTTTTTGTGATGACATAATCCGATACATCAAAATGGACGCTGTAAATCCAATTTTCGCTACGCAATTCGCGACGAACTGCATCCACCTAACCCAGACGGCGTTCTTCATTTTTTGGAAAGCTTTAAAAGATTACCTTGTTGTTTTATTATGAAAACTAACGGTAGTAAAGACACCGTAAAATTTAATTTCCTATTCATTCGAAGTAGTTGCTTGTAATTCATATTTTTCAAAGATATATTGCATAACATCGGCCATGACATTTTAGTATGGGAATATTTAAATTTCAATAACTTACCTACTAATGAAAATAAATATTGCTTTGTTTTGTATCTGTGTGGGTCCTGCACCAATTCATAATGCAACTTGGCATATTTGCAGCGTTATTTAAATCCGGTAATCATTAACATGTATTTTTTCTGCAAACGACTCTTTTCGCAAATAGTTCATAGTCTGCGACGAGTTTCTGTTTGGGATGATATACGTTTGGAAAAAAATATCTGTATAATAAAAACTAGTGGGACACATTCAACAAAACGACATTTGACAAAACGATTTGTTTTGGAATATATTTTGTTTAAAAATGGTAGGCACTCTATCACATTCCTTTTAAGCTTTACTATTAACATGTAAAAAAGATGTAGTGTTTTTTTATAGCCTGGAGCTTTGAGAAAACGGTGTTCGGCTGGCTGCTCTCGTTAGACTTGGATAAAGTTAATAAATATTTGACATATTTAAGAGGTATTTGCTCCATGGTCTTAATACATTATCTTAAACATAGTCATAGGAGGTTGTTAAACAAGAATAGACAATGCGCAACGAGTTTCACTGTCGCATTGCTACCATTCATAGTAGGTATACCTACCGCTGAAATGTAAATGGCGGCTAAATCTGCACCGACTCTGACCTTCGTGCACGCGAACCTCGGTATCGTGCCTCTTACAGCAATTTTCCATTCGAACTTAGTCTACATAAATACCTACCTACTTCTTCCTACCATAAAACGATACGGTCCTATAAACTTTTTTTAACACTGTCGGTATACTTATGTGTTACCTATAAATTATTCCTTATTAGTCTCTAGGGTGTATAGTTTTTTTTTACTTACTTTGTAAACAACCAAGCACGGTGTTTGTGAATGGAGGATTATCGCCATTTTCAGTGATTGTGTATAGACAATTTTTAGAGCTTGGAAATATGACAAATTATATTAAGGATGAATTAATTTTATTATGCATGGTCCAGTTAGTTTTAAAATAGTTTTCAAGTTTGAATCTATTGGTTAAATATGAAAGCATTTAAAGCGCCACTTTACAAAATTGTATAGAACGTCGTTTTTTTTCCTCGGATTAAAAGTTAAAAGTAGAGTGTTTAAGGCGAGGTCAAACAGCTCAGCTCGCGTGGCTAAACATTCTCGTGTCATTATGGTTTCTTTAGTCCCTTGTTGAACAATTTACTATTTAATCCCGAAAAAAAAGAAGGGTCTTTTAAATTCAACGTGTGTATCTGTTTATCTGTGTCTGTGTATCTGTGTCTGTTAGTGGTATAGCTTTCATACGGATGGATAGATTCTGATGCGGTTTGGTTATTAGAGAGCTAGTTAAATTCAGATAATTTTTAGCTAGGTTTTATAAAAATCAATTTGGCCATTTAGAAGAAATCAGGTCTGAAAGTTGGGATTATATCAGGAGATTTTATGAGTCAATATTACAGACGCAAAGGTTCGTTGGTTTAATGTTCGTTAGACAGTTACGTATGTGCATTCTAAGAAAGCTAATGAATGAAGAAATTGTTCTAACACGGCACATGACAGCTCACATATTATCGTAAACCTTTGCAGAATGCACCTTATCTGACTTTACTGGATTCTCATATTCCCTAATAGTAATAGCGAAGACGTGTCGAGTCTATGATTAAGATTATAATAAATTTAACTTTAAAAAAAATACTTGAGATTTATGAACGTAAGAACTCTATGGGACATCACGATTAATATGGAAAGAAACAGATTATTCACGGTATGAGCTCGGTTATACCGGAAGCATTTCGGAACTTTTGAGTCCTTCATCAGCGTGTAGCACGCGGGCAGGGAAAATGAAAAACTCATTCACAGTGAAACACAACATTGATGTGTGATCCAACGTCGTAATATGGAGTAAAAAGAAAAATGACGTTTTCCTAAGCCAATTCTTTAATCTATCAGGGTAGTCGTCACTGCCTATGTCCAATACAGGTCGGGTCAGAGCTTGACATAATAATTAAAGCATAAAAAAACGCTTTTTCCAGAACATACTTTTAACTTTTCCTTCGGATTCAGATCGTGTTTTCTTACCTTAAGTCTGTTTACCTAAATGTATTAAAGTCAAACTCGATTCTAGTGTAACAAAAAAATTGTTTGATGTTTATCAATTTAGGTTTAAAGGCATTTAAAGTAAGAGAACACTGATCCGAATTTCAGCCAAGGGAGCTAAAAGTGTACCGTAAGGTAGTGTTCTTAATGAGTATCATTAAAACCCTAACAACTCCTTGACTAATTAACATATCGGAAAGTTAAAACTACATTGGGGCCGTTAAAAAAGGGCTTTCGTACCTATGTCTTAATATTTACATCAAATTTTAGGACACCAGTATTGCCCGGCCACCCGTATTACCTAGGTAACTTACGATTTTCCAAACTTCTTAACCTTCCTTTAAGTGTTATTTTAATATACTATGTTTCTGAATATAATCAATTATCGTATCGTTACTTGAGAGCTAATAATATATATATATATTTTTTAAATTTATTTAATTATAAGATAAAGAAATACAACAATTAAAGCCACTATTAGAAACCTCTTAAGGTTTATACAATAGCAGGCGAGATCGCGCGAAGCGGTCCGTAATTATAGTAACTAATTAAACAAAAATAATAATAATACATTTATGAATACTTGCTTTAGTTATGTGCGGAGACATTTTCGATATAATGTTTTTTTAGTAGTTTCTTACATAATTTTGGGTTAGGGTTACATACGAGGCGATTAATTAAATCCTTATTTAAGGTGTTTAGTACGTGCGGCACCAAGTACTGGTAAATTCTCTTTCCATAAACGTTGTTATAACCCGGAAGTGAATACATTGGTAGGTATTGTAAGGTACGTAAATTATTTTGGCGACATTTTTTTTTCAGCGTGGATATGGTGGCACAATTTTCACTTAGCACGGACATACGGAACCTATTAAATACGTTTATCACTCGACAGTATTTAAATAGTTTATTATAGTCGTCTCTAAATTGATTCTTTATTTTAGTAGGGGTAATGGTCTTAATTAACGTAAGTTGTAGTTTGAATATTCGTTCCAAGTAGGTTTCGTATGTACATCCAATAGCTATTAATTCCGTAACATATTAACGAGTCTGCCAGCGACAAGTAGATTGTCCTAAGAATATTGTAGGGTAGTTTATATTTTAAAATCGCTAAGTTAGCGGTGATTAATCTTAGTTTATTACAAATGTAAACTATGTGTGGCCTCCAGTTAAATCTTTCATCTATCACTAATCCTAGGTATGTGTGACTACTAACTAAGCCTTTTTTCTCGTAGTCACCTCTTACGACAACCACGGAAAGACATGGAATGGCACTATATCAACCCGGCAACCACACGGTTTTTTTTTTTACATAATGTCCAATTTCCTTAAACCATATTTAAACTAGATACAGTCAGCAGCAGAAGTACGAGGGCAGAGTGAAAAGTCTGGAAAAAATAATCATTTTTATTTTTTGGTCCAAGGAAATATTTATTTTACAACGTAGTCCCCATGTAACTCAATACACTTGGTCCATCGCTTTTCTAGCTTTTCGATTCCCTCCGTATAGTACGATTTCTCCAATCCTTCAAAATACGCATTGGTTTCTGCGATGATTTCTTCGTTGGAACCAAATCTTTTTCCACCAAGCCATTTCCTCAAGTTTGGGAAAAGAAAATAGTCGCAGGAGGCCAAATTTGGAGATTAAGGCGGATGCGGGAGCAATTCGTAACGCAACTCGTGGATTTTAGGCATAGCAACTGCACAAGTGTGGACCCGTGCGTTGTCTTGTTGAAAAATGATTTTCTTTTTCGCCAAATGGGGTCGTTTTTCCATTAAAACTTCATGAAATCGCTGTAAAAAGTTGGCATAATATTCGCCGTTAATCGTTTTACCTTTCTGAAGGTAATCTACATATATGAGCTTCCCAGAAGACAGTATCCATAACTTTATTCGCCGATAAAACTGCTTTGGCCTTCTTTGGTGCAGGTTCACCTGAAGCAATCCATTGTTTTGACTGCTCCTTGGTTTCTGGTGTATGATGATGAATCCAGATTTCGTCAACAGTTATGAAACGACGCAAGAAGTCCTTTTCATTATACCTAAACCTCGCCAAACGTGCCTCTGACAGGGTCACCCTAGTGCATTTTTGATCCACTGTGAGCAATCGCGGCACCCAACGGGCGGAGAGCTTCTTCATATCCAAATAAGTGTGAAGGATATTAGGAAATATCAGCTATCTCATGGACCTTTGCTCTTGGGTCGTTCAATACGATGTCATGGATTTTGGTGATCATCTCTGGTGTAGTGACCTCAACTGGGCGTTCGGGTCGGTCGGCGTCAGCAGTGCTTACAGCTACAACGAAAATCCGTAAACCACTTGTGGATCATTTTAATCGATGGAGCAGAGTACCCGTAATATTTGCCAAATTTTTTTTTTGTACCCTATATTGTGCCTTCTTTGCTCCCCCATGGGCATAGCCTCCCAACTCGAACAACGTATAATTATTACTTAAATAAGCTCATCGATGGCGTCACAGGTATCGAGCGAAACATTTGAACCAGTAATCGTGAAGATTGAATGATTTTTACACCTTAATAAATTCAACATATCTTAATTACATCAAAAACATCCTTCGCTACATAAAGTAAGGGTATGTTTTATAAGTTTAAGAAATGCAATAAAAAATATATTAACTCCATCTAACTCATACAACACTTGTGAGCTTTCAAGCTTGCTACGTCTTATTGGGTACTGTCACTAGATGGCGCCATCACGGATTACGAAAGTTCTATAGAATCACAGGCTCCAAGCGTTTAGTTTTTATAAATTCATGTGTAATATTGTCTCAAAATACTACTAATGTGACCGATAGGATTATAGCGATTACATGTACATTTTTAAAGTCAGCAATTTTCTTGAAGTCAATGCCATCTGGTGATATCTCAATATGTTACTAAAAGTTTTAGGTAGGCTGCCAGCATCATAGCAGTGGTGGCTCAGATACGGCATCTACTGGTGAAACTACGGGACTAAAATTGCCTACAGAATTGCCTACATTAGGACGGCACGCTTTTGCTCTATGAGATTGGGTATCTGTACTTGTATTCTTTGATCTGTGCCCATGGGTAACTATGCTCCATAGTAACTATTTCGTTTGTTACTTTTAAGTTAAGGCTGATGACAAATTTTCTAAAAAGAATCGATGTATACATTCAGCCACGGAGTGAATGAAAGCAATAGAATGATTTACAATACCGATTACCTCAATATAACCATGGAGCATATAGTTGCCCATGGGGGAGCAAAGTAGGCACATTTTACGGAATCCGTATGGTTTATTTTCGCAAAAAAATATGTTTAACCAGAACACGAAATCACTTTTCTCGATGTTTGCAAACACCAACGTGATTATTTTCCGTGGAAAATAAACTATTTTTTACGTACACTTCTTCAAGTGGAAAACTTTTGATGCGAGTAATGTGAATTTAAGTTGAGGTAGGCTTGCCAAATAAAATCTCAGCTTGAAGCCAAAAGAGGCGCTATCATCACGAGCTGTCTTGTTTCCATGTTCCACTTATAAAGCACTTATCGAGTTTTTCGCAGCACAATTAAAAAAAGATGGATTTTTTTAAATCGGACTTTCGCGTGAATTCCATAGTACAGTAGACGCACGCACGCAACACCGAATAATAATAATTTTGTTACTTGGTCACTTTTATTGCGGTTTTTTCCTTTTTTCTTTCTTTTGTTTTGTTTATGTTAGTATAGTGTGTGTGTATGTGCAACGTAAGACCAGCGCTGGTTTTAACGCCAGCATAACACTGAGTTGGAACCATTTCGTGATTTCGGTATTTTGTCTATGTCACTATTCTGTTAAGTTTTGTTTGTCTGTTTGTCACGAATAAATGTTTTTACTTTCTTTCTTTCGATTATTCTTTGTAAAATTTCAATAAAGTAATAAAGCAACTATTTTAGTAACAAAAACCTGCCTTCAAAAACTCATATTTTATTGCTAGGTAATGGAGGTCAGTCCAACCTGAAGTCAGCTTTTGGTTAAAAATATTGTAGGACGCTGACTTCAGTTGGACTGACCTATTACGTAACATTTTAAAAGAAGTTATTTTTTACGTTTTTGAATGAGGGTTTTTGGTTTATTATTTATTTTATTTTATACTTTCTAGTGGTCCTAAGTACCAATTTCACCAAACGATGTTAAATGTAATCAATGTTCAATGTAATTCATACATTTTGACAGCTGTTATAAATGCTCTAATCGTCTGTTAAGTGGTTAACATCGTTTGGTGAAATTGGGATACACCAAAAAAAATAACTGCTTGATTTTACATTTTTATTCGAAAGAATAGCCTTTTATAACAAACTAATTTGAAGCATTTCATAATTAAATGTATTATTGATATTTAAAATAATTTATTAAATTAAAGTAACCTTACCTACTTGTAGCGACAAGATGACGTAGATATTTATATAGAACGGGTATACTTCATCTAAGACTTAGAAAGACGATTTTTTATTATCTGTGATCTGTTTTCAAAGTCATAATAGACGAATGTCGTTTAAACATAATGTAAACAAACAATCGCAATATGATATAATTTCTTATTTAAGAGTGTATAAGCATTCAACCATTGCTTATTCCCTAGACCTCAGTTAATACAACACTTCCTACATGACCTTGTTTCTAGACTAGATTTACTTAACACAATTACATTAAATTTGTTGAAAAGGCGGATTCCATACTTCCAATCATGAGTTTCTGCAATAAATATTGATGCCGTCATTTTGAACCTCTTGTAAAACCTCACCACACAAATTATTAACATTTATCACACATGATTCAAATAGAAATGGTCTCATTAATATATTAATTTCATCATAAGAATTACAGTCAATTTGTAAACAAATAAATTTGACATGACAACAGCTGTCTTCAAACGTAGGTGTCGGCTAGGGGTGCGCCAAAGTTCATATAAAATTGCAACTCCGATTATTGGAACTCCGAAAATTTTTCTCATACCATTTTACATCATAATGATCACTCCTTATAATCTTCATAAAAAATGTTTATACTAATGATCGGAACTCATAATCATCTGAACTTATAATATAACGCCAATATTCATGAAACCGTACACTTTTCAGAATTTCTTAAATATCTTACGTGTAGATAAAATTAGGTTAGGTTAGGTTAGATTTATAACAATCCTCAAAAAGAAACAGTTTCTTAAAAAAAATCATTATAAGTTGCGATAAGTATGAGCAAAATTTTTCGAAGAAATGAAGTATGAGGAAAATTTTTCGAAGAAATGATGAGTATAGACACAAATCGTTATTTGTATAAAAAATCTAAAGACCAATTTTATATGAGCCAATATGGACTCGTCGGCTAGATATCTAAATTGTACTTATAAAATAAAATATTGGAGAGGTTTTATATATTTAATGTAAAACCACAAAAGTGCTTGATATAGCGCAATTGGGACGGGCATTTAGGGGTCAAATGAAGGTCATTTCTTAATTTTAATATAATTAATTCATTGTAACATATTTTTTTAATCTAACTACTGGGATCGATTCGAAAAGCCTATTCCTCGAAATGGTTTTGAAATTTTCATACATTGTTAAAAATGGGTGTATCCCAATTGGTACTCATTATGCTAATATGTAGTCCCACTTCTCAATTAATAAGAAACTATAGAAAATTTCAAGTTCTGCAAGTTTCTTTCCACTTCTACAGATGTTATTGGCGCATATTTGAAAAGCTTGCGGTTATCAAAGCAGTAACGGCTGCTTGGATTTATTTGTATTTCTCGACCTGCATTAAGATCGTTAATGTTAATGTTATGCAACGTGGCAAAGCTCGCTGGCTCGCTCGCGTGGCTAAATATCTCGTGTCATTATGGCTTGTTTTAGTCTCTTGTTGAACAATCTACTATTAATGCTCGCTTTGTATGTTATCCACAATCAAAATAGATTCTGAAAGCTCTAATGAATCAAACTATTGTAAGAGACGCAAAAAGTATAAATATTGGAAGAAAACATTGAAAGAGAATTAAATTTCATAAAATAGTAGTTTATGAAACTGTTGCATAATGAGGGGTATTAAAACACGAGTGTGTGTTTAAGAACCGAGCCGTTTAATAGTGTGCTTATTATAACTGGGATTGTTTATATTTTTACAACTACTCTAATTCGAAAACCATTTCGAGGAATAGGGTTTTAAAGCCGTTCTACATTATTAAGTTTTTGAAATATTTATCTATTTCGGATATTTCGACAAAAGTATATTTAACCTTTGTTTGACTTTCGTTTTCGGCTTGAAGCCCTCCTAAGTGTATCTTATGAGTTAGGCGAAAACCGCTTAAAATAGTAAGTTTTAATACATTATTACAATCACTTTTTATCATTAGATTTCATTTAATTGTCGTTATTTATTAGAAAATTCCAGCTCAAATTGAAAATAATCATGTCATCCATAAAATATCTGCTAAATTAATAAAGATATTAAAACAAAACTATTGGGTCTAATACAAAATTAATGAAATAGGTCTCTTAAAATTACCTATTCTTTCGAATTAGAATGTAAAAACCGTGAGTATTTTTTTTTTGCTCTATCCCAAATTTACAATTCAAGTTTTGTATGTTGCAATTATGAAATAATATTGATTGCTGGGCAGGCGTTGGTGCTCGTACTTGCTGTCGGGGCTATTGGCAAATTAATATTAATTTCGTTCTTTTTGTTTTCTGTGGTGTTTAGAATGGAATTTGAAACTAAGATTTTGTTAGTCATAGAATCATCTATGTAACCTTCTACCACGGCCGTCGATCTCCATCCGCCATGACGCTTCAATATTGTAATATCCCCACCGGCGTCAACTAGCGGGTTGCCGAAGTCCTTCTAAAGCAATGGCCATTGCTCTGAGTTCGGAAGTTGTAAATAATCGGCTTTAGTTTTACCTAGACTTCTAAATTTATTGATACCAACTCTCTGTTGAGTGCATTTTCCATGTTGATAATTTTAAAATAAACAGGGAATTTTACAAGAATCGGGCCGTAGAGCTATGTAGTCCTTACGTTAGTATTTCCCTGTAATACAAAAAGAGCGGTCTTTTTTATTATTTGTATCAGGAATTACTACAAATATTGTATTTTCAGAAACTTCCACGTCCTGAAACTGCACATTGTAGAGTTCCTGTCTCCGACAGGCACCCATAATACCGAAAATAAGTGCAATCAGGAAAAAATGAAATTGAAAATTATTAATTTAAATGGAAACCCAAGAACAACAAACGCTGATAAGACTTTGACTTTAATATAACTAAAATCTCAATATTTTTACATACTTTCGTTAAAAGATGTTTGCGTCCAGCACAGCTTCATTTATGAATTTATTTAATTGTTCAAATAAAAACGTCTTGGCTTTCTTCCCTTTAAATCCTTGAGATTTTCTTTTCAAAAACGCAATTAGTTTTGAATATTTGGTTATATCGACGTCGTTATATATGCTTAATGTACTCTTCAACATTGAATATTTAGGCCATAATGAGGAACAGTTGAACTTGTCAGACAATTCCTGAAAATAGGCCAATAACACGTTTTCCGAAAACGAAGTAGCCTTTTTTTGCATTTTTCATGCCATAAAGTCGTGATAGCATTTATCATATAATTTCCTCGACTTTGCTAGTAACAGATTATGAGTCATTTTCGTCGCCGTATCTAAAATATCGGGCAGAGTCAAATTTTCTTCACTTTCATTGATCTCAGACATTCAGTACCTACAGCAAAACGTATTCAATGAATGGCGCCAAAACCTAGCACATCATCGCGCATGCGTTAAAGCGGGCGCTGTCACAGACAAGTAAAAATTGGAATAAAACTTTTTGTAATGCTGTAAAAATGTGCGCATGTACGTTCCATTATAAAAAATAATTGATATGGAACTTAACTTTTTGGATTAACTTGTAACTTGCTCAGTTTTTGCATATATTGTCAGACACGTAGTACAGTTGCAACCCTCTGTCAGACACCCTTAAATTATAATGAATTATAATTATACTTCCGTTATAGTATAAAAGCTGAATTTTATATATGTTAGGTATTTGAGGAACTATCAAAAGATATTTTCTAAGTAATCAGACAGTTTCAATAGTTCTTACACTTTGTCAGACACTTTATTAACCGACTTCAAAAAAGGAGGAGGTTATACGTTCCACTGCATGTATTTTTTTTTTATGTATGTTCACCGATTACTCCGTCAATTGTGAACCGATTTTAAAAAATCTTTTTTGGTTTGATAGAGTATACTTCCGAGGTGGTCCCATTGTCAGCAAATCTGAATCTGATGAAGGGATCAATGAGGAATTGAGGGAACTCCTCAAATATTGTATGCAAACATATAGCGATTTTAGTATTTTTAGTAACAAGTGTAGCATTTGCATTCAGAAAGTGTCACTTGGTGAAGCGGAACTGATGATGAAGACCACAGTTTTTTTTTTTCTCTGTGATTATCTGCAATCAGTATTTTCTACTATAAGCAGATGTGTTTTGCGAGTCATGTCCAGCAGAGTGTGTCCTCCAGTGAGAGCAACTACTTATTTATATACATGTTTCGGTTTTATGAGAAGATGTCCCTTCTTTTTAGACGGTTTTCATAGGTCTTGGTGGTTAATTGTGTAGCAAGTTCATTAGGATGAACTTGTAGCCTCTGGTAATACCGTCTCGTCACGTTTAATATCTCCTCTTTGACTGTGTGTATTTTGAGATATTCGTGGATTTCTGCATTTGTTGTGAAGAGGGGGGCATTTGATATTGTTCGAAGTGCTATGTTTTGCATTCTTTGTAGAATGGAGATGTTAGAACTGCATGCACTTCCCCACAGTTGAATACCATGCATCCATGCCGGTTTTAGCACTGTCTTGTAGATTAGGAGTTTGTTATCTGTAGACAACTTGCTGTTTCTTCCCAGTATCCAAAGCAGGTGTTTGTACCGGATGTTCAGTTCCTCTCTTTTTGTTTTGATATGGTGCTTCCAAGTAAGGCGTCGATCAAGATGTAGACCAAGATATCGCACTTTGTCCTGATGTGGAAGTGTGACATTTTCTAGCTCGACTGGGGGACAGTTTCCTTTTCTTAGTGTGAATGTGACTTGTACAGATTTGGACGCGCTTGCTTTTATTCTCCACTTATGAAGCCAGTTGGTTATTTCATTGAGCCCTTTTTGCAGGGTTAATGTTGCTGCTGTGGAACATTTACTACTTGCTAGTATCGCGGTGTCATCTGCGAATGTGGCTGTTGTGACTCCATCCACCTGAGGTAGGTCAGCTGTATACACCGTATACAGAACAAGCCCCAAGACTGAACCCCGCGGAACTCCAGCTTTTATTTCATACAGCTTAGAAGTAGCGTCTGCTTCTTTGACTTGAAAAAGGCGTTCTGATAGCTATGAATTAAGCAGAGAGAAGTAGCTGTGAGGCAAGGAGGCGCGTATTTTGCAGAGAAGACCTTTGTGCCATACTTTGTCAAAGGCTTGCTGGATGTCCAAAAATGCTGAGGAACAGAACTCCTTTTCCTCAAGAGTTTTTCTAATTCTCTCAACCACTCTATGGACCTGTTCTACTGTGGAATGATTTTGTCTGAATCCAAATTGGTGTGTAGGGATAGCTTTGGTTTCCTCTAGAATGGGTAGAATTCTTCGTAGGATCAATTTTTCGAAGACCTTGGACATTATAGGCAATAAACTGATCGGCCTATAAGAGGTCACATCATTAGCTGGTTTTCCTACTTTGTGAACCATTAAGATTTGTGACACTTTCCATAGTAGAGGAAAATACTGAGTTCTTAACATTCCGTTGTACAGTGTAGTCAGATATAATATGGCTTTCCTTGGCATTTGCATAAGGACTTCTTTTGTTCTGAGGTCGAAACCAGGGGCCTTTTTGTCCTTCATTTCTTTGATTGTTTTCCAAACTTCGCGGACAGTTACTGGGGCGGGTGGGGGTGACATTTGGAAGGTGAAATCAAGTATTTTGTCGACCTCTTTTTCGAACTGTAGATCACTAGCTACATTTGGGCAGAAAACATGTTGTAGGTGTTGAGCAAATGTGTCAGCTTTTTCTTGGGACGTTCGTGCCCAGCCATGACTTTTTTTAAGGGGCGGTTTCGCCTCTTGCGGTCTATCGAAGTTTTTGGTAAATTTCCACAATGAGTAATTACTGGAGGCAGAGCCCGTAAGGGATTGTAGCTGTGTTTCTAAAGTAGCGTTTTGCCAATTTTGTAGCTTGTTCTTTAACTGTGACGATATTTTATTAAACGCTTTCTTATCTATATCAAGTCTGGTTTGATGCCAAACCCGTCTCATACGACTTTTTTCAAGAATAGCCCTCTTAATGTATAAAGGATAATTAGTAAGCCCTTGTTTATTGCCAATTTCTGGAGTGTTAACCCAGCAGGCTTCTTGAATAAGAGTTGTTATATATTTTGCTGCATTTTCAATATCAGCAGGGGTTTTCAACGCGACTTTAAGCTCAATTCTCTCGTCGATGAAATGTCTCACTGCCTCCCAGTCAGTATGTTTGTTTGAAAGGGTTTCTAGTTTTTCATTTCCAATCAGAAGAGTGCTTATGGTTAGAAGGACGGGAGAGTGATCTGATGAGCTATCATAACAGGATTCAGCTTTAAGATATTGCTTCGTTAAGCCTTTTGAAATGAAAAAGTCCAGGAGGTCAGGCACTTTTTTAAAATGACTATGATTTTCCCGCGGCGTTGCTTGCGGCGAGCTTAAAATGTCTTAAAGTTTCATATATCAACTAAGAAGTGGGACTTCATAAGCATATTATGATCACTAAAAAATGTAAAATAAAATAAATGTTTTAAAAAACAAAAAACCGCCTTCAAAAACGCAAAAAATAACTTCTACTACTAGGTACTTAGTAGTAGGTACCTATCCTATTAGGTTAGTCTAACTGAAGTCGGCGACCACAATATTTTCAACAAAAAGCCGACTTCAGTTGGACTAACCTAATAGGATAGGTACCTACTACTAAGTACCTAGTAGTAGAAGTTATTTTTTGCGTTTTTGAAGGCGGTTTTTTTAAGTCTACCGTAGATATATACATGCGAGCGCTAAAGCAGGGTGCAGTGCAAGTGAAATAGCACGTTCTGTCTATTGCGATCTTTCACTGCGCATGTTTCATTTATTCGGTATTATGTGTTTTTGGATTTATTGGATTTTTTTATTTAGAATTATTCTAAATTATGACAATTCTAAATTTTCATATCAATAAAGAAATAAAACAAAAACAACTTATTAAAAACTTATTAATATAAAGGATCTCTTACAGTTAACCTTTGGGTGATTATATACGTAACCTAAATAGACTAAGGGCCGATTTTTTCATTTGACAAACAATAGTATCTGTCAGCTAACGATAGCTTCATGGCGAGCGGTTCCCAAAATCGCTTGCGGTCGAGTGCCAACCCGAGACCGGCGCGCTATCCCATTCAAGGGGTTTCGAATGGGTTTTTATAAGGTTTTGTTTAGAAAAGCCGTATCGCTTGAAAGCCGTTCGATTTGCTTTTCAAAGCGCTATTTATAAGAGTTACCCTTACTAATCCGTTTCGTATAAGTCTTGTTCGATTTTGCTTTTAAAGCGCTATATTTTGAGTGATACTAATATCCCTTTAACTAAAAAAAGCCGTTAGATTGGCTTTTTAAGCGCTATTTAAAGGGTTACCCTTATAAAACGCCGTTCGATTGGCTTTTTAAGCGCTATTTATAAGGGTTACTCTTGATTCGGTTATCAATTTACTGCTGACAATCTGAGCTTTAGCTCTTTAGGTTTCCCTTATGTAATGGTTATTTTAACAAATAATTAAGTCGTATATTTCCAAAAGGGTTATTCTTTTACTGGGTTATACTTCGAGAGGTAAGTCTTTTAAAGGCTTTTATCAGGGAATCGGTGGTCGGGTCCCTGGTGCCAACCTCTCTCTTGTCTTCTCAGCCCATACGTCTAAGACCTATTTCAAATGGTCTATATTGACTCCCATAACATTAATCTTTCGATTTGGTTTATCCATACCGTTGTTTTTCATAATAGTTGCTCGTCGTGTTGTCTTTGGTCATTATTTCAATATTCATAATTTTCTTTCACCCACTTTCACTAGTCATATCATAACTATTGAATTTCTTACTGTTATTTATTGGTCATAACATTCAATGTGGTGATTGTATTAAAAGGTAGAAATTCAAAAGGAATATTATTATTTTAAATGACTCTTACGAGAATGAAAATTATTAATCAGAAAAATATTTGTACATCATTAGGTATTTTGTCTATCCTATCGTGATTGGTCATAATCATAACATTAAATACCTATAGTAATTTCATAAGGAATATAATATAATATTGAATAATGATACAAGTATAAATAGTATTATGCATAAATTATATTTAATAAGGGGTCGCAGTTCTAAATTAACCTAGCCAACTTTTCTGTCTGCTGGTACTTTTTGTAAAGTGTCGCAGTTCTAACCTAAACTAACCTACTTTTCTGACAGCCGGTCATTTTTGTAAGAGCGGGCTTGAAATGTTTTAATCTTTCATATCAACTAAGAAGTGGGTGTACAGTCAGGGGCATTCCCGGTCGACCACCTCTAGGGTGATATTCGTTTGCGCGTTCGACGCGTATCTACCTGAGCGCTGTAGGATTAGCTAGCTGCAACGAACAAGCCAAAATTTTCTTAAGTGGACGACCGCGAATGTCCCTGACTGTACATAAAAGCTTAATATGATCTCTTAAAGTATTATGATCAAATAAGTAAATGTAAAAAAAAAACCTTCAACAAAGAAAAAAAAAACTATAATATCTGTCTAAATATCTTTTAAAATCCAACCAAGGTCGGTCCAACTGAAGTTGGCGACTTACAATACTTTTAACCAAAAGCCGACTTCAGTTAGACTGACCTATATTACATACTATTTTGAATGAAGTTATTTTTTGCGTTTTTGAAGGCAGTTATTTGTTTTTTAAAACATTTATTGATTCATTTTCTCTTACGTAATGCGAAAGCTAAAAAGTTAGTAGATAAATATAAGGTGCGACCAAAAAGAGTACAAATTAAATGAGAGCGCCACCGTCGTTCGCATAGTAACCCTGCGTATACTATAAAAATGATTTTGATACTTGCTATTCTTTAATTAATATTTAATAAGATAAGATAAGATAAATTTATTTATCATAAGCACATACAAAAATTAAAAGTGAAAACAAAGTAAACGCATCAGAACTATGTGAGAATTATGCTAAAAAGGGCTCCTCTCGGCATAGTGCCGCGGCAAGCCGTGACGCTGGTATTCTGAGGAACCCTGTATAGTGGTAGAATTACATGGAAATACCTCTTAAGTAATAATTGATGGATGATGGATGGATTCTATTGGTTGGTACAGTAGATTAGAATGCCCCAGACCTCAGTTTATTACAGTAGGGAATTAAACGGTGTCAGCGCTAGCATGCCAGTATTCATAATGCAATGTTGCATTTCAAACCTTGAAGTCGCGGTGGCAATAACGTAAATTATCTAGAGACTTCCTTCCGATATAAAATTTATCGATAACTGAATGCTTATTTGGAAGTGACACTTCATATTAGCTGTAAAGTTTACCTACAGAATAATTGAAAATTAACTAAAATGTGATGATTACTACCCGTCAATGTTACCTATATAGGAATTTTTAGGACATTTTTAGGAATTTTAAAATTCAAATAAAAATCAACCTTTACAACTAAATTTCTATTTCATCAATTTCCATGCAAAGTAAACTAAAACCTTGAAGTACATTAACATCATTACATTATTTTAATCAATTATGAACCTTATAGTAGTAATAAGTAACAAAGTATTTACGCATTGTTTCCAAATAGATGGGAGAACGAGATCTATTATTTATAATTTATAAGTTACGGTCTATACTACATCCATAAAGTATGAAAACCGTTATCTTCCTTAATCGACCTTTACGGACTTCAATCTACTGTATAAATGATACAGTTTAATAGGTATTGCAAGTTGCATATTAATAACATACGTCATCTCATAGTCATAACATAACTATTGTCATAAGAAAGTCCAATTTATCGATGAAATAATATCGCGTGGAAGTCCCTAGCAAAATTTTATTCGTGCCACCGTGACTTCGAGGTTTGTGCATTATACATACCTATACACCGTGCCCGGGAAGTAAATGAACTGGATTTAAACAGCGTGTTCCTGAGTTTATTTGAAGTTAAAAAATTTATATTAACATAGGTCCAATTCTGCTTTTTAATAAAAATAAAATCATATTTAACTTGCTAAATGGAATATTTTCGCTTCTCGAGGAAACAAATCCTAAGGACGAGCTAGCAACGCTTTACTTGTTATTAGCACTTGTTTACGGGAAATCCCCTTGAAAGTTATGTATGTGAGTAATTTGTGGGTTAACTATGTTTTATCAAATTATGTATGACAAATTATCACTTCCCAAGTTATTTTTCGTAAAATTTCATTTACCAAATAATCGTTTGTCAAATTAACTATTCACAAATAATTGTTACGCAAACCTAATGTTTGGCACAGGAATGTTTAGGCATTGACTCGCTTAACAACTGGTAGTTTGACCAAATTTCATTTAGTCAAATGTTTTAGATGGCATAACATATTTTACGCAAAACAAAATAATAATTATTTGTATCGTCAATATTCAATTTACCATTTCTGTTCTGTTATTGTCGCAGTTCTAACCTAACCTAACCTACTGCTCCAGTAGCAGTTCGGTTTTCTTGGGGGTCAAAGTTCTAACCTAACCTAACCTACTTACCTGGCAGCAATTCGGTAATCAATTCTGACTGTAAACAAACTCCGATTTTCGTCTTTATATATTTTGTCATATCAATTAATTTGACTAAATGTTTATTATCTAATGTATTTTTGCCTTAATAAAGCATTTGCTAAAAGACCAAATGCCTAAATGTCAGTTTCCGTAGTAAAACTCTGCTTAATGAAAATTTTACCGATTGAAAATTTGCGTATTATAATTATGCCAAACATTGCATTGGCAAAAAAAACAGTTGCTAAAATTTCTTTGGGTAATGAAATTTGACCAAAATAATTTTGGCAAAACGGCAGGATCCCGTAATTTGTCCCTTTCTTACTTGTGATGTTGGAAGAGTTAATCGAAGAAAGAGACTAAACTGTGACATCGATAAGAAGATGTTAAAGTATAGTTAGCGTAATAAGCTTAGATTATTTCAAAACAGGGTTTAGTAGAAGTTTCATTCATAAATCCTTTTTAAATGCTGAATAATTTAAAGGTTTGTCTTACAAGCACCTATACCTACTTCACTTCTTTTGCACTAGTGGCGAGAGTGATCTGGCCTCACTTGCCTTGGACCCCACTTAATACCTGGACCAGCAGAGCTTAGTGTAACAACGAGTGGGTCATACTTAAAGTTCGAAGACTTCTGCTAAATAAGTCCACCAGGTGACTAAGCTATTGGGCCTTTCCCTGTAACATACACGCCCAAGTTCGATGAAAACTAAATGGAACTTTGTTAAAATCACATATAAGCAATAATTAATAAATAACATTAGAAACTACAGCTCAATTAACACCGATCAACATTGGTAGGCTGAAACCGAATAAATATTAATGCAATCTCCGATTAAAGTAAGCAAAACGATTTTATCTACAAAAAGCGCATTGTGACTCTCATTACAATGTTCAAATAAAGTATTGATCTGTTACTTTAGAACGTATTACAGGTTCTAATTTAAATCGTCCGGTTGTATCTCATAGGAGACCTGAAACATCTATCTTAAAGGAGTCCTGCATATTCTAAGCAAAATTAAGCGTCCCTCCGTTTCTATTTCTCGCCATAATTATCTTGGACTCTCTCTCCACTCTCTCCAGTTTTGAACAAAGGTGTTCATCCTGGTTATATCCTCGGTCGCTTATTTGGTCTGTCGCGAATCGCTGGATTCTATTCTATTGTACGAGTGAGACCCATTTGTAGGTAGGTACACAAATGTCCGTAACTAAAGCTATTCTTGACTGAGGGTTAAAAGGTAACTGATTTTTAATCTCCATAATTCTCATCTTTTTTGTGTTTTGCAAGAAAATATTACACAATGTCAACCGATATGTAAACAATGACAATGACACTTACTAGCATACTTGTCATATTCATTCAATCTTATGAGTGTCATATTAATAGGCAGCAAGTTTAGGCCACATTGCAGACAAATATAAACCATAACTGTAAAAGTTATCGATGAGTTGTGCGTGCGAGTTTTATTTAACTTATTTATTTACTTGGGCTATGTAAACAGATGACTTAACTTGCCTTAAAAGTGGTAACGTTGCAATTATATGGGTGGGTCTGTCGCAACCAATTTTTTTATAAGAACTTTTTTTTACAAAAATGGAATCGAGCCTACTTTATAAGACATTTTTAACTCCAAATCAACTCAGGAACACGCTGTTAAAATCCTTCGGGTACGTCCCGAGCACAGTGTATAAAAGGAAATAAAGGATCTTTTGTTGTTTTAGCCAAATGTATTCATTTTTTTTTTACAAAAGATATTTATTCAGTAAGTAGGCCGCACGGGCACTTTTACACTCAACAGTCAGTAATTTTTTAAACATATTTCATATTACAATGGTACTAGTTAATCTAGCATTATAAAAATATTAAATTAAATATAATATCGAATAACATGCGTAGATCAGCTGGAAAACATGCCAAAAATCTTACGAGAGAGATGGAGGGAGAAAAAGGAAAAAAAACACCTACTTATTTGTATATAAGACGGTGCAAGACGACCACATAAAAGATTCGATACCTAAGTTTTCCTACATCAACGGTGTCCCCTAGACAAGATAAAGCTATTGCATTTGAAAAAAATATTATTGACTGAAGTTCCGTGCATTTTTGTCTGTTAGATAGTCCTCGACCCTATAATACGCATTAGACATTAACGACTTTTTCAAGTAATTTTTAAGTGCTGGAAAGGGTAACTTTAAAACTACGTCAGGTAATTTATTATAGAAATGAATGCATTGACCAACAAATGATTTATATACTTTACGGACGCGATTTTTTTTAATAGCGATGTAATTTTTATTTCTAATATTTAAATTATGTATATCAGAATTTTTGGTGAAAGAATCTAAATTTTGAATAACATAAATAATTTTCTCATAAATAAATTGAGGCGCTACAGTTAAGATATCAGTTTCTTTAGAAATTTCTTTTAAGGAGTCGCCGGAATTTAAGTTGTAAGTAGAACGAATGGCCCTTTTTTGTAACAAAAATATAGTTTGTATGTCAGCAGCTTTACCCCAATCCAGAATACTGTACGACATGATACTATGGAAATAACTATAATAAACTAAGTCAGCTGTCTCAACATTAGTTAATTGTCTCATTTTTCTAACGGCATGAGCTGCTGAACTTAGTTTACCTGCTAGTACAGCTATATGGGGACGCCATTGCAAATTTTTGTCCACTGTTATGCCTAGGATAACTGCCTAATGTACAATTTGAAAACAATAGTCATTTAGAAAAATACTACAATCTACTGGTTTAACATTAGGCAAAGCATTTAGTTTTCATAGCATTTAGTAGCAAATTGTTGCTAGTAAACCAATGAAGTACTTTAACTAGTGTGGCGTTTATCCTACTGTAGTCTACGGATTTCCTATCTACCTTGAAAATAAGTGAAGTATCAACACCAAAAAGAACAAAACAAAGTTATCATCACAAAGTTTATCTACACCAAAAATAAAAATGTACCTAAAATAGAGCCTTGAGGCACACCTATTTTTATTGTAGCTCCAAAACATTGAGTTTTGTTTTAATAACTGTTTGAGTTCTATCACTTAGATAAGAAAACATAAGACTTTAAAGCTTAATTGGACAATCCATAATGTTATAATTTTAAAATAAGGGTCGTATGATCCACGCAATCAAAAGCTTTAGAAAGATCACAAAATATTCCTACTGTATCGCATGATTTCTCCCAATCGTTATTTATACAGGGTGTAATGCAAGTCGAGTGCCAAATGAAAAGGGTGGGTAGCTAGGGTCACTTGCAACACGTTTTGGGCCAATTAACACTCATCCTGCCCACGGTGTTTTTTTAATATTTTTTTAAATGAAATCTCGGTATCTTCCAAAAGTTGACCATTTTGTTTGCCTATCTTTTTTTTTAAATGTGACAGCACAAAAGTATTTGTATTTTTTTTATCTCTAATGTATGCGTATTCTAATGAAATGTTATTTTTATGCATATAGTAAACTAATAAAAAAATATTAGCCGACAAAGTGTGAAGGACAGAAAATAAAAAACGTCAAGGTCAAATTTACGGCACAATTAAAAAAAAAGTAGACGCTCCTCAGATCTTCCAACATCATAAAAACTTCTCCAGTTCCTGACCATTCTTACGGTATACCACATGTCTAGAATCACGTTCAGTTTTTCGGCAAAATATGGTTTCAATCTAAAATGGTGGGTTACATTACCTAGTACTTCTTTGAAACTACCTACTTGAAAGTCAGGTTTGATAAATGAATTGAGACTATTTTTTTACTAATAATAAAAAAACATAAAATAGTCATCAAAAATTATTAAAAACCTAACAATAGTATTCATTTATTTCAATAACTAAGGAAGTATACGATAGGTACGCAAGTTACGACCAAAAATAACGTATTTTTTTTTGACTTTATTGCATGGTAAACTACCTATGTAATTTAAAAATACACTTAATAAAAATGAAAATTAAAAAGTTATTTGCGCGGGGAAACATTTAACTAAACAGAGATAAGAATTATTTTAATATTATTGTTGTTATCGACATTTATTGACATGGTTACATACAGCAAGAAGAAGAAGAATACGCTGATATTTTAGTGGCTTACGGCAGAGCTACTGTGTGGCCCGAGAAGCAAGAAGAATTTACCAGCAATTAGAAACAATTGTATTAGACGGTTACCTAGTCGTAACTTGCGTACCTATCGTATACTTAGTTATTGAAATAAATGAATACTATTGTTAGGTTTTTAATAATTTTTGATGACTATTTTATGTTTTTTTATTATTAGTAAAAAAATAGTCTCAATTCATTTATCAAACCTGACTTTCAAGTAGGTAGTTTCAAAGAAGTACTAGGTAATGTAACCCACCATTTTAGATTGAAACCATATTTTGCCGAAAAACTGAACGTGATTCTAGACATGTGGTATACCGTAAGAATGGTCAGGAACTGGAGAAGTTTTTATGATGTTGGAAGATCTGAGGAGCGTCTACTTTTTTTTAAATTGTGCCGTAAAGTTGACCTTGACGATTTTTATTTTCTGTCCTTCACACTTTGTCGGCTAATATTTTTTTATTAGTTTACTATAGATATGAATAAAAATAACATTTCATTAGAATACGCATACATCAGAGATAAAAAAAATACAAATACTTTTGTGCTGTCACATTTTAAAAAAAAGATAGGTAAACAAAATGGTCAACTTTTGGAAGATACCGAGATTTCATTTAAAAAAAATATTAAAAAAACACCGTGGGCAGGATGAGTGTTAATTGGCCCAAAACGTGTTGCAAGTGACCCTAGCTACCCCCCCTTCTTATTTGGCACTCGACTTGCATTACACCCTGTATATACAGGGTGTTCGGCAGAAGGTTGAACAAACTTCAGGGACTAACTCAGTAGGTCATACTCATCAACTTTTATTATGGGACCAACATCAAAATCGTGAAAAAAATACAGTTCTTACATTTCGGCTGTTTAGCTCTCGAAGTTTGTATGGAGCTGTTTCTTTTTTCGCGATTTGTATGTTGGTCCCATACATATATTTGGATATTTTAAAACACTATACGAAAACCAATTCAAGACACTATATATATATATATGTATAATATACTGGCTAATATATATTCCATGTGTGACGGCCCTGACTGACTAGACACCTCAGGTGTCGCCTGGCTGTAGGTATCTAACGCGCCGAGCGCGCTTCGGGAGCCGAGAGTTTCGCTTCTACGTAGTTATTACTTATTCTTAAGGCATCAATTTACAGAGCAAGAACTATAATTTAAGTACTTTTCGGTGCGTTCTACTAGACTGTGATTTAACACTGTATCTCAAGAACCAATCAAGTCCACATAGTCGTGATAGTTTTTTTTTTAAGTTTGTTATATGTGCTTTTATTTTATCACCTGCAGTTTTGGCTGTAGGGGGGAGGGGGGAAATTACGCTTTTTAGTTCAATATTTCTGAAACGGTTCCCCGAATCTAGAAATCGATTTTAACACACACACACACACATTACACAATGATTTTTGAGAGCTATCCATTGATACCACACTCAATGTCATAATGTAAAAAAAAACTCTTGCTGTGTGGGAGGTACCCAAAAAGACTTTTTGATTATCATTTTATAACTTTGCCGGCGTAATTTAAATGTATAACTGTGCCAAATAGCAACTCTGTAGTACCAAGAATCTCTGAGTTAAACCGCGGACAGATAGACAGACCGGCAATGGGCATGGTGAAACTATAAAGGTTTTTTGTTGACGACGGAACCCTAAAAAACTGTGTCGGTTTGACGTCATCGGTGTAAATGACACAAATTTATTTAATACGAGTAGTACAGTTGATAACTATGTTGGTTCCTGTTTGTTAATGGAGCATGACGTTATCGGACAAAAAGATGACAAGGAAAAAACCCATTTTGTTCTATTACGTCACTGAAAAGTAAACTCGGGTTAAAATGCTAGTACATTGTTTCATGGAACAAATAAGCAAAATCAAAAGTTATTTTGTTCGATGATGTCAAGTTCCATGGAATAAAAGGGACCAAAAAACTTATTAAACTATTAAAAGCCTACTGTGTTCTGTTTAAGGTAATTCAAAAATTAAACTATCGTGATTGTGATATTTGAATTTCCTTAAAATGGTCACTCATTTGAGCGAAATAAATCGAAAAAGAAAATCAAATTCTCTCTAGTCTCTATCAAATTTGTAGTAAAGTATTTCAAGATTATATAAAATGTATCCAAAAAGAAAACAGTGCTGATTAATAAAATTCTTGCAAGTGTTAAAAAAAACTCCAAGGAATTTGGTAATGTTTTCATAAGACATAGTTTAATAAATAGAAGCCTTAATTCAATGCTTCTTGGAGGAATAAAGCATGGTAAAAAAATATTTCTGAAGTGCATTTAATTATTTTCAGGTGGTGATTGTAAGATCTGGCGTAACGGCGGTATGCGCGTGGTGTTAGCAGCGCTAGCAGCGCTCGCTGCACGTGGGCTGGCCAGCCCGCATGAGCACCGCGCGCGGCATCATGCGCCAGAGCACACTCTGCATTTTCCTGTACCCGCACCTCCCCAGCCGTATAGAGGTCATGGTGAAGCAGTGCGTTATAATCCTGAATTAGATACAATCTTACCAAGACTTGACGAACATGAAACTTCTTCAAAACGCGCCAAAATTGATGACGCCGAAACTTCTCATAAAAGAGAAGAAAAATACTATGCCCACCATGAACGACCTGACGAGGTTTTTATGGCAGATGAACCCCAAATGGGGCCTGAAGAAGACGATCCATTGGTTGTTCGGACTCGAAAGGGTAGAGTTAGAGGAATTACTCTTACAGCTGCTACGGGAAAAAAAGTTGACGCGTGGTTTGGTATACCTTACGCTCAGAAACCCCTTGGTGATCTAAGATTTCGACACCCGAGACCAGTTGAAAGTTGGGGAGATGAAATCCTAAATGCCACCACGTTGCCGCATTCTTGCGTTCAGATTGTAGATACCGTGTTTGGGGATTTTCCAGGTGCTATGATGTGGAACCCTAACACTGACATGCAGGAAGACTGCCTGTATATTAACATAGTCACACCGATTCCAAGGCCGAAAAATGCAGCTGTTATGCTTTGGGTTTTTGGTGGTGGATTTTACTCTGGAACTGCTACTTTAGACGTGTATGATCCTAAAATCCTTGTCTCTGAAGAAAAAATCGTCTACGTCTCCATGCAGTATCGCGTAGCTTCACTTGGCTTCCTCTTCTTTGATACTGCGGATGTACCAGGAAATTCCGGACTGTTTGATCAAATAATGGCTTTACAATGGGTCAAAGATAATATAGCATACTTTGGCGGAAATCCTCACAACGTAACATTATTTGGAGAATCAGCCGGAGCGGTATCTGTATCTTTGCACTTGTTATCACCACTTTCAAGAAACCTATTTTCCCAGGCAATAATGCAATCTGGAGCTGCAACCGCACCATGGGCAATAATATCTAGAGAAGAGAGCATTTTACGTGGTATTCGTTTGGCAGAAGCAGTACATTGTCCTCATTCAAGGACAGAAATGGGTCCTATGATAGAGTGCTTGCGAAAAAAAGGCGCCGATGAATTAGTGAATAACGAATGGGGGACATTAGGTATTTGTGAATTTCCTTTCGTTCCTATTATCGACGGTTCATTTTTGGACGAGATGCCAATGAGGTCCTTAGCTCACCAAAACTTTAAAAAAACCAACCTCCTAATGGGTTCAAATACTGAAGAAGGTTACTATTTTATTCTGTACTATTTAACAGAATTATTCCCCAAGGAAGAAAATGTAGGCATTTCCAGAGAGCAATATCTTCAAGCTGTACTTGAGTTGAACCCTTACTTCAGCGATGTTGCTCGACAAGCCATTGTTTTTGAATATACCGACTGGATAAATCCTGACGATCCGATAAAAAACCGAAATGCTTTGGACAAGATGGTGGGAGATTATCACTTTACATGCGGTGTCAATGAATTAGCTCACCGTTACGCAGAGACTGGCAACAATGTTTACACATATTATTATAGGCATCGCAGTAAGAACAACCCTTGGCCTTCGTGGACGGGAGTCATGCATGCGGATGAAATCAACTATGTTTTTGGTGAACCTTTAAACCCTGGAAAAAATTATTCTCCCGAAGAAGTCGAATTTAGTAAACGTATTATGAGATACTGGGCAAACTTCGCTAAAACTGGGTATGTTCAATCGTTCTACTGTCTGAAAGTTTTGAAACAACTAATCGATTACGTGTCAAGGAATCTAAACCATTGGCTTTGGATGTTTTTCAGAAATCCTTCCTTGGGTCCTAATGGTGAGATGACTGAGGTGAACTGGCCGGTTCACACGGCGTTCGGCAGAGAATATTTATCACTGGCAGTGAACTCCAGCGCAGTGGGTCATGGGCTTCGAGTTAAACAATGTGCTTTCTGGCAAAAGTACCTCCCTCAGTTGATATCGGCCACAAGTACGTTATTTTATTATTAGATTGAATTCGCCATTACAATTTTTCCATAATATTTATGTATCGCGTATATACCTTGACGAAACTTCCCAGAAATTGACGATAATATTACGACATTACAAAACCACTTCGGTACTGGTTCAGAATATAGTTTTAATTATCCAATAGGTATATAAATTCGTTAAGAAGTTATTAATGTCTTAGTGATACTGGTAATGAATGCTACCTTGCAGTTTAGGGCTTTTTTATCCTTTAATATTAACGTCAAGTTGTGGGATCGCTTGTATCTATATAATTACGAAATAAAATGGGTATAAGAGGACAATCTTATACAACGTCACCTTTTTCAAACTAAAAAGCTACAAAACTATACATATACCGACTGAACTAAATAAAAACATAAATACATAAAAAACGACCTAGACCAATATTCACTCATTGGCCTTTATCGTGGACAGTTGTTGCAGAATTTCTGCCAATTTAAGGACTGGTCGCTGGTCGCCGGTCCCATTGTAAATTATAAACAATCCATATTACCACATCAATCCACTTTAAAATGCTCCAAGGGCTAGAATGGTACAGTACCTACAAGAGGTCTTAGTAAGACTAGCATAAGTGGTATTAATATTTAAATCGCATTTCTCAAAATATGAAAATACCGTGAAAAAGTGCCCGTGCGGCCTACTTACTGAATAAATATCTTTTATCTTTTGTCTTTTATGATTACTATATGTTTCAAATCGCATATTTATATGCTTGATTTTGATTTTGCACTAATTCATTTATTATAACATAATCATACACTAACAACATAAACTTATAATGTTTCAGTACTCTACTGAAAAACAAAACCCTTATAAGATGACTTTATGGTCCGTCCGTCTGTCCGTTTGTCCATCCATCTGCCTTTCGGGTCAGACCCTTTTTTCTAGAACGGCTTAAGTTTTCGAACTGAAATGTGGAATATTAGTAGTATTTAATGTTCCACACAATGCCTTATCATTGGAAAATTGTTGGACTTATTTATTTTTCCAGTAAAACGCCGAGTAACCAACATTTTTAACCGATGATGTCGTAATAATTAGGAAGCTCGTAGCTTAGCTTAACTATCTGTGTTAACTACGATAAGCTTTAATATTTGTTTTTAGAATTTTAAAATTAAACTTTGTAAAAATATTAATGTAGGATAGATATACTCGTTGGTTAATGTGAAACGCAAAGAAAAACACCCTATCGCCCCTATAATTTCATAAAAAAAATTACACAGGCTAGTTAATCATCTATAAACCTATTCAAAGTAAAAGAATTGCTTTAAACTTCTGGTTTTTAAGAAATAAGATAAAATTTGTTCAAAGTACAAAAGTTGGTGAAGTTAAGTGCGTAACTCTCGGTGCTCGAGTCCGACTCGCACTTGGCCGGTTTTTTTTAAAGTATTTTCCGACTTCTTAAAAGCCAATGTAGATGTGGTTTATAAATACTCTGCGTCTTCATAAATCCAGAACTTACCCCAACGACGTTTTTTTTTTAAAAGACCTTCCATGTTTGATGTTAAAAAAAGTCTAACCTGCCATTCTGAAATCTAAATAAAACACCATTTTAAAATCTAGGTATCGAAAAGCAGGAAAATTATATCCAAGACGATTTTTGTCAATAAAAACATGATCATGGCTTAAAACTCAAAATAGACGTCATTTTCCAAATCTCCAGAAAATGAAACGATGACTAGTTTTTCCCAACCATGCCACGATGTCATTAATACGCTGGTAAACATCTTAGCCTAATTGTGCAAAATGTGGTTACAGAATTATCCCCAAGTTTTTAGAGTTGTATGCACTTCAGATTCGCGGAACGCCAGATTTGCAGAATGCCAGATTGGCATAATGCCAGATTTTCAGATTCGCAGTATACCAGATTTGCCGCGGCATCCACTAAGATCACCTGAGTGGATCACCCAGGTGATTATATTGGACGAATTTGTCCTTTAAGATCCCCCAGGTGATTCAACTGGACGCTATGTCCAGGAGGATCCCCTAGGTGATTTTAGTGGACAGATATATATTCAGTAGGATCCCCCAGAAAATAATGACTTCGCAAGTGATTCTAGTTGACAAACATGTCCAATAAGATCATCTAGGTGATTCAATTGGATTACGTTGTACATTACGATCACCCAGGTGATTTAAATGGACTGCTACATCCAGAACGATCACCCAGGTGATTTAAATGGACTGCTACATCCAGAACGATCACTCAGGTGATTCAAATGGACGTAAACATCTAGCACGCCCCCTTGGGTGATTTTTATGGACTACTACGTTCAGAAGGATCAACCAGGTGATCACAGTGGATATATTTGTTCGCTAAAATCACCTGGGTGATCCTAACATGCAGTCGAATACAAAAGATGTATCTATGTTTTTTTTTCTATGACGGTGTAATAAGATGAAAATAATGGTTAATCCTTACGTATTTGCCTATACAATATTTGACCATTTTTTCATTAGATACTATCGAAAAATCACGAGTTGATCTGTCTGTCAAGTAACCTAATTTTAATACTTTCACTGTCCATGCATCAGTGTAGTTATCGTGTTGTAAATAATACCTCAACGTAATTAGATGTAGTAAGATACTGAATTAGAACGTATAGACGGATAAATGACAGAGCTAAAAGCACAATGGACTGCTCAAGAAATTGCATATTTAATTCAGAGTGACTAACCAAAAAACTAATTATCCTTGGAACAGTACTTGTTTACAAGTGTAACATACACTTTAACTGTCCCTCGCTTCCATCAATGACCTGGCTCTGTACGTAGTGTCAGTGCTTTATTTACATGACATGTAATACGAGGACGTACCTGGCCAGATCACCAGTGCATTACAAGTTATATAATACAAGTTATTATATTCTTCTGATATATTATGTCACTGACAACTAGTGCTGTTTATGGTGTCCATTTAAATCAAATTCACGCACATCGAAGACATTAAAAACAAGGTTTTCTTAATGAAATGAAATTAGAAGCATACAAATTATACACCTTGTTACGGTTCGGTAGGCAGGGCAACAAGAAAATAAGATACAACTATAAACACTCTTAACGGCCGTTTATTAATTTGAAACTGTAAAGATAAAACTAAAGCAAATCCTAAATTCCTAAATTAACAATTAAGGTACGTAAAACTAAGAATTATAACTATGCGGGCGCCAGGAGAGGTTTTAGTCCGATGGTCGACGGGGTACTCTGCCTAACCGTTGCCTAGGTCTAGCTCGGTCGTCCTTATTTTACTCGGCGGTAAAAAGGGCGTTGCGACAAGCTTTAAATATAAACGAATAGCCTATTAGAATCTAATTATTAGTTTCCTTATCTTAGCTTACTATAAAATCTTACATCCTAGACTTACTTACCCATTTGTTAAGCCTCACTCACACACAAAATAATAAATTACAATTCAATTGCACTGTCACTATAGTTGTCACATCTCCAGACAAAGAAGTAATTTCGTTAATTTCCAAATATTTCTAGAATTACTATACGAATACGACACAACAGCAAACTGTGTGCGCTCCTTAGTGCATACCGTCGAAGTGTCGTTTAAAATTCAACACCCACCTATGACACAAACTTAAGAATAAAATCACAAATACGAGTAACTGTAATAAAGAAATAGATACCAACATTGTTTTGCCTATGAAGTGGAATCGAACCTGGGTATTATCGACTACTATCTGGGTACCTCCGACTTCAGCCGTGCACCACTAGGCCATGAACGCATTTCACATGAGCTGCAAAACAGGTGACCGGTTTCGTCGTAGTGTTATGCCAACCCGCATTTCGTTATTTGCGTTCAACGCGACTCTTATTGCCTAGTTCATAGGTTTATTATAACTACAACTAACAATCTTATAAACTAACGATGTTATCTACATCTTTACATCCCAACCTTCTATAATTAAGTTACTAATTAAATTAAATTTCAATTTCACAAAAATCAAACTTATTCTCTACACTCCGTATAGGTACTTCCAATAATAATAATACTACAAACGAATGTACTAAGCACGTACTAAGTATGTAATCAAATAATATTTAAACTCCATGAAACAAAATGTAAAAAAATATATATATGTAAAATTCAAATTAACTCAAGATCTACATGTAAAAATATATATATATATATATATATATATATATAAACAAATATACTTATACTTGAGAAATTAAGATTTGTACAACATTATGAGATAACAATAATAGATATTATGATAATAGTTACTATAATCAAAACTCAATTTCTTATTATTGTTTAGATGGTAACAATACAATACAATAAATTTTACTAATATTAGAAATATCACAATAACAATTTGTGCATGCTCCATATTCAGATGTATAAATACCATGAAAAAAAATGTAAAAATGCTAATAAAATTACAATAAATTCGATAAGTAAATGCATGTAAACAAAAAAATATATATATTAAATAGTAATATACATACCTACTTATACTTAAGAAATTAAGATTTGAACAAATAAATATGAGAAATTAATAAAAGGCTATTTTATTTTATTTATTTATTTTAAGTATGTAATCTCACTCACTCACGTCACTTGATTTATCAACCTCTGCCTATCATTTCAACATTACTGGCACTCAATCGTCTTTATAAAAGGTTGTGATACCTAATAATAGAAAAATTGACAGTGTCACTGACTCGATGTTTTTTTAAATGATATTCGCGAAATTCGTTCAGTTGTTCCCTGTCATAAAAATATACAAACTAAAGTGAAATATTAGTGTTTCATTTTCAATACGAATATGGCAGACACAGGAGAGTGTTCTATGAATGAAATAAATTACGTAAAACATAAAGGTACCTTATTGCTACACAGTGGGCATCAATATCACTTAAAGAAATCATACAAAAATGGTGCCGCATTATGGCGAGACTGAGATTGAAAAAAAAACACTGTAAAGGGACTGTAACTGTGAAGGTACGTATTTTTGTAGGAGTTAATAAAACCCAAATTACTCATGTCCTTTGTACAGTCAATTTTGTTATACGTAATTGTAAAATTATATTTTTATAGGATAACTGTATTTTAAAAGCGGTGCCACATATTTGCAAATGTGACTACGGCAAAAATGAAATGCTATTAAAACTAGAAGAATGCAAAAAGCAAGTTGTTGGGGAAGATTGCCGCCCAATACCGACAATCTACAAGGAGTTGGTGTGTTCTTTGAAGAACAGTGGGTTAGACTTGGTCACAAATTTACCAAAATACAGTTCCGTAAAATCCGGATTGTTTAATTTGCGAAATGAAAACTTGAAAGTGAGCAAAACCAGTTTTAAAAATCTTCAGAAGTTGAAGTACCAAATCTCATGCTCGATCATTTACTTGCTGACTTCTGTTGCGACGAAGAACGGATTCTAATTTTTTGTTCAAACAATGCGTTGCATGTAATTTCGTCAGTAAAGCATGTCCTTTGCGATGGGACGTTTAAAAGTTGCCCGTTACCTTTTGGACAATTATATACGTTGCAGGGTGATCTGGGTAGTTCCCATACGACAACGTTTGTTGTCCCGCTTATATATGTGTTTATGACGCACAAAACAAAAAAATCGTACGATTTTGTTTGGAAATTGATTAAATTAAAAATTCCTGATTTCTCACCAACCAAATTTACATTAGATTTCGAACTTGCCGCTATTGGAGCAATAAGAGCGAACTTCCCGAATGCAGAAGTCAAAGGCTGTTTTTACCACTTTTCTAAAAATGTTTGGAGAAAGGCTAAAGCTCTAAAGCTGGTTACATCTAAATTTACACGACGA
The DNA here is from genome assembly GCA_948252455.1 of Acleris cristana. Lineage (NCBI taxonomy): Eukaryota > Metazoa > Arthropoda > Insecta > Lepidoptera > Tortricidae > Acleris > Acleris cristana. The sequence goes on along the minus strand of OX411772.1, from coordinate 25,190,810 downwards.
TTCGTGACATTGGCTGTCGCTTTAGCTTTACTACCGAAATTTCTTATTGACGAAGGCTGGGCTTATGTAATCGCAGAGATTCCAACTGATCATCGCCAACTACAAACGTTTAAAAGATATATGCAACAATATTATATTCAGTCAAATAAAGTTTTTGGAGCGTTTTTGGACAACGCCATCGAACTACTAATTGTTTAGAGTCATGGCACTCTAGTCTTAACAAATTGGTCGGCAGAAAGCACCCCAATTTTGCTAACGTTTTAAACATATTAAAAAAAGATGCTTCTATTACTTCGACTCGAATTTTATGGCAAGAACATAACAAACGTAATCAAGAAGACATTGATTATGACAATTTTCTATATGAAGCTCAAATAAAGTTGACATCTAGTGTCATTACTGTTGGACATTATCTTGAAATGATAAAGACATAAATGAGCAATTGCCAAAAAAGTTAGTTAGTACATTTCATTTACGACTTCGAGTTACAAAAAGAATACTGAGAAGCTGAGCCTAAGTAAAATAGTCTCCCAAAATGTCCTCATACATTTGTATGAATCTGTTTTTGTTACCAATTTTCTTTGGTTCATGGTAACAAAAAAGGAAAGTTTCATATAAATGTATGAGGACATTTTGAGAGACTGTTATTTAGGCTCAGATTCATTCACCCTACCAACCTGCATATTTTTTGTAAATCGAAGTCGTAAATGAATTATACAAAGGTTTTTAGAAATGCTCAAATATTGATATTAAAGTTTAATTGTTAATATAAAACAGTGGTTTTTTTTTTTTGTTCTTAATTTATCTGCCAAACCGCAATGCTTTCTTGAAATAACAAGAAATAACTTCTTCAACTGCGTTTCAGTGCATACTTAGTTGCTACATAATTCATTTTTAATTTAACACGTTCACTGTCCCTAAACAAAATAATCCGACAATGTCACTCCAAGTGTGCTTCCAGTTTGATGATGTGAATCCATAGTGAAAGAACGGCCACCTGAAAAGCAGGTACGTGACCCATCATTCGGAGCACCTGGACAGGGGACGTGTTAAAGGCAAGAATTCTGATATTAGGTACCATTTCATTCACTATTGAATAAAAAAAAGACACAAAAATCGAAACTGAAGTTTCATCAATACATAATTTTGTATTTTTTCTCTATTTCCTCTTAGTTATGATAATTTTCAGTTTTTCAATCAAAATATAATTAGAGTGTATAGTGAAGTTTAACGTTCAATGAGTCAAGATCCCGATTCCTAGAGATTTTCAGCTAGATCACCCAGGTGATTTTAGCGAACAAATAATATATCCACTGTGATCACCTGGTTCTGAACGTTCCACAAAAATCACCCAAGGAAGCGTGCTAGATGTTTACGTCCATTTGAATCACCTGAGTGATCGTTCTGGATGTAGCAGTCCATTTAAATCACCTGGGTGATCGTTCTGGATGTAGCAGTCCATTTAAATCACCTGGGTGATCGTAATGTACAACGTAATCCAATTGAATCACCTAGATGATCTTATTGGACATGTTTGTCAACTAGAATCACTTGCGCAGTCATATTATTTTTTGGGGGATCCTACTGGATATATATGTCCACTAAAATCACCTAGGGGATCCTCCTGGACATAGCGTCCAGTTGAATCACCTGGGGGATCTTATAGGACAAATTCGTCCAATATAATCACCTGGGTGATCCACTCAGGTGATCTTAGTGGATGCCGCGAGATTCGCAGAATGCCAGATTCGCACGATGCACAGTGGGCTGAAAATCGGCTTTAATAGAAATAGAAACGGAAGTCGTAAATGTTTTTTTTTCTTTCTTGAAATAGCTTCTGTTTGCCATCATCATATTAGAAAATGAGCCTGAGATAATTTGGATGGGTAAATAATTAATTATAAATACATTAAAAAAAACTTGTATGGAGAATTTAAGAAAAACGGGTATTTCTCTGAAAATACCCTTTATTCCACCCAGTCCTACCAGTAGTTCGATAGTCGAACTGTTTGGATATTTTTTTCCAAATTGTTATACTGACGGATCGAACTACATATTTGGAAACGCGGCTTTTATTCCAAATAGAACTACTATGAATATAATGATACAGTCAGAATAGGTAATTCAAATGTATTCTTATCTTGAGAGGAAAATTGTCCTTTTTGTAATGATTGATACCTCTGTGAAGGAACACTTAAAACAAATTATGAAGTATACTTATATACTTGTCACTCGTTTTATTTGTCATGTAAATTAATAGTTTGTATTGAGGTGCATAAGTAATCCGTGTGGAGCAATAATGGAAATAAATGAAGATGAATCGAGTGTTGTGTTTTTAAAGAGAGGAAGGGGTACGGTGCTGCTTTATGCAGGACACCAATATTACAAAAACAAAACATATGAAAATGGTTCAGCAATCTGGAAATGTGCTTCAAACAAAATTAGTAAATGCGTTGGTTCAGTTACATTGCAGGTAAAATCTTACTTATACTAGATACACTTGCCGTCCCTGGGCAAGTCTAAATGGAGTGAAGCGGTTTGCTTGGTTTATTATTTCAGATATCTCGGTAACGCTCAATCACTTCAAATCGAAGTTTCGGCACTTTTCCCATGTTTCCCATTGAGGCACTGGTCCCACCGCGAGCGAGTAAGCTATGAGCTATCGGCTATTTTCTAGCTCAAGAAACGAACAAAAGATAATCGCTTTCGTGTAAATAAAAGAGAGAGATATATATTTATAGTTTATAGCTGGCTGTTCACACCGCCGGCGAGGACACTCTCCCACCGCCCGGCGAGTAAGCGATAATTCCATATAAGTACTAGCCGCCCGCTGATTGTCAACTGTTTCTAGTACATAATTTTACTAGTTGATAGCCGAGCTCGCTGATAGTTGGCGGTGGGACCACTGTTTACTAGTTGACCGCCGCGATAAAAGCTGAGCTAGTGGAGCGAGTAATCGCCCGTCGCACGCAAGCACTCGCTTATAGCTCAGCGTCTATACTAGTAAAACTATACTCGCTTCTCGCCGCTCGCCCACTAGTTTGTAGTTAATAGTTTCACTCGCTTATAGTTTGTAGCCGGCGGTGGGACCAGTGCCTTAGTCCTTTACCTCAAAAGCATAAATTTCTTGTAGCGATTCACCGAATCTCATTTCACCTCGAATGAACAAAATTTCAATAGAATCTTTTACTTAAAGCAATTTTTCTCGTGGCTTTTTACATTAGTATAAATAATTTGTAGCATTTAATTTTTCGTGTAGTATTTTACTCTAGGTGCTATTTTTTTTTTAAGTGTTTTGTACTTGTAGTTTCATGTCTTAAGGGCAATCAAATTCATTGAAATAATATCTTTGTGACTAATAAATAATAGATAATACTCTGTCATTGCGACATTAAAGTACAGCAACATTGAGTCAGATACAATAATTTTCGCAGCACTACTTTTCACACACTGTATTGATTACGTTTCGATTCGTTTCTTGAGCTAGAAAATAGCCGATAGCTCATAGCTTACTCGCTCGCGGTGGGACCAGTGCCTAACAAATGAAATAATATTCATCAGAACGAAAATATAAGTATCTGTTGAAAATATTTTTTTAAAACACATGTTTTACAAGTCGTAAATAAACTTTGTCGTGTTGACAGTACAACTTAATCCGAAATAGTTTGGGTAGTGTCGTTAATTGTAAACGGCACTACTGGTAGTGCGGCTGGTAGTGTCCTTGCCAATAAATGGTGCCACTTATGGTTTTTCTGAATTATTTTGTACCTATAGCTATTTTCCTGACACTAAAATAATTTTGTGTGAATAACGAGACTAAGAGTTTTGTGTGTCAATTCTATTTTTCTTGGTTTCCAGGACAAAAATACACTAAAATCGAAAATGCATAGTATAAACTGAGGTCCTAATTTTGCAAAAAATTACATAGATTTAAAAATACATCAATGTAAAGAAAAGGTTGCTAAACAACCTGAGGATTCAATTCCAACTATTTACAAAGAAACTTTAGTAAATATTAAAGACTCTGGACTTGATTTAATATGTAAAATTCCTTCTTTCACTTCCGTCAAAAGCACCTTATATAACAAAAGAAACAACGCCGTTAGTATGCCAAGGACATGTTTTAAAAATGTTGATGATGTTATTGTTCCTCCTCGGGATCAGTCTTTTCTACTGGGAGATTACTGCAGTGACAATATTCGTATTTTAGTATTTTGTACAGATGAAACCAGACAACTCTTGAAAAATATAATACATGTTCTTGTCGATGGAACGTTCCGAGCGTGTCCTGAACCTTTTAAGCAAATTTACACTTTGCATGGTGATATCGGTAGTTCATCGGCGAATACAAATATAATTCCCATATGAGCATATGTGGCGTTGTTTGAAATGATTAAAAGTCAAAGTCAAAGTCAAGTGATTGGTCACCTACAAAATTCACTAGCGATTTTGAGCAACCTGCAGTCAATGCTATGTTAACAGTATTTCCGGAAATCACAACTAAAGGCTGTTACTATCATTTTAGAAATAGTATTTGGAGAAAGAGTAAAAGTCTGCAGCTTGTAAAGAATAAGAGAACTCGACGGATTATTGCATTGTGTTCAGTTTTACCCTTACTTCCAAGGGACAAAATAGAGTCGGGATGGAGTTTGAAGAGAAGAATTTGTTGACTGGTATCATACATGTATAAGTTTTGGATGAAAGATAATAATTTTATCGATAACTGGTGTGTCTTTGGTGAAACGCACCGTACAAACAACTTTATTGTAGGTTGGCATGTGAAGATTAACAATGAATGTAGAAGGAAGAAGGCCACTTTATTGAAAATATTAAAAGTTTTTAAAGATGATGCCGCTTTGTACAGTGTTTTGCGAACACAAATTGAAAATGGCGTGGCCCCATTTAAAAGCAGAACAAGAGAGAGCATCCTGAGGGATCAGCATGTTCAAAATACCCAAATGATGCTTATAAATGGTGACATCTCTGTAGGACATTGTTTAGAAATTTTGAGGAAAAACTACAAGAACAACCTTTTTGACATAAGTGGAGCTTTTTTGTGGTCACTTGTTAATATAATAAAAAAATATCTCGCGAAATAAGTAGGTAATGTTTTATTTTTTGCAATGTCACTGTACATCGGAGTCAGTAGTTCTATTTGGAATAAAAGCCGCGTTTCCAAATAGTTCGATCCGTCAGTATAACAATTTGGAAAAAAAATATCCAAACAGTTAGACTATCGAACTACTGGTAGGACTGGGTGGAATAAAGGGAAAATACTCGTCAAACCGTAATATCCTCGCAGATGGTTATAGTTACTATTTTTTCAAATTTTTTGACATATTCGAAATTTCTCCACAAGCCGCATTTTTTTTTCTAAAAATCCGCGATCTTAAATCTGAAGATTTTTTTTTATTTTGATCGCAATATTCCCTTACCTTTGTAATTTTAACCATAGAGAATTATTTTCAGTCATTTTGAAAGAAAAACTAATGAGTTATTAATATTTTTCTTTATTTTATTTTTTGTATGGAGCCGGTACAACGAATGAAAAATTTTTTTTTCACCAATTATGTTTTGATACATCAGCAATTCAAAAATAATTGCTACCATAGCTGCCTGACAGGATGTAAAGGTATTATTTTTGTTTACGAGAAATATTGTTTTTTCATATTGGCTCCATACAAAGATTTCAGAAAAATATTAATAACTCATCAGTTTTTCTTTCAAATTGACTGAAAATAATTCTCTATGGTTAAAATAACAAGGGTTAAAATTACTATTTCAATGAAAAAAAATATTTTTTCGACAGATTTATGATCGCGGATTTTTAGAAAAAAAAGTGCACCTGGTGGAGAAATTTCGAATATGTCAAAAAGTCAGAAAAAATATTAACTATAACCATCTGCGAGGATATTACGGTTTGACGAGTATTTTCAGAGAAATACACGTTTTTCTAAAATTCTCCATACAAATTCTTTTTAATGTATTTGTAATTAATTATTTACCCATCCAAATTATCTCAGGCTCATGTTCTAATATGATGATGGTAAACAGAAGCTATTTCAAGAAAGAAAAGAAAACATTTACGACTTCGGTTTCTATTTCTATGAAAGGCGATTTTCAGCCCACTGTGCGACGCCAGATTTCAGATTCGCAGAACGCCAGATTCGCAGAATGCCAGATTCGCAGATTGCCAGATTCGCAGAATGCCAGATTCGCAGATTGCCAGATTCGTTCAATGCCAGATTTAATTTTCACATAATAGTAATAGAGAGAGAAAGTGTTATTAGAGTTCCGTACCTCAAAAGGTACAGAACCGTTGTTATCGGATCACTTTGCCATATCAGTTGACGATCACTTTACCGGCGTTAGGGCGGGAATGATCCATATAAATCTCATTATCATCTCAGTTGCCGGATAAAGTCACGGAGCCATCCATAACGAGCAACTTTGCTGCCTATTATTTTATCAGGAACAAGTCGTTTTAGAGCATTGAATCATTTAATTATTGAGAAAAAGTATATTTTATTCCTGTACCTGTACCAATGATTGCGTTTAAGAGCTGACACCGGAAATTGATTATTTCACTTTTCTTACAACGTGGTGCGTGCGTCTATTACTATCGGTCGACCCGCCCTGGCTTTACACGGGTTGTAACTCCCAGGTGGTTGTGAAATTGAAATTGACCTTGACTCTAATTATAAACTAAACCTTTCTATATATTTTTGAAAATAGATAGAAGGATATACAAATATATGCATATATATACAAACACATATCACTCAAATATATACACCAACGTACATCAAAATCGTTCCAACCGTTTAAAGAGATCAGATCACTAATGCACCGACTGCAGTGCCAACTACCGGATCTATTTTGTCTATTGAGTCATAAATTAAACACATTCTAGAAAGGGGTTCTTATTACATATATTTATTTTATTCGTTTTTGTTCTCTAACAAAGGCAACAAAAATATGTATATTCTTACATTTAGAACATAAATTATTCCTTTATTTATTGTCTGACCTAACCTAACATCTGACCTAATATAGTGGAATTTGTAAAGCAGCAATGCATTATCAACTATGTTAAGGTGGTTGGTAAGCCATACAAAATATAAATGCACTAATGCCATATTTAGTAAAAATACAAAAAAAAATGTTACAATGGTCACACATTTTGTGACTTCAGTCTGGTTAATAGGAAGGCTAATTTGAAGCGTAAGTATTTTTTTTTAAGTTTAAATTTGTTAATTCGTTTCTTTCCAATTTCAACAACAATTTCTTGTATTTCCGGTCAAACAGACTGTCTTTTAACCTTCTGTTTCTATTGTGCCGGCGTGCTAAAATTTGTTTCATGCGGTAGTCGTAGAAAATAGACTCTTTTTTAATTTTGTGCAAGAAATTAAAAAATGTGGGTTTTCTCGGTATCTTTTTATTTAAAATCGGTGGTGAAACCCTTCTAGGATGTTGTTAGTACGATGTTGGTGCTCGTCGTGCACAACACTTAAAATGATAGGATAGGATTCAATTTTTGCAACCATTGCTTTTCAAACTACGCTTTAAATTTTAGCATTTCTTCAGTAATTGTGTAAATTTCCAAAATTTGCATCCATCATTCTAAAATCCGGTTCGGCGGTAACATAGTTAAATTTGTGGTAATTCTAGCTAATTTCTTTCCATCTGCAGTAGTATCACACTTTAATTTTGATGAGTTTTTCCATATGGCCTTACCAAAGTGATACCTGACAGCCCGATAAGTTCGCGTCAGGAAATACGGCACCTACGGCATTCATAACTGCAAGTTCGTAGTCACATTTGAACGTGGAAATTGATATTTTCATATATGTGTCTTGACTTTTATCGGGTAATAAGCAGGGATCGGAAATTCGGATAGATATTTACCTAAAGTTGGCAAAATCTCGGAAAAAGTTAAGCAAATATGGCGTCTGCTTCCTAAAAATATTATTTTAATACTGTGAGTTCCGGGATTCAGGGATTATACAAAACGTTTATATTTATTATTTTGCATTAAGATAAAACTTCACGACAATTTGCTCCTCAAACTTTAGGTACTTTACTTCTTCACTCGTAAGTTCAATGAGTTACAAGTAAATTAAATTTAGTAAATCTACACTTACATGGAAAATGACTTCAACAAGTTCATGTAAATATTTATTTATTTATTTAGAAATCAAATGGAAATCAATGGATTTTTTTTTAAATTGAGTCCGCTTCCTTACAACTGAACAACAACGCCGCCGCCGAAATTTAGGTAAATATCTATCCGAATTTCCGATCCCAGGTAATAAGCCATACACTACGGGAACAACATTCGTCGAGTCAATGTCAGATCCGAGATTTAAGTGCAGGCGAAATACCTGATAAATTGGTGGAGGATATAATTTAGAAGATCCCATCTCCGAAATACGACCCGGATCCTCGGTAAGCTTCGATGACATTTTTGCTCGTTTTGGAGTACAATATAATGATTTTATCGTCCTTTCCGTCCTGTATATCCTTTATGTTATTTGTAAATAAGTTTTCTGGCACTTTTGAGTCTTTTAAGGAGGAAATCTTTAGAGAGTCGCTGCCTAGGAATTTCTTTCGATGTTTGTATAGGGTGTCCTTCACCTGTTTAAGAAATTGGTATTGGAGTTTGATCACTATTGGTATTTTCTTTTAATGGTTCAAAATTATTTTTTAAAATTATTTTGAACGGAATCAAAATTTTTGGTCACTTCCAACTTGCCCTTTTGTGTTGCGGAATATATTTTATTTTTAACAAATTCGGGTTGGCAAGTTAGTTCGCTCAAGATACAAGTCAGAAACAAAGTCTTTGTAGCGTTTGAAGTTGCAATATTTGCGATCGCCAATTGGTGGTGCCGTTTTTGTTTTTTGCATTGTGGTTAAAACGATACCCATCATGCATGAAAGTCGGGTGTACACTTTTATTTTTCAAAAAACACAACTCTTTATCCATCTTATAGAACTGTCCTTTAGTTTCTTGTATGTGATTTGAATGACGTTGACTAATCAAAATCGTAAATAGACAAACCACATTTATTTCAAGGGGCCAGTAGGTATCATTTTCATGTAAGTGAGTGATATGAGTATGAGTGTAAATTACGTAGTTTTGTAGTCGTTTATTTATTGTGAAGCGCCCAGGTAAAATTTTGTAAAGGTTATCCATACCCATTATAAAATTTATCCATAGTATAAATCCGAAAGTAACTGTCTGTCTGTCCGTCTGTATGTTCCTCTATCACGGGAAAACCGCTGAACCGATTTACATGAAATTTGGTATGGAGGTACGGAGACCCAGGGATGAACATAGGATAGTTTTTATCCCAGAAATCAACCCTTGAAGGGGTAAAATGGAGGAAGAAAGTTTATATGTGAAAACGTATTACACGCGGACGGAGTCGCGGGTGAAAAGCTAGTCTATATCTAATATATAAAATTTACGTGTCACAGTGTTAGTTGCCATACTCCTCCGAAACGGCTTAACCGATTTTGATGAAATATTATATTCATACTCGGTAAGTTTGAGAATAGGTTGTTACATACTTTATTTTATTTTTAATTTTCTGTTTGCCGGTACGAAATTCGCCGGAACAGCTAGTGTATTATATAAATGAATCCCGTTTTCCTTGGTCATCGCAAAACTTGAGAACGGTTGAACCGATTTGTCTTATTTTTACGGTAAAATATCTGTATAAGTCCAAGGAATGTTCTTACGGGCAAAAAACTTTTTTTTTTTTAATGGAAATACATTTTCGAACATGTTATACCTACATCAAATCTAAGGGAACCATATTAAATGGAATTTTATGTATATGTTTGAGTAGGTTCCTGGATGTTTCTAAAACAAATAGACCCGGTGGCGTTGCAATCGGTACATTTTTAATGTCCTCAAGGGCAGGGACGACAGTTTTGTGTAAGTTTTAATGGATCGCTGGAAGGTTTCAATATGCAGTCGGAGCATTAGTGATCTCTTAAACGGTTGGAACGATTTTGATGTACGTTGGTGTATATATTTGAGTGATATGTGTTTGTATATATATATGCATATATTTGTACATCCCTCTATCTATTTTCTACAATATATAGAAAGGTTTAGTTTATAATTAGAGTCAAGGTCAATTTCAATTTCAAAACCACCTGGGAGATACAACCTGTGTAAAGCCAGGGCGGGTCGACCGATAATAATAGACGCACGCACCACGTTGTAAGAAAAGTGAAATAATCAATTTCCGGTGTCAGCTCTTAAACGCAATCGTTGGTACAGGTACAGGAATAAAATATAATTTTTCTCAATAATTAAATGATTCAATGCTCTAAAACGACTCGTTCCTGATAAAATAATATTGCTCGTTATGGATGGCTCCGTGAATTTGTCCGGCAACTGAGATGGTAATGAGATTTATATGGATCATTCCCGCCCTAACGCCGGTAAAGTGATCGTCAACAGATATGGCAAAGTGATCCGTTAACAACGGTTCTGTACCTTTTGAGGTACGGAACTCTTATTACACTTACTCTCTCTATTACTATTATGTGAAAAATAAATCTGGCAATGTGCGAATCTGGCAATCTGCGAATCTGGCATCCTGCGAATCTGGCAATCTGAGAATCTGGCATTCTGCGAATCTGGCGTTCTGCGGATCTGGTACTATGCGAATCTGAAATCTGGCCTCGTGCGAATCTGGCATTCTGCGAATCTGGTATACTGCGAATCTGAAAATCTGGCATAATGCGAATCTGGCGTTCTGCGAATCTGGCGTTCCGCAAATCTGGCGTTTTTCGAATCTGGCACAAAGCTTCAAAACCACCCATTTTCCCCCTTTGAGGCGTAGAATTCTGAAAGCCTGAAAAACCTGAAACACTTGTTTACTCATTTATCATGTGAAGTTTCGAATAAAATAGTCAAACTAATCTTGTTTCCCCTTTGGTCCTCCATTTCACCTTGTCCGCATACAATTAATTATTCATCCATAACGGTTGCACAACACATTATTATGTTTATTATGTACATACAAAATAATAATATCTAATTTGATGTAAATAAGTCGTTTTTAATTGTTTACACCTAAAAGAACTTTTTTTTAAATCGTATAGATTTATACGGAAGGAGTAAAATGTGTGTTAATAAGAATAATAATTAATGTCTAATAGTTTTGATAATTTCTTTTTCCGTATGAATTTCCTGAACTCCCATAAAATCGATTGCAATAATGTTAATGAAAAGCGTAATAGACAAGTTTTTTTCTTTTTTTATGTAATGTTGAAAATCTCTTCTTTTTAATGAACTAACCAAATAAAAGTATTACAAATGTAAGTTTTTATTGAATAAAATATGTATTTAATTTACCATATTATTTTACATGTCGAGGAGCCCTTAAAAAAAGTTGGACGAAGTTTTTTTAATTTATTTTAAGTAAATTTGAAAATTCTTTTTAAATGAAGTTATCAAATAGAAGTATAACAATTTTCCCTTTTTATTTTACCCTCTTAGTGGTAGTTTTTCCTAAATCACTGAAAGTTGTATTTTTATTTATTTATAAACAGTAGCTTAAATACCATTTTTCAAGTCCCTAGGTCCAGCGGTTTAGGCTTTGCGTTGATCGATCAATGAGTCGTGTTTGCCCCTTTCCATCCCTTCGGGGATGAAATTACCAAAAACGCCACGCATAAATAAATTTTTAATCGTCGACCTAAACACAAAATTTAAAGATTCTAACTTCAAAACTGACGGACTTTCAAACAATAATGTTCATCCCCTATTTAACCTATTTAACCTCTCTTCTCTTTCTTTGAAAAATCCTTTCTTAGTGCATCCCTAGACCTCATAAGGAACCTACGTGCCAAATTTGAAATCTCTAGACCCAGTGGTTTGGGCTGCGAGTTAATCGATCAGTCAGTTATCCAACCTACCTACCATTTCTAACATTTCGCGAGAAAAAGTTTCAATAAAATCTTTCTTAGTAACTCACTACAACAAAACAGAAAACAAAAGTTCAAATTAAGAGAGTTCATACCTCAGTCAGATTTAGCATTTGCATAATGCAAATTGTATTTTGTTATTGCAGAAAAGCCAGATCCACCTCGGAATTGTACAAGTAGCGCGTCCGCCCACCGGCTGTCGTACGGTGTCCTCGGTTGGAGCGTCGCTGCCGCCGCCGGAATATCTCGAAAAATATTGTTGAGATGTCTTGTACTGATGTTTGTGATGATTGATTAGAGCCTTCACAAATACATTGAATGCTTTGTTTGCTTTGGCCTGTTATCGACTTGTCTGTCATGTTTGATGATAATAATATGTTACCTAAAACTGTGTTAGCCAAATCCAAAATTTTCTATTTCACAATACAAATGTATATTTTTGAGTATCACTTAACTGCCTCAATCGATTTAATGTACAGTCACTAGCAATAATACATTATCCAACATTGGCCGCAAAAATATCTGACTCGGTCTTATACCTCTAGAGCCGCGTATCCACCAAGCGCACGCGCTCGCGCGGCAGCCTCGCGAGCCAAATGCTCGGTCCGTGTGGACGTGCCTCAGGACTCGTTGCCTCGGCAACGTGCGGCCGAACAGTCCTGAGGCACGTCCACACGGACCGAGCATTAGGCTCATAAAGACTTATCAGATATTATTATTTTTCGCCCAATGTTAGATCATATATTATTGCTGGTGACTCTATCTACTTTTCAACTTGTATATTTAGTTTATTTCATTTTAAGAACTTGTTTTCAGATGCGATGCCTGTTATGCGATTGTTGTAAATGCTGCTCTTTGCGATTGTAACTATTTCGAAATGTTTACTTGCAAGTGCGGTTTAGCAATCTTATTATGTGAACATACTTAGGTTACCAGGGCTTATAAGTCGTTATTATTTCGACGTAATGGAATGTAAATATATATTTTATGTATTTATATAGACATATTTATTTAATTATTTATTTCTTCCATCACTAAGTATAAAAGTTCTTAAATGTCGTTAATGTAATGTTTCGGATAATAATGGGTGTTTTCTTTAGAGGTTTCGTTTTTTACCCGACTGCGGCGGAGCCCAAAAGGAGGGTTATGTTTTTCACCGTCATGTATGTATGTATGTCCAGTTCTATGTTCCCCGCTACAGTAAAAACGGCTTGGACGATTTTGACAAACGAGGTACCATTGGATTCGTCTTCGCAGCGAGAGTGTCATAGGCTACATTTTATCCCGGGAAAACAACCCATTCTTTTTTATTTTATAATAAAACTAAAAAGAGTGAAATAAATAATATTATTTAAAAAACAAAAAACCCGACTGCAATAAAAAAAAAACTGAAAAGCGAAAAACAAGCTCTATAATTTATAGAAAATTGTAAGAGCAATGTACTTATTGATATTTATAACAATTTAAATTTAACTTGAATATTGGAAAAGTTATTGCAGGCAGGGACAAGCAATGAATGCATGAATAAGTTTACACCAGAACAACGCCTGCAAAATATGAAATTATTATGCATTTTTTTAATCGTCCATCCGAGCGATTTATTCGGAAATATTATTTTTCGGTTTTGGTAGCATTCATGAGGATTTGTGAAGCCACTAGTCGATCGGCGGTTAACCACAGACAAAGGATTAGTCGGAAGCCAACCCTTGTCGCGTTATTGCCGATATACGGCCCTTCGACACCCGAGTTCATGATAGTAAGTACTTTGTTCTATGATGGGCGCTATATGTTCCTGTAAAGGTGATTATTATCACGTAGGATAAGTATATAAGTGTTTTGTATAATTGTTGTTGGAACATCAAATAAATAAATAAATCATATTTAAACGAAAATGTCATATAATTATCTTGAAAAAAGCCAACAACGCTACTTACGGCTATTAACACAATTTAAATGTGTTTTATTTAAATTTACATATATACCTCTAAAAAAAACACTCTTTATATACCAGCAGGAAGGATAGTTGTAAAAATGCTAATAGTAATTGCATAATTCATCAGCGGGCTTCGAAAAGGTGCATTCTACGAAAGTTAACTATTTCCGACAACTGCCATAGCATACGGAATTGACATAATGTACAATACCGATTTTATTTCTCTTAAACGAAGTACAATTTAACAAAATAACCATTAGGTACCTAATTAATTGGTTAAATGATGCCTACATGTGTGAAACATGTATTTTTGTTACTGGTAATAAAAAAAATACCTAAAACATAGGAATGTATCAATAGACGGTGCCATATAATTGTTAACTTTGAAAGCAGAAGTTGACGATCAGTGTGGTCCATCCGCCTTAACAATCATTAAAAGTGCCTCTTCACCTTGGCATTAAAACGGCCCCGTCACAGAAAGACAGACAGACAGGTTAGACTAAGGCTTAGTCACCAAGCATTTGGGCCTTGAGCTCTTTGGGTTCTATACACTAAAAACATATTGTCGAAGAAAATAATCAAAGTAGGTATGTATCAAATGTTCTTATTTATTTACTACTTTTAATTAATACTAGTATCGAAAATAAGATAATTTAATTTATTTACTTAAAACTATTTAAAAAAACATAAGTTAAATAAACGATATAACAATGTAGAATTAATAAAGTACAGTATGTTCAAAAGCCCATAAACTAAGTCTGTACAGTATTATTACATTTATTACACCTGCCTATTCCGCCTATTTTGTGTCGCCTTTAGTTCGAAAGTGTACAGTCACAAAACGGGATTGTTGAGCCACTTGCCACTGTAGGTACTTGGACCGAGTAATACAAATTGGGTTTAGTCGGTTATACCCGTATATCCAGACAAGAAAAGTATTCCATATCTGTCATCGTGTTCGACAGGCGAGAAGTGCCATTTAGGTTAGAACCACTTGATTAATGTAATATTTTCATGCAATTTAACTGTTGGCTAACCCGAAACCAACGACAACTTATCCGAACGTTGTTTACGAGTCTAATAATTTAATAAATTACCGATGTTCTGTTCTGTCAGATCATTTTTGACAGCTGATTTGATGGAAATACCGCATGACAAAGATAGTACTCTTTCTGTTACACGAATATAGACATGCCATCATTCGTTATCAGTCGTTCACGACGATGTCAACGAGTATGCCCGATTTGCATTACATGGCTAAATTATGAACTGTGGCAAGTGGCTCAACAATCCCGTGTGGTGACTGTACAGACACTATAACAATATCACGATTAATATTTATGGTTCTCTGAAATAAATTTTACCCGGATTCAGAATAATACAGAGGTGCCAGACCAAATTGAAGCTTTGGTTCGTGACACTAGTAGTATTCATTTCAAATTATATGTTGCCAAAAACCATTCAAAAATAAATAAGGACACCGAAACCGCCTGATTTGGTTAGTTTTATGAGAGCTAGCATTAATATATTGAATTAGTAAAAGAAAATAATGTACTCGTATGTACGTACAGTCACCAGCAATACATAGGCTGCTACGAAAGTTTTTAGCTGTGCCAGTATTAATCTTAATTTGAATTGTTTGTTGATACATTCATAAAGCAAATTTTATTACGAACAGCTTTGTCAAAAATAATGGTAAAAGAAGTTTACTTATTTTTTTATATTAAATTTTCACAGAGAGTACTTTTCTATGAAATTTTAATTTTTGATCTAAAAATCGGCTTTTTGGTATTAAAAAGATGTCTCAAATTTAAAGGGGTCATCTGATTCTGATGATATTGCCCGTGATGGAATCGTCAGTATTTTGAGTATATTTGAGCAGCTTGTTTTACTGTTTCGAAATATAGTACTTCACAACATCTTTTCAATGAAAGTCACTGAATTTTCCTGGGTCTCTAATTTAGACATGTCTTCAAGGCTTGTTTCCTCCATATTTTAATATAGAATGTTTTATAAACGAATGGTTTCAAATAAGACTGATAAACCACAGTTTTTATTTAAATATTTATACTGGGAAAAATAAAAAGGTACTTACTACTTTTTAGACCGTATACATTAATGCAAAAATTTAACGATTGAATACATCGCTTGCAGATTTTTTCATAGCGTTAACAGATCTGGCGATAAAAAATCATAAAAAAAAACTAAGTAATACATGTCTATGATTTTTGGTCACAATGTTTATATTAGAATTTGGCTGAAATATATATCAACAATATTAATATATTTAAATAAATGTCGACACAGCTAAACATTTTCGTAGCAACCCTCGTAATATATTATCCAACTTTGGGCGCAAAAATATCTGACACGTCTTTATTACTAGAGGTATAAGAGCGTGTCAGATATTTTTGCGTCCAATGTTGGATAGTATATTATTGCTGGTGACTGTACCTACATAGCTATGAACGAGAACTAAACATTCGAAAATGGAATTCGAGATCAAAAAGGTTAAAAAATGGGTTGCCACCATTAACAAAAATTAACCCAAGTGGTCCACCGGTTGAAAATCATTAAAATATTTGATAAAAATTATCACATTCAAAATTAAAGGGAATTTTCTGAAAAAAACTGAATTATTTACCAAACAGTGTTTTACTTTATTATGTATTGGTGTTGTATAAATAAAATAACATGTGTAGTTTTAATGCATACAACCAATACAACTGGTAGTAAGAAGTTATGAACATTTGGTTTCTTTGAATTTAATTGTCAATTATTCAGTAAGACTGATAAATCATTTACTCAACATGCAAAAAAGACGACCATAGACCGCTTAATGTCGTAGCGGCCATTATGTTCTCCCTATTTTTAGTATTGTCCTTGTTTTGCTGTCAAATGTAATTAATGTTATAAGATTATGACAAAGTATCTATTTATAAGTACATATGAAAAAGTCTACCAGTATCTATCACTAAAGACTATGCATAATTATTATTTATATTTGGTAAAAAAATATATTCGATAAAAAAAAATTACACCCTAAACCTAATAAAGTTGTGCGTTTACATTTTGCTCTAGAATTCCATTCCCGAGTTTCAACATATTTGCGGGTTACAAACCCAAAATTCAAGCTACGAAATTTTGTGTTTTTATAATAAACAAATAAATGGCACGAGATATTTTAGTTTCCTTTATCCCGGTGATGCTGGCTCTTGTCAAATTTAACTGTAGATAGTCGAGTTGCCGCAGGAAAAGGTTGATTAATGTGCAAACAATACGTTGTGTTGAAGTTTGTGACTCCATAGGCGCAGCACGTGTACTGATTACTGCCCAACATTGTTCACTTGTAAAAGAAGTGCTGTGCCATCGACGCCTGCGCCACCTTTTGGCGATAGCTAGGCCAGTAAATTTAATTAAACATCACAAATATTTTCTCGTGAAATTATTTTTGTAATGTGTTTTACTCTGAAATCTTAAATTTAAGCAAACTTTAATTATAAGCCATTGAGGTGTTAAATTGCGCTGTCCATAAAATAATTTTATTTACTTTCGCTATTAAGTTTACATGGTAAAATGTATTTGTAGTCACTAATACTGTTTATCGATTAATGTTATGATTAATTATAAGAGGAGTGATGTCTCCATCTACATATCACTTGTTGATAATTAAATATAGAGTATTGTACGTTAGTCGTAATTTTGTCATAGTCGAAGTGTCTACGTCATATCCTCTCAGTGTAGTCACACGCGACTGGGAAACGCTTCGCCAGCCTCGGACAAAACTATAAACAATACGGGCGCTGTGTGGTCACGTTTGTCTCCAACCTTATTAGACGCCTACTAAATAAACAGTAGAATGGTAATGATTTTGCGTTGTAAGTTTTGGGAAACATCAATAAAGGCATTACATTCTGCGATATTTAGAAAGACTTAGTAAAAAACGTTTTAGCTTTAACGCGCCTCTGTAATTGTAATACATATCACGCAAGGCATAGTAATATTTTAAAGTTCAGACTAGGCTTAAAATATATGTTAAGAATAAGCTAGATCATTTCGCAACTCTGTAGCGGACCAATATTAGAAAGTTGTACGTCTTGTATGGTTCAATGAATGTTAATGCATACTAAAGCAAAAGTAAATAAATGGTACCTGTAAAGTTAAATCTGTTCGATTTCCTATTTAAGGATTCACATGACTAAGTTAAGAAGAGGATTATAAATATAGTAAGTACATAAATAAAATGTTGCTTGTAAGACGCGGCGGAGACAGTGACGTCACGGACGGGAGCGCCACGCGGCTCACACGGTCAGCCCCGCGCCGGGCCGGGTGAGCCGCGGCCGGTGTACAGTGCGTAGGATATTTAAAATGTGTTAGAACAATCTAAATAGTATCTTGACGTCGATGCGTCTAGTGTAGAAATTGTAGTGCCCAGCAGTTCAGCTTTCAAATATTGGTATAAATAATTTAATAGATGAATCTTTACAATTCGTTCAAGGTTTAAGGTTAAACTTCCTAGTACAATATAGTCAATCATAACTTTAAAAAATGATATCGTGCAAAAACTACATTCTAGAATTTGATTAAAATTATATTTTTTTTATGTAAATAAGATATGAGTGTTAGGCTTTACTCTAGAAACTCGTTGTTGTTCGGCTAGTAGGTTTATTTTGTATTTATTTCGACCGGTCACAGTTTCCCAAAGTAAAATGAAACTTGTAAATGTGGTCTAGTGAAAGACCAGATTCAAAGCCCACTGGGGGCGGTTGTGAAGACAATCCTGTATAAAAGCTCACTAGGACACTGCCGCCAGAGGGTGTGGAAGACTTCTGTTAACATTTTAAAGAACAAACAATGTTGTGGAAGACGATACTTATGAGATATATAAACGTAAAAAGTAATTTTACGTAGGTGTGTTACATAATTTATTTTATTTGATTTCGGTTTTATTACTAGGCGTGAAAACAATTATATTTATGTATTTACAACGATTGTGTACCTTCTTCTACCTATTGCTGGTGTTAGAAATCGTAAAATAGTGTCGGTACTCATGTCTAGTTCGCGTTCGATGTTCACGAACTACGCTTAATTTAACCTGCGAATGTAAACCTATAGAGTGCCTCTTGTTCACTTTTATATATATTGATATAACACTATAGTTAGGTAATACTAGTAGTTGTAGTAATGCGTTACTTCTTAACTTAAATGCACAGTTTTCTTTTTACGTGTGATAACGGCAAGGCCAACGAATGTCGCGTAGTGCCAAAATAGGAAATGAGATTATAAAGTCCACGGAGCAGAAACCCTTCCATAGACGCGCATACATTTGTAAAACGACTATTGCCCGAGACTTCACATTCGGGAAACCAAATATTCGCTCTGCACGGCGGACACCGTTGAAGAACTACCCATTAGCTGGATACTTTGTACAGCACGGTAACGGATATCTCCTGAAATAGGTAACATCATTCATTTCAAATCAACCGTTCAATTGATAGAATATTAAACTTAAAATGTCTTGTTGATGTGGCTAATAAACATACACCGCATTGACTGGAGCAAAAATGTACCAGTGCTAGTGATTCATTAAATATCGACTAAGTTTTTTCGTGACATATGGATCTTACATTTCATGCAAAAGTAAGTGTCGTACCTTTATCTTCTATATCTGAATGATCAGCTTTCCATGAAGATAAACGATATTTTTTCTTTCGAGGCATTTTTAACAGACTTATAAAACAAAAAGGTTCTCAATTCATCGGAATGCTAAAGAATTATTTATTTATTTAATGGCGTCTACATAATAACGTAATTTTGCCAATGTAAAGTATATGTATGCAACGTTGTACGGTGAATCCTGTCCTATCGTCGAAGTCTTCCAGTCATAGTCGATGACCCATGAAGATGGCGAGCATCCACTTGGTGATGGCTTGGTGTGATCTTGACCGCTTACTCATTTGGAACCATCTTTTCACCGTGTTTTTATTCAATGCAAGTTCTTCATCAATGTTACAAGTTGTCCCATAAAACTGCTCTGGATTTGCGAACCTAAATCAACGATAAATAATTTACAAAAAATTAAATAATTGGACAGATGTTTTCAGAATGACAGCCAGCCAATGCTAAAGAATATTGTTGTACTGAATGAATTTGTTATTCAATGTAATTTCAATGGTTGTCAAAGTGACTCGAGTCCGGAGTCAATGTCAGATAGGTACCGCTTGGTTATAGTTGCGATAAGTATAAATAAAAGAGGTTTGCACATAAATAAAAGGTATTCAAACTTGGCCATTACTTATGATAATGATGGTTAAAAATTGCTTTTTATCGATGTCGATAAACTAAGTCGACATTTAATGAATCACTAGCACTGGTACATTTTTGCTGTCGTCAATCCGGTGTTTGCTAATAAAGCTAGAATACATAAGTACAGTCAAGGGCACAAATATGTATACAAACCAAAGTCTCAAACATATGTACACAGACCTTATTACTAATTAGACCCCGTTATCAATTGCTCAGTTTGGGGGCAAACGTCACAAGAGGGTGTTCATTAACTCTACAACCTAGTGTATTGGTGTTCAACGGATTTTTTTTTTATAATCAGGCATTCACGATGTAAATTACTTATACCTAAGTCAAATGTCAATTGATTAATTTAGCGGTTATCAAAGCAGGACTTGTAACGGTTGCTTGGATTTTTTTGTATTTCTTGACCTGCATTAAGATCTTTAACGTTACGCAACGTGCCAAATCCGTCCCTTTTTTTAATACAAATCTCAACTTTTCATATATTTTTCGTCTTCTTTCGTGCAGAATTAATTTTCATAGCTCGCTTTGTATGTTATCCGCTATCAAAATAGATTATGAAAAGCACACGCGATTTTTGTATTGAAATTTAATTCTCTTTAAATTTTTGCTTTCAATATTGTATTTTTTGCCTCTCTTATAATAATTTGATTAATTAGAGCCACAGATCACAGAAACAAGGGAGATATGTCATGAGTGCAAATTCGAACCAGACTCGGTGTCGCCACCTTGAATGAATGAATGAATGAATGAATGAATAGTTTATTTGCATAAAACAAGCGTATATAAAAGGTGTTACAATATTCTTTCAGGTCGTTTCTTGTTTTGCCAAGGCTGGCGTACAAATATTTCACTTTAAACTTAAAAAACCTATGTACATTTTCAAATTCGAATTTTAACATTACAATTTACATTTGTTTAAGTATTCATTGACGGAGTAAAAACAATGTTCTATTAAATAATTAAATAACATTTTCTTAAATAAATTGAAAGGCAACTCTTTAAATGTATCAGAGAGAATATTGAATATTTTGATAGCCATGCAGTACGAGTTTTTCCTAGATAGCGCTAAATTAGTTTTTGGTATAGCTAATTTATTTCTGTGTGTCCCTCTTTTGGACTTGGTGATTATTACATTAAATAGATCTAGGTTTTTTTTTACAAAGATGCACATTTCAAATACATACAGACATGGGAGAGGTAATATACGTTTAGATTGGAAAAGCGGCTTACAGTGCTCCAAAAAATCAGCTCCACACAAAGTTCGGATACATTTTTTTTGGATTCTAAAAATAATTTCAGCATCTGTAGAGTTTCCCCAAAGTATGAGTCCGTATCGTAAAATAGAAGCCACATAGCCATGGTACGCAGAAAGAGCCGCATCTTCTGAGACTACGCTTCGCACACGATGTAAAACATACACAAAACGGTCAAGGCGTACACGTATATTACTAATATGGTTCTTCCAATTACAGAAGCTATCTAATGTTATACCTAAATTTAGCATATTCTACTTCTTCGATCAATTGATTATCAAGTTTTACATTTAAATTATTACTTTTGTTCTTACATGTCAAGAATTGAATAAATTTAGTCTTTTTTGCATTAATACTTAAGTAGTTTACTTCCAACCAATTTGTAATATCATTCAGTGCGTGATTTATGTCGTTTTCGAAGTTCATAATGTCATTACAGTTTATAAGTAAGGTTGTATCATCAGCGAATAGAATAAATTCGTGTCCTGTAGCATCTGGTAGGTCATTTATATAGAGAAGGAATAGTAACGGACCTAGTACACTACCCTGCGGTACTCCTGTATAATTTGGTTTGTATCTAGACCTGTAAGTAAGTTTGTCATGACCAACGATTCTCGCAATTTCCACACACTGTTGTCTGTCACTGAGATAACTACTTAGCCAGTCATAAGCAAGACCTCTTATGCCGTATTTATAAAGTTTATGCATTAATAATTTGTGGTTAACAAAATCAAACGCCTTAGTCAAATCTAACAGTACTGCCACTATAGACCTATACATTGTTGTCAAGGTTTTCGATGACACGTTTTATTAGAGCTGGAAACAGGCTTTAGTGGTTGAGCTATTTTTCCGAAACCCAAATTGCTCCATTTTTAGTATTCGGGTTTTTGATATAAAGCTAGAAATTTTTAATGCATTATTTTTTCTAAGATCTTCGAAATGATAGGTATAAGAGTTATAGATCTATAGTTACCTACCTCTGATTTGGCCCCCTTTTTATATATTGGTTTTATCACCGAGTATTTAAGACGAGTTGGGAAAACGCCTTGAGTGAATGAAAGATTTATTATATATGTTAAGGGCTTTGACAGGCTGGTGGCACATAGTTTAATTACTTTGGTACATATATCGTCAACTTTAAACACGTATGCGTCTTACGCTTACGCTCTATTAACTACTACAAAAACAACCTCCTCATAATTGGTTTCAGCTTACGAACTAAAAACGCCGTAACCTAGTTTTGATAGTAGCACAAAATTAAGCTTTATGTTAAGATTTCAAGGTTGAAAAATGCTGAATGATCGTTTTTTTTCCATCGTAGTACAGTCACTGAACGTAAGGTAGCTTAGTTGCCATCTATGCAACGAGTAATTAATTAATTCCTCAGCGCTAGATGGCGCTAAGATAGTAGTCCCTATATTCAGCAAATTAAGGTCTACTCTTACAGTAGTGATCCTTTTTTCAAGAGGTGTGCGTCTCTTTCCTGCAGTCCACTTAGGAATGCCACCAGGAATGTTTCAAAATATATCGATAACCATGTAAAACTTAATTGCAACGTTAATATAGTTACTATTCAATTTTCACACAATAAGTACTTTTATTTTTATTTTACTGCTAGGTTAATATAATAACATCATTTACTTCTCTGTCAAAAAAGTACCGGGAAAAGGTCAATAATACAAAAAATGCAAGTTATTCTTCCAAATTTATTTTATCGCCTTCAAAGTATGCTCCTTCAGAAATGATACACTCATGCTCACGAATAATCCGATCATGGATTTCTTTTTTAAACGCTTTTTCCGGAATTGCTTTCAGTTCTCGGCGCGAATTCTCTTTTATTTCTTCTACCGAATGAAAACGGGTGCCACGAAGTGGTAATTTGAGTTTAGGAAAAATAATTAAGTCGGCTCGAGCCATATCTGGTGAATGAGGTAGTTGCTCGATGGTATTTGTTTTGGTCAAAAATTCGTTTATAATGATGGCCTTGGCGCAGGCGCATTATCGTGGTGCAAAATCCAAGAATTTTCTTTCCACCAATCTGGCCTTTTTCGTCGAATTGGCTCTCTTAAACGCCGCATAACACTCAAATAATATTCTTTATTTCGCGTTTGACCTTTCGGAAAGCACTCCAAGTGCGCAACACCGCAATAGTTAAAGAAAACAGTCAACAGACTTCTGTTGACGACGTTGAGGGCCTACCAGAGCGAGGCAAATCTTCCACCACATCTCGACCGCTTTTGAACGCATTGTGCCACTCATAAGCACGTGTTTTTGATAACATCGAGTCACCGTAAGCCTTCTGTTCCATTTTCAGCGACTCCGAACACGAAATTCCATTTGCGATGCAAAATTTGAGACAAACTCTTTGTTCGATGTTTTTGTCCATTATTAAATCACGCAAAAATTCGTATCACACACTAGAGATGATCGAACAAAAAACAGCACTGCATTTAATCTATTTGACAGATGAAACTCAAACTCCGCGCCAAAATGGAAAACAGCCGTGCCAAACCAGCAAAAAAATAAACAAATAAAAATTTAATTCGGAACCATAAACAAATTATCAATTCCCGATACTTTTTTGACAGAATGTAAACTTAATACCTACATTAATGTTAGAATAGAAAAATATTTGATTAGCAAGAATACGTTTTACACAAAGTTGATACATAATTGAAATTGGGAATCATACCTATATTAAATAGGTATGCATTTCTGTGGTAAATTTGCTGGAGCTGTTAGAGATTTTTATGAGTGTCACGTCACGATATCTCGGTTTGGGACGGACCAGTAGTTAATCGTAATTGTTTATGTAAACTTTGTTTTATAAATGATTCAAATAACTTAAAACAGAAAGATAGACTTAATACTTTGGGCCATTCTCTACCAGTCAACCTTTAGCCTTGAACCTTTTTTTAAATGATGTCTTAGTTATTAATATTATCCCAGCGAGTCGGCGCGGGCTGACAATCAGCGCTGTGTGCAAGCTCAGCTCACTCAAAGGGCTCGGCCTTTGCCTTTGTCGTTGGTTAATTTCTTTTTATCTTATTTGTATTTTTATCTAAAATCCAATCAATGGATTAATTCTGCAATACAGTTGAACCGAATCCAGATTTTAGTAAGTATTTACGTACGTCATTCAGAGTATGTTCTTACAGTGTAAACTTTATATAACGTTCGTTATATCATAACGGAAATTTAATTTTATTTAACGTAAAAATTAGTTTAATCATTTTCCTTGTGTTTTAGGCGTGCGATATGATGATAAATAACTTGAACTATGACCACGTTCCATTCTATTGATCGCTGTAGAACAAGCCATTTATCGATAGTCGATGGAAATTGCGTCCACATACTCCACATCTTCACGCTCAGAAATCCATACGAACCTTAAATATTCATTTAAAAATAGAAATAATGCCTTAAAACGAAATTTACCGGTGGTATGCTAGCAGAGGGAATAACTATAATCGAAATCTACGCGGACGACATCGCGGGCAGAAGCTAGTTACGAAATAAATTATTCGAAAAGAACTCCAATCAAAACTGTATATTGCATCACTCAGACACGTTTAATAAATCAGATATTTAAGATTATAAGCCATTAAATCAGATTGAACAAACTACATAAATTAAAAAACGACAGAAAAAATCTTGCAAATTAACGACTTTTTTGCTCGTAAAATGTATAACAACTGCTGTAGTGTTTCTCAAAAAGTTGTCCTCTTTTATAAAATAAAATTGTACGAGTACCTTCAAAATAAAAATATTTCCTGACGTGGTTTTATGACAAAAGGTAAGTCTATGTAATACTAAAATTGTGGTACAGAGAGCGTTATTGTAAGAGGTAAAATTCAAAGAGCTCAATCAAATACCTAGTTCGGTAAACCATATAATTAATATAGTGTACCGAGCTAAATATTTGAGAACTTTGAATGTTACCTTGTATATGAAGCTGACTGTACAAGGATCTAAGTCTATTTATTTTAAAAACGACCCGATGGCAAAACATTTTTTGATTTATTAACATTTGCCCCTTGACTTCAAATTAACATTTGGACTTCGATTTTTGCAAACTTTTACCCTAAAAACAGTCATTTTACCATTTAAACGGAGCTCGTATATTGACAGCGATCAGCGGGTGACTAAGGCAACGCTTGTGCCGATATGGTCATTTTGACCATACCGAGGCGTCACGAACCACGCCCCCATAACATATCTCCCTTGTTTCTGTGATTTGTGATTAGAGCTTTCAGAATCTATTTTTAATGTGGTTTAGAACAACTTTATCATTACAACGGTTTAGTCATTTAGAACAACTTCTGATCTGGTACAGATACTCAGTTAACGAAAAAAACAACGTTGATAATCATTGATAGATTAATCAATTGACAATTGACTTGTAAGTAAATTATTATTATAGTTTAATTTGTATCGTGTTAACGAATACCGTTCCATTTAGTCCCCAGACTACCCTATTGTGACGTTTGCCCCCAAACTGAGCAATTGATAACGGGGTCTACTTATTAAATAAGGCTTACGTGAACATATTTTTGCACTTTTGTGCGGATATTTATTATTACCCTTGACTGTACAACTCAACTGGCTACCTTGATTTAACCATCTGTGACTACGTGTACAATAACATGTAGATACTCAAGGTAATAATGTGAAAACTATTTTAAAATAAAGTTTCCTTTCTTTTGTTTTGACCTACAAAAAGTCAACTTTATTGTATGCCTTTATTGTAGGTCTATGGATTGAAATTCCAGTAAAAAAGTTTCGTTTTACAGCATGGTGGCCCACAGGCGGTACAGAGCGAATATATCTTTAGTCAAATATTGATCATTACATAGTTTTACAATAAATGTTGACAATAAAAAATGTCTAAGGGATACCTAATGTTTGTTTCTGTTGGTGCATCTGTTAAAGGAAGCGCGAGAGTCGCGAGGCGCGGCCAGGCGCGCCCCCTCGGCGGCCGGCTGGCATTGTGCAACATTTTGTATTTCACTGAAATTATTATTATTCGACACATTTGCTTTGCTGTATTAATAAAACTATGTAAAATGGTGTCGTTATTGTATATCATATGGCCTAAAAAATTATGTAGTTCATTTATAAAAGCACGTAACGTTGAATGGCCTACAAGCATAGCAAATAAAATATTTTTTCATGCAAGTTATCTTTTCAAATTCTAATAGTAAACATGTTTCGAAATAAATAAATAATAAATATTAGTGCTATAATTGCATTATTGAATGTTTGCCAGATTTGTGTTTAATTATAAAATAAATGCTTGTATATAAAAACACCAGTTTTCCTTTTTTTAATACGTACTTAAAGTTACTTCACCTCTCGTATCTGGGGATATCCCAGAAGTTCCATAGTTCTAGTTCCATATGGAACAATCGGTACATATGTAAATGTCAAATAAATTATCCCAATAGTTCCATATGGAACTACATACTAGGCTTTACATCTGGTTTTGTTTTTATTTTAGTTTTAAATCAGTTGAGTATCTTCGGAGCATACCCCGTTATCAGTGTTGCAAAATCATTGAAAACGCTAGGGTTGGCACTGCACATTTATTTTTAACATGTGCTTAGGTATATTTAACCACCTTATTGATGCACCTTTTTTTAATTTAGGCATGTATTTTAAGTTTTAAAACAAAATAAAACCTCTTTTCAGCCCTTAATTATTGAAGGATTTATTCTTTTTTTAAAGTCCATAATAGGTGGTTGCGTCAATATTGATTAATGTCGTACCGTCTAGTCGTTCGCTTAGTATTCAGGTATAAAATCATGAATTTACTCGATGAACACGCTGAATTTTCCCGGTTTTCAAGAGAGCTCATGGCGAAATTAGAAGTGACCCGAATGCGACGCGGAAATGGTTCGTAAATTTAGTACATAATAATCACAGTTATATAAATTAGGTAAAGCAATATGTCAATGTGCAATAGACGGTAATATTTTTCAAATACATAAGCATATCCGATAATAGTTTTCTTTTAAATTAATGTTTCCGTTTTTTTTTCTTTTACAGATAAAAATACGATACATTTGTGCCAATGCACAATAAACTTTAAAGTACGATGCTTAAGATTCTTATTAAAACATGTTGGCGTATATAAGTATGACGATTGTTGGGATGAAGTAGTCGAAGTGTTTAGAAAATTTACAAAAGAGAGTGAAATTGGATGGTCAAAAGGTGAATTAAATTGCACATGCAATAGCCAAACATCACATCTAAGAAAAATGGTAATGCAAATATCACCCCAAGATATGGAAACTTTTTGGGTTGAAGTAGTTAATATAATTGAAAAGTATTAAATAAGTAAGTAGTGTAGTTTATCCTTAAATAAAATTCGATTGTAAAGGCACAACTTAATTTCATTTTCTCAAACATGCTCGGAAATGTATGCGTTAATGTCACGAATTGAAGACATAAAGTTTCTTGTTTGTGGCTCCCTACATCACTTCATGGCCTTGGCTAAGAAGTAATGTATGAAAACCCTAAGGAAAAACATTTAAGGCCGCTGCTCTAACTTTATAAATTTTCTTACTAACTGCCAACTAGACTCTGTAACCATGGTAGTTATTTTAATTTTAATATTTCCACAAAAAAATTAAGGATATTGAGTAAAAAAATAATATTCAAAACAATGTCCGAAAGCTCTCTTTATGCAGTTTATTTTTGCACTTAACTGTAACTAGTTTAACAATAAATACATACTTAGATATTTTTTGTTTTATTAATCACTAGCTTTCTGCCCGCAACTTGGTCTGCGAGCTGCGAGTTAGTCGTTCGTCGTTCTTAATACCTCATTTTTTCCAAGAAATAACCAACTGACAAATTACCCACTAAAAGATTCATTTGGTTGTTTTCAATATATATGTCTCTATTAACACTCCTTTTTTTTCTTGTTATTTGTGGTTCTATGCCTTGCTCCAATTGCGAAACATACTGATCATATGCGGTCGCATTTTCTTGTATCTTCTTGACAAAAGCATAAATAGTATTCGGTTTTTTTTAATAGCATTTTTTATTTTATTATGCCAACTCTCAAGGGCGTTTGTTGTCCTGTGTTGTTCCCCAAAACAACACCAGATTTTACTGTGTCCTGTTTTCAACCAGTACTTTTCCATATAGCCGCAAAACTGTCTTAAGTGCACTGAATCAATGCCCGCGTTTTCAATTTCTTGTTTTATATAATTCCATCCCTCTAAAATTTGATCTTCCGGGAGTAGTGGTAAAACTTTGCTTAGATTTACAAATTTACTTAGTTCACTTTTTATTTTTAATTTTTTAGCTTTTTTCGTAAGTGCTTGAGTGAAATGGAAGTAACAACCTTTGTGAACAATCTGAGGAAATATTTTCTTAACTGCATTTATCATTGCCACTTCAAAATCAGACGAAAATTTGGAAGGGTTCCACATAGGCAACTGCGATTTTATTAATTCTAACATTTTTATGTAAGTTGAGGTACTTTTATTCGGCAAAAGAGCATAAATCATTGGATACACACGAGTATGATTAGTAGTACTCCCGTAATCGCCATGGATCGTGTAAAGTTGGTAGAATGGTTTTGGGCACACCTCAAACGTACCATCACCAAAAAATGATTTTATATTTCCAATTAGATGTTTTGCTTTTTGAGTAGCAAATATTAAAATTCGTTCTCCTTCAAAGTTATAGTCCGCTAATAAAAACTCAAAAAACATTTGTGGTACCTCCACTTGTTCCAAAGTTTTAAATGACATTTTACTTACTGACAATTGTTTACATTTTTCTCGGTACATTCGGGATTTGATTGAATTATATTTTGGCACAAGTGTAATCGGAGCATTATCACTGACACGTTTGCATAATTTTTGAAAAATAGCTGGTGCAGGTTCTTGCAAGTTTTCAACATCGGTCAGTTCATTATGTATAATATCATTAACAATATTGTCAAAGCCATGTTCTTTCGGTGTACAATTTTCTAGATGACTCTTCATTTGGCAAATTTCTTCCTTTTCCTAGAAAAAGGTACATATGCACTAGGTATGACAGACACACAGGATCATTTTTAACCCCCGACGCAAAAAAGGAGGGGCGTTATAAGTTTGACGTGTAAGTGTGTGCGTGTGTATGTCTGTCTGTGGCACCGTAGCTCTTAAACGGATGAACCGATTTGGATGCGTTTTTTTTATTTGAAAGCAGGTTTTTTAGCGGTGGTTCTTAGACATGTTTTACCAAAATCGGTTCAGCCGTTGTTGAGATATTGAGCTTTAAGAGGGTTAAAATATATAACGGCGACACCTACTTTCAGAGCTGATATCTCTTAAGCGGCCCAACCAATTTTCATGACATATTGCTAAGAACCATCTCAATTAATGTAACTTTATTTAAAAAAACCTACGTCCAAATCCGTTCATCCGTTTGGGAGCAACGATGCCACAAACACACTCAGATATATAGACATAGAGACACGTTATAAACTTTTATTATTTATTAATTATTAACCCCCTGTCGCCAAAAGAGGGGTGTTATAAGTTTGACCGCTATTTATGTGTGTATGTTACATGATTTGGGCCTAGTCTATCGTCTCTATAGAAACTTATGTTATGTATGCCCCACTTTGATATGTATGCGAAGTTTTTCACCCCGTGTTAAAACGCTAACTGTAGCTTAATGGATTGTTTTAAAATATATTAAATGCTTACCAGAATAACAGTCACAGATCCGCGACATTTGATAGTTTTCAACTGTGTACATCTCCAATGGGATTTTGTTTTACTAAAATTTGAGTGATAGTAATATTCGTGCCCAAGATGTTGTAACACGCCATGCTTACGGCCGCGTTTTACTATTGTAAAACACATTTTTTACCGAGGGACACGATCACTTGTATAATTCAATTCAATTATTTATTAATTGGCTTCTTGTATAAGAAACAACGTAAAACCTGAAGTGTCATATACTTGACAATGTTAACTGAAGTATGTAAGTAATCAATGTGAAGTGGCCAATTATGTAAAATAAAAATATATATATACAAAGGTCGTACTTAGCAGAGGTAGACATTTAATATAAATATGTACCAGTAGTTCCATATGGTACTTCTGGGACATTTCCTTCAAAATGAATATCCCGGTAGTTCCATATGGAACTAAAAAATATGGAACTTCTGGGATATCCCCTCGTATCTGAGTATTTTAATTATTAACCGAAATAGGAAAGTTAAACGTATTGAAGTAACCTCAAGATTGGGCTTAAAAGGACGAACCCGTATTTACTTGGCTTGAAACCAGAGTGCTCGGGTCCGCTACGAGCAGCTCACTAGATAGAGACGAGTCGATACCAATGTTACCTGTACTCTCTGTGACTGCATTTTACTAATGTTATAAAAGCGAAAGTTTGTGTATGTGTGTGTGTGTGTGTTAGTTTGTTACTCCCTGATTTGAAATGGAGATAGCTTATACCCTGGGTTAACACACAGGCTACTTTTGAGGGAATAACTATAATCGAAATCTACGCGGATGAAATCGCGGGCAGAAGCTAGTTACGAAATAAATTATTCGATAAGAACTCCAATCAAAACTGTATATTGCATCACTCAAACACGTTTAATAAATCAGATATTATATAATAATATAGATACACGTTTAATAAATCAGATATTTAAGATCTGATTGAACATTGCCATTAAATCAAATTGAACAAACTGCATAACCTAAAAAACGACTGAAAAAATCTTGCAATTTAACAACTTTTTTGCTCGTAAAATGTATAACAACTGCTGTAGTGTTTCTCAAAAAGTTGTCCTCTTTTATAAAATTAAATTGTACGAGTACCTTCAAAATAAAAATATTTCCTGACGTGGTTTTATGACAAAAAGTAAGTAATCTTATAATAAATATTTTCAAAACCTGGTTGTATCGTTAGTTTTTACTTTGGAGACTAAGCTTTTAGCGGTATCGAATTCAACAGATGGTTTGATGTAGGTATAAAATTAAGATTGGGTCACGAAATTTCTTCGGTTTTTGTGTATGAGAAACAAAATTATTCGCCTATCCCAGCACTAGAGTGTCAAAATAAAACCACGAAAATAATCATATTAATAAAAATAAGACACAAAGGAAAAAAAATATATAGTACTTCTTCCAAGTTTCTCCCTTATGGCCGCGTGGTTCGACAACGTTGTCCGACATCTCGGACGACGAGGAATTTTATTTCCTTTCTGTCCGACATGTCGGGCTATGAGGAATTTTATATTTCACTTAGTTCGACCATTGGATTGAGGATTTTTTTTAATTCCACTTGTTTCGACCATCGGACCAAATGGAATTTTGAAATTCCACTTGGTTTGATCCTTGAACCACGAGGATTATTAAATTCAAGTTTGAATTCTTTGAACACAGAAATTATAATAAAAACCAATTATACACCATATCCAATAAGTTCGGATCACAGAATAAGAAGAAGAAGAAGGAGTTATGTAATAAAAATCGATAAAACAATGGCTGTGATCTTTACTTTAAAGGGAAATTGAATATGCTGTAAAGAGAACACTACTTATATGTCTGAAAAAGTAAGTTTGTACACGGGACACAGTGGAGAGACCTGACGGCTTTAGTCAACCTTTCCTCCGTACCTGCCTACATTTTAAGCGCAATTCGCACAGAGGGCGGGTCGGGCGCGGGAGCGGGTGTATTGCCATTACATTGTGCGCTCTGTGAGAAGGCCTATCGGAGAATGCGTGTAGATATTACGAGCACTGTAACGGCAATACGCCCGCTCCCGCGCACGACCCGCCCTCTGTGCGAATTGCGCTTTAAGGAGTTAAAAATTAGCAGTATTTGAATATGAGTAGTGGCGACACCAAAGTAACTTTCTCTATAATAGTTAAAAAGATAGTAGCGGCCATAATTTTGTCAGTCTGATGGTCAACTTTGTTGAAAGTGGAAGGTGTCACATTTTTCCCGGAGTGCATTTTTGAGATTTCAAGGTAAGTTTTCAATAAATATCTATTATTCTTGTTGTGCACTAATTGGAAAAGAGTGTGAAATCTTTCAAAGCTTTCATTCTCAAGCTTTCTTTCATCAATTTATGATATCAAAATAGAGCTTATTTTATCGAGTAATTTTGGATTTTCCCTGCGCCACGACGGAGAAAAATAGTATATTACTTAACAAGGGCTGTAAAAGAAAGAAAGCCCGAAATCGCAGGTATTTGAGACCCGAGCCGTAGGCGAGGGTTGTAAATATGCGATAGAGGGCTTTCTTTTTTACTGCCCGTGATGAGTACACAATTTTACGTCTTCACCTGGCCACAATGCGAGTTTTACCGTGCGCGCAGCGTGCGATAAAACTCACATTACGGCCAGGTGTTACGTAAAATATTTTATGTCACTTTGCGGTGCCAGTGGCGTAGAACTTGCGCCGCTTTTTTTGTGCCACCAAAAAAAGGAGTATGCACACAATAGTCATTATATTTGCGGTTTCCGGGTGTTTTCCTTTGCTTTTGACATGGTTTGCAAGGCACTTTATTGTAAAAGAGTGACTTTCTTTCTTTGGGGTTTATTAAGAAGAAGAAGATTTATTTGATTTATGTTGGTGTGATTTCAGTCTGCGATAAAATTTTGTACCATATCACACCGAAATCGAGTTTTTTATTTTGTACCTACCTACCTACCTAATTATGACGCAAATAATGAGGCTTACTAGTACTGTTAGGTAATTCCACTACTTTAGTATGGATTATCGCATTTCTTTATAATGTCTTTTCTACTTTCCTTATATTTGAAATGAAAAGAAGGGTGTTTAACTCGGATGAAACAACCCATTCCAGCAACGAACTGTTGACGCTCGGACTGAAAAAGGTTAAATAATAACCGGTCTCCTAGGAATTGCCTATTCGGTGCCTTACCTATATGGTACTATCGGAAAAAATAAATCCTCACCCACTATATTTTTTTGATACTTCGATCTAATTTGATTTGATTAAAGAAATGTCATTGCTGCTGCGAATCACTTACGACTACGGAGTAGGTACCGGTGGTCATCTCTGATTTTTATAATCATTTCCTCTTCAGTAAGAGGTGTTTTAGAACGAAAATTCTTAAGGTCTTACAGGTAAAACCAATATCACCGTATGTGTGCATGAAACTTTTGAGCAGCTCTCTCGATTTATGTAGGATCCCAGCATCAAAAAATACTTTTTCACTTCTCATGCTCGTAAAGTCCTTCTTTATGCTGGGTATAGGCTGCATAAAATCGGATTTTATGCACTAGTGCATAAAGTAAAATCTTCGTCGAAGACCAAGGCAATCGGTCCAACAGCCACATGAAAAACTTCAACTTCATAGAATAACCTCTTTATTTTATTTCGTTTCGTTAGTATTCTAAGACCAAGGCAAGGATACCAACAGCCAAAGTACACAATGAAACTTCATGAAATAAACTTATAATTTTTATTTTGTCGCATTTATTATTATTATTATTTCCATATTTGAGAAAATCTATATATTTAAAGCATGACAATAAGTTATCATAGATATAAAAAAAAACTAATTATTTTTATAACTGAGCAGTTTGTAACGACCTAAGTCAGGTGTCACGTACCTTATGAAAAAAAATAAAAAGAAAGTTAATTGGCGGGAACCATACCTTATTTTGTCATTGTAATATTTGTGTTACAACTTGAAATTGTTACGTTGCTGTTTTATTTCCTCGCAATCGAAGTGAAAAGTAGAGTGTACAACTCGTCCATAAAACCCATTTAACACTCGACTGTATATCCATCCTCGCTCGCAAGCTCGCTTGGATGGATAAACGTCTCGCGTAAAATGGTGCGTTTTATGCACTTGTTGTACAATCTACTATTTCGAATCAGTCCCGCCGTTTTTGCATATTACGGTACCTAACATACGTACATAAAAATGAAAAGCTTTTCAACGAACTGAGAACCTCCTCCTTTTTTGAAGTCGATTAAAAATCAAACATCATGTATGCGCATTTTGCGTCACCGTTTTGCATTGCGCTATTTGTGGCAAAATCTACGGCCTGATCTAAATACCTTATTCTCTGGTTAATACGTTGTTCCCGAGGTAAAAACTGTAATCAAGTTAGACGAAATCACCTCAAGCACTCATTTACAACCTCTGCGTTGATTTTTCCCGTTTAATGCTCTGTTGAGCATTTGCACTCCACTAAAGACTTGAACTGCTCTTTTCAGGGCAAATAAAACAAAAATTGTATAAATTTTCTTACTCATAAGCTTTTACATAAAAAAACACTGTTTATTTTATTCAATGTACCTACCATTTTAGGTTATAAACAATAGTTGGTTCATGTTTACATTGATTTATTTATTTTTATTTCCGATCCGCTTAGAGAATTTGTACAATTGTGGGAAAAGATCACCAATGCTAGCATCTTCAAGCAATTGGTTAACAAGGTCTTGAATCAGTGGACTTATCAGCGCAGAGATGTCTTCCTGCAATTCGAAAAAGTAAAAACTGTGTTCAAACAGATCACATAATAGATATGACTTTGGATAAAAGATTACAGGAC
This sequence comes from Acleris cristana, assembly GCA_948252455.1. NCBI lineage: Eukaryota > Metazoa > Arthropoda > Insecta > Lepidoptera > Tortricidae > Acleris > Acleris cristana. Next base: position 25,155,801 of record OX411772.1, on the reverse strand, counting down.
GTTTATACAGTTCTTTTTGAATTCAAATGACTAACAAACCGAACGCCAATTCATCATACAAAATGACAAAACGCAAAATAACCTTAATACCTAATTCTACCGAATGTTATTACAACATTACTCGTTTGTTACATACTCACACGACATATGACATGATGATTTTGGAGAAATATCAAATGGTTTTTTAAATGAGTAGGATACTTTTTTCCTGCAACAACACGATTTGTTGCTGATATGCTTTAGGCAACTTTCACATAATTAATACTTTTGAGATACATGTGCCGCATCTGCCGCAGTTAAGACGCGTGGCGTTCTGGAGTGTCCTTATAGCAGGCACGCTTATTCCGATCTGTTACCCTAAAGAACCCACCCTAGGGTGTATTCTGGGAAACGTCTGTCTGAGGATTTACCCTAAGCTGGTTGAATAATAGGAATGTTTATAGATACTCACTTCCAAATTATCACCTCGATGATGTAATGTACACTTGACTAGAGTTTCTCTAATGCACTTGATATGGAGCACACATAAAAACAATAATTGTTTTGATAGTAACCCGAGGGCTTATTGTCTAACGCACTCGTAATCACGATCGTTTTCATTTTGAGAATCGAAGGCTTGTCTGCATACAAAATGAAAACCATTGCTCTACTTTGAAGCCGTTGCGATTGCGAGTGCGTTAGACAATAGCCCCTCTGTTCTGGTAACTTATGCATACTTAATATTATTCTGTATTATCATTGTCATTGTGAAAACCGACGCTACTTTTTTTAATGTGCTCAAAATCATTTAAACAATTATTTTGTGTTCATGGCGAGAGGAAAAGTAAAACAAATAACACGGACATTATGAAATTATTTTTTGTTTTTATGAGTGGTAGGACACAAAATACCAACGAAATAGTATTTTTCACAACACTGCTCGGAAATATGGCCATAGATGGTCTTGTTTGGGGTCACAAAACGTCACTTATAAGGACACACCAAGAATGTTTTTGTCGACATGTTTGCTGATTGTTCGAGAACATTGTTGTCCAACTTCAAAAACCAATGAAAATCAATCAATCAATTTTTGTGTCATAGCTCCTTAAAATGAAAAATTGAAATCGACCAATCAGAACACACCGTTTTGTGTCGTAAAATATTAGGTGTATTTTTGCTAAAAGATACACAGACTAAAAACTATGTCACTGCTTTTTTTTTAAATGTAATTCAAACTTGGCCCCTAATCTCGAACCACTAGAGATGAAATTACATGGGAGATATGGCGTAACAAATACAATTTTATATGGAGTTGACATCTTCATCTCGAATGTTAGTTTATTAATCTCGAGTGCCACGAGAACAGGAGTCCAGATTTAAAAAAGTTATCTATGGTAAAATTGGCGGTGATACAGCTCCTTTGAAAAACCGACGCCAATTGACACTATTGAGTTTTGAATATGATTTTTTATTTTATTTCCTCTCAGTGGTTGTGAAAAGCACTATGTCTGCCTCGGTAGAAAGTGCAATTTATGGACTCGTACACTAGAGGGCCTCAACTACGTTTCGGCCCTCTATATGACTCGTCCAAAAATCGCGTTCTTTCTATCCTCTGCAACAATGTACTATGGTTTAATCAAGTCCAGCCAGAATTACAGGGTGGAATCCCGTCAAATTCACAGTTGACTTTGAAAGGTGTTTTCCCAAATTTATTAATTTATGGCTGTTGCTTTCACTACGTAAAGTGTATTTATTCAAAAAAGGGCGGACAGACTACACGTCAACAATTCTCCATATGCAAAGAGATTAGTGACCCTTACAGCGAGGATAGTATTGCTACCTTCCAACACGGATCAAGAGGGATGGTTATTTGTGAAATCTTTCATGTCATGAGGGAGGATATGGAAGCATTTGTTAACCCTTAAATGATCTCTCTTTTTTTTCAGTGGTTTTTTTTTTAAACTATGCTTAACTATAGTAAGAAATTGAGGTTAGAAAAAGAAAAATACCATGTAAATTTTCAAGTTTTTTTTTTCGTAATTTGTTCTCGTCTTGTTCTCGTCTCGCGCATAGTCGTTCTTAATGCATAAGTGGGAAAGAGGTAAACTAATTAATGTCACTTGTCACTGAATCTATGCTACAGTTCATTGGAATTAGAAGGGTGAGCATTTAATAGATGTGTCCTTTAAAACGGACAATATCCGTTTAAGGGTTAAGTATTTCGAAAAGACTTGACTTAGAAATGAGGAATTTGTGGCTCTGTGGAATTAATTTGGTGAACGTCACAGAACGACCAATAGTTTGCAAAAATGGCTCAGGATATCAAAGTCAAATATCCAGCTGTTTTATTAGATAGTTTATAAAAAAATATGAAGTACGAGTATGTCAGTGAAACGTCTGTTCAAAACAAAATAAAAAACCATTGAAAATTTACATTGACCGCGATGATTTACATAGTTACGTCTACTTAGTGGCAAATTAAGTATTGGTCACTTCTTGGATGTATTACAAAACCTATAAATTTAAAATAAGCGTTTCATTTACCTGTGAGAGTAACCTTCCTCACGTAACCGTATTATTTAAAAGGAAATATTTTTAAGTTATATCTGTAAATTTTAATGTCTTTCAATTCTCATTTCTAATGTCATTTTGAGATTTCAGTAATATATATGTAACATTATAATAAATATGGCCTATTTAATTTACAATGAAGAATTCAGACAATTTCGTACGGAGCTGAATGCGAAGATGAAAATTATTAAGGCTAGACGTGGTAACGTTAAAATCCTACAGGTACAAATTTCTGCCTTGGCTTGATACATTTTATAGAGAGTTGTTTAAGATTTCTTCTAAAACACATCCATTACGTTCACTTCGACGATTGCTGGAAAGAAGTCGTGGTTGTGTTTCGGAAATATCGACGACCCGATGAATTTACTAATGTTAAATGATGATTGCTTATGTCCAAGGCAACAACCATCGGCATTACGTAAAATGTTGACACGGTTAACTATACAAAGTTTTGGTCAATTTGGGTTGAAGTAGTAAATGTAATGGAAAAATATAGGTAATTTAAAAAAATATGTTCTACGATTCAATGGTAATAAATTCTCTTTGTTATATTTGTTTAAATTGACTATCTTTTCTGACACTCAAAATCACATCAAACCTGAGTGTCAGTCGTATTAGTAAGTATATTGGTAAGTATTGTATCGAAATATAACGAAAACAATCAATTAGTCTTTTAAAAATCATACAAATATTATAATTGCCAAGCTAACCTAGGGTGAAAAATCGGAAAAAGAATCCAAAATAAATTCCATTTTTTAACCTAGCATAGGGTAAATTATCGGACATATGTTTCCTGTAATTCACCCAAGAGTGCATTCTTAGGGGTAACATATCGGAATCAGGCACAGGTATTTTAAGACCTAATTAGGCACGTATTGTTAAATTCAAAACTTTGTCTACGCTTTAAATGAAGAAATAAAAGTAAAAAAAGGCACCATTTTTTGTGTACTGTCTTTGATTTTCTGCTAAGAACTTACTCATTCGCATAACCGTTTGTATTATTTTGGAGAACGCCGCGACATTTTTAGGTACTTTTATAAAAAAACGATCACACAGAACAAAAGTAAGTCTTTATTAATTCTGACACTTTTATTATAAACAGCTCGTTCCTATCATTATTGATCCATTAATACCGACCGCGTACCTATACGTAAATAAATCCAAATTTAACTAAATATAAAATAATAACCCTGTAATTTTACTTTTCATTTGCATACAGAGAACTAAGAAATTGATTAAATTAATTTATGTTGTTCGTTGATGATATTGCTACAACATGAATCTTTCTTAGTAATTAATGCTTTAGGTTAAGGTGACAGAGTTCGAATTAAATTAACTATGGAATTGTTTTTTAAATAATAAAAATCTCGGAAATTATGCGTTATTGGACTACATTTTATACCACATTATATACTCCAAATAGGGTCTAGAATCGATGGTTAAAATCTTTCGGGTACGTTCCGGGCACGGTGTATAAGTATACATTATAACACTTTGATGCTAGCATTTTGTCAGGAAAATCAAAGACATACGTAAATGTTAAGTAATAATCTCCTTTTACTAGAAAGAGAGTTCTGCTTGTAATTTGTCACTCGGAGCTTCGTGACATTAAAAAATCGAGCTTCAGAGCTCATTTTTAACGTTTAGCCACTTGAAAGCCCGTGCAAATTTGATCGACCTTATAAATTATTAAAAAAAACAAAAACCCGATTGCAATAAAAAAAACAACTGAAAAGCAAAAAAACAAGCTTTATAATCTATAGAAAATTGTAAGAGCAATGTACTATTATTATCTATATACTGGTTGTAATCGTTAAGTGTCTCCAGGCGATTATTCCGTAACTATTACAGATATCAAAAAACTTTAAACTGATATGGAAAGTACGTTACCTAATGAGTAAAATGACATCAATAACTTTTTAAAAATCAAACGAAAAGTATCTAACAATTTGATTTTAAACACTCCCATACAATGACATTAAGTCATACTAAATAGAAGCATAATAAATATATGTATAGTATTAGTAGAAAGAACGTCACTTCGAACATCTGCTTTAAATACAAAATTTTATACTTACTAAGAAATAAATACTGTTCAATTAAAATATACTTTTATATTTAGGTAATTAAACAGTTTCCTTTAATATCAGTACTAAGCTAAAATAACCTTTTAAAATAAGGAAACTAAAACCTTTCTACTAATCTCGTACTAAATGTATGACAGTGTTTAATGTCAAAATTTTGGATACTTCTCGTTTGATTTTTAAAAGTTATTGATGTCATTTTACTTTTTTTTTTTGATATCTGTATTAGTTAAGAAATAATCGCCTGGACACACCTAACGATTACACCCTGTATATAATAAAAGAAGATATTCTGACTGACTGACTCATCAACGCCCAGCCCATTTTGAGTGAAAGTTAATTTTATAACGTAGGCATCGTTTAGAAATACTCTGCACAGTACACTTATTTCAGCGATAAATAAAATTCAACCCCTAGATGGATGAAAAGGGTTTGCAAAGTTTGTATAGAAAAAATATTTTAATGATCAGATTTACTTAAAACTTATTAGAAATGGTCTTCAATGAAAATAATGACCTGACCTGACCTTCATGTGCAAAATACTTAACAATATGGTTGATTGCTCCAATTTACTAAGTATTTTCTCGCTTAAAGTTCCTGCACGGCTACCGCGCTATCCGTGCTCACCGTTTAACGTTCGTTTCAGCCGAACTAACCTCGGCGCACACTCGCTAGTACCTAGAATGTTGCGCCTCTACAACGCTCAATGCTAGGCGATCGGAAAACCTAGACATTTAACATGACAGCTTCATCACAGCATGACAGCATTTAAGCGAAAGCTTGTAGATAACTGTTGATGCACCTTCTAGACCTTTAAACCCATTTAATCTATCGTCTATTGTTTCTTATATCATTATTTTTTAATTCTACGTGCATACATACATTAAATCACGCCTGTTTCCCAGAGGGGTAGGCAGAGACCACTTCTTTCCACCTGCTACGATCTTGACAAATCTCTTTCGCTTCTTCCACATTCATACATCGAGTCATGCACGCACGTCGGTTTCGGGTACTTAAAATTCGGCCCTTTTCCAGTATTTCTCCGATTTATATATTAGATAGAGCTTGTTTCTCGCTTTTCAGTTGTTTTATTTATTGCAATTGGGTTTTTTTATATACCTATAGGTAATTTAATTTTCACGGCGTAACAAATACAATTTTATTAATTTTATGGAGTTGACATCTTCATCTCGAATGTTAGTTTATTAATCTCGAGTGCCACGAGAACAGGGATCCAGATTAAAAAAAAGTTATCTATGATAAAATTGGCGGTGATACAGCTTCTATATTACATGAATTAAAATTTGAGTTTTGAATATGAATTTTTATTTTATTTCCTCTTAGTAGTTGTGAAAAGCACTATGTCTGCCTCGGTAGAAAGTGCAATTTATGGACTCGTACACTAGAGGGCCTCAACTACGTTTCGGCCCTCTATATGACTCGTCCAAAAATCGCGTACTTTCTATCCTCTGCAACAATGTACTATTATTTCACTCTTTTTACTTTTTATTAATAAAATAGTGGTTAATTTAAATTACTAAGCGATAAATGAGCACTGGAGCTCGATTTTTTAAATGTCACGAAGCTAAGTGACAATTTACAAGCGGAACTCTCTTTCTAGATATAAAAAGAATTATTTTTTTGAATTTCCTGTCTTAATGGTATATTTGGAATGGGCTATTTAATAGCCTTAATTTGGAACCACATTGATATAATAATAATACATTTTTTTATTCCCCCTCCGTCGTTTTTCGCGGACGCCATATTGAAATATTATATACTCTATGTCACTTCGACAATTAAAGGATGATTTCCACCAAACGGCCTGCAACGGATCGGAACGGAAAGAATACGAAAGGATGTGGCGACAACTTATCGTGTCCGGAAGCATGTCGACACATACGATCGGGCGGTAACAGCCGTTTGCGGTCGACAGGATGTCGACGCACACGATCGGCACCGTACGGTTGTTTGCGAACGTATCCGCACCCAATCAAATATTTTCGTTTCTGCCACGTGTTTGAGTGCACTTTCGAGAATGATGAGAATGAGTGGCTCGCCCGGTCAAGGCCGAAAATTTCCGATCGCACACTACGACAAGCGAACGGGGCCGATCGCGTGTCGCAGCATACTTACGGCTCCGATCGCGGGTCGCGGAAGACGCCCGCCGTCAAGCTGTTGTGTGCGACTTAGTAATATAGACTTTAAACACTGTGTACATGATTTAATATTGAAATAAAGGTCTGAGGAATGAGGAATGAGCTTACTTTACTTTCCAAGTTAGTGGAACATATTTTAAATAAATAAATAAAACTATAAGTGAAGTTTAATACATTTACTAAATACACATATGGTCAGCTTTAAGGTCAGAAAAGAAGTGTGTTCCAAGTCTCACTAGCTTTGACTTATTTGAATATTTGAAACTGCTGTCACCAGCCAGTAATCGATTGCAATAAGGTTTTAAATATAAACCTCCTTTAAAAAATATCGTTTAAAGATTGTAAAATCCGGACCGATACGATGCGATGCGAGCCGTTTGGTGGAAATCATCCTTTAGACAAATCGAGTGACACCTCGTATGTTAAAATCCGTTAAAACGTTTAGTATGCAGATCGTGCCCAGAAATAGACATACAAACACTCGAAAATCATAACCCTCCTTCTGACGCAGTTGGGTAAAAACACCTTCCTTCATGTGCTGAGTGTTATGTTCCCGAAAACGTGTGCCATCGGGTAACCCATCATTTTATCGAATTTCTCTTCATCGACTGTATCATTTCATCGACGCTATTTTCTACTAAACCATGATGTTTTCCGGATACCTATCTTAAACATAGATTAATGACGTAGATTAGGCCAAAAAAACTCATGCGGCGAGAAACGCCTTTCAAAAATTCTGCGTAATAATTAGACCCCGTTATCAATTCCTCAGTTTGGGGGCAAACGTCACAATAGGGTAGTCTGGGGACTAAATGGAACGGTTAGCTGAGTAATTCTGTGTTTTCAATGTATGGGAAAGTGAAACAAATTAATAAAGTTTTATAACTTGTGTGACATGATACATTTGGGTGTGGTATTTAAAGTTCACTACTCTCCCCCCTCCCCAGCCGCTTCAATGAAATGTGTCCCCGTTAACGGTTTTTTAACATTCTTGGGACAACTATAATAGATACGAAAAAAGTGTCAAAAAGTTTCTTATTAAATTATAAAAAGAAAAGGTTATATGTATTTTTTTGATAGGCTCTACTTTTTTCAAGCTATAGCTTCAGGTACCTTCCACTAATATATCGCCTTTGTACTTACATCTCGTACGCTCCATACAAATATGACTTACGAAAATTGACAACCAATCAAGAACTAATTGACCAATTGTATTGCTTTTATCATTGTTCGTTTGCTGATTAAATAAGGTTCAAAATGGTATATAATAAATATTTATAAATGTGGTACTTTTCACGGAGGAAGCGTTTAAACAACCATCGCCGACGTGTTCATACAAATTAGTATGAACGTGTCAGCGATGGTTTTTTAAATGCTTCCTCCGTCAAAACTACGATATGTACAAACATAATAAATCACTTACAAGTCCATAGTCAATTGATTAATTTATCAATGATTTATCAACGTTGTTTTTTCGTTAACTCAGTATCTGTAACAGATCAGAAGTTGTTCTAAATGACTTAGGTAATCGTTGTAATGATAAAGTTGTTCTAAACCACATTAAAAATAGATTTTGAAAGCTCTAATGAATCAAACTGTTATAAGAGATGCAAAAAATACAATATTGAAAGCAAACATTAAAAATTTAAAAGATAATTAAATTTCATAAAAAAAATCGCGTGTTCTTTTCTCAATATATTTTGATAGCGGAAAACATAAAGAGCGAGCTATGAAAATTAATTCTGCACGAAAGAAGGCGAAAAATATATGAAAAGTTGAGATTTGTATTAGAAAAAGGGACGGACATGGCACGTTGCGTAACGTTAACGATCTTAATGCAGGTCAAGAAATACAAATAAATCCAAGCAACTGTTACAAGTCCTGCTTTGATAACCGCTAAATTAATCAATTGACAATTGACTTTTAAGACAATTAAAAGTTAAAACTAAACTTATTTAAATTAAAGTAAAAACTAAGCTACTCAAATATTAAACACCACTATAAAAAGAACACCCCCTCTAGCAGGTCCGCTCGCGGCATGGTCCCTATGACACTGGCTGCGTTACCTCTCTGGATAGGTAGCTCAATCCTTTGGGAGAGGTAAGCACCAGCTCTAGGATCTCCGGATGACAGGGGCCTTAATAAAGCTTTTCATATCAGCTGACCAAGGTCCCATGGTCTCCACTGCAAGCGCCACAAATTCATAATTATTTTAATAATGATGAATATTTGCGGCGCTTGATGGTTTGGGCCTGACCAGCTGCTGCACCGGCCCGATTACGGGTTGACTGGACGTGGGAAAGACTTATAAGTAATTTATATCGTGAATGCCTGATTATAAAAAAAACCGTTGAACACCAATACACTAGGTTGTAGTGTTAATAAACACCGTTCCATTTAGTCCCCAGACTACTCTATTGTGACGTTTGCCCCCAAACTGAGCAATTGATAACGGGATCTAGTAATGATACGTGCATTGAAGGGTGTTTCGTAAAATAATATAGTTAGGTACATGTACCCTCGAAATAGCACGTATTGTCAGCATATATATATAGTATGTATATATGTGGTAGACAGATTCTATTCTATAGACAATTTAGGTTAGGCGCTGACAATAATCAAGCGAAAAAGGATAGTTTTATCCTACTACCTAATATTATAAATGCGAAAGTTTGTGTGTGTGTGTTTGTTACTTCTTCACGCTGCAACGGCTGGACGGATTTGGATGAAATTTGGAATTGAGGTAGCTTATACCCTGGAGTAACATATAGGCTACTTTTCATCCCGGAAACTTTAAATGTTCCCGAGGGAATAACAATAATCGAAATCTATTCTATTCTATAGACAATTTAGGCTAGGCGCTGACAATAATCAAGCGAAAAAGGATAGTTTTATCCTACTAATATTATAAATGCGAAAGTTTGTGTGTGTGTTTGTTACTTCTTCACGCTGCAACGGCTGGACGGATTTGGATGAAATTTGGAATTAAGGTAGCTTATACCCTGGATTAACATATAGGCTACTTTTCATCGCGGAAAATTTAAATGTTCCCGAGGGAATAACTATAATCGAAATCTACGTGGACGAAGTCGCGGGCAGAATCTAGTTAATTATAAAGTCTCATTTGCGGCAGACTTATGGTTTTGTAACTTATGTAAAATTTTACAATTCTTTACTTTATAAAACGCTGGGTGGTATAAGTTACTGACATTTGACAAACCATTCGTTAAAATTATATTTACTATCGTTTATTTGGTCTCAGCTTTATAAAACCGGCCCTTAGCCAATCAAATCATTAACCACCGAACGGGTTAACCCCTTCGAAAGGGTTAAGTAGAGTAACGGGTTTTCCGGTCCTTGGTATGATTCAATGTAAAGTTAGTGGTGCCTTGTATGAACAATATATGAAAAAACAATTCTCACTTGGAAAAATTCAACCAGCTCAGGGACTAAGTTGCTGAGAAAAGAATTGGCGAAATCACTGGCGCCGTCGTGTAAGAAGAGGCCGGTGAGTTGAGACTGAAATTAAAAATAAACAACTTATTAAATTAAATGTGATTTTAACTGCTAAATAACAACACATGCTTGAAAGAGACGTAGGCAACGTGGGACACCCGATCGGCCTCACCGAAACCTCAATCGCTCCGCGCTTCTCGGCAAACAGGTGCAAAAGTGTGTTCGGAACGTCGGGAATGTAATAATCACGTCATAGAAAAACTCTGTCTATGCCACTAGTCCCATTGAGTTGTCCCATTATGGAACAACTGTGACCCGGTAGTCCCATGGAACAAGAGGCACTCATATTTATATTTTATTTTGTACCAAAAGTCGCATTACCGTCATCACCAAATGAGTGAAGTTCAAAAAGTGGGAACACCGTTAGCCAGATATCAATTAGACAGTGTCGACGGAGCTCCGATATAGCGGAGCTCGTTTTTGTGGGTGGTCAGGCCCTTCGGGCCAGCTGCAAAACCTACCTGGGACTTTTGAGACAAAAATATTAGTGCCACTTGGCCCATGTGACTACTGCGACGAAATCGTCTAAGTTGTCACATGATGGGACATCTCAATGGGACTAGTAGGATAGACGTGAAAAACTGATGTAACTATCTCTATAAGTACTTCCATTTGTTTAAGCGTATTAATGTATGACGGTATGAAGCTTATTGGTGTTGAAATTAATAGGCAGTTTAAAAAGATTTCTTTATTTTTTAATACTAAATGTGTTTTTTACCTAGTGCCATGAATGGTCCACGTTGATGTCGCTATCATTTTACGAGTCCAATCATGGCAACAATTTTGATCACTTTTAGTTAAAAATATATTTTTTAACACAGTTGCTCAAAAAGTGGTAATTTTCGTAGCTGTAAATCGTGCGGAAAGTTGGATTTTTCGAACTAGTACTTTTTACTTTTCCTTTTTCGCACTAGTGCGTTTTACTTTTCCATTTTTTTTAATATACCTACTAAGCCGTGCCATCCAACCAAAGAGTTTGCATGTTTAAATAAAGCGCAGAGGTAATAAGGAGGTGCGTAGCGCAACTTAGATCGCAGGCGATGTCTGAGCACGGTGCGGCGCAGCAGCGGGCGGGCGGGCGGGCGCACACGACACAGCGCTGATGACTCAGACACGTCAAGGTACTTCTAATGTTTATGCACTCCTAGTATTTGACGTTGTAATTTTTGTTTTAATAATTTTATTAAAATATACGTAATTTTCGACAGAGTGTGTTCACACGTTATATCACTTCAGAGGGGGGAAGAGGACAGATATATTTACACACATTTTTTCGCAAATGTATTAAAAAAAGTCGTTTGATACACGTGCGGTACTGTCATTTTCACTCGTCCCGAGTCTTGGGACACCTTGGGACTCATGCAAAATGACATACTTTCCGCACTTGTATCAAAATGTACTATTTTTATTACTTACTTATTTCATAACGGCAACCGAAAAAAAGTTACTCGCATGAAATGAGACTTTGAAGATTTTATATAAAGAAAATATCATTTTAATGTTGATAGCACCTAGAATGGATCATTGATGTATGTCAAATGCCTTCGATCAAAAATACCAACTAGATAACGGGTTAGCGCAAAAAATACTACTTGGTTACTAACGGCTCACTTGCGGTGTGAGATCTTAACTTTGATTAGTTCTGTTGACAGACAGCCAATGTCAACATGCATCAAAATGCCACAATGTGCAATAAGAAGTTGCAAAAATAATTATCGAAAAAGAAATGTATATCGGTCAGAGTGTCTTACTTTTGGTAACTCACAGTAGAATATATTATTTTCAACCTTTACACTAACTATTAATGTAATATTTCCAACAAAATAACAATATTGAAACCTCAGCTAAGAATGTTTGGCCAAGATCGGGCAATGCAGGGTGAAATCTAAATGATAATCACCATCATCACCTCTGTGTTCTACCCACGAATATGAACAACATTTACTATGGGACCAACTCTGAAATAACGAAAAAAAAAATCAGCTATTTCATAGAAAAGTTTAATAGGTACTCGACCAAAATGTATGAAGCTGCTGAATTTTTTTTCGTGATTTTAGAGTTTGTCCCTTAGTGAATGTTGTTCATATTCGTGGGTAGAACTCAGAGGTGACGATGGTGATTACCATTTAGATTTCACCCTGTATACGCGAAAACATTTGTTTAACGGAACATTAGATGCATGGAGTGGTTTTTTATCATTGTACCACTCGTGTGCCTCTATTCGAAGCAGTAAAATCCAAATCGTTTTTGACCTGTTATGGTATTGTTTTGTCAAGTAAATTTTAATTTAAAAATTTATATTGTATTATTCCGGTGTGCGTTGTTCTTCTCCAAAACGGCTTGACCGATTTTGATGAACTTTTTTTTGTATGAGTACTTGTCACCTGGATGATTCTTAGCTATAGTTGAACCCGGTAGGTGTGTTGCTGCTGTTGAGATCCAGAAAAGAAGTAATTGTGGCAGGACCAACGTCCGCCTACCGGGTCCTCTAATAAAGATTTTAATTTAAAAATAAACGTTTATAACGTTTATATTTAATGCAATATGTGTATTTCATGCATGTCTCAGGCGGTTATACACGATGTTTTGCACTTAACTGCATCGAAAAAATCTCAAAAATTGGTCTAATGTGTAATTTTAATATCGTACCATTGAGTTTTTAGTTCTTAATTTTGTATATACCAATATAATACTAGTCGCAATTTCAGCGACATAGTATTCCTTTAAAATCCAATTCCGTGTCCAAAACGCAAGACGCGCACTCTTCTCGCGAGTTCATTATAAATTATTGATTGAAAAAAGATAGCTGCCGCCGGAGATCCTCATCTTAAAATGTAAACTCTAGCAGTACGGGTCTACTTTTGTGTTTGATTGTTTTCCATTTATTGTTTATTTTTAAATATTACATAATGTAATACAATAAATGAACATATTATACATACCCAAAAATAAAAAAAGGAGAATGTCAATAAAATAATAAATAACTTTGTACTGTAAAGAGTTTACAAACAGACAAATATGTATAATTAATGATAAGCATACTTACCCAAAACATAAGTAATCTCAACTAAACAATAAAACTTTTACAGGTCGATTTACAAGAGCTGGCACGAATCATTGTGTGAGTGCCGTCCTTTGAACCGATGTTCGAATTTCAAACCGAAAACCTGTTATTATTTTACACACTTGTATACTTTCGTTCACTCATTCAATCCATTTGTATCAGCTCTTGTGAATCGACCTGTACGTACCTATTAATTTTAAATTATATGCGACTCCATACCTCCGTTAGTCAAATTCGAAGAAGCAAAATGAATAGATATAAAACGATGTAACTCGCGGGGCCACGACGGGGGAAAGTACTTTAATTTTTGTTCGATAAGATTGATTTAACAATAGATTTTATTTAACATGAATTTTTTCGTTTGTAAGTAGCAGATGTCATTTATTGACGTGTTCATGTTATGAGACGAATAGTCGTAGGTATGAGATCAAATTTTGAAGATTTGTAACTTTATTACTAAGTACCATGGATGTTATTAGGTTGAACTTAAAACTGTTTTAAAACGTTTCTCTCGGTTCGTTAGTAAACAAATGCAACTGACGTATCTATTCACGTGTACAGAATTTAGCTTTGATTTTGTATGAGACTGGTTATCTAGTTGGTGTTGTTGATCGAAGTGTAAAGCCCAATGCTGACATCACAGCGGTTTACTCATGGCGACTCTAGTCCAAGCAAGGCAAAGGCTGAAAAAACCCTTTTCCGCTTTTCTACAACTCTTAAGTGTATTATTTTATTACGTATATGGGGGTCGGTAACTGATATATATCCTACTAATATTATAAATGCGAAAGTTTGTGTGTGTGTGTGTGTGTGTGTGTGTGTGTGTTTGTTACCTCTTCACGCTGCAACGGCTGGACAGATTTGGATGAAATTTGGAATGGAGATAGCTTATACCCTGGATTAACACATAGGCTACATTTAAAAGTTCCCGAGGGAATAACTATAATCGAAATATAAGCGGACGAAGACGCGTTAAGAAGCTATTATCCACTAATCCTACTAATCCTACTCATATTATAAACCCTAAGGGGTAAAAGGAGGGTGTAGAATTTTGTATGAGTTTCGTCATTTTTAACCGACTTCAAAAAAGGAGGAGGTTATACTTTCCACTGTATGTATTTCATTATTTTTAATGTATTTTCACCGATTTCTCCATCAATTGTGGACCGATTTTAAAAAATCTTATTTAGGTTGATAGAGTTTACTTTTGAGGTGGTCCCATTGTCACCAAATCTAAATCCAATCAGGGGATCAGTTTCGAATTGAGGGAACTTCAAATATTGTAGGCAAACATATAGCGATTTTAGTATATTTAGTAACAAGTCTAGCATTTGCATTCAGAAAGTACCTATCATTTGGTGAAATGGAACTGATGATAAAATGATAAAGACCACCGAGGGTGGCGATAAGATATCTCGATTAAGATAGTTGAGCGACTACAACGAAGGACATTTAATTGTTTAAATATGACTATGACTTTCCCGCGGCGTTGCTGGCGGCGATCGTGAAATGTCTTAAAGTTTCATATCAACTAAGAAGTGGGACTAGGTAGGTACATAAGCGTATTATGATCTGTAAAAAGTACAAAATAAAACAAATGTCTTAAAAAACGAAAATCCGCCTTCAAAAACGCATTTTTTTTGTGAAGTTAGAAACGTGAAAATTGGCATATACAAACACAACTAAAATGTATAGCTTGCAGCGACTAAGGAATAAAAGGGGGTCGTAGAATTTTATATGAGAGTTCGTCATGTTTGTAGTTGGAAACGTTAAAATTGGTGTTACTAAAAAAATCTTACTTTTGGCGATTTTGAATACAATAGGTATTCCTAAGGAGTTGAAATGGGGGATAGAGGTATGTATCGAAGTTAAATAAACTAATAGCTATGGTTAGGTTAGGGTAATTTTTTTTTTGACCATCCAGAATCCGAATAGGCTTAGTTAGGTTAAGTTATTTTTTGACCACCAAGTACCGAAAATTAATCATGTAGAAAATTAAATACACTAACTTTTCTTTATTACCTAGGGCACTTACATCTACTAAAATATACATTACCTACGCATTAACATCTAAATCGTAAAATTCGTTCATTCTGACAGTGTGCGACTTTAGTTTATACATGAAAGTATAATATACAGCGACAAAGTTCTACGCATCGTGTCGCGGACGCCAGGGGTGTAAATAGGAGCGGCAGAGCCAGTGTTGTGAATTTAAGCTTCGAGGCGTAAACTACAAGACTTGAGTCGCGACTTCTGAGTCTAGAATCCTCGAACCTTAAAGCCTCGACCATATAAGCCTCAACTTAATAAGTTCGCATTGTTGCTTACGAGCACAGAAACCTCAGAGTCTTTAAGCCTCAAGCTTTAAAGCCTCCTAAGCTTTGAAGGTTTAAGTCTATAAGGTTTTTTAGCATTTAAGTCTTAAAAGCTTTTAACAAAGTAGATTAATTTATGTTATCTATGCCATATTTGATAATTATACAGGATGCCCGTGAGGAACCCAAGAGATTTTAACAGCATAATCCTGAGGTCGTTAGAAGTAAAAAAACCATGCAAGTGCGGGTCGGACTCGCCCACTGAGGGTTCCGTACTTGTTGTTGTTGTAGCGGCAACAGCAATACATCATCTGTGGAAATTTCAGCTGTCTAGCCTAGCTAGCCTAGGTTCATGAGATACAGCCTGGTGACATGACGGACGGACGGACGGACAGCGGAGTCTTAGTAATAGAGTCCCGTTTTTACCCTTTGGATACGGAACCCTAAAAACTAGGTAGACCTAGACCGCCACACCGGACACCGTCAAATTAAGGGTTAAAAATAAATATAGGTACAGTCAAGTGTAAAAATATAGGTGCACATAACCAATCAAAAATATGTCCCATAGTACCTTAACGTCAGCGAAATAAGGCCTCTATACATAATTATGAGAGGATGAAATCGATACGTATTTTTGCACTTGACCGTACAATAATACTTTCTTCCTATAACGCTCATTGTTTGAGCTCTTAACGCTTAACTCAGGCCTTCGAGGTTCCGGGCCTTGAGCTTTCAATAAGCCGAGTTTTTAAAGCTTGAGCTGTCTATGAACCCCGAGTCTTAAAGATTTGCTCTTAAGAGCTCATAAAAAGCTTGAGTCGTTAAGGTTCTGAACCGTTTCTGAGCTCAAACCTTTAACTCTCTCAAGCTCTCTCTCTCTCGCTCGAGTCTTCAAAGCTTGAACCTTCAAGGTTTGGAAGTCTTTAAGGTTCAAAAGTCTTCAAGACTAGTCTTTTAACAACACTAGCAGAGCCCGCTCGCGCTCATGGATCGAAGAACTTCGTCCTACTTGCTTTGTTTGGGATATCGTCAGTTTGTATTATTCTACACAAAATTAAGATTAAAAAACTGCAAACCATTTTTTTTTGTTTTATCGTTATAACGGTAAAATACCCAAGCGTCAAATACTGAAAACCGACCGTCAAGTGCGAGTCGGACTCACACACCGAGGGTATTTTTATCGACTATGATTTCGGCCGGAGCGATTGTGTGCGCTGGATGTACCTATTTACATCCTATCGTACATTATAATATCAATGCGAATGGTTATGCGTGCGTGAGTTTGTTACTTTTTCGCTAAAACGGATGGACGAAATTGGTTGGATATAATTTGGAATTTGCTTATACACTGGATTAATACATAGGCTACAGTGTTCCCGTGGGACGGCAAAATTACTAATTCTAAGCGGACGAAGTCGCGGGCAGAAGCTAGTGCACGAATACAACGATAATTAAAATTGATTAACGCACTCACTTAAACAGTTACAAACAATTTTCGCACACTAAACTTCGAATATTTAGATGATCGCTCGGGTCGCTCGTTCGCACTGTTCGCTTTCCAAGTAAATAATGCCTGTACCCCCAACAGATCCGCCTTTTTATTGTCCCCGTGTTCGCCCGTTCCAAAATGCCTTCCGAACTGATCGAGGTACTATGACTTATTTATATTACAAGTTTCTTGAAGGTTCACAGTATCATGCTATCTCTCTCACTCTTGGTGGAAAATTAGACGCCTTATCCCACCGGCGTAACACTGTTTAAGGTTATGGATAATAAAGTTCCCAATAGTTTAAGTTAGTCCTTTAGACTATGCGTCAAAATGGACCAAAAACCAACAGAGCTGAGAGTTAGATCTTTAAAAAGGTCTGCTTTTGTACTTTATTTCGTTCTATGGGTACAAATGAATCTTGATGATTTCCCCGCCTTGATAAGTCAAATCAATAGTGATCTCGAGTCTATAAATTGCTGGGCGGAGAGGTTTGGATTAATGGTTAATGCTAAGAAGTGACAGGCCATTGTCATTACGTCGCTAGACTATCTGGAGTCGTGACACCTAATGTTTACTATGATGGGACTCCGATTCCCTTCTCTTCTACTGTTAGAAACTTGGGTGCCACAATGGACCAGACGTTGTTCTGGACAGCCCACGTTAATAATGTTAGCCGTAAACTCTTTGCTTCCCTACATTCCTTGAGGCGTCTGCAAAATTTTCTACCTTTTAACACAAAGCTTACTCTTGCTCGTTCCTTACTACTCCTTGATTATGGAGACATTGCGTTTCTTGACCTCAGGGAGGAACTGCTTGACAAGCTTGAGCATCTCCAAAATGTTTGTATAAGATACATTTATGGTTTGCGGAAATATGACCATGTTTCCCAGTAGGTACCGCGTGCAACTCAAGTGGTTGCCCATCCGTCGTCGTAGGGATGTGCATGTTCTATCACTCCTTTTCAATTTACTTTTCACTCCTTCTTCTCCTTTTTATCATCTCCGAAAGATTTAGTTTTTTGGCCGATGGTAGTGGACATCGCCTGCGGCCTAGTGCTAACCTTTCCCTTACCGTCTCATTCAACAAGACTCGTACCTATACTAAATCTTTCACGGTACACTCTGGCCAATTATGGAATGGGCTTCCACCGTGCTTGAGGCAATCTGGATTTCTCGGTTCATTTAAAGAAAAGTTAAGGAAGCTGTGATTAACGGCCAAACCCTATATTCAAACCGCGGATAGATAGGCTTACTCCGGATTAAAATTTGACACATTTTGTATGGGCAAATGTCAAATTTTAACCCGAAGTAAGCCTTATCTGTCCGCGGTTTGAATATTGGGTTTGGCCGTAAGTGAACAAGATGAGTCCCGAGTTTGTTCCTTTGCTCTGTTGTAGGTTTTAATAGCTGGCTACGTATGTGGTTGCATATATTAGTATATTTTATTACCTATGTATGTATTTTATAGCAGATATTATTACTTTTTAATATGTCTGTTTTCGGATGTATGTACCTTTTTTTTGTTGTTGTTATTTTGTAAATTTGCCTATCCACTTGCATTGTTCTTGTTTATTCTACTCCAAGGTTAACTGGAAGAGATCCCATATGGTATAAGTTCGCCAATGTACATTATCTTTAGTGATGCAAAAATGTTTACGTAATTGTTTATGTACAATAAAGAGTTTACATACATACAAAGTTGAATTCCATTGCGTAATCGAGATATATACATTTGAGTCGGTCTAAGTACGATCGTCGAGAAATTGTGTTTTACATTAACAGTACACCTTATAATTGCTTTAATAATTCTGGACGGTAGTTAAGACAGATTTATTCGGGTACTAAGGTGTGTAAAATAAAATATCTTTGTAGCTAATCAAGCACTTTCATTTAACAATGTTGTAATAATATATACATCTAGTTATCTAACATTCATAACGTAAACAATTAAGTTGTATAGATGACAACGGGGACATAATACACAATGGCGTCCTTCTTCTGCCATAGTTAACATAAACTAAACATAGATAATTAATTGAATACGTAAACTCTCACAAAATACATACATTACCAAGTAGCACTTAGATCTACCATCATGTTAGACAAACGAACCCAATGAAACAACTGAAGCGTCGATTCTTTTGTTTTTTATTTTTATTTTTTTATAAGAGTGGGAGGCAAATGGGCATGTAGGTTAAGATATACCCTCAATATTATTTAAGATTTTAT
The DNA here is from genome assembly GCA_948252455.1 of Acleris cristana. Classification (NCBI taxonomy): domain Eukaryota; kingdom Metazoa; phylum Arthropoda; class Insecta; order Lepidoptera; family Tortricidae; genus Acleris; species Acleris cristana. Next base: position 25,136,396 of record OX411772.1, on the reverse strand, counting down.
AGAAGGTGTTCTGCGGGTATTCTGTAAGTAAAACACAGTTTTCCATACATCGCATTTACTCTGACTAAAATATGAATATCTCAGTTCTGCAATGTAACTGAACTTGGTGTTCATAGAATGAAATGAAGTACACGTAAATACCTATTTAATGACCTAACTCTTAGCTCTGTTGATTTTTGGTCCACCTTCCATATAAATTTGCCCATGGTCCTTTTGTGGAACTTAAACTTAAGAATATAGGCACTAAGTGCAAACTTGAAAAAGTGGTCCAATCATAACAAGATTCCCCTAAATCATACAGAGCATAACTTTCCCTGTTAAGTGTGCATTATCTTATCTGACTACATTACTTGTAGAAAAGTAATTCCTATTACGAAACTGGGTAATGAAATAAACAAATTGCTACATACGAGTAGTTTACTCATGTAGGAGTAATATTATACAAATTTGACGACAACCGCTTGGGCGGGGTTCCTATTTTAGGGCGGTTTGCCTTTCAAACATCTGAAGTTACCTAACAAACCTAACACTGGTAGGCTTATGTAGGTACTCGTAGCAGTTCGTTTTTTTCTTCGTACAATACTGGTTTGACTTATTGGTTTTATACAAAGAACTTGATACTGGGCCTCTATTCTACTGAGTAAAACCATATTTCCTTTGACATGTATTCGTATTGTTCTTAACTGGGCCGCCATTACAGTTAAGTAAATAAGAGCTATCGTAACGTTGCTAATTCGATAATATATCGAGGGCAATATGGTTTTACCTAGTGAAATAAAGGCCCTATCCATTAACATAACTTGGTTTTGTAATCTATCTTATCTATATCTATAATATTAATAAAGAGAGAACCGGAATGCGCGTCACTCATCAACGCACAGCCGAAACTACTGAAACTAGAAACATGAAACTTTTACAGTAAGTACGTATGTTTTTCGACGTAACCAAAGGTAAATGGGTGAAATAGGGGATAAAGCATTGTATGAAGCTACGAACATTAAATTTGGCATTAAGGCTTATAAATATGAGGCTTTAAATTTATCATGTTCATTTTTTTCAATTTCATCTCTAAAGGTTCAAAATAGTGGATTAAAGTTTGGACGGGAGATACGTCATTTTTGAAGTAAATTACATCAAATTTTAAATGTAGGCTCCAGAGGGGCTAGACAAGATGCACTACGCTAACTATCGTTTCTAATCGCTTCGTTTTTAAACCAATCACGTCACTGGTAGATCACGTGACTTTTCGTATCACGTCATCTACAAGTGATGCGATTGGTTTAAAAACGTAACGAATAGAAACGCTGGTTAGCGTAATGCATCTTGTCTAGCCCCTCTGGTACGAATTAAAGAAGTATAATTTTACCGTTCATGGAAATTCAACCGTTAAGGATATAAAAAAAAAGTTTTAAAAAACAAAAAACCGCCTTCAAAAATGCAAAAAATAACTTCTACTACTAGGTAATAAACCTAATACTAAGTACCTAGTAGTAGAAGTTATTTTTTGCATTTTTGAAGGCGGTTTTTTGTTTTTTAAAACATTTATTTTATTTTACACTTTTTAGTGATTATAATAAGCTTATGTAGTCCCACTTCTTAGTTGATATATATGAAACTTTAAGACATTTCAAGGTCGCCGCAAGCAACGCCGCGGGAAAATCATAGTCATTTTAAAACAATTAAATGTGCTTCGTTGTAGTCGCTCAACTATCTTAATCGAGATATCTTATCGCCACCCTTGAAATCGGTACCGTTGAGGAGTTCCGGTGGCCATCTGTGGTCTTCATCATCAGTTCCGCTTCACCAAGTGAAACTTTCTGAATGTAAATGCTACGCTTGTTACTAAAAATACTAAAATTGCTATATGTTTGCATACAATATTTGAGGAGTTCCCTCAATTCCTCACTGATCCCTTCATCAGATTCAGATTTGCTGACAATGGGACCACCTCGGAAGTATACTCTACCAAACCAAAAAAGAATTTTTAAAATCGGTCCACAATTGACGGAGTAATCGGTGAACATACATAATATATATATATATATACAGTGGAACGTATAACCTCCTCCTTTTTTGAAGTCGGTTAAAAAAGGGTTGAAAATTTGTACGGGATTCCCGTTGTTTTAAAGCTGTTGACACTATAAATTATGTTTTCAAAAATCAGATTTAAGTTGGTTCAATTCATTTATCCATTTTTACCCGAAAGAGAAGCGAGTGTTATGTTCAAACATTTGTTCTATAACAAAGCATTAAAATTCGTATACAAATCCGATTATCTCAGAAAGGAAAAACGAATATCTAGTCTACACTTTGTATTAGAACGTTTTCAGTCTTCACCGTAGGTACTTAAACAATAAGTTTTTGTTAAACATTTCACTTTCATGAAAACCTTTTTTTTCTAACTGTACTTTGTTATTGCATTTTCAGTGGTTTACATAGTGTCCCAAATTTCAGCCAAATCCTATCACGGAAACTGGTTAAAAATCAACTTCCAAAATTAGACTCCCACATTATAACGTACCTACATGCTACATACTAACCCACTTACTAATAAACGTTGAGTACCGGTGGTATAGCTAGGTATACATTGTTTTGTCCTTATCTGTCGTTGTGACATTTGGATTTGACAGTGTATATCTATACCACCGTTGCTCAACGTTTATTAGGAAGGGGGTAACAAAACAAGTTGAATAAAAAATTGTAAAGAGGCGAGAAGTAACGGCAGACAGAGTCTTCCGAAATTTCTATTGCTTTTTCTATAAGTAATGAAATGACGATGTTCCCTTTTGATATGATGATAACTAGGATTAACTTTAACGTAGAATGAACATACTAAGCCACACCCAAGCGAAGCTGGGCCGCTAGTATACATATAAAATGCTTTGTCCTGAATGACTGACTGACCGATCAACGCACAGCCTAAACCGCTGATCGTTTTTTTTTTTTCTTGTGAATCTTGAAATCAGTCGAGAGACTATGAGCAGATGTGTTTAGTGTCCTTAGGCATGTTGAAGCCCCTCGCCTGTAGGAGCAACTCCATCGGTAACTGGTTTTTTAAATTTAGCTATCCAGTTCATCCATTCTTTTTCTCTTCAGACGTTCCAGGTGATCAGGGATAGTCAGATTCACTGCCAATTTGTTAGGGTGGCACTGGAGCCGTTTTTGTATATTTTTTTGCAAAAGAGGGTATTTCTTCCTTAGCTGTGTTAATTTTTAAATGGTGGTGTACTTCTGAGTTTTTAATGAACCAATGAGCAATGCAGATTTGTTTGAGGATAGAGTCTTCGGCTCTTTGAATCATTAAAATACTTGAGTCACATCCCCGCAGTTGGATGCCATATGTCTAAATCGGTTTCAGGACACTTTTGTAGATCAAAAGTTTATTGTCTAGCTATATACCACGCTGTTCCTGCCAAGCAACCAATAGAGAGAACGGAATCGAATATTCAGTTCGTCCCTTTTTGCCTGGATATGATTTCTCCAGGTCAGTCTTCTATCAAGGTGCACCCCCAAGTATCTCACTGAGTTACCCCAAATACTAACAGCTTGACTGGTGGGCAGTCCCTTCTTTTAAAGTAAATGTGGTATGCACGGACTTGGATACGTTTGCCGTGATCCGCCATTTTTTGAGCCAAACATAATATAAACTCATGGCTTAATTCCCACAGTGGGGTAGGCAGCACAGCTACAAAATTAACAACTCTAAAAATTTGTTGATTATTTATGATCACTAAAGAGTATAAAATAAAATAAATGTTTTAAAAAACAAAAAACCGCTTCCAAAAACGTAAAAAAATTACTTCTTTTAAAATGGTAGGTAATAGGTTAGTCCAACTTAAGTCGGCTTTTGGTTGAAAATATTGTGAGTCGCCGACTTCAGTTGGACTAAGTTTTTTTGAAGGCGGTTTTATGTTTTTTATTGCTAAACATATTTATTAGTTTCCATAATGTAAGCACCAAAGATGATTGATGTAAACTATTGGCTGTGCTGTGTACATACTACAAATAAAAAGTTATGGTACAAAAACAAAACTATATGTCATTTCGTACATATTTCCCCTATGTTTAAGATGTTTGAGGTGTATTTCTTTACTTTTACCTACCTGCGATGCTAGACTCGAACGGCTCTTCGACCGGATTGATGTTTCCAACACCGCCTCAGTGGAAAATTTTGAAAACTCGTAATTACTCACGCGAATAATGCGAACAAGACGAAATATCCTAAAAACTCTCAAATTCACAAGTTTCAGATTCAATTACGCATCTCAAGTGGCCAATAACAGCGTCAAATTAGAACATCAACCGCCATTAACGGTCACCGCATTGCATTTATCTGTGCTGGTAGGTGATTCTCACATCTCGTTCTAAAACTCGACATACGAAATATTAACCGGAGAGTTGAAGTTGTCCCGTCAGAGCGTAAAAATACATTAAAACGCGTGCATACCTACTCAGCTTACCCGCTTTACCGCCGAGTGAGCGAGCTCGTATGAAATCGCTTACTAATTCGACCGTTGGACGGAGCGCCGTTTTTAAGAGAGTACCTAATAGTTCTGGCTAGAAGAAAAAGGTTAGAATTTAAGGCTGCAAAGGATAAGGCTTGAATCAAAATGAATCTAATAGACAAAATAAGTAGAAGATGAATATGCCTTCACAATGATATAATCTGTTAACACTCCGTTAGCCATGTTAAAAGGTGTTGGATCAGAGCCAGCGAAATCTGCACAAGGAGCAGTCGTCGGTCCACGAAGATGGTCCCCCTAAGCTGCCCCAGCCGGTAGCGGTCGCCACCGGCACATAACAGAAAATGATAAAATTGGCTACAAAACTCAACCAGCAATTTAGTGCTGCTTGGGAGAGATATTAGCTGATTTAGGCCACTTCCTGACCTGGCGGTATGCTTGCAGTAAAACGTACTGTCGGCATAAACGCTGCGCGTTGATTGGTAGATGCCACTAGTTGCCTAGCAACCCTTAACGATTCCGTGCTTTACTGCAAGCATACCGATAAGTCAGGATGCGGCTTTAGGAAAAGAGTTTTCAGAAATACGAGTGCCTATTTTTCTTATTTAAGAAACAAAGTTATTTGTAAGTGTACTTAAGTAAAATAAAACTAAAATAAATTATAGATACATTTAAAATAAGTAGAAAATGCAAGGAATAGTTTACCTTAAATCCGCCGAGACCTAATTGAATGACAGTGTTTGACACAGAGATGGTCCAAAGGCCAAACGTAAAGGAACCCGACACATGAGGCTCAACCATCTGAACCCTGTAATACATAAAAACAAATACGAGTATATGCATATTTTTTTGTAAAGAATATATACATACGTGGGAAACGGTTCCAGTTCTTAAAAAAACCTTAATTTTCTTAACAATGTACTCGAGGTCCAGATTTAATAATATTACTCAGATTTGTTAAGCATTGAACCCGTTTCCCCGTCACGGTACATGTCCACCCAATCCGATACAGATTACGAGATGGGTGAGATAACGATGAACTTACTTGCCATAGCCTCTTCCAAATACATTAATTCCCATAGCTGTCACAGAGAGGTCGTATTCACCTAAAAAAAGTTTATTTACTTAACGAGTAAGTCAAATAACAACGTTTCAACAATAAGTACAACGTTTTTTTCGATTCATTTCGAATACATAATATAAAGTAATAAGTTTCTGTCAAAAAAAACATTTCTGGGACAAGCTTTTGTTGCTGACTGTACTTTGTTTTTACTAAATCTTTATCTGCTTATTAAGACCAAACTATTGAGTCCTAACACGGTGGGTCTACGTTAAGAATAGCGCAGATCCTGTCGCCACCTTCCGACTCCATCATCAGATCAGCTCTTAAATACCTAATGTTGTATTGTCATCGGGTTTACATATGTGGTCAAATTTTCTGCCTATTCCGTTGACGGGAAGTGGGTAAAATTTAACTTGCAAGATTTGATACATACATACATTGCAAGTTAAATAAAAGCTTGTAAAAATACGTGAGTTCACCACGTAACTTTTCTTATTTTTTTTCTCTTATTTGACATAAATTACCTATGACAGTGATTTCAAACAAAGCCGGTAGGTAGTAACGAGTAACAGCAGCACGTTGTTTGGTGATTTAACTAATACCTTAGTTGATGTATGTATTGTCTTGTTAAGCTCTTAGGAATTAAGATGCTAATTTACACCAAACACAATCTTGTTGGAAGTGACCAATTTTATTATGGTCTAAGATCCGAAGAGTAGACGACCTTCACGAAAAAAGTAGTCAACCTAACGTTTGCATATTTTATAGGCTTCATACTTTCGATTGGTATGTAATTTGTCTAACAAGCAAGTCGGTGCACTAATCAAAAAAAAAACTGTTTTTAATTTTTAATTAAATATACACTGGACTGAATTTTTTCAGTCAACCCATTCGCTACATATTATTTAACATATTGATATAAAATACTTTTGATCGAATAAGCAGCTCGGTGAAGGTCGTCTCCTCTTCGGATCTCCTACTATTATGATGTACATATGTGTATTACTGATGACTATTAATTTGACAAACGACTTAAATACATACAGACATATATTAACTGGAAACTAAAACTGAGTTTAATTAAAACTAAATCTAAAATATATTATAAACTAAACCATTAAATCTAAAAATGGCCTCTGGGCATTGTATGTACCTACTAAAGATGCTGGCAGCATTGCCTCGTTTAATGGTTCTAATTCGTTGACAAAATTTTACTTAAATAAGTATATTTTTCAGATTATACGAGTAGGTACAGATATTTTATCTCAAGAAGTCTTTGGCTGTGAAAGTTTTAGGCAGGATTCGAACCTACATCTCCTCTGGCAATCCGGGCCAATGGAGACGCCATCTATCGTTGTTTATTAACAAACGACACCCATTGTCACCCATGTTTCAAGTTTGTTGAAATTAGCATGAGTACAATGTGCCATCTTATTCTAAACATTTTTATTTTTAATAGAAACGTCTGTACTTAATTCAAACTATATTAAAGCGAAAAAATAATAATTGATAGTACAAACCCTTTTTCTTATTTTCCTCGCTGTAGTGAGGTGAAAAGTTTTGTGTTATACACGGGTGAAAAGTTATTTTACGTCTCGTGTGTTGAAACACTCGCTACGCTCAGGATTCTATTTTTGAAACACTCGCTTCGCTCGTGGTCAATCATAGAATCCTTTCGCTAGCTCGTGTTTCAAATGAACACTCGCAGGTAAAATACAACTTCCCCCCTTGTATAACAAATAACTATTTCTTATTCGCACTAGTGTGTTTTTCTTTTTCATTTTTTTTAATATACTAAGCCGTGCATTCAACCAAAGAGTTTTGCATGTTTAAATAAAGTACCAGGAGCACAGAGGTAATGAGGAGGATCGTAGCGCAACCTAGATCGCAGGCGATGACTTTGGCGGGCGGGCGGGCGGCCGCACACGACACAGCGCGGAGACACGTCAAGGTACTTCTAATGTTTATGCATCCTAGTATTCAATTCATCCTAGTATTTGACGTTATAATTTTGGTTTTAATTATTTCGGACGGAATGTGTGCACACGTTAAGCTCACTTCAGAGGTCCGGGGGGAAGAGGACAGGTAAACGGATATCCACACACACATACACAGATACACAATTTTTCGCAAATATATTAAAAAACGTCGTTTGATACACGTGCGGAACTGTCATTTTCACTCGTCCCACACACGTTAAGTCGACACCTCGGGACTCGTGCAAAATGATATACTCTCCGCACTTGTATCAAAATGTACTATTTTTTAATAGCTATAAACATAACAAAGGTATAAGTTAACAAAGATTTGTTCAGTTACAGTTTTGACACGTTTTCTTGATCAACTACGGTTTTTAATAATTGATTTATGTAATGCTTGGTTAAGTATTACAATTGTATAATATCATAAGCAATTTTTAAAACGACTGACTGTTGAGTTTCTTGCGGTGTTTCTTCTCAGCAGTGGTCTCTTGCGAAGCGCTGGTAGATTTTTGACATGTAAAAGTGCCCGTGTGGCCTACTTACTGAATAAACATCTTTTATCTATCTATCTTAACATCATCACATTACCGGCTTCGATGTCTAAAACTGGTATATGTCCTTCAAACTCCACACTATACTGTTGGAAAATTAAACTGGTAATTGTAATGCTTAGTCGATCTACGACGAAGGAGCTTGCGTGCTTAACCAGCAATTCGATGACTGTTAAATGTGCCCTGCAAGCAGAAAAAGTGATGTGCATATAAATATTGGCGATATAGGGCTATTCGTAGTAAGTTTATATTACCCGGGTAAATTAACCACGTTTTCATCGATATGCAAGTGCTCAATTTCTAGTGGATCCAGGATTGGTAATTCATCCGAACCATTAAGCATTAGTTCTCTGAAATTCTCAAGTAATCCCAAGACTTGCTGCTCCAGCAGACTGTTTTTTGTTGTACCTGTTGAAATTTTGGTTGATAAGTGTTTGGGATTAGGACTGATGTCTGAAACCTTGTAATAATTAAACGCAATTATATGCCTAAGGCACTGGTCTCACCGCGGACGACGAGCGGGAAGCGAGTACAGCCAGCGATCAACTATAAATATCGATACCTTTAGACTCAATTAGCGTAAACGCCAAAACTCAACTTTTCAGGAGAGCTAAAAAACATTTTTGTCATAACTTTTTAGTTTTTTGAGTTACGAAGTCAGTTTTGCACATAATTAATATACTTTATCGAGATAAAGAATATGATTAAGTAATATTAAAAGTAAACGCAGTATTTAAGAAAATGGAAGGCTTATACGCCTTAGAAAAATACTAAAAATGTTACTTACGCCCCAAAAAAATAGGTAAGTACTGTTTCTGTGATAGGTTTGGGGTGTAAAAGTCACGTGGACTATTTTTTAACTGTAATAGGGTGTATAAGAGAAATTTTATGTATTTCAGCGTACGCTCAGGTTGTAGAATGAGTTCCCAGCTATTGTTTTCCGAAGTGTTTACAATATGGGGCTCTTCAAAAAGGAACTAAAGGTTTTTGCAGTGTTGGCGACCTTGAAATGATGGATCAGTGATGTTAACTTTCATAAGCTGCGGAGGCCACCTTCTTCCTAGCGGGCCGTATCCATGTTTACTATTCTTGTGGTAGAGAATAATACTAATATTTTGTACAAAGTAACACATACCATACATTTATCTTAAGTGTTTATAAATACATATATTATAATCATTTAGGAATATTATTATTCATTGAAATGAATAGGATGTTGAAATAAACACACGAAATATGAGTTAGGTAACAAAAATCTTTATTTCCATGATATTATAGTCAGCTAATCTTCATTCATTTAATAATTAGTTAAGCACTTGTACTCGTATTTACATGTAATTACGGTAAGGGTCCCAGTGTTTGATAGTGCTACAACAGTTGTTAGCACCTTCAACCTTATATCGACAGAGGTAACAGATGAGTGTCAACTGATAGTGCTATGTTAACAACGGTTATTGGTACAGTACCCCAACGAAAATGTTAAGCACTTTAGTGCATTGTCATAGTAAACTTCAAACACAACATCAAATGACACACATATGACAATGACAATGACATTCACAATGACAAGGTTCTAAGTACGCTCAACATTTTTATTGGGTGACTGTACCTTCAACCTTATATCGAAAGAGGTAACAGATGAGTGTCAACTGATAGTACTACAACAGTTGTTTGCACCTTCAACATTATATCAACAGATGTAACAGATGAGTATCTACAACAGCACGATGGTCCCACCGAATAAACGTGTATGTGAAAAAGATGATTTTACAGGAAAAAATAAATACGTTGGAACTGTAATTACAAACAACTGTGACAACATAGGTATATAAGATGTATATACAAAAGATAGTTAAAAAAAAAATCTTTCTATTAACACTTTAATAAGTTAAGCATGAAAGCTTGTTTTCAAGAAAATTGAGAAAAAGCATGATATTTTTTTATTCTAGTGCAGGTAAGCGCAGATACTTTGTGTTTTAAACGATTACACGTTTTTTCGTGTTATAAGGAGCGTCTTCTTTAGATGTAATGCAAAGAAACGTTAGTTTTTGCGTAAAATCAAGACTATTACCTTGATGGGTACTAAGCTCTTGCATGTTTCTTTAGGTAGAAATATATGATTGTTCTAAACAGTAACTTACTTTTCCAAGATTTTGTAAGGTAATTAATGTTGTGCAAATATACTTAACAATAACTAAGGCATTCTAATTATTGTTTTGTAACTAAAACTGTCCTGATTTTTACTGTTAAAACTTATCAAATATTTTGTTATTTTTATGAGCTTTATAACAAAAATAGTTATATTAACCGATTTATAAACAAAACAGGTTCTAAACGGGGTTTTATCATCGACATAAATACAGCAGGCTTGGTCAAGATGCATAACGTTAACGTTAGCGGCTTTGGAAAAAAGGATCTTATTTTATTATTGTGTCTTATTAAAACAATAAAACATATTTACCATATGCGAACACTAAGTAAGGATAGCCGGCTGGCCCAAGTAGAAGCAAAAATGCTAAGGTAAAAGCTACAGATACTCGGTCTCAGAGAGGTTCGCAGGAAGATGAAGAGACCGCCCGTGAAAATGTTGTGAGATTCCTCCTTAGATGCGGCGAAGAATAGTCTCTTTGACTGGAATCCCTTCTCTGAGTAAATCATAATAGCCCGCTTTAACAGCAAAGCCCGAAAAATCACCATCGTTCAATGCTACGCACCCATGAACATGGTATCGGAAGAGAATAAAGAGGATTTCTATAAAGCCCTCAACTCGACTTTGAAGAAAATCCGCAGACAAAATAAACTCATTGTCATGTGTGATCTGAATGTCAAGGTAGGCATGAACAACGATGGATGCTAAAGATATATGGGAAGGAGCGGTTCTTGGAGTTCTGTCAAGGTAACGATCTGACCATCGGAGGTAATTTATTCATTTATGGAGAACACCTTAAAAAAAAATGGAATTCACCCGATGGAGTCACGGAAAATCAAATTGACCAACTTGCCATCAGCGCTAAATGGCGGTTATCGCTGCCTGATATTCGCAACCGCCGAAGGGCGGACATCGATGGTGATCACAACCTAGTGGTTGCTGAATTGCGGCTCAAAGTAGCTGTCGCTTAAACTGCTGGCGGGACTACCAAGTTAGGCGCTTCTCAATGCGCTGTCAATCTAGAGCTGCGAAACCGTTCTCTGGACCCGATGCGGATGCTGGACCAACAGTCGACACGGAGTGGAATCACATTAAAATGGCCTATACAGAGACCAACTCCATCGTACTTGGACTTAAAACATATTCACGTAAAGACTGGATGTCACAAAATACCAGGAACTTAATTGAAAAAAGGAGAGAGCCCTGAAAGTTCTGATGATGAGCGATGCGACAGTGCTAGACAACCTGAGGCTGCAATACCGCCAGATGAGAAAAACCATCTACCGGAGTACAAGGCGTGACCGACGGGTATGGACGGATGTTGTAGCCGGTAATGCCCAACGTGCCGCTGACTCTGGCAATCTCAGGGAGTTGTATAAGGCGATACTGACCAAAAATTTGAACCGGAAGACAAAAACGGCCAACTAATTGTGACATCTGAGGGACAGCTTCAGCGCTAGCGGGAGCTCTTTGAGGAGATCTTCCGAGTCCTCGACGACCCTATGACCACATCTGCACCTGATTTCAGTTTGCCCCTGCATAGCCCAAACATAAAAGTTTCTCCGCCCACAGAAGCGGAAGTAGCGAATGCCGTCAGATTGCTCAAAAATGGCAAGGCCCAGCGAGTTGACCTCATCACAGCGGAAATTCTTTAAGCCGATCTGCCTTTCGCCGTGAACGCGCTGACGCCGCCGACGCCCCTCTTAAATAAAATATAGCAATTAGAAAAAAAAACCGGACGATTGAAATAAAGGCCTTACTTGGCCTATCACTGTGCCAAAAAAGGGAGACCTCCTTTCGACTCCCTCTAAGGTAATCTCCAAGATCATTCTAGACCGTCTGTCAGAGGCCATTGAACCTCTTATTCTTCTTCACATTATTATTATATATTATGCAGGGAGCACGCTGGATTCCGACTTAGTCGATCTTGCATGGATGAGATCAACACACTGCGCATCATATTAGAACGAGCATCAGAATGGCAGAGGGAAATCTACTTAACCTTTGTAGATTTAGGGTGGTCATATATCTGGGAATGACTGCGTAGGATAAGTGTTCCCGACAAAATCACGAACCTCATTAAGGCCATCTACAACTATTTTTGTAGAGTGACGTGTAAGGCCTCATCTCGGAGCACATACCGATACATGCGGGTGTACGACAGGGGTGACTTCGCTCACCTCTCTTTCTTGTTGTTCTGGATAGTTTACAGTAGCGTGTCGCGTCAGAAACTGGAGGAACCGACTAGGACATCGCTGCGAGAATCACCAAAGCAAGAGCAACCTTTGCACAGCTCCGCCCGGTAAGGCAATGGCGGAAATTGACACGGAGGATTAAAACTAAAATATTTCGGTCGAACGTCAAAACCGTATTGGAAGGTCACAAAAGACATGCATCAACCGCTGCCTTCGCCGGATTTTTAACATATACTGGTCATAGAATAGGCGAAGGATCATTGTGGAAGCGGAGGCATAGGGAAGACTTGGAGCGAGTTGAAATGCGATGCAAAACACCGACCGTGCTGGCGGCGCTCTGTGGATGCCCTCTGTCCCATCTAGGGGACATAGGACCTTAAGTCAAGTAAACCAACCTTTTCCAGATTCGTTGTTGCTCTCTTCATTTTGAATACGCACATCTAATTTGAATAACACAAAACCACTAACTTATCACCACTCATTGTCTTATTAACCCATTGTTTTTAATTGTAAACTCACAATTATCATGTTCCGCACGACTGACTGACTGATTGTTTAAGGGAGCGAGTCCACCTAGTGGCAATGTCACGCGCTGCCCCCTGCCCCTCTTCGATTAAGCAGCCATTGCTGTTTTAATAACAGGTGCGAAGATAGTCTAAGCACTTAAAACGAAATTTGTCGCAAATAATATTGTTAGTGAATATGCGTATTTTGAATTAATACAATACCACATAGAGAAAATTAGATGCTGCAACTGGTGTTGATAAAGACTCGAGTCCTTGGAGTCTTCATTTGTAAGACTCGACTTAGTTTTTTAGACTCTAGTCATCGAATCGAAGCTCAAGTTCTTTTGAACTTGGGGGGGACTCAAGTCTTCTGTAGTCTTATATAGAGACTCGAGTCCTCTACAGAGGCTCGAGTGTTTTGTTTACTCATAAGGCCTTTAAAACAACTGAGTCATTATTAGAACTCATTTGAACTTGTAATTGTAAGAACACTTGAGATTATGAGATTACGGAATAAACTGAGTAAAGTAACATTATAGCAATCAGTACATACATATATCTTTCTTTTGATTTTAATGCTGTCTGTTTGTATGGTTTTCATAATGAATTGAAATACGGGCCTTAGGCATTTACGGCCTGATGAATCTTTTTTGACGAAATTAACAAAAATTTAATGTAATTTTTTCACTCAACTAGATGACGACGCCAGCAAGTTTCTATATTTAGAATTCTAGGATGATAAATGTTGCATGAGCTTCCTTGGTTCTCTTAAAGCATTTATAGTTAATGTAGTATTCGTTTCTAAAATAATACTTACACCCGTAGATCGACGGGCCTCGAAATGACTTATTTCATTATTTTCTTAATAGCGTAGGTACAACACATAAATCCGGAAATAACTCTGTCTTTCTGTCTATCTGTCGGTTCCTTTCACGCTAAAACCATTATTAAGCGATTGAGACGAAGCTTAGTACAGAGATAGTTTGAGACCCGGGGATCAACTATTTGAATAGATGAAATTTGGTATGAAAGTTTGTGCGGGAAAACCTATTACACGTGGAGGAAGTCGCGGGCGGACAGCTAGTGTTATAAATATTATAATAATAGAGGTAGTAACAACTTTTTTAGAATTTTGTATACATAGTATAATTTGTATTTTGGAAAATTACACAATTCCTGAAATAATCACCGTAAACAAAATATACGCGGACGGAGTCGCGAGTAAAAGCTAATATTATTATTTTAATGGCGTAATTATTGATAGCCAGTTATTTACTGACACTCAGCCACATAGGTTGCCTTTTCCCAACTTGACTCTTTATAGAGAATATTTAAATTATGTATACGAAAAAGTTGACATGATTGTCAAATTTGCTACGTCTCAAGTCAAGTGAAAGTTCAAATATTATATTATATAAAAATAACATTCTGAAACTTTTTGTGCTAAACAAATGTAATGAGTTCTATTAATAGTACAAACAGTAATTCATCGGGGGTTTCTTTAGTAATTAACCCCCGGAAACGTAAATTTGTATCGTCACTAAAGTCTACATTTTATCAACGGGTCGAAAATTGTATGCAGTGCAAACATTGTGACAAAAAATTCTCTGTAAAAACATACTCAAGAAACATTCTATTGTCCACCAGCCGAATTTTGAAGTTAAGCAGAGAAAATGCCGCAATGAGAAAAAGCGGCCAAGTGCGAGTCGGACTCGCCCATGAAGGGTTCCGTGAAAGGTAAATTGCGGTTTACGATTTATGACGTTTTAAAAAAAAAAACTACTTACTAGATCTCGTTCAAACCAATTTTCGGTGGAAGTTTGCATGGTAATGTACATCATATATTATTTTTACATTTATCATTTCCTTATTTTAGAAGTTACGGGTGGGGGGACACACATTTTTCCACTTTGGAAGCGTCTCTCGCGCAAACTATTCAGTTTAGAAAAAATATATATTAGAAACCTCAATATCATTTTTGAAGACCTATCCATAGATACCCCACACTTATGGGCTTGATGAGTTTCAGTTCTAAGTATGGGGAACCCCAAAAATTTATTGTTTTTTTTTCTATTTTTGTATGAAAATCTTAATGCGGTTCACCGAATACATCTACTTACAAAGTTTCCATAGTATAGCTCTTATAGTTACGGAAAAAAGTGGCTGTGACATACGGACGGATAGACGGACGGACGGACAGACAGACATGACGAATCTATAAGGGTTCCGTTTTTTGCCATTTGGCTACGGAACCCTAAAAAATACACCTTGATAGATTCTTAATCAACTTCATTGTACATGGAAGCCATTCCTTCAGGATTGTTGAAGAAGAACATTTTAAATTGTTTATAAGCCTGCTTAATCCAGGTTATTCATTACCGGATCGTCTTCATTTGAGCTTAAGCATTAAAACTCTTTTTGAAAATACACAATCTCAATTAAAAAACCGGTTGCGTGAAGTTGAAAATAAAATTTCCATAACTTTGGATTATTGGACGTCGGTAACTAACAAACCTTACATTGCAGTGACTGCTCATTTTATGCTGAATAACAGTCTCGTTGCCATAATTTTAGACTTTGATTTAATGCCTTATCCTCACACAAGTGATCTTTTACTATCAAAAGTAACTGACATTTTTTGATAACTATTCACTAAGAGGAAAAATGGAGTCGATATCAACAGACAACGAGTCAACTAATGTTAAAATGATGCGGATGTTGACGTTATTGCATGATGATTATGAGAATGTTGTTCATACACGGTGCTTAGCACATGTTTTGCATCTCGTTGTCAAAAGTGGTCTAGAACACCTTGATAGTATTGTCCACAATATTTCTAAATTGGTGAACATTATAACTTTTTCACCCAAGAAAAAACAAATGTATTTTGAATACTGCGATGTGTTAGGTGTTAAACGATTGTCACTCTTGCGAGAAATGTCGATTAGGTGGAATTCGACGTACTTGATGCGGTTGCGGGCCTTTGACGTAAGAGTCGTTTTGGATCACTTATGTGACAACGTCATAGAATTTCAAAAATATAAAATTGAACTTTGGGATAAAGTAGAAGTTCTGCTTAAATTCTTAAAGCCATTCTATGATGCAACGTTGTTGAAGTCTATGTCGAAGTATCCAAGTATATTCTGTGTCGTTCCTATTGTAGACGACCTTCAAAAGCATATTTCGAGCCATTTGGGTAATGAATTATTGGATAATTGTGTAACAGCGATGGATAACAAGTTGCAGTCATATACATATTTACTTCGATCAAATGTTGCAAGAATTGCAGTTGTATTGGATCCCCGATTGAAACATTATTATTTCAATGAATGTGAGAATTTAGAGACCACATCGGAAATAAGAAACATTTTCGACAAAAACTATAAGCTAGAAAATGATCATGATGATGGAACCAATTTGGGGGTGAATTTGTCCGGAAACGGATTTCTGTCTTCGATATACAAAAAAAAAGGTTATAAACCAAAATCAGTTTGATACTTACTTGTCACTACCTCAAGAACCGGAGAACACCGATGTACTGGATTGGTGGAAAAATCATGAATATGAGCTTCCTCAATTTAAAAAAATGGCATTTGATTATCTGGTTATTCCAGGATCAAGTGTGCCTGGTGAACAAACGTTCTCTAAATCTGCCAATCTAATAACGAAAAGGAGAAACCGATTGGGCAATAAAACAATTAGGTCATCAATGTGCCTTTCCTCTTGGCTCAATTTGTTCTAGTTAAATTTGTATCGTTTATGTTATAGTCATTTTCTTTTACGTTCCTTTTAAGTTTTCTTTTACGTTATAGTATCTTTAATACATGGTATAAAACAAAGTCGCTTTTTCTGTATGTCCCTATGTATGCTTAGATCTTTAAAACTACGCAACAGATTTTGATGCGGTTTTTTTAATAGATAGAGTGATTCAAGAGAAAGGTTTTTATGTATAATACATTCTGCTTTATGTACGGGTGTCACAGAAAACTCACATAAACCGAAGCGAAGCGAGGCGGGCCACTAGTATATTATAAAATAAGATTCTTGAATTAGTGACAAGTAGGTAAGCCACATAGTACGACTGTATTTACATACCTAATATATGTATAATAATACGATAATAAATACAAGTTTTACCAATTAAGTGTTTATTTTATTTATTTTTAGGTTGCCCGGGCTTATTGTAAGGGTTTTTATTGTATCTTGAGACCATAATACTGGCTATTCTTCAACTGTTGACTAAGGCTTGATCCCTCTGTTATTTATAAGAGGGGAGGCCTTTACCTGGCAGTGGGGCAAAGAGCCTCTTGATAATAACCAAATAGGTACCTAAATATAGCCTCAGGATACAAAATCCCATCATCATCAGGATCATGTTATACTATGTCTAACCCAACTCAATCCAATTACAAGATAACTAGGTAAGTACTTGTTGAAATGAGTACTTGGTACTTCTCTTATACTTATTGAAATGTATAATTCGCTGCTACATTTCTGAAAGGTACCTACATTTTAGAGCTATCATATACTTCGTTTGTGCATTCAAACCTCTTCAGAAAAGTGCATATCAAAATCAAACATGTCATATTTTGATAGAAACCATAGCAAGCCAACTAAATTCAAATGCAAGTCATCATTATAGGTAGGACTCGAGTCTTAAAGCACAACTAAAGTTGAAATAAGACTTTAAAAAGAAATGATGGCTTGAGTCTTTCTAAAGCTTGAGTCGTCACTACAGGACTCACTAAGACTCAAAAAAGAACTCGACTTACAATTCAAAAGACTTGGAAGTCTTTTAAGCTCACAGTATCATAAATATGGGTCGAGTTCTTGCATTTTAGACTTCAAAGACTTGAGTCCCTATCAACACTAGCTGCAACCGTTATTACACAATGTGAGTATTATTTATTAAATAGCAAACACTTGTTACTATAACTTTTATAGCAAGTTTATACGGCAAGAAGCAATAATCTAAAAACTCGTATCGTCCATAACACCAAAAAGCGTGTATCAGAATAATACACAAATATAAAGTTTAGTAAATTTGTGTTTTCACTCACGCACGTTTATTCGTGTTAAGATGATAAATTGTAATTTGTGTAACAAGTGAGAATACCAATATTCGTGTGGCCTTACTGATTTTATTTTCCGTAGAATAAAAATATTTTAATAATTAAATCAGAAAATAATAAGCATGCCCCCCTCAAAAAATTAGGGGGGTGTATTACAACCTCAGGAATCGAAATCAGCAAAAAAAAATTTTTACTGTATTAACCTTTGCACGTTTATTCGGTGGGGCCATCGAGTTGTTGGCACGTTCAACCTTATACATAGGTAACAGATGAGTGTCAACTGAAGGTGCCAACAACTGTTGTGGCACTATCAAACACTGGAACCTTTACCTTAATCACATGACTAATTATTAAATAAATAAAGATTAGCTGACTATAAATATAATTGAAATAAAGATTTTTGTTAACTAAACATGAGTATTTGAGTGTTTATTTCACAATCCTATTCATTTAAATGAATAATGACATTCCAAAAAGATTGTAATATATGTATTTATAAACACTTAAGGTATGTGTTACTTTGTACAAAATATTGCTATTATTCTTTAACACAAGCATAGCAAACATGCATACGGCCCGCTAGAAAGAAGGTGGCCACCGTAACCTATGAAAGTTAACATCACTGAACCATCATTTCTAGGTCGCCAACCCTGCAAAAACCCTTAGTTCCTTTTTGTAGAGCCCCATATTGTAAACTCTTGGAAAAATAACAGCTGGGAGCTCATTGCACAACCTGAGCGAACGCGGAAATACATTACATTTCTCCTCCCTATTACAGTAAAAAAATAGTCCACTTGGCTTTTACACCCCAAACCTATCTCAGAAACAGTATTTTTTTCTAGGGCGTATAAGCCTTCCATTTTCTTAAATACTGGGTTTACTTTACATATTGAGTCAACTTTCGATTTTGTCAGGTTATAAAAGGTCAAAATGTATCCATTTTATACGACTACTATAAAATACGACCTTCAATTTAATTATTTTAGGCTCTTTTAGGTTGGGTCGTAAAAGCCACCATTTTTTTTTGCAGAAGCAATAGAGCCGTATAAGCCACGTAAGACTTACCCATCCTTACACACATCCTTATACATCCTTTAACTATAAAAATAATATCATTCACGACCTTGAAATGTAGAAAACGAAAAAAATCTGCAAATACGCCCAAAAAATTACAAAAAGCATGTTTTTTGGGTCAAAAATTCTGGGTCGTATTCGACTTTATTTTGGGAATTTCTCAACTTTAACTACACAGATGGATAGAGAATGAAAAATTGAGTATAACTGCATTAAAAACTAATTTTGGCCAAAATGGCGTTTACGCCAATTGAGTCTAAAGGTATCGATATATGTCTCTTTTGTTGACACGGGATCTATACTTTTATTTCGTTAAACTAGTAGAGAGTCCTCGCTGGTAGTGTGAACAGCCAGCGATGAACTATAAATATATATCTCTCGCTCTTTTCTTTACACCGGAGCGATTATCTTTTGTTCGTTTCTTGGGCGAGAAAATCGCCGATAGTTCATAGCTTACTCGCCGGCGGTGGGACCAGTGCCTAATTTTCTTATGTATGATAAAAAAAACAGGTTCGTTTTTGATACAATCTTACGACTACACCTTAATGTAATACGTTAAAATCAAACACCCGTCAAACCAAAAGTGAACGCACAGTATCACTACCATGATTTGCTATCGAAAACTCATATAACGTTCTACAGGCGATAGTGAGTAAAAGCTCTTCGAATAATTTTCAAATCAAGTCGTACCATGAGTGACATAAACTTCTTCTTCTTAGCGTGAGACAAAATTAGACTAGACTCAAGCCATTCTTAAAAATATTTAATTAACTTTGAAACAAAGATAAGGATTATATTTTTCATCCCTCGATTTACAATCCGCTAAACTTTCCGTCGTACATATCTTATCACAAAACCCAGGTGTTATTTGAATCCGATTTAAAAATGACTAAATAGTTCATTCAATTATGATAACAGCCTCGACTAATTAAGTACATAATGTTTACGAAATGATGAGTTGCCTCTGTTATTAAAAGAATTCACCAATCATAAGACCCAATCCCCCAAAACTTTACAATCGACAATATTGTCAACCTATTTATTATTGTATAAAAAATCTTACAACTTTGTCAAATAAATTGTACGTGCACTTATAAATTTTTGGCCCTCCCACCCTCTTGCGTTACGCTTAAATCGTCAGATTATTGAAATATATCGTTTTTGGCATGTAATTAACCTACCTTACCTTAATCTGATGCGCTAGAGTATTACAAGCTATCGATTTTTTTTTACTATTCTGATCGGTTATCCTGGACGCACGTTCCAGGATAAAGTGCTCATATATGCTGGAGGTACTCAACGGGGTACAAGGATGCCCCCTTATGTTAATCTGCCGCACTCGAGTAAATCCCGAAATCCCCTCTTGGGCTCCCCTACTATAAGCAATTGCAATTTTCAAAAAAAAAACAATTTTTTGTTTTTAATTAAGTATACACTGGACTGTTTTTTTTTCAGTCAACCCATTCTCTACATATTACTTAATATATTATCATATAATATACTTTTGATCGAATAAACAGCTCGGTGAAGGTCGTCTCCTCTTCGGATCTTAGGGTCAAATTACACCGAGACGCGACGCGACGCTGCGCGCACATTTTTAATAGAGCGACTCAAAATATACTTTATTTACTACACGAAAAGGTACACATTTCATTGTGAGAATTAAGAATACGGTATACCACGCAGCGCTGCGCCTCGAGACGCCGCGCGGCGCAGCAAGACGCTTCGCGACGCAGCGGTGCGTGTTCGGCACGCGCGGCGTGCTAGAGCGGCGCTGCGCCTCGCGAAGGCGCGAGGCGCAGCCTGAGGCCGCCGACGTGACTTTTCTCTTCGCTCTCTTGCAAATGGTAAACTGCAGGGGACGCGGCGAATAGACACGTTCCGCTGCGCCGCGCGGCGTCTCGCTGCGCAGCGAGGCGTCGTGCTGCCAATGATTTTACGATGCGCCTGACGGCGTCGCGCTGCGTCACGCGGCGCCGCGTGAAGTCACTGGCCTCTTCCAGTATCGTCTCGGTGTGAACTGACCCTTAGACCAAGAGGTATCATCGACATATTTGATCAATTAATGCGTTTACATTTTTTGAACTAGTAAGAAAAAGCTTATCCTGTAGATTTTTTTTGTTGTTAAGTGTAGGTACCTAAAATTGTACCGAGAACATTGACAACCAATATAACAAGCACGCAGTAATTAAAATGTCCGCAATCTATATATAGGTACCTTTACAAATAAGGACTGATTCGCTGCGGATTCGTCAAAATCAACCCTCTTTTTCTTGACCGTCTCTCATTTTTTTCTTTAACTGCTTTTATGGATATTGCTAATGTCCCCAAAATACTGTTAACAAACATTTTCTCTCTAAGTTTTCCGAAAAACGATTTTGACGGGCTGATTTTTAATGAGGCAGAAAATGACTTACCTACTCATAAATTAGTTTCGCAGAAAGTTAGTTTTCCCATAAGCTTATATTGCCGAAATATAATATTTTTGATTTATTTAATATTAACATAACCTAATAATGACCTAAGCGAGGAGAGTCGCCTTATGTATGTACCGCTTCCTAGGGCGGTGTCGACGGCGGAGCCCCTATTCCGTGTAGATTGTCGCTTCGCGCCTGGACACAACTCTAACCTAACCTAAACCCTTTTTTTTCAAGTTGACCTCTCTTACACGTAACGTATCATAACTATGCAAAATTTGAGGTTTTTTTCTAGTTACCATTACCCTAATCAAGAAATAGTGCTATTGTTGTATCGGACATAAACTCGGACAGGATTTCGGGCTTTCAAAATTCTGCTTAATTACATATATGCTAAACAGCATTATGCATAATGAAATTCTGCCATGTCAATATTATGCTAACGTACTATTCGGATGAAAAACCATTCGGATAATATACATTTAGGCCAAAAACAAATTCGGGTAGACTAAGATTCGGCGTAAATAAATAAGTAATGCGAAACTTGATATGCCTAATACGGACATTTCGAAATTTATGCCAAATAGATGGCATCCGGTATGAAACAAAATCGCTTTCCGAGTCTGCTTGACTGTATAGACGCTAACTCCTACTAAACCACGCAACTGATTTTAATGCGGTTTTCACCATCAGTTATTTTTTCACTTAAACATATTTTTTTAATATAACTAGCAAGGCCATGACTGCATCTCGACTGCGCTACTTCGTACTTGTCCTGCAACGGATTTCTTTACGGTGACTGCAGAACTGAAGGCATGTTTACAAAAACAACATAACTAAAATTTTTGGCGGATTTGAGTTATTGGTATCATAGCGTTAGTCTAAGCAAAATCTACAAGTAGAGCAAAAGATAGTGTCCAAAAATGACCCCAATTGTCCAAAATCAGGCCCCAAAAATATGGCCATTTAAAAAAAACTACATATCTACATTATGTTTTACAAAAAGAACATAACTGTATGGGTTCACGTAAAAAAACTTAGTCCTTAATATAATATAAACACACAACTATTCCGATTGGTTGACGTATCCAGGAGTTTCGTTCACATCTTAAATAAGTGTCTCTCAAAAAAACCATTTTTGGGACAAGCTTTTGTTGCTGACTGTACTTTGTTTTTGCTTAATCTTTATCTGCTTATCAAGACCTAACTATTGAGTCCTAACACTAAGAATAGCGGAGATCCTGTCGCTAACCTCCGAGTCCATCATCAGATCAGCTCTTAGATACACTAATATTGCATTGTCATCGGGTTTACATATATGGTCCAATTATCAGACTATTCCGTTGACGGGAAGTGGATAAAATTTTACTTGCAAGATTTGACCCTAACATACATAGGTACCTACATACATACATACATACATTGCAAGTTAAATAAGAGCTTGTAAAATGGGTGGAAATCATTAAAATAAATCCACATAGTTTAGAAAAATAAGCCTGTACCTCGCTCATAAAATAAAAAGATAATTTGTATAGAAAGTTTTTGCATTTTCTTACAAAAATAACATGACGAACAAAATTTTACAAATCAGCATAAGTGACGAACCTATTTTTTTTTCCAAAAATACTTATCTTTCAAATGTGTAATCGTATATTTCTGAACTATTGGCCGCTTACTAAAAACACCTATACAATATTTATCTCTAATAACTAATATATAAGAAGACATTAAGTTTTTTTCGTTTCCTGTAAAATCATATCTAGAGTAGTTGTGTTGTTTTTGTAAACATGCCTTCAATTGCAGATGTACCTACTTTCGTTCAAAGAGAGAGAAGCTGACTCACCGGTTTTTGATGATCCTACCGATACAGATCCCAAAACGCTAATCAATAACATCGCGAGCAGCCAAGTCATTTTTGATATCTAAACATTAATAATGTCACAGAAATGTAATATATTTACACCGAATTTTCCGCGTTCACAAATATTACTTATATGAGATGATATATAGTCGTGTCGTAAGTAACGCGGCCGCAAGCAAAATTAACAATTTTTTAATGTCCAGTATTCCGTTATCTACTACACGCCAAACCCACTTATACGAACGTGACTTGTTAATCCAACACGATTACAAGTCAATTAGTCCACAACTAAATTTAATGATATTATCAGTTTGATTATTTATGTTGCGTTTGTTCAGTTTTTTTTGAACAGCGTATTATTACGGTCATAAGACCCATAATAAAAAATAATATATTAACATGGGTCCAATTCGGCTGTGTTTTTAATGTTTGTTACCTCATAACTTTCGACTGGGTAAACCGATTTTGAAGATTCTTTTTTTTAATTGAAAGCTGGTGCTTCCCATTTGGTCCCATTTTTATCAAAATGAAGATTTGATGATGGAGTCCATGAGGAATCGACGGAACTCTTCAAAATTTATAGGCACACCTATAGCGATTTTGGTACTTTTCATTGTAACTCGTGTATTTGCTCTTGTAAAGTGGAACTGATGATGAAAACCACAGATTGCCACCGGAACTCCTAATCGGTATATATTTTAAGGGTGGCGACAAGATATTTCGATTAAGATAGTTGAGCGACTATGACGAAGCATATGTACGTTTAAATATATGACTATGACTTTCCCACGGCGTTGCTTGCGGCGAGATTGAATTTCAATGTTCTATAGTTTCTTATTAATTCTTATTAATTAAAGTGAGACTACATAACAGCATAATTATGAAAAAATAAAATAAAAGTTTTAAAAAACAAAAAACCGCCTTCAAAAAGCAAAAAATAACTTCATTTAAAATGGTAGGTTAATAGGTCAGTCCAACTGAAGTCGGCGTCCAACAATATTTTAACCAAAAGCAGACTTCAGTTGGACTGACCATTAACCTACCATTTTAAATGAAGTTATTTTTTGCTTTTTGAAGGCGGTTTTTTGTTTTTTTTAACTTTTATGTGTAAAATATTTTACAAGACACCTAAATATCTTAATAATAACTTAATCATACAAATCACATACTATAAACGAACGAACTTACAAGCTTACTTAAAAGTTTAAAAAAACAAAAAAACCGCCTTCAAAAAGCAAAAAATAACTTCATTTAAAATGGTAGGTAATAGGTCAGTCCAACTGAAGTCTGCTTTTGGTTAAAATATTGTTGGACGCCGACTTCAGTTGGATTGACCTATTACCTACCATTTTAAATGAAGTTATTTTTTGCTTTTTGAAGGCGGTTTTTTTGTTTTTTTAAACTTTTATTTTATTTTATACTTTTTAGTGATCATAATTTTATTATACTGTTATGTTATGTAGTCCCGCTTTAATTAATAAGAATTAATAAGAAACTATAGAACATTGAAATTCAATCTCGCCGCAAGCAACGCCGTGGGAAAGTCATAGTCAAATACTTAAACATACATATGCTTCGTCATAGTCGCTCAACTATCTTAATCGAAATATCTTGTCGCCACCCTTGAAATATATACCGTTTAGGAGTTCCGGTGGCCATCTGTGGTTTTCATCATCAGTTCCACTTTACCAAATAGTGTTTTTCAAGAGCAAATACACGAGTTACAATGAAAAATACCAAAATCGCTATAGGTGTGCCTATAAATTTTGAAGAGTTCCGTCGATTCCTCATGGACTCCATCATCAAATCTTCATTATGATAAGAATGGGACCAAATGGAAAGCACCAGCTTTCAAACAAAAAAAGAATCTTCAAAATCGGTTCACCCAGTCGAAAGTTCTGAGGTAACAAACATAAAAAAAAAAAAAAAAAACATACAGTCGAATTGAGAACCTCCTCCTTTTTTGAAGTCGGTTAAAAACTACACTAATCTAAAGATAGACTCGTGGAAAGAGGATTTCAAGTAGGATTATTGCTTGATATTGCTCAGATGAATGTTCATTGCTTAGGTAGTTGCAATTAGGCAATATTGAATGTACTGGTAAAGATAGGGCCCCGCCCCGCCCTTACCCGGGGGCGCGTCGCCAGACGGTATACCCTCCGCCAGCCTGCCTTTCGTTAGTCTGGGAATTGGATCATTAAGTTGCCTTGTCAGTCCGTTGTAGTATCGGTGCACAAGGGACTAGAGGACCCCACAAATAATGTAGTCACTCCAAAGGCAGGATTTTGCTTAACGCCTAATAATTTATACGGAGTGACTAATCTAAAACCCTACCCCCATTGTGTCCCTGGACAGCCCGATACGACGTAATGTGTGAGTTGGTTTGTCATGCGATGCGCCAAAAGGTCAAAGCAAACCAAGAATGGTGAGGGTCTCCCTCCCCTTCGTGCCCTGCCAGGACACTCGATCCTCACGCGCTCCGCATTACGCTTTGCTTAGTCGAATCCCCACGAACCGACATGACAGCCGGGAGTAAAAGTCAGTTGCCGAGCTAAACTCGCAGGCATCCTTACCAGACAAGGGATCATAAAAACTCAGGCAGTAAGCCACCTCAACTGACCGACGTCTTACGACCAAGGGTGATATCGACCCCTGGCAACCACACGGGATTGACCCTCTGGTCCCTAAGCTTAATTTTGAATATATAAGCCTCGACATTTCTACGCACCGACACGACTTGTTCAGTCTGTATCGGTACTTTGTCGAGTGTTATTGCTAGCAATCCGTGAACCAAGGCGTTTATTGTCTGTAAGATGATATCGACGGCTCTGCCCGAGGATACCTCTCACTTCGACGATAAACTTCCTTCGACCCGGATAGTTTATGTTAGTGTCCATGCCTTAAAATGAAACTTTCACAACAATAGTAATTGACAACAATTCATGTGCTAAGGTAGTAAAATAAAATACCGTTTGTAGATTTTACACTGCTGATTACAGTAAAAATATTTTTGTATTTTTTTGTATGCGGTAGTTTTTTATAATATATTTAGGAAAAACAGTAAAAAAAGTTGGAGTGTGAATGTTAGGAATACACTTATAGTGCCCTTAGTCCATTTGTTACCAAATAAATTGATAAAAATAATACAACTGTCATGTCCATTATTTAACTGTCTGACGGATTACTTGATTCTAACGACACACTTTCGATTCTCGTAATACTATTGTTTTGATATACGCTATTTAAAATGATAGTGACTAACGGATTTGTAAAAGCGAATAGCCGCAATCTGCCCAAAGTCGATGAATTTATGTTGTTACAGTTCATGCGGGAAAATGACAGTTTCAAGTGACATGACATAACAGTCAGTTCTGTTTCTGTTTAAAGTCATTTTTTTTATTTTATATCATGATAAGATCACGACATCAGTATTCCTAACTTTGTATAAACGGTCTTTAAATGTCTATTTCTTTAATAAATTATTAACGACGAATTTAAGTTAAATAAAGAAAAACTGAGAAACACGGGTAGCCTAATTTTTAACCAGCTATTTATAAACGCGAAAAAACAAAAACCTTTTTTTTTTAAATGTTGTCAATTTAGGTAGGCTAGGACACAAATGAATCTTTGAACCCAAAATAGGAGCCGAGAGGGGTTAGAACACTGCTAGGCCAGAACCCTTGGGAAAATTTGGAAGATTTATTTATTTAGCAAACTCAATCTTAAACAATGAATTTCCGTACAAATGAGACTCGACTTCGTGATCCTAATGGAATTCCCTTCATCTCCACAATAATACATAAATCAACACAAAATAAAATTATTCACTACAGTACCTTTATTTCCTTGTTGTATCACTATCACTATATATTATATATATATATATATATATATATATATAGTATAAAACAAAGTCGCTTCCCGCTGTCTGTCTGTCTGTCTGTCCCTATGTATGCTTAGATCTTTAAAACTACGCAACGGATTTTGATGCGGTTTTTTTTAATAGATAGAGTGATTCAAGAGGAAGGTTTATAGTTACATTTTAATCTAATTAAGTATTATTATAGTTGAGAAAACTCAATGTTTTCTTACCAAGTCGTCAAAAAATTTTCGGGCGCTTACATAGCTTACGCTGGCTAAACCTTAAGAGATATATCAAAATAATGTACTGAAAAATTGTAGGTCTTTAAAAAACCTGGAGAAAAGTCCGCGATGGCATATGTCTAACTCCTAAGGTTAACTCACAGTAACCATATTTATCTTTAAAAAATTATTAAAAAATCTTAGGTTATTTGCGAAGCTATTTTCTCCGATTCCGATTTATTCTTATCCAAATAAATACGTTAGTTATCTTGGGTATTTAATGCAGATAAAAATGGTCATGTACACTATATTAATTAAATAAATACTTTAGAAGATATGGCAGATTCAAAATTACGCGCAACCCAAATCTAAATTATCGAAACGGTTGGCCGGGCGCCCGGGCCGCTGCAGCGCTGGCTGCCGCCGTGCCGCGCTTCGCCCTAAAGTAAGAAATTTTTTGATGCGATCAAAATCAGACCTCCACCGGTGCTCTCCTGTTACCTAACTACTTTATTCAGATTATTAAATTCGGGAAATGGGTAGGTAGTTAGATTGAGTTTAGGTTTTGATTAAAAGTTATTTTTATGTTGTTTTTCCTTTTAAGGGTTCCGTACCCAAAGGGTAAAAACGGGACCCTAGGCTATTACTAAGAATTCCCTGTCCGTCTGTCTGTCTATCCATCTGCCTTTCTGTCACCAGGCCGTGAACCGAACCATGAACCGTGGTAGTTAGACAGTTGAAATTTTCACAGATGATGTATTTCTGCTGCCGCTATAACAAAAAATACTAAAAACAGAATAAAATAGATATTTAAGGGGGGCTCTCATACAACAAACGTGATTTTTGGCATTTTTTGCTCGATATTAATAATGGCATCAGGTACGCTTGAAATGTTCTCAAAATATTAAGTTGTATATTCACTTTAAAAATAAATAATTAAATAAAAATAAAATAAATATTTAAGGACCGTACAACAAACAATTTATAGACAATGGTACGGACTTCATGTGCAAGTCCAAGTCGCACTCGGCCGGTTTTTTTTTAATACATAGTGTGTAGGTAAATAAATGTATAGGTAAATGAATTAATATAGGTATAGGTAATTAAATTATTATTTGTACATTTTACTCTTATGCTTTTGGCATAGCCTGGCTGGCGAAAGTTATTTTTCCAAAAGTGTTTTTTTTTAAATATTAGGTTATCAACGAGAGGTAGTGTTTTTTATTTAATTTTGTGGATTTAAGGGATATACCTATCTCCATTTTTCTTATTTTAATATTGTGTTGTAAAGGTGCAAGTAACATCTTTAAAAAGTTGATAATAAAGTGCACAATACTGACTGGATGTGCGGCTGGAGAACTCGTTTGGTTTCCCCGGATTCCATTACTTAATACCAACGGATCTACCTTTCCAGTTTAAACGCCTGCAATTTCCTGTAAACTTATCGTTTTCAACGATAATTAACAAGTCACAAGGTCAAACCTTCGAAGTTGCGGCCTTAGACCTGGGTAGTGATTCTCTCAAAAGCATAGGTGAGCGAATGCAGGAGTGAATGTCGAAGCGGCGAGTTTAAGTAACAGAGCAAAGCGAGCAAAACACATTTTAGCGCGTGGATTCTCAATTAGGCAGCCTTATACGTTCGAGAAGCCATGCTGCCAAATTGAATACACTCGCTGAAATGTGTTTTGTTCTCTTTGACAGGACTACTTAAACTCGCCGCTTGGACATTCACTCCTGCGTTCGCTCACCTTTGCTTTTGAAAGAATCACTACCCTGAGCGTCGAGTGTTTTTCCCATGGACAGCTGGCAGCTGCTGTGTGAAGCCCTTTCGCGCGTCAATTCCAGGCAAAAAAAAATGTACTTATTGTGCAATGAAAAGTCAACTGTAAACATTGTATATAAAGAGATATTCTGGGATAACTGGCAGTAATGATTTGAATTGAATTTTGAATCTAACGGCATGAAAAACTCAATTTCGCTAAAAGTGTCAGATACGACGTCTTCGAAAATCGACGTAAAACAACATCTATGCAAATGCACCTCTAAAAATTCTTTCACCATTTAAAAAGTATATATTCCAGATGAACTTGGGTTATTTTAACACATATTAACCGAAGCGAAGCGAGGGCGGGTCGCTAGTTAAATATAATCTCAAGTTTCGCGAAGGATTATTAGATATTTCATTCGTTTGACTGATCCTTTTCAAACAACCACGTTTTCACGACGTTTTGACGACTTCTTGTGTTATGCTGTATTTTGTATAAAAAAATTTTTTTCAATATGTTTCATTTTTTAAAATTTGTTCCTTTTATTAAAATTTGTTTTTCTTTTATTTTATTTTATAAACTAGAGGACGCCCTCGACTTCGTACGCGTAGAATTAGTTTCTTGCTACTCCCACCATTTCTTCCCGTTGGGGGTCGATTTTCGGAAAATCCTTCCTTAGTGCTCACTTACATCATGAAAGGAACCCCTGTAACAAATTTCAAGTTTCTAGGTACAGTAGTTTCGGCTGTGCGTTGATATATAAGTCAGTCAGGTTTGCCTCTTATATATATATATATATATAAGAGGCAAACCCACATAACACGTTGTATATATATATACAACGTGTTACAAAATACCCCGTAAAAAATCTAATAAATTATAAAAGCCAAAAATATTGTCAACCCTAGTAAGCTGTCATGTCAGGGAACCGGAATTAGCATGGATTATTTAACAGAGAGGCCAACCTACCAATTTAATAATTGTCAACTTTAATGGTTTTTCTGGTTTTCATCCACAAAGGTTCAATACTATGATGTCATTAAGTACTGGCTTCAAAAAATGTCAAGACGGAAAAAATGTTATGTTGTCAATTTCAAATCTTCTTATCCTACACACTATTCTTATTCTACAATTGTTTCGTGTTTTTTACAAAATGACGATGTTTTCTAACTCAGAATATTACGACTCCAAAACTCGACTTGTAATATCTATCTAATCGAATTCTGTACATTTGGTTAGTATGTCTCTTGATCGTTTCACGAATTAGGTAAAAATGTACATAAACATTCTGCGTAGTTTACGGTTCTCAAATATTGTAAATGGACTTGTTATAAGGCACCATTTAACCCCCTTTCGGCTTTACGGGTATTTTTGTAACCCCTTGTATATATATAGATACTTAATCAATTTCAAATCATTACAAAATATTTAAAAGACTCAGAAATTAAAAAGAAAAAGTATTTTGTAAAAACCACAAAAGAAAATAAAGAACAAGATAAGTGTTCCTACAAAGACAGCTCTACTAAGAATGAATCTATTATTCTCATGTCAAAATATTTTAACGTTTCTCACAATATTCAAAATATTTTGATATATTGATATTGACACTAACTTAGTATGTCAAACATTCTTAACTGGCTTCAACTTGCATCTATCACTGCACTTCTACAGTCGAACAATATGGCGACGCTCAATGAATCTGACACTTAGCTTTGGACTTCAGGTCAAGGTCGCGCAACCGCAAAACCCGTTGTATCTCCCCACTGCAAAACGTGTCACAGCATCGCGACCAGCAACGCCCCTTGCCGGTTGAACTCGTACATGAGTACAATAAAATAAAAATATACGTTATTTCACACTCTCACTACCCCCTTTTCCCAACTCGCCCTACTAAATCAGCTACCACACAAACAACCGATTCACGAATTGCTAGACCCACCGAGTCGTCATCTTCGGGCACTGAAACTTTAAACAAACGGAGCAGAAACAATCATATCTAACTATTAGACACAATCACTATTCCAGCGTCCACACTCAGTCTCGTAATTCACTTGGCACCCTTGCTCTGGACACGGGCCCCTCACACAATCAACACCATCAATATCCGTACCCCACACAATCACTTTACTACCATTCCCCTACACGGTCACCCTTCTCCAGCTAGCTATCACCCTCTCTCTCTATTTCATCTATTTCTCGTAAGCAAACCTACGTATCCGCAACAGATTTGCCGAATCCGAACGAATTAATACTACAGGAGCTCCCGAATTACGATACGCGGCGCGCCTCCCAACTCAAATAGTTGTTTATGCAACAGTTGTATAAGACAGGTCAAAAAAGAAGAGTGGTGTGGTTACGATGTGAGCCGCAGGCGAACATCGTAAAGCAAGACGCCACGAGTATTTTTTGACTTAGTTATACACCGTTGCATACAATACTTTTTCTACGACTAGGTTTCAAATAAAATGCAAAATTAAATTAACAAAATTTTATTTATGAAAATGTAGATGGAAATTTTGTATACCTGTTATGTGATATGGTTACTGATGGAGTGCTACTCGACGCTGCGGTGTTAATACGTATATCAGAGTTTTGCTGGATTATTTGTGATAAACTTGTTGGGGTTGGAATTGGTTCTGTTTCTGGTACAGTTGTTGAAGGGTTATTGCACTGTGGTTCAGTTTGAGGAATAAAAGTTGATGGCATATTATTCTGTGCTTCAGTTTTTTCTATTGACGTCATGATTAAATTGGAGACCGCTTTTCTGCTGTTTAAGGAGTTAACAATATATCCTTCGGCCACCGTTGTTGACTTCCACCCACCATGTCTTTTCAAGGAAGTCACATCTCCGCCCGCATCACGGAAGCAATGTCCCGTATATAACTCCGGGTTTGGAAGATTCAGATGAGCTGCAACAGTTTTGCCCATCTGCCCGAAGGTGTTTATACCAATATTTTGTGATATGCATTTACCTTTGATGTATCTCAAGAAAAAGTTGGGACTGTTACATGGATTTGGGCGAAGGTCTAAATATTTCTTGCATATTTGATAATATTTCCCAGTTACAGTAAATGCTCGGTGTATTCTGTTTTTGGTATTCATAATATGAACTACAAGTGTATCATGGGCATTAATTACATCTTTAAGTTTCAAATTATGCAGCTCCTGTCTGCGACAAGCACCCATAATCCCAAATATTACTGCAACCTGTAACAAGAAATATTAAAACTTTGAATATAATGTAATAATCAATTTAAGTTACTTTTATTTATTATTATTATTAATACAGAAATATATTAGTGGCTACACTATACCTACTTCATAACTTTTTTAAAGTAATTACTTACCTTGTTTAAAAGATATCCCTGATCCGGTGCTTCATCAATGAATTTTTTCAAGTCCTCCGGTAAAAAAGCTTTGGGTTTCTTTGCTTTAAAACCTTCCGACTTTCGTTTCAAGAAAGCTGGTAACTTTGCATACTTTGAGATGTCGGTTAGGTGGTAAATATAAAGCGTCGACTTAATTTGGAATATTCCACCCACAGTGACGACACGGCTTGAAATTATCAATTAGGCTTTTAAAATACGCTAATAAAACGTTCTCCGAAAAGGACGAAGTTTGGTGTTCCAATCTCCACGCCATGAACTTTGCGTAAGATTTGTCGTATAGGTGTCGAGATTTGGTAGGCAACAAATTTTCGGTCGCTGCTTGGGCTGCTATATATATCTCTTCTGGTGTGGAATCAATATTTTCGTCTTTATCCATTTTATCACTTTTTAAGACAACAATTTTTTTATTCTTTATTGATTTTTACTCTTTAATATACCTAGGTTAGAATACGAACGAACGAAGCACAGAACAACAAACGAGCGGGAAACATTCGAAAACAACAAAATATGTGTCTATGGTTAACTTTGTTTTTAAATTGATGTGCACTTGCCAGGATTCATATTTAAAAAAAAAGTTGCACAATCGATTTAACTTGTGAAATAGGGACTAAAAAACACCTAATGATTTGAGAAATGAATTCTTTTATCTGTTATGTTAGAATAATCATTTATTAACATAAGTAGATACATATTTAATATAATACAATTAAAAGTTAAAACTAAACTTATTTAAATTAAATTAAAAACTAAGCTAGGTACTCAAATATTAAAGACGTAAATAATAATCACCACTATAAAAAGAATACCCCCTCTAGCAGGTCCGCTCGCGGCATGGTCTCTATGACACTGGCTTCGTTACCTCTCTGGATAGCTAGCCCAATCCTTTGGGAGAGGTAAGCACCAGCTCTAGGATCTCCGGAGGTGTCTATGAGCCGGGATGACAGGGTCTTAATAAAGCTTTTCATATCAGCTGACCAAGGTCCCATGGTCTCCACTGCAAGCGCCACAAATTCATAATTATTTAATAATGATGAATATTTGCGGCGCTTGATGGTTTGGGCCTGATCAGCTGCTGCACCGGCCCGATTACGGGTTGACTGGACGTGGGACAGAGCGAATGTGTCAACACACGTCGCGTCCCATACCAGTGCCCTACCCAGTTTCCACGGCACCAATGTAGCTCCGTCTGGTCGCTTGCCATTGTCTCTATGTAAACCTGCTGGTTCCAGGACAGCTGGTACAGAGGCAGTGGCAAGCGAACGACGGATCAGATCATTAATTGTGCCATGGCGGTACAAACGGCCGGCACTTCTAAAGCATGAAAGGCCATGTCGTCCCAGCTCACTCACTTCCTTCCCGCACGTGCAAGTATGAGGTTCACAGATTCTAGCTCCAACCCGCAAGCTTATTGCTATGCGCAAGCAGCTTGGGTCCAAGACTGTACCTATATTGCGGGAAGGAAGAGCGTGGAGCCAGTGACCTGATTCGCCTGCAGAGACAGCGAGAAGACGGGCGCGATCTGAATCGTCCGGACTATTTTGTATGAGAGATGAATGAATTGATATGAGGCGAGGTGTATCCCATGCTCTTTGGATATGCCGCTTGACTGGCATATCCACTCCGGGACACGATTGACACCAAGCATCCCTGGCCTCCACCAGGTTCGCAATCTCAACGTCAAGTATCTGTGGGACATTTAAGATAATACTGACGAGAGGCAACGAACCATAAGCGGAGGACAGGAAAGCTGGTAGTGCCACGCTAGAAGAGCATCGAATACCAAGTCCACCGAAACGAATTGGGAGAACCGCTTGAGTCCAAGGCCTTGAACTAAAATGAATGTTTAATAATTTAGACAGAGTAGATTGAAGGGTAATATCTATAGAAGCCATGATGTCTGGAAATTTCCAAATTGGACAACTGCGTAATAAATACATGAATTTTGGAGTGAAAAGACAAAAACGAATCATAAAAAGCGCCATATGGGGGTTTATTTCGTACAAAAGGTTAGAAGTATTTTTAAACAGATTTAATTTACAATTTATAATGGGATCGATTGCTTCGTCAAAATCGGTGAACCTAATAGTGTTAAAGATGAATTTGAATGGACCGAAATGTTGGGTGAAGCTGCATTAAATTTAGTGACGATATCAAGTTTATTTTCTATTTGTTTCACTTTGGAACATTGAAAATAACTTTTACTACTTTTAAAATTTGGACGCATTTGTGAATCGAAAGGTCTGTCAGAAGATAAGGTGTTGTTTTTATTTAAATCGGTTTGTAAGAGAGTCTTTTTTACTTTTGTCCGCATGAAGAATTGAATAAGGGAATGTTAGCAGACACTCCCAGGCTTGAGGGGAGTTTTCCGTGACAACCTTGGCGAGGCACTCGGAGAGGCAGTTGGACACAGAAGTGCGCGCTCCACGGGGAATTATTTTTACGATTGGGACATTATGTTTCAACAGCCCCAATCTTTCGGCGAGTGGTGTCGGAGTGCATGGAGGGATTGATGTCGATGTTGGCGCAGGATGTGAGGCGCTCGGGAGCGGGGGGTCGAGTGTAACACAATGTATTTTTTTTTGCTCATGGGGGTTCCAAATGAACAAGTTGGTTTCTAACAGACTACGGACAAAAACGTTGTACAGTAATGAGATGACATGGTGGTTATGGAAATGTTTAGATTGACGAATGGCGAAACCGAGATTTTTACGTGATTTTTTGCAGATTTGGAGGATATGTTCATTGAAGGTAAGACGAGTGACAAATAAAGTTCCCAAGTCGCGTACAGTCGACACACGCTTCAGTACCTGAGCGTGTAAGCGTGGTCGACGGTGCGGCTCGCTCGCGAGTATGACATGACGGCGCACTTGCTCACATTCAAGTGTAGGCTGTTGTCTTTGCCCCACCGACAGATGTTGTGTATATCACGCTGGAGTGCAGTCGTAAGTATCAAGAGGATCGTGAATCGTCTTGGCTAGTTTGACATCATCGGCAAACATTAGTACCCTAGAATGCCTTACATAGGTAGGGAGATCATTAATAGTTATTAAAAAAAGGAGCGGACCAAGGGTGCTGCCCTGCCCAATGCCTGATTTAACTGGGTATAATGCAGATTTAGCTTTTTGATACATAACATAGTGCATTCGGCCAAACAGATAGTTGGAGAAAAGTTGCAGTAAAGATTGTGAGAAGCCTGCCGCGGCCATCTTTCTTAACAGTATGTCGCCGTCAATTCTATCAAAAGCTTTTTGAAAATCAAGATACGCCACATCGACTTGCTTTTTTGAAAGAGACTACATTGAGTAGATAAGATGATGTAGAGCGCTTCGGCAAGAAACCGTGTTGTTCATCGGTGAACCATCCTTGTTGTTGGTCGTATATTTTTTTGTGTAAAATAGTTTCATAGACTTTACCAAAAACAGACATATCTCAATGCCTGGTGTCTACAGTGTGCACACTACTCTCACTCAACAACGCGACTCACTGCGTCCTACTACGAGTACTTCACGAGCAGATACACGACTCACTGTGTACTCCACTCACTCCTCTTCTCCTGCTACGCTCGCCAACGCGGCTCTGAGCACTACTGGAGACCCCACTACTGGCACTTGCAAGCGGCAATTCAACGCACAGACTGCACGTCATCACCATCAACCTCCGGTCTCAAAGGGGGGCTGGTGTGGCGACCTAGCGACATCTAGCGCACACTTGTATCAACCAACTCGCAAACTCACTAGCGCCACCTACGTCAGACAGCGCAACTAAAGGTTCTACATCGCGCTAACGAAGTTTCTCCAGTCAGTTGATATATATACAACTTCCAACTTCATCCCAATGGACTTCGGTCCCCAGGCATAACACCCGCCTGGAGAGAGATCTCTCTATTGGCCTCTCTTCCTACATATCTACGAATGTTGTGTTTTTGTAAAATGTAATCCTACAATATTCAAAAGTAAAGAACCAGCACAAGGTCCTAGTATTCGCCCTAGCAGCCCTTCATTGTGCATTGATCGCTGTAGAACTGCACTGATGCAGAAGAATGTCAGTGTCATGGCTCCTAGGCTATATAATAAACTACCCGCAATAGTAAAAAACTTACCCATTATTAAATTTAAAATTAAACTGTTTAACTACCTTATTAAGAAATGTTTTTATAGAATTAAAAGAGTATTTAAACGAAGATTACGTTAACGTTTAGTTGATTTAGCTTTTAGTAGTACATATATTCAATATATTAATGAATATTTTATCTATATTTTAAATGTTTTAATTTAATTTTCGTATGCTATCTAATCTAGGCACATCAAAGCGGAAATTTTGTATTCTATACCTGCTTATACCTATTTTGACGAAATAAATATATTTGATTTGATTTGATTTGATTTGTGCCAATTCAATATAAAGAAAGAAGGGAAGAAATAATCTTACATACGTTTCCTGTGTCTTGTTGGGAAGTAAGGCATAAATCAATGGCACGATCTTAGTCATGATTCCTCAGATTCCTCGCCGCTGGCTATATGGTTTAGAGCTGGTAAAACGGAGTTGGTGTTCGCTTAAACGTTCCATCTGCGAACAACTGGGGTTGTTTACCTGCCACATTCTGAATAGTCTTTTTGCCAAACGATGTTGCAAAAATTAAAATTTTGTCATTATCTTTCCCTTGATCACACACGAGAAAATCATGGAACATTTCTAGTGCTATAACGTCATTTAAATTCTTAAAATCCAACTTTGGAGCTTTTAGAAAACGTCTTCTGGTCCGTAGAAGAGTGTCTTTTTTGATTTAAATAGGTATAGACAGTATATCTTCGTCATCC
Source organism: Acleris cristana (assembly GCA_948252455.1). NCBI lineage: Eukaryota > Metazoa > Arthropoda > Insecta > Lepidoptera > Tortricidae > Acleris > Acleris cristana. Next base: position 25,099,008 of record OX411772.1, on the reverse strand, counting down.
AATGTAATGTTGGTTTTTTTGTAAACATTCTCAACAACTTTTTGTACTGGTTTAAATGTTTTTCATACTTCGATAATAGAAAATATTTTATATTTTGTAAAATTAGGCCAGCAAGAATGTACGCTGTTTTTCAAAGTTGCATTTTTGTCGGCATTAAGATTTTGTGATTCATTACAATTTCTATGAACACACCTACCTCTATAAGGCAGTTCCGTCACTAGCGTTGTCATGATTTTTTCACTTCTCAGAGCATGAGATGTTATTTTAGTCTGTGCACATCGGGACTAAAGTTCCTTTTTAATATCTAGGGATTAAAGTAAAATTGTTTTAATTTACTTTGGAATCCCCTAAACATCCAATCACGGTGTTTGTGAATGGAGGATTATTGCTATTTTCAGTTTTTGTATAGACCACAGAATACAGACTAAAGGTATAGAAGCCGTGCAATAAAATGAACGTTGCACCAACTACTTGTCTCTACTTTATAGATTACATTATGATAAGAGGAAAAGAAACAAAAACTTGGTGTCTTTTCTTCTTTAATCTGTCATGATCAGAAGGTGAAGAAACGTCAAATCAACGACCGGACTTCTTTGGCGTTACTTTCTTCCACACTGGTTCTTAAAGGTCCAAATCACGCCTTGTGACAATCTCTTTCCAACTCACTGTGAAAACCATAAGTAAAAAGAAGTCAACCATAATGTATTTTCTGCCTATTTAGTACGGTTTTTATGCCTTTAGTCTTTATTCTGTGGTATAGACAATTTTTAGCGCGTGGAAATAACCTCAAAATGACAACTGTGATAAATATAAATAAAAATGATTTAATTTCGTGAAACACGATTAATGATTACGAATATGAATCTATTTAATTATATTCAGGATGAATTCATTTTATTATGTTTGGTCCAATTAGTTATAAAATAGTTATTTAAGTTTGAACCTGTTGGCGAAATATGCAAGCATTTAAAGCGGCACTTCACAAAAAAATTATAAAAGAAAAGAAAAAAACCGCGGAACAAATTTGTAAGAAACTTTCTTATGATCAATATTGTAAATGTGTATAGAACTTCGTCAGTGCTGGATTGAGCAAGCACGGGGTCCGTAGAAAATTCTGCAAAGAGACCCCTGGGTTTGTTTTAGGTTACAGGTTGTGGCGGGCTTTTTTCCGCAACTGAGCGACTTAGATATGCACCTATTTTGCGTGGGTGTTTGTTTAAGGTTATTCTGCTGGAGAATATCGACTGGATTATTCATACTATCGTCAACCCTGATGCATATGAGTACACGCAAACGCATACTGATGTAAGTACTAGCATTTTAGAGGTTAGACGTGGATGCGCGGGGCCCGTAGCATTTCCTACTCTTGCTACGTACGTGGCTAATCCGGCACTGAACGTTGTTTTTTTCCTCGCATTCAAAGTGAAAAGTAGAGTGTTTAACGCGAGACTAAACAACCATAATGACACTCGAACTATAGCCACTCTCGCTCGCTAGCTCGCTCGCGTGGCTAAACATCTCGTGTCATTATGGCTCGTTTTAGTCCCTTGTTGAACAATCTACTATTTTGTAAATCTGTAACCAGGCCACATCAAAGATTGCCCACCATTTTGATTTTTGACGAAAACCAGCTCATCAGGGCCTCTATTCAACACGGTAAAAACAATATCGTTTTTGATCTGTTATCGTATTGTCACCGTTTTGATAGCTCTTATTTACTTGACAGTACAAGTGTTTAACTGACATTATCTTTAAAAAGTGAAATCCGCATTAATTATCTGCATTTTAAGACATACATTAAAACGATACGTAAAATAGTTTTCTTTTTATTTAACTTTAAAAACATAAATCTGCCGCCGGACACCCTGTATTATAGTTAAACTAATTGGGGTTGATATGGCATTTAAATTTATCTTAAAAATTTATCGTAATAAAAATAAAGAAATAGAAAAAGCTATGAATAATTGATTTGGTTTAATTGTGGCCCACCCGTTGTTTAAAAATGCCAAAATTCAACAAAATATTGTTTCGTTTCTTTTAAGGAGGGTATAGGCAACCTATTGTGTTTCATAAAGATTTTAAATATCTTTTTTTTTTAATTAATTATACCTACTTATTGACACTATGGCCGATTTCAATTTTTTTTATCCTTTTTTTTGTATTTATTTAAATGAACTTTATTTAATATATATGAGAAAATAGGCTACACAAACCCTAAAACACTTTGCGCGCACGGTAAAACTCGCATTGTGGCCAGGTGAAGACGTAAAATTGTGTACTCATCACGGGCAGTAAAAAAGAAAGCCCTCTATCGCATATTTATGACCCTCGCCTACGGCTCGGGTCTCAAATACCTGCGATTTCGGGCTTTCTTTCTTTTACAGCCCTTGTTAAGTAATGTACTATTAAATACTCAAACAACACAGTCAAAAATTACTTACTCAAACATTGATAGCACCAATGTGCCCCGTACCTTTGTGTATCGAAGTACCCCAACAACGGTCATATTCGAAAAATATTTGATTATTAATAAAACCAGTGTACTTTAGAAAAGTTAAACATGCAATCCTGACAACGAAATAAAATAAATTAATATTGGGAATTTCATTCATGCAATAAACAGATAAACACTGCGACAATAGAGAATGTCAACCAGTTTAGATTTTTGGCTTATCGAATTCTTCATTAAAAACAAAAAAAATGTGTAAAAAAATCATTTCGATACGTCAAATAGTTTCCGAGATATTGAATTTTAAACTTCGTATGCGGCGCTCGAAACCCGGCGGCTAGCGCTCACGGATGATGACGTCATCGTTCAACTGCGGTACGCGCCCTTATATGAATGAGTGAGTTTACAGGGCTTCTATCTTTTTAACCGTAATAAATAGACAGTTGAAATTTTCACAGAATACGTCTTATTATAAACTCAATCGTTTAAAATTTTAAAATGAATAATATATCAAATCCCAAGAGGGGTCCCCGTACAAGAAACATGAAAAAAATCCACTAAGAAACTATCATAGAAACATCAAAACGAATTCGTAAAAATATTACGACTTCCAAAGTTAAGCAACTACTTACAAGCGTATTCTAAAACAGGATGGGTGGCCGCTTAAAACATCGTGTTGATAAAATCAGTTTTGTCACATATTTTTAGCAGTTTTACTTGAGATTGTTATTTAGTCGTAAACTATGAAAGTTCGACTGCAATTTAAGCTTATAACAGCATCAAAATAATAAGCCATTATAAAAATATAATCCGTATAAAAATGCTAAAAAAATGGTTATTTGTCATGTTTCTTGTATGCCACCCCTCTTGGGATTTGACTTATTGATCATTTTGTAATTTTAAACAATAGAGTTTATAATAACACGTAAACTGTGAAAATTTCAACTGGTTACTTATTACGGTTCAAAAAATATAGCCCTGTAAACTTACTCAATCATACAAGGGCGCGTACCGCAGCGGAACCATGACGTCACTCCAGTAAGATGGCGCCCGCTCCCTTTAATATTATTGACCCAAATTTCAAACGTTTGTAGAATCAAAACTACTGGGTCTATTTGAATAAAATAAAAAGTAGTATGTTTGTTTATTTATAAACATTACTGTTACAAAGTTTCAAGCGATTTGGCGTACCTACTGACATTCTTCATTAACTATTACATTAGGCGAATATTTTTAAGTAAGCTACACCGGAAACACTTTTTTACTTGTGAAATGCTAAAGAACAACAACCTAGCGATGCGTTTACAGCTGTCAAGCCCACCTATCATGTTTTAGTGATATTTCGATATTACTAACATTTGTTTTTAACCGACTTCAAAAAAGTAGGAGGTTCTCAATTCAACTGTATGTTTTTTTTTTATGTTTGTTACCTCAGAACTTTCGACTGGGTGAACCGATTTTGAAGATTCTTTTTTTGTTTGAAAGCTGGTGCTTTCCAATTGGTCCCATTCTTATCAAAATGAAGATTTGATGATGGAGTCTATGAGGAATCGACGGAACTCTTCAAAATTTATAGGCACACCTATAGCGATTTTGGTATTTTTCATTGTAACTCGTGTATTTGCTCTTGGAAAACACTATTTGGTAAAGTGGAACTGATGATGAAAACCACAGATGGCTACCGGAACTCCTAAACGGTATATATTTCAAGGGTGGCGACAAGATATTTCGATTAAGATAGTTGAGCGACTATGACGAAGCATATGTATGTTTAAGTATATGACTATGACTTTCCCACGGCGTTGCTTGCGGCGAGATTGAATTTCAATGTTCTATAGTTTCTTGTTTATTCTTATTAATTAAAGTGGGACTACAAAACAGCATAATTATGACCACTAAAAAGTATAAAATAAAATAAAAGTATAAAAAAACAAAAAAACCGCCTTCAAAAAGCAAAAAATAACTTCATTTAAAATGGTAGGTAATAGGTCAGTCCAACTGAAGTCGGCGTCCAACAATATTTTAACCAAAAGCAGACTTCAGTTGGACTGACCTATTATATTACCCACCATTTTAAATGAAGTTATTTTTTGCTTTTAGAAAGCGGTTTTTTTGTTTTTTTTTTTAATTTTTTTACCGAAATAGTGCTGGTATATTATTGTGCCCCATGCATCAAACTGCCCCTCTTCCCCCTACGAAATTTTAAATTGTTTCAGCTTCTTTCCGCATTTTAAATCCCTTAATTGTAAAACATGAGAAGAGAGAAGAACGGGTAACAAGCAAATGTTTCACGAAAGAGGTAAATGGGCCGTGCGGTACGCAATAAACCCAGGCACCATGCAAAGTGCGGGTGAACAAGGGCTTTAAAGAAAATTGTTTGTGATTAACGACTTCCGGGGCAGCTGCGAATTAGCGTCTTTGTCGGCTTATTTCGCTTTTAGGCGTTATGTGAGTAAACAGACAATCGCTAGATGAGTTTCAATATTGCAAAACTTTACAAAATGAGAACAGTTACATTACTTTTAGCAGCAGTATCCTTGCTGAAATGAGTGAGTTATATTTCATAAATTGACTGTCTCATCACGTCCCTGTGAGCAACGTTCTTAATTATTACAAAAAATATTACCTTGCGGTACAACATGTTATCTCTTCGAACTTTAAAAATAATTTCTCTAACAAGGTATTTAACTATTGTTATTAATATTTTAGGAAATCTGCCGTTATAACACATTCTGTAAAAGAATACCGGCTACCTGTAACGGCGCACAAGATACAGGCATAGTAAAATACTCTTTGGGTCCTAAACCCTAGTTTTGATAAGGTATTAAAGAACATTTTATTTAATCATAAGATTATGGGCGCTCCCGATTAACAGTTGGACTGACGGGCCAAGTGTAACGGAACTATTTTTTACAATGAGAAAATTATTTTCGTCTAGGTTCTAATACGAGGAAATTAAAGGCTAAAATCGGCCGATGGACTGTTAGTCTGTGTTGTAGATTACAGTGGCCTACGCTGCCTATGCCTACAGGGATCGATGGCCGGTCTGGCCGAGGTCGAGGAGGAAGTCGTCACACTTTTTGTACGAAAACAGGGTGGCAAATCAAAATGTATCATTAAAACGGACCAAGGCCAAGGCCTCGATTTAGTAAAAGGTAATCAATTGATGCAAAACGTTATTTAGTTTTTTCGATTAAAATGTTTGATTATATTTGTTGTGTTGCAGTGTTATTGTCAAATAAAAGTTGTGAGTTTGCTTGAAACCGGGAATCGGACAATGAGTAAAAAAATTAGATTTTCGAAAAAAAAAACATCGTTTTATTGTTTTTTTACGTGGAAAAGTAGGAAGGCAAGCGAGTCATCTGATGGTAAGTGATCAACACGACCCATAAACACCCGCAACACCAGGGAAATGGCAAGTTTTTGAAATCGTATTCGTTCCTGTATTTAGTAGTGTAAGTGGTTAGAAACGACTTGCCTTAATGTTCAAACAATAACACGAGATTTCACAAAATTAAGTGGACAACTGCGGGGTTCTTTTCCTGTATGATTAAATTCTCCTAAAATTGTACCTTGTTAATACGTGGAGAGTGAGACAAGTGAAATTGCTGACTAAAATAAGCTACATTCAAGTTATTTATGTGTAGTGGATCAGCGGGTCAAAATTACAAACTTGCAATATGGGGACGTGGTTCGTGATGCGTCAGAATGGTCAAAATGGACACATCGGCACAAGACGCGTTAAGCGTTGCCTTAGTCACCCGCTGATCGCTGTCAAAATACGAGCTCTGTTTAAATGGTAAAATGACTGTTTGTAGCGTAAACCTACGAGCATTTTTTTTTATATATTTATATATGTACCGGGTGTCTGGGATAAAGTGGACTATCTTACAGGGCTGGATTTGTGATTCATGTTCTGTAAAAGTCGCACGGAAAACGAAATATCTCAACTTTTCAAAATTTCGGAAATGGGTACTCTTATTCACCATTTTCAATGCCACGACCAAAGTTATTAGAATTTTTCAGTTTCGTTTATTGCGAAAGAAACCTCGTTAAATTTGCTTTAAGACCCAAATAACGAACTTAATAAATAATTAGCAGTTTAAAAAAAAACAAGTCAAATTTAAAGTTTAAAAATCTGAGTTTTTCTTCCTCCAAGTTAGACATAGCACCGTGCAAAAAATGTATCAAAACATGTTGGTCTAAGATCCGAATAGGAGACGATTTGCACCGGGCTGCTTATTCGATCAAAAGTATTTTATATCAAATTTGATACGCTAAATAATATGTGGCGAATAGGTTGGCTGAAAAATTTCAGTCCTTTTCTTTTCTTAAAAAAATTTCCTGTTTAATGGAGATTCTAAAATGGTATTGAAATTATTGATTACAGCAGCCAGGTTATTATTTAATATATCCAACAAAGACTGAATTCTATCAAACTATCGAATTTAAACGACTTTTGCTTACGTTTAAATTCAAGTTGACTGGTTTTAAATGTTTTAAAAGACAATTTACATGAATGTGAAATAGAACAGCAACTAATTTCTGCCATAACGATTGTAATCCTTAATTCTATTTCCATAATCGTTTGTTCTTTATTGATGATGTGACATATTTTATATCGACCTAAGTGGCTATTGTCGTAGTATTACCTTTTATCGTAGCGTTGTAGCGTTAATGCTACACAGCAATAAAATAGTGCCTGTTAGTATAGCCAAATATAAAAAAAAGCGGAGGAGGAAAACTCTTTGAGTTTCTCATAAACTGTCAACTGTGCCAGGTTATGCAATAAACAATAAACAATTTAATCGAATGCCCAATGGAAAAAGGTCCATCGATAACAACACTAAGGTGTGATACTTCCCCATAAAGAAGTTTTTAAGGGTGAATGTTTCAATCATAAATAAATACGAACTGGTTCCATTTTTACATTTTTGTTGTGGCTGTAAACAATATACACCGTGCCCGAGAGTTACCCGAAGGATTTTAACCATCGATTCTAGACCCTATTTGGAGTATATAATGTGGTATAACATGTAGTCCAATAACGCATAATTTCCAAGAATTTTATTGTTTAAAAAACAGTTCCATAGTTAATTTAATTTGAACTCTCTCACCTTAATCTAAAGCATTATTTACTAAGAAAGATTCATGTTGTAAGTAGCAATATCATCAACGTACAATATAAATAATTTAATCAATTTCTTAGTAAATAATGCTTTAAGTTAAGGTGACAGAGTTCAAATTAAATAAACTATGGAATTGTTTTTTAAATAATAAAAATGTCGAAAATTATACGATATTGGACTATAAGTACATGTTATACCACATTATACAGGGCGAACGATATGAAGTGTTACCAAATTCACACTTGCCATATCTGACCAAATTCTAAGTAAAAAAATAGCATTAAATTTGTTTATTGTCCTGTCAACAAGCATTAGCGTCTTATATTCATAAAATAAAAAATATTCGATATGTAATTCAAACGTAATAGTGTGATTGCGTTACATTTGTCTGGAAAATCACAAACAGCTATCGTTTGTGAGCGCAGTGACCTTAAAGTGAATAAAATGTTCGTCTATCGCACCATAAAACGGTACAATGATACGGGCAGCATTGCCAAAAGTTACGGCGGTGGACCGAAAAAGACAGCAACGTTACCTGGGATGATTCGGAAAGTGAAGATGCGGCTCGAACGAAATCCACATCTTAGTGGACGGCAAATGGCTAAAGAGTTGATAATATCCCAAGACAGCATTCACCGCATACTAAAAAATTAACTTAAAGTCTTACAAGTTCCAGAAAGCACACGATCTGACATCAAAGCAGAAAAAGGTTCGTCTCGAAAGAGCAAAACATTTGTTGCGTTTGCACGAGAATGGTCAATTACCTAACATTGTCTTCTCTGATGAGAAAAAAAATCCAATTGAGCAATTCGTAAACTCCCAAAACGGTCGTGTTTACTTGATCGAACGCACACACGAGAATTTACATCTTCGAATGGCCACCCGAAGTAATTTCCCATCACAAGTAAATGGTGTGGGCAGCAGTGACCGCTGACGGACGCTCTCCAGTCGTTTTTATCGAGCCCGGTGTCAAAGTTAATGCGACTTACTTTCGGGAAAATGTTTTGGAAGCTGCATTGGAGCCTTAGGCACGCAAACATTTCGGTAGTAGACCGTGGACATTTCAACAAGACTCGGCCTCGGCTCATAAAGCTCGTGTGAACCAAGAATGGCTGAAAAACCGCGTTCCACATTTCATTTCGTCCACACAATGGCTTTCGAATTCCCCAGACGCGAATCCGATGTACTTTTCTATCTGGTCCATTTTGGAGAGCAAGGTGAGGAGAAGAAAACATGCCAGTACGATCGTGCGTAATTGGTATAACATACCGCAGGACCACATTATGCCACATTCGTGAAGCGTGCAACTCATTTTTCTACCGTCTGAAGGCCATAGTCAAGGCAAAAGGTGGTCGTACCGAGTTAAAATAAATTAAACAATTTTAAAATTTTGATATTTTATAACTCATTTTTTTAATAATAAATAATTTGTTACCAAAAACAGAAAAAAACGTAGCCTTTTGAATTTGGTAACACTTCATATCGTTCGCCTTGTATACTCCAAATAGGGTCTAGAATCGATGGTTAAAATCCATCGGGTAACTCCCGGGCACGGTGTATAGAAATATCTAGACATGCGGCAGCGTGTCAAGCCAAGTTCAAGTAACAGAACTGGCGAGCTGTAATATTACACGAACCATTTGGAGCCACTTTTGAACCCCTAATAACTCAAAAACTATTTCAGATAAACGTGTCAAATTTGGCTCATATATTAAGACTTGTGAGATACATAAGTGCTCCAAATTTCATAAACACATCTCAAACGGTTATTTAGATATTAACGTCCAAAAATCGTAATTTTTATCACTGACCTATAGATCAAAACTCTAACCCAGTTCCAGATGACCTAGAAAGTTCAAATTTGGCATGCAGTTAGGTAATTAGGTGAATACAAAGGAATAAATCAGAAACTGGTAAAGTTAGTTTAGTTATTAAAATTTTCACTTAATCGATTCTATTAGGAACACTTAACTTATACTTAGTTGTAGGAAAATACAGTAGTTTAACAAAAACCATTTGGTATTAATTTTGTTATAAATAAGTACCTACTAACAATTTATGTACAAAAAGTAATGATATCCCATCAAAAACATAAATGTGAAATGAGAGCCAAGTTCAATATTATGATAATATATGCCTTGGTTGTTGACTTCAACGACAAAAGAAGTGAGATCTAAATGGGTGCCAAGTTCAATAGTCAGTCCTCAAATTTATTTATAACAACATATAATATCATTTCTTCTTATAACTTAGGATAATATATTGTAGCGTAAGGTCTGACTTGGCTAGTTTTCATTATACGAATTATATTATAGCCTTCGCAAGTTCTAACCCTGTTACTTGTCGGTTCTTATTTTTAACCGACTTCAAAAAAGGAGGAGGTTCTCAATTCGACTGTATGTTCTTTTTTTTTTTTTATATATTTGTTACCTCAGAACTTTCGACTGGGTGAACCGATTTTGAAGATTCTTTTTTTGTTTGAAAGCTGGTGCTTTCTATTTGGTCCCATTCTTATCATAATGAAGATTTGATGATGGAGTCCATGAGGAATCGACGGAACTCTTCAAAATTTATAGGCACACCTATAGCGATTTTGGTATTTTTCATTGTAACTCGTGTATTTGCTCTTGGAAAACACTATTTGGTAAAGTGGAACTGATGATGAAAACCACAGATGGCCACCGGAACTCCTAAACGGTATATATTTCAAGGGTGGCGACAAGATATTTCGATTAAGATAGTTGAGCGACTATGACGAAGCATATGTATGTTTAAGTATTTGACTATGACTTTCCCACGGCGTTGCTTGCGGCGAGATTGAATTTCAATGTTCTATAGTTTCTTATTAATTCTTATTAATTAAAGTGGGACTACATAACATAACAGTATAATTATGATCACTAAAAAGTATAAAATAAAATAAAAGTTTAAAAAAACAAAAAAACCGCCTTCAAAAAGCAAAAAATAACTTCATTTAAAATGGTAGGTAATAGGTCAGTCCAACTGAAGTCGGCGTCCAACAATATTTTAACCAAAAGCAGACTTCAGTTGGACTGACCTATTACCTACCATTTTAAATGAAGTTATTTTTTGCTTTTTGAAGGCGGTTTTTTTGTTTTTTTAAACTTTTATTTTATATTATTCCAAAAATTTGCCTTGCAGCTAGAAACTAGCCATCGAACATAATAATTCAAGATTCATGTCAAAAGGTAATAAAAATAAATACAACAAAAACAACAAATCAATTAAATCTAGTTATCACTATACTCTTTTACTCAAAAATGCTATGTAATCTTGCCGTAACACCAGTAAATTGAAGCCAGTAGGTTGAAGTTCCTCGACAACTATCAAGTGTCCAGTAAAGTTGAGGAATTTCGAATTTGGAATCAATATGTGTCCAGTAAGTAAGTATGGAAATTCCATAACATATCATATTATTTGAATTTGGAACTATCGGTACAGACCTGCGACAGTCTTCAAAAAGGCTACAGAGGTAAGCAAGAAAAAGTCACATGACACAAAAAAATATATGTACTCATGTGAAAACTATTTTGACTCCATTAGGATGTTTTGCAAAAAGCACCATTAGGTATTAAAAAAAAGCTTTTGTATTGCTTTATAATAAAAATACTCATATTTATACTACACTAGCGACCCGCCCTCGCTTCGCTTCGGCTTATGAGAGTTTCTGTAACAACCGTACATAATCCAGAATTTATATCATACCTACTTTCACGTTGTGTTTTATTATTTTCTAGGATTAAAACTAATTTTGCATTTATTTAACCTATAGCGACCCGCCCTCGCTTCGCTGCGGTTTATGTGAATTTTCTGTAATACCAGTACATCATCCAGAATTAATTATACATAATCAAAACTTCAATCAAATAATCATCAATTTAATCATCTTTTATCTATTGAAGAAAATTGCATTAAAATCCGTTGTGTAGTTTGAAAGATCTAAGCATATATACAGAGCTGACGGCGGGAAGCCACGTTGTTTTATACTATGTAAATATATAAACAGTAAACTTGTATTTCCAAAATGAAAAAAAAAAAAGTTACAGCACGTGATATGACTTGTTTTGATTGAACACTCAGTAGATACAAATCACTCTCAAGTAAATGTTGGTTATGTTGAATGTATCGATGTTATTTTAAAGTTGAAAAGTGGAAAATTATAACACAGGTTGTATGCCATAGCACATGTTTTATTTAACATAGATAGACCTTTACTAATATGAGTTTTAATAATTTAAAAATAACATTTTATTTATTAAGTTGTAGCTACTTTGAAACAATATCTACAAATGATTTGTACATGCTGAAACATATTTTACATCGTTGTGCATTTTTTAAATTGAAAAATAAGTTACAAAGGAAAACGTTAAATTTAAACACACTTTTGGCAGACTTTTCGTGCTTAACCTTTTTCCAGGCATAGTGAATTTCATCGACCACATTCATGTCGCTCAAAATTGAACTTTACTACCCACATTTTATGGCACTAATTTAATTGAACTTTCCTGACCTCATGCCTTAATGGATCAGTATAATTCAGGAAGTTACGAATTTGTGCCTCTATTCCATTTCTTGCTATCCTTACTTTAGCAAGGCCTGGAAAAGGGTTTAAACACTCGATCAAGTCTGCTTTTGACAAAACAAACAATCAAATTACAAAGCTATGATGCCACAACAACCTCTCTTTTTGTGTTCGGGCTTATTAAAAAAATAGTACTTATAATATAATTTTTTTACATTTTTTTTTCATATGTTTTTTATTTCTAAAAAGATAATTTTATCGACAAAAACACGTAAACTTAAGCCATCAATATTGGGTCAAAGCTTCCCACACATACACACACACACACACACACATATATACATCCTTTTGTTTGCGTCGGGAGTTACTAAAAAGAGTAAATGATAAAGATAATTTGAATGTTTTTTTTATGCATTTTTTACATGTTTCCATCTTTTTTTTTTAATCTTTATAAAAAGAAATATCTACAAAACATAAGCCATTAAATTTATTGGGTGAGAGCTTCCCTGTAAACGATATTTGATGTTGTTTTATTTTGTGGCAGCAAAATAAATTGATTCTTAGGAGCTCCGACCCTCGATAGGCCAACATACAGTTGGCCATGAGTAAAACATTCTTTTCGTAGGTTATCCCTACTAATTCGAAGGTTTGGCCTTGGGACTTGTTAATAGTTAACGCGAAAGATGTTTTTACCGGAAATTGAAGCCGTTTAAATGGGATTGGCAGATCAGTTGGGATCATCGGTATCCTCGGTATATGAGCTAGTTGACCAGCTGCTGGGCCGGTGATAATGGTCGCTACAATGAAATTGTCCTTCAATAGGCTATTTGACTAATTTTAGAAAACCTTATTAAATGATTCTTTATTACATAAGAATCACACTACATTGATATTTCCGTGAGATTCTACTATATTATCAATAAAAATCCATTTAAAAGTTTAAATTTCCGAAACCGCGCCAAAAACGCTGTTTCTATCGTGGCGCTGGCCATGTGACAAGTGTGACGTTATATGCAAGTAAACAATGAAATATCATTTGAAGAGATATGCCCTTATGATCTGTGGTTACTTGCGTGTGACGTCACCTGCGAGTAACCACAGCTACAAAGCAATCGCATAGCGTTTCTGCCACAGATACAATTTCAAAATATATTACAATTTTTTTCGTGTAACTTCCAAAAAAATATGCTTAATTTAGTTTAAAATAAAGTGAAATATGTTGTTTTACGCTATTATCTAATAGGATGACGACAATTTGATGCATATTTTCAATGTTGTCAAATAGCCTATTCCTTAATAAGCAGCCTAGTCCCATTGCACATGCTTGGGGGCTTAAATTTCTCAAAAGCATGATTGGCGTTCCGATTTTTAACGTCAATTCGTGTGGTGGCAGTCCGGAAGGGTTTAGTGAATTTAAAAATTCCTGTGGGTAATGGACTGCGTCTTCGATATTAGTCACGGTGTCGATCGATTTGTAATTTTTTATTTGACTGGGGACTTTTTGAATAATCAGATTGTTTATTTCGTTGACACTATCATCCCTAGGCGACACTATTGCTCTAGAACACAACCAATGAAAGTCCTTTTCGTGCAAATTCTCAATGTCAGGGTATACTGCATATATTAAAATTTTCTAAATTATGGACTATTTGGCCTAGAGACTCATCCAAAAGGACGTCACAATTTCTGCTTAAATTTGGAGTGGGAAAAATTCCTTCCCCAAGTTTTAGCAGTTGTTGTGGGAAATCATTATCTGTGATTCCATGAAGATGAGCTCTCATATTCGTCCGTAATTTTAAATTTTCAATTGAAGTCCATAAGGTAGACGATTTCAAGCATGCTTTGATGATATCTTTTTTAATTTATTTTATCTAGAAACAATTATTTTTTACAAAAGATTAAGTATCTGCCAAACTGCATCGCAGTTTGTTGGCAGAAAGAAAGCTCTCTATATCTAACTCAATAAAAAAAAATATACTAGACATGTTGACGTATATACCTAATCACTACATAGTATAAAACAAAGTCGCTTCCCGCTGTCTGTCTGTCTGTCCCTATGTATGCTTAGATCTTTAAAACTACGGGAGACCGGGGCGCGACTTAACAAGATTTATATTTTCAGTTGTAGCTTCAAAACGCCTTAACATTTTGAAATGATTTTTGTGTCAAATGATGTCCAAACTATTCCATAACCATATCGTTGGTTTTAATTTGACAAGAAATTAGAACCTTTTTAAAAAAAAAGATTTTACTCAGAAAAGTCAGAAATTAATACTTACCCCGCGATCGGGGTTACAATTAAAGGTTCCGAGGTAAGTATTAACAAAAGGGGCAACAATTAACATTGTAAGTATTTTCCTCTATAAATAAAGAAAACGCAAGATTACAATGTCATTTTTTTTTTAGCAATACAATTAACATTAGGCTTAAGCAATAAAGCACTTTGTCCCTGCTACAGCGACAAAGTTTCATTTTTAATCATATTCATCGTCTGAATCACAATTTTGGCAATTTCTGAAGCAGCTGACTCGTAGGTCGCCAGCGAAGTCATGCCTCGAGTAGTTTTCCGCTTGTAAGTCCTCATGCTGTAAAGTTTAAGATAAATACATAAATAAATAATTAGGTACCGCGGTGAATATACTTAGAGCTCTTTAAAGTTTTGGGCTTAAGGAAGCTTTGGGAAGTAAGGGCTTAGCAATAGGGTCCTGTTGGGCACCCTTCGGGTACGGGACCAACAATAGAATCTAAAGGTATATGCTGTTAATACTAGCCCCGTATGTTTTGTTAATTTTAGCCCCATGGGTACCTTTTCAATAAGAAGAAATATAATTACCTACGAAATAGAGTACATTAGCGTTAGTAAAGTTATGTAACATTATTAAGAATAAAACAAGCTACTGCGAAAAAAATTATATTACGGCTAAATCAAATATTCAACACGTAAATCAAAAAATCGTTAGGTGAAAAAAGTTCCTTACCTGGCCAAAATAGACTCACATTGCACAACTCACTCTCTCGGCGCACTGAGCTGGAGTGACGAGTCTCAACCTGTAGACCGCTGTCACAGGGACGAATTTTAGGAACCACTAGTGACGTGCTGTTTATAGTTTCTTAGAAATTCGCCTGTTAATACTTACCTCTGTTAATTGAAGCCCCGGCCTCCCCTACGCAACGAATTTCGATGCGGTTTTTTTAAAATAGATAGAGTGATTCAAGAGGAAGGTTTATATGCACATTTTAATCTAATTAGTTTATAATATAGTTGAGAAAACTCAATGTTTTCTTACCAAGTCGTCAAAAAAATCAATTTTCGGGCGCTTACATAGCTTACGCTGGCTAAACCTTAAGAGATATATCAAAATAATAATGTACTGTACGATGAACCAAACATCATCATAACGTGAGGCAAACGGCGGTTAGGGTAACGACGTTGGTATTTCGACCGTGAAGGGATAACAAATTACCACAATCTGCACTTTTGGGCTCCCAAAGGTCAAAACCCAAAAAAATCAAGCGAAGGAGAAGGAGAAGGCATAAAACCCCACGTACTAGAATTTTTGAAACAAACAAATTAAATTAATTGACCTAATGATCCTTTGTTTGTGTCACCAAAGGCAATCCACTGTGCCTTCTACCTCAAGAAGATAAGTTGAGATAAGACACTGAAGACAAAGTAAGCCTTTGGAGAACCTAAAACGGCACAAACAAACCCATTTAGAGTCAAGTACGCTAAGTCAAGTCTTCTACCTGTTCTGCTATTATTTATTCATTGTAATTTTTTTAGTTAAAATTGATTTTAAAATGTCATAAGTTGTACCTTTTTAGAAAGCTTATGAATTGAGCAAACTATTCCTGTAATTTGTACGCGAAGTGTTGTACTTTTTTTTTTTGTTATGCTTTAAAATGTTTCAAAATTTGGAAAATAATTACTAGAACTTCCGACTTCAAATCCTTTTATTTGCAAAAATTTGCATTTTTTTGTCATTTTTTTTTAATTTTCGTAATTTGTAGTTCATTGGCTATTTAAAAAATGCTTTTTTTTATTTCTAAATGACGAAGTTTTTACACAATTACTAGTTTTAGGTCGAAAGCCGGGTATTTTTAAGAAAAATCTAAAAACGTGAATAACTCGAAAATCAATGAGTTTTGACCCCTGGTTGACTAGACTTAAATCATTACAAATGAGCTGTAGAATAACCCCTTTCAAGGAATACGGCGAATTTCCCATCACCCTGTAGTTATAATGAATAGACAAAGAGATCCGATATGCACTGTGACGTCATTTAACAGATCCATGTTAAATACTGTTTTGCTAGAAAGAGATAGGAAATATATTTGTTGGCTTATATCTTGGTTATTTTAATAACTATTCAAAAAAAATGTAATATTTTTCTCAACTGTTTGTAACATGAATCAGTATTAGTTGAAGCCGTGAAACAAGTAATGAATATTCCCTATTACCCTGAATTCCCAACATTAATTATAATGGAGTAAAATCTGTTACTCTACAACGCGTACTATTAAAGGGGTAATTGAATGAATCGTAAGTTTTCCTGCCATGAGCCGTCTGTACTGCTCTCAACAAAAGTTTAGAAAAAAATAATTAAGTATCCGCATAACGCAACAATTCGTTTGCTTTGTAGGAACCTGTATAACCTGCGATAACATGTAATTCCTTGCCTGCAAACACTTTGAAATCGGAATTATCGTAAGAACGTCCGTAATCAGCTTCTTTGTGGGGCTCCGAAAAGACCGCATGTTGCAAAGCTCGAATTGCATTGGACGCGTTCAAAACTAGATTTTCTGGATAAATCCATATGCGAAGTATAGGGGATAGGAGGCTTAGGAATTGCATGTAATTATAGGCGAACCTGCTGAGAACCAGATGGGCCCTTAGTTGCTTTTCATAAGACACAAAAGATTTAAGGCGCTGACAGCTCCTAAAGTAGACTCCAGACTAGTCTACAACGGAATCCAAGCCCTTAACAAGCTTGGTTAGCACAAAAAAGTGAACTGATGTGGATTACAGGACACGAAGGCTGTCCCGGAAATGAAGCCGCGGACGAGCTATTTGTGGCACCCTCACTGGGCACCAAAAAAAGCAGCCCTGAACAATAACGCCCAAAAAATCCACCAGAAAGAAAGGAAAACCACGATTGGCTTAGGGCATGCAAAGCTCTTCATAGGAATAGTTGACCAGAGCTAGACTAAAAAAACTTTGGAAACTCAGCAGAGGACAACTCCTTTAAACTAACACGATTTTCATACATACTAAAACTATTGAATCTCGTCGTCTCGTGATCACGGTTGTTTGAACACAGTCAAAACACCGTGGTACCTATGTTTATTTTACTACGCGATTAAATCCCAATTCATAGTTTTAGTAAACATCTCCTAGCAAAGATGGGCCTTTATGATAACACAGATTGTATACTAAATGTGCGGCGAAGAAGTGGAAACAATGAAACACTAAATGTCTTCTCCGGAATAGGAATGAAAATCCTTGGTTGTGGCTACCCAGAACCAATCAACGATTTCAACGCACTGCCATTGCATTCCACTATCCGCTTTCTGGAAGGGGTGGAAACTGCATTGGATTTAGCGCTTAACAAAAAGAGGGTAGGTACTTAATTACATGAAAGATCCCGTAGGGTTGAAGTGTATCCCTAAGGACCCCACCAATAAGATAAGATATGACACAAGAATCTGTGTTTTTTTTAACATATTTGGACATGCTAGGAAACCCATATAAATTCAGAATTGCGATGCTGCTTTACGGTCAGCTAACCTTTCTTTAATTCCGAAAATAATAACATTCCTACAAATCACAGGATTTGGATTCGTACTAATGGGATTCTGCAATAGACAATCTGCGTGAGCCATTGATTTCCCATCTTTATAAACAATTTTGAAGACATACGATTGCAAAATAGCCCACTAGGTCTCAGCTCTCTTTTAGAGTGTAACCTTTAAAGCATTACAATCGGTGAGTACTTACAGTGAATTTTCGGCCATGCAATTAATACCTTAACTGTTCTACGGCTTTTACTACAGCTAGATATGTAATTCAAACATTAAATTACTACCTTTTAATTTTTTCTGTGTTATAAAACTGCTCACCTCTTAACTAAATTAAGAATGTCGTCTTCTATCTATATATATAAAAGGCTAACCTAAATTACTGACTTATATATCAACGCACAGCCGAAACTACTAGGTATACCTAGAAACTTGAAATTTAGTACAGTGGTTCCTTTAATGATGTAAGTGAGCACTAAGACAGGATTTTCCGAAAATCGACCCCCAACGGGAAGAAATGGGGAGAGTAGCGGGAAACTAATTCTACGCGTACGAAGTCGCGGCCGTCCTCTAGTCTTCTTATAAGACTATACTCGGCACCAGAATCAAAGACAAAGGAAAAGTTTGAACCACTATTCTGTAAAACTCCCCGTGCATTATTAGTGCACAAGTTGACTTTGCTTGCTAACGTTGTTGGGAATCCCGTAGCTGATGGCTGGACTGTCGCCCTTTTTCCTGTAGCGGATGAGCAAGCGGTGGCCCGATGTCCGGGGTCGGTGCGTCTGCACCAAGCCATTGTTGATGTTGACCTGAATTGATCCGGCTTCGCTCAAATTGAAATTTTATGATTTATGATTCCCAGGAGATATTATCTGGCTTATTTTTGTTAGACAAATGCTAGCCCAACTGAAGGTTATGATAGTCGGCCGAAGCTAGCAGTGGAACTGGATCTGGCACTTCTGATATAAGAATAAGGTCCGGCAACGGAGAGAAAAGCGGCAATATAAATTACAATAACTTTATTGTATCTTTGAAAGGTACACTCGGTACTGACAATTAATTAATTAATAAATAATCTACAGTTATGAGGATATTTCAAGAGCCACTCAGCCGGTGCATTGCTTCGTGTCTAAGTCTCGAATGCCCCTCCGTCAAAGAGACTGGACTTTTATATCCACAGCAGAATAACTTCGTATTAGGGAGACTAGGGAGGGCGGCGTGGCGTGACCACCTGAATCGCTGCACGTGCTGTTTACAAGTTCGGCAGGTGCAGGGTGGCGTGATGCGCTCGAACCATTTGCCGGTGCTGTTTACATCAAGTGCTACATAAGATATCCTCAATTTAACACGTCACGACGATACCGCCGTCAAATACTTAATAAAGTAGTAATGTTTTTAATTCCAATTGACAGTAACTATGTAACTAAATATTAAATAACTACGTAACATTATGGGAGGATGAGTTTACTAGCGACTCTTAATCTTCAAAAGTATTTTGTTCAGTTTCATTCGAGTGAGGCAAGTTTCTGTAAAAGTCTCTATACTCTCTATACTGTTTACTGTGACACGGAGAAATTTTATTCATAATATTTTAATTTATTATTAAAAATGTCTAAAAAACAATAAATGACTCCAAACAAAAACATTAATTCAAAGTATCCTAAGTCAGACAAACTGAAATTGGCTTTTTGGTTAAAATTGTTATTCTAGGACGCCGACTTCAGTTTGTTTGACCCAAGATGTCCTGAACATTTGTTCGACTCGGTTTGAAATCGGTTACTTGCTTTCTACATTAATTTATTTTTACCCTTTTTAGTGATTATTTTATATTAATTTTGATTACATAAAATACATACATTAAATCACGCCTGTTTCCCAGAGGGGTAGGCAGAGACCACTTCTTTCCAGCTGCTACGATCTTGACCAATATCTTTCGCTTCTTCCACATTCATACATCGAGTCATGCACACACGTAGGTTTCGGGTACTTAAAATTCGGCCTTTTTCCAGTATTTCTCCGATTTGATTCGGAAAAGTATGCCTAGGGCGGCCCCTTCCGACCCTTCACTCACTTTCGCTCTGTATATCTCTTTCGTCAATGTTCTTTCATCCATCCTTTCCAAATGACCAAACCATCGAAGCATACCCTTTTCAATCTTAGTTACTACATCTTCTTTTAATCCACATAATTATCTTTATCATTTTTTAAAGTAGGTAAGTCGGACACAAAGTGTGTTATTAAATATGTTTTTTTAAATAACTCATTAATTTCTGATAGCTTTCCTAATTATAAAAAACGAAAAGATGATTGGGTTTTAATTATACGAAACTGCAAAGGAGAAAGCAATTGCAACCCATCATATGGCAGTACAGAAATAGGTAGTACATAAATGATAACATGATTGAATTGTACGAAGTTATTGCAGCGATACAATCGCGTTTCAATCTCTATGCTACATCGATACAGTTACAAATTGTCTACATTTAGTCGCGATACAGTGGCGCGGCTGTCAAATGCACATTTGTATCGCTGCAAAAAGTTGCAGTGGGTAAAAGGCCTTAAAATGGGCAAATTGACCCTCAAAGCACGCACACTCGTGATCGGACGGCCATTTTGTGTGCTTCACTCATGATTAGACGAGGTTACGTCCGTATTTTTATAAGGTCCGTGACATACAGGCCCCCTTTTTAAATATGCAAGAACAGGAATTCCGGTTTATTTTCCGTAGCGGTTAGAACCACATTTTGAGAGCCTAGCCCATAATAAAGGTTAAGGACTGAGGGAACGAAATCCATAAATGTAAATAATAAAATAGGTTAAATAGAGAACGTTCCGTTAGAGAGTTACCTTTATGCTGAAAGTTACGAACGTAGCATAAATGATTAACCGGTTTAACCTAAATAATATCGTTTAATTAGTAAACGGTTAAAATCCCTGTGCATTTTTAGGCCCGGCATTATAAAAGCCCGTCATATTATGTCATATTCAAGTAACTCTACACAATATTTGACATCTCTGATCGAAATTTGATTAAACGGATTTTTGTTAAAACCAACCTTAAGGGGTCAAATATATCTATACTTGTCGTTAAACAAAAAATCACGTTATGAAAAATTTACAATGTTTTCCGCGTACATAGTCCGCTTAGTACTGATAAGCGATCCATGTAGGCGGGCGGAAAAAGGTGATGAAGCGGGACGGGAGGTAACGGCATACTCGAAATGAACGCGTTGTAAACACTACTTACTTTATAGTCTTTATACTATTCTTACTTTCGTATACAAGGTCTTCTGTCTAAAAATGGACTTCCGACCAGAGCAGCTCCGGCGTCACTAACGCGCAGCGACAGTAACACGGCAATAGAGCGCTGAATGTATGAGGGAACGTTCGAGCGCAGCGTCACCAGAGTGAACGACAGTGACACTTCGCTCGAACGTTCCCTCATTCATTTCCGTACTGTATAATACTATCGCTTTATTACTGCGTCACTGTCGCTGCGTTAATGACGCCGGAGCCGCGCTAGTCGGAAGTCCACCTTTACAAAATATTACCCCCTTTCTTGGCAGTTGGGTAAAAACTGATGTTTGACAGCTATGATGTGAAACTCAAATTACGACATCCTGGTTTAAAAATAATAATATGCTTATTTATTGGATACAAAGTAGATCCAACTTAAATGACTACGTTTATCAACTTAAAGTCTGAAACCGTTCAAGTGAGAAGAAAGGACCCATGCCGCGTGGTGACAATCGGAGTGAAAATGACTGTTATTGCCTAAGTACATACAAAGATACAAAAAAATATGTATATTTACCTAGTCTAAAAAAGACATTAATATGTTCATTAAAAAAATTGATTGATTTTGACATGCGCAGAGTCACTTATGCCAATGTCAAAATCAATCTGTTTTCACAGAGTTAACGTCACGTAATAAACGTCACCGCGCGGAGCGTTTCAGCAGAAAATACAAACCGTTCATATGAAGTCGACTTTAATGTCTTCTAAAAATATTCCTTCCTATTCTTCAAAATAAAAGACTTAAAAAAATGTAAAATACCCATAAAATACCCTATTTGGGTTAACAGTTAACACCAAAATTGATTCCATTACAATTATACTAATGCTTAATTGTACTACTGTGCATGTTCCGAATTCCAAATTGAAATTCCAAAACCGAATTCCGTATGTATGTGGCCGCCCTTAACAGGCGAAGATTAACTCGAGCGGTTTATTCATCACATTTTTCATTTTCGCTTTTTGCTAACTATGCCAATTTCATTCCAGAAATGAGTCTGCCGTAAAAAAGTTAACCTTTTTTATGCTAAAGGAAGCAAATGAGCTAGCGGCCCTCCATTAACTGTAATCTCACTGCATTTTTACTTAGTTTATTGTACGGCCGAACGCGAAAGAAGCTGTTAATTTTAACCGTACTGTTTCAGATTAATTGGGCCCCTATTCAACACGGTAAAAATCATATCATTTTTGCCCTGTTATCATATTTCCTTGACAGTATGGCGTCTGACGTCAAAACAATACCATAACAGGTCAAAGACGGTCACCGGGAATAGAGGCCCTGTATTTATGTCCTCTATTCAATCCGATAAAGCCGTATTACCTATTGATATCGTATTGTTTTTTACTCGTCCACCAGTACCAGCAAGTAAACAAGAGCTAGAGAAAGTAACCAATACCATAGCAAAATGGTTCTACCAAACACAATATTTACAGCCCCTGGGTACAGAGTCCAAATACATAGTGTGTTGTCACATCATTACCTCTAAAAATGAGAAACCTGATTCACAAGACCTAACTTGACTCTAACGAACTTATTAAATTGGTATTCATATTATTTTATTAGTGTTTTTATATTCTGGGAGATGTGATTTAACTACATTATATCTCATGAAACGCCCGTATTTGGTTTTAGGATGCCAACAACTATTAATCTCTTGGAGTAAGTAAAACACCTTTTCCGTTGAAGTGATCGTTTTCAAGTCACATAAAGCCGGTTGTTATTACTTATAGTCAAAGCCGTAATGCGTAAAACGACTTTGACAGGGCTAACTTCACAGCTACTAAATCAGTAGTAATTTACTAACGTGAAGTTAGGAATGAGTTGTTAAAGTTGTCTTACGGACTATGGTTTTGACTTGAGGTATGTTGACCAGAAAATCATTAAATTTCATTTCACATCTAAGAATTATTTTTTCCATAGTAATCTTACTAAAGTGCAATAAATTTGATGTTTGTTACGCAATCACGCCAGGGGATTGTTTATTCTTATGCCAGGGGGCTTAATATGGCTGCGTTTATCGCGTCACAAAATATGGATAACACATGTCAATTATACAGAATTCATATTTATGATCATCAACGAAGTAAAAAATGTTGCTAAAGCCAATGTCAAAAATCAATGGATTATAATACAACAATAAAAGAAGTTACAAACTTAATTAAACAAATGGTAGTAGAATAAACAATCTCAAACCTATAGGTATTATATAGTCAAAATTTAGCGTCAATAAATTCACTTACAGAGTGAAAAATGCATTATCCAACAAAAGGTTTTTCAATCGACGCTTGAATGTTTCGTCACTGGACTATTTTTTTAAGTCAGCGGGTAGGTGCTCGCTCGTAGATGTTTGTTTTTTATTTCTAGTGTTTAATAAATTATTCACTAAATAGTTACACATTTACAAGTGTTTACTTTTTTCCCTTTCCCGCTTGTTACATTTTCCCGCTTAACATGCATTTTTTTGCTGCGTTTTAATCGGGCTTTACTGTATTTGGTTGATTATTTAATGTTCAGTCTAACCGCTTTTTGTCATTATTTAAGTTTGCGTATTAATTGTTTTATATCATCTCGTGCTCAAACAGTTATTTGGTATTATTTCTTAATGATAATGTTTAATTAATGTTGTGCTCAATACCACTTTTCATAATATCTGCTCATATTATTACCTATTCATCGGTTTATCCAAAATTGTATTACTGTGTTCGTGGAGTCGTCAATTATAAAAGTAATTTAAAAACTCAGCAAGAGCATGTTAAAGCATGCTCAATGTTGGGTTCCGAAGCTGTTACCTACTACAAACTCAAAAAAAACGCGGCGAGCTGGAAAGGTCCTATAGTTTCTTATTTGAGATGTGGGGCTATGTAACAGCATATTATGATCACTACAAAGTATGAAATAAAACAAAATGGTTTAGAAAACAAACGCAAGAAATAACTTATTTTAAAATGTTAGGTGGTCAGTCAAACTGAAGTCAGCGTCCCACCATATTTTAAACCAAAAACCGACTTGTTTGAATGACCTACTTATTACCTACTTACCATTTTAAAAGAAGTTATTTTTTGCGTTTACAAAGGCAGTTTTTGTTTTTAAAACATTATTTTTATTTAAAGTTGGTTAAAAATTAAATATCTTTTGCATGTTTGAATGAATGGCGTCTTTTAGAACTTCGCAATTGTTACAGATTTGTTTGCTTGTTCGTTGGCGTAGTGTTTGCATAGCGATTTACGACGCGAAGTCTCAGAACAAACAATCACCTCAGCAGCTTTTGCACTGTGTGTGTTTGCTGATCTCTCGAGACGCGTGTTTGAATTTTATCACTACTAAAGACTGTATCGATAAGCATGAGGACAAAGAAAGCATGAAATATCTTTTTTATTTGTATATTTCTAAAAAAAAAACCAGAATTTTTAAGCTTTCTAACATAAATTAACAATGAACACAAAAAAAAACAATATTCCTAGCCTTTAATTATTTTTCTTATACGTCCTCGAACGCTTACCATTAAGTTTTGGACAACTTTATTTGACACCATACGGGTAGTCTTTATCCAATCCTTTTTGAAATTTTCTATTGAATCTGATGCTGTGAATTTTCTCCTCAGCTTTTGCTTCATTATTTCCCAATATTGTTCAATAGGACGGACTTCAGGGCAATTTGGTAGATTCATATCCTTTTGCACGAATTGAACACTATTAGCTTCCATCCAATCTCTGGTTTTCTTAGCGTAGTGGCAGGAGATCAGGTCGACCCAAAACAGTGTATTCCCTTTGTGCTTTCGAATCATGGATAAAATACGTTTATGTAGACACTCTTTGATGTAATTGGGATACACCCATTTTTAACAATGTATGAAAATTTCAAAACCATTTCGAGGAATAGGCTTTTCGAATTGATTCCGGTAGTTAGATTTAAAAAATATATTACAATTAATTAATTATATTAAAATTAAGAAATGACCTTCATTTGACCCCTAAATACCCGTCCCAATTGCGCTGTATCAAGCACTTTTGTGGTTTTACATAAAACATATAAAACCTCTCCAATATTTTATTTCATAAGTACAATTTAGATATCTAGCTGACACCCCTTTCATCCACGTTTATAACCAGTTATGAATATGGTTTTTTTTTCACTGTTTCATAACCAGTTATCAAACAAAACTTTTTTTTCCATTTTTACAACCAGAACCTCCTATTCATGTCTGGTCTCCTGGTACTTTTCTGAATAATGAGAGTGATTCATTGTTGACGACACCACTAAACGGCACCCTTAGGGGTGTCGTTAACAAACATAATTTGATAACGACACCACCGCAGGGCTGTGAAATATGTTTTCCTAGGTAGTACGAGCTCTTTAGTGCAAGGAGCTGGTACTTGAGATTAAATTGTCGATAGACAATGTCAATGTCACACATTGTTTATTATTTACAAACACCATTTCTGTGCTTGCATTTTTCAATACCTACCTATTACACTTTATTTTTAAAGTAAGTTATAATGCAATTTATAAAAACTAATGGCGGAGTCGCTTTGCTGCTTGATAAATATAAATATCACAAGCATAAACAATATGCTAAGGGATCTACCGTGTGGAGATGTACTTCCTATAGGAAGTCGAAGTGTCTGGGAACTGTTACCTTGAGAGTAAGTAGTAGTAGAATTTAGACATTTCCATCGATTTACTTCAACTTAAACTTTTGAACGCTTTAATATTTTAATGATCTGATCACTCACACGCCAAGTACTGTTACGTTACCAAAAATAACGAATTAATAGGAGCATTTTTCTTACATTTGATTGCCGATTATTACACACGAAAAATCGTGCGTTTTCATTTTGATGATTTCATTGAAATGCTCTGTTTAATATTTTCGGAAAACACCGAGTAGGTACTTCGTCCCAACAACTGTATTTTTTTTTTCATAATGTAGGTATTTGTTTCAACAAAAATCAAATCAAATGTCGCTTGGTTTTTTTTTTACTCCGACATTTTTAGGGGTTGTTGGCGTGGTGAGCACGACCGCACACGACCTCTTTAGGGGTTATTGGCGTTCAAAGGGTTAAAACTGCAATAATTATCCCTATAATTTCCTTGTTTAAGGATGACGAACTCCTGAGAAGTGTCCCTCACACATGTGAGCGAGATGCGTATGAAAATGAAAAAATTAGAATAATGAACGAGCTGAGTAATGAAGTCGTACAATCTGATGAGCCAATACCAAAGCTCTACGCCGATAAGATGGCCTCTGTACAAAACACTGGCATAGATTTGGTGATATCCCTACCCCCCCTGAATAACACGACTAGTTTTTTATATGCTGCACGGAACCATTCGTTGGGTGTATCTAAAACTACTTTTAATAATTTCGATGAGGAAGAGGTTCCAGAAAAATTTAAAAACTTTATGTTAGCTGATTACTCAGATGATCAGAAGAGAATTTTAGTTTTCTGTTCGGAGCAGAGCCGGGAGTTATTAAAAAACACAACCGAGTTTTTCATGGATGGGACATTTAAATCATGCCCATTCCCATTCACACAAATATTTTCACTTCATGGAGATACAGGGAGAACATTTGAATCAACTAATGTCGTACCCTTAGTGGTTGCACTAAGGACCGACAAAAAGGAAATCAGCTATTTCCAATTATTTAGCATGATTAAGTCACTATTGCCGCATTGGTTACCGCTTAAAATACATCCAGACTTTGAGAAGGCGTCGATGAACGCAATCAAGGCTGTTTTTCCCAACATCATAGTGAAAGGTTGTTACTTTCATTGATGTAAAAATATAAATAAAAAAGCTGACAAACTTAAGCATACTAATTACCTATGCAGAAAAAAGGATCGTAGGATTGACGAAAGCGTTAGCCTTGATTCCTTCTACTGATATTATGGAGGGCTGGACTTACATTAAAACTTTGTGTGAAGATAAATTTACAAATGACAAAATTCATTAACTACATAGAATCCTTTTGGCTAAGACAAAATTTGGATGTTTTGAGTGTTTTTGGCGAAAGGCACAGAACGAATAACGTTTTGGAAGGATATCATTCTAAATTAAACAAAACGATTAACAAAAATAATGTGTCGATTCTTCGGGTGTTAAATAAAATTCTACCTTACCAGGGTACTGTCTCTATTTCGCCTCAAAGAGCTAACAAAACGGTGGCTAATGACAATATGATTTTGGAAATACAATTAGCATTACTGCACGGAAATATTCCAGTAAGCATCGCCCTAGAACAACTGCGTAGTAAAAAAAATTTGTCGGGCGTACAATTACAAAGCAGGGACTTTCACAAACTGTCAATTTCTTTGATTAATACCTCTTTTGAAGAATACTGGTAGTTTAAAAATAGTTATTTATAACAAACATTTATTGTTTCTGTCAAATACATATTTAATATCATTTAAAGATCAAAAGATACAGCAATGTGCGATCCAAAATGAAAAATTGATTATCTTCACCCTTATTCCCAAAATACACTCCAATGTCTCCATTCCCAAAACAGTGGGTCCGACACGCTCTTAGCCAGTTTATAGATATATATTTTTGGTATAGGACCTTTTTGTTCATTTAAGGAACACTGGCACTAATGACAATTTTTCTTGTCTTTATTCACTTAAATTTATAATTTGACGTTTATAATTGAAAATTTGATAATATACTTAATCGAAGGATTACTTACTTAGAAATGAGTATTTTAAGAGCATACAAAAATTCAAATCGATGCATATTTATTGGGTGTCCAAATACACCATTATTATTCATACCCGACATGGTAAGGGTGAAGTTACTATGCGAGTTAAACTTTTATATCCCACAAAATACTCGTGTGTGCGGCGAGCACATGGCAGCTGGTGCATGGGAGGACCTGACGGAGGCACCAAATGTTTGCGAAGACTTCAGCCAAGCTCAAACAGAAGATATTGTTCGCGTTATGCGGCAAGCAATTCTTTTTATACATTACACAGTTTCATCTTTATGTACTACATCCATTTAAATAATTAAAAATAAATCTAATATGCATTTTTTCTTCTGTGATTCGGCAGCATAATATTGCTCGAAGGGACCACGAGGATTTTTATTCCCCGTGGTCCCTTCAAGGGACGGGTAACAATGGAAAGTAGGCTTAACCACTGTAATGTAAATATTATTCATTATTATTATTACCCATTACACTTTGACTATCAATCATAATAAAATTAGTTTTCACTTCTCAGGCTCTAAAATGACTCATAGTAGCCTTGTATAGGTGGACTAAAGTGATGTATTCAATCCCTAGGGATTAAAACAACACTTTACTCTCTAGGGACTAAAGTACTTTTTCTTTTTAATTTACTTTGGAAACCCTTAAACAGCCAATCACAGTGTTTGTAAATGGAGGATTATCGGCATTTTCAGTGATTGTGTATGAACCACTTTTAGGCCTTACAATGACAACTGTGAAAATTATAAAAAATAGAGTTTTTCACTTTAAATGCGAGAAAAAATACGACGTTCTATACAAAATTACAATATTTAAAAAATATGTAACAAAGTTTCTGACAAATTTGATTCACGTAGTTAGTTTTTTGTAAAGTGACACTTTAATGCTTGCATATTTAGCCAACTGATACGAACTTGAAAACTATTTGGACTATGCCTAATAAAATAAAATAATCCTTAATATACATAAATAGATTCATATTCGTAATCATTAATCGTGTTTCACGAAATTAAATCGTTTTTCCCACCTTTTAAACGTTAGCATTGAACTATGACTAGGCTGTTTCGACCTATGTCCTATGGCCTTTCCTCTCGGGATAAAATGTAAAAAAGAAAATAAAAAAATAAAAAAGGCGCGCAGCCGAGATAGACTTAATTAGATTTATGCCGTACGTACTGTTTGAGGTTTTAAGATTAGTACTTGTACAGTAATTGTAAATTTATCTAGTGCAAAATACGCAAAAAAATGTCTTCATCGAGTGAAAGTGAAATAAATCTTACGCCTAACACGACAGCGGAGCAGAAAGCTAAAGAATTAGTACAGAATCTTTTGCCACCAAAATCACGTACCATTTACCTGAAAACTTACCAAAACTTTATTGGCTGGAGGAATGAAAAACAAATCAGTTCATTTAGTGAAGGCGTGTTTATTACATATTTCGACGAAATTTCTAAAAGTACCAGCCTTCATCCCTATGGAGTATATATTCTATGCTCAAAACTACCATGCAAAACAAACATGAAGTTGACATGAAAAAAACCCAAATTAATTTACCGGGAAAGACGATATCTTTGAATATTAAGAATTGTTCGAATTGTAATTTTAATTTTTAATAAGACATAAAATAAACAAAGTTTTTTTCTCGCATTCGAAGTGAAAAGTAGAGTGTTTAACTCGAGACTAAAAAGCCATAATGACACTCGAACTTCATCCACCCTCGCTTTGCTCGGGTGGATAAATATCTCGTGTCATAATTGCTTACTTTAGTCCCTTGTTGAACAATCTACTATTTATTTTTCTCGATATATTCTACAACACTAATCACCGGTAGTGTTGTTAACATAATATGTTTGTTAACGACACTCCTAGGGGTGCCGTTTAGTGGTGTCGTCAACAATGAATCATGAGAGTTTACTCAAACATGCAATTAGGTATGAGATTCAGTTAAGTCTTAAAATACAAATTTAATAGTAAAAAACACTTATAACTATGAACACGAAAATAGTCATTTTGTCATTTTGATAAATAGTAAAACTTAAACTTGTCAACTTGACATACCTACAAAACGGCTGCTTCTTCTGAGCAATGTTTGTGAACTTAAAACATAAAAGGTGCAATTATTTCTAAGCAGTGTCCTACGTTTATTTCTTTTGCCTTTAATTCTTCTATTGTTTGATCAATTTCTTTGTCGATTTCGACGTAGTTATCATTTTTTCGTTTGGTTTTTCTGTTCCTCATTTTAAATTATTTTTCTAAAATATCCAAAATTTTAGCTATGGAGGGCCTTTTCTGCCCAACAAAACGGTTTATTCGAGAATGCCACCCTATTTCTTATTTCTTCTCCTTGACAACACCACATTTTAATAAATTGCACATCCTTCATTGAACTTTGCTACCTCCTTATTTTTTGGAGATTTTTTCATTATGTAGTTATAATAGCCCGCAGTAATTGTTGGACATTAAGAACGCAACCTTCTTATTAGGCTTATTGTCTTAGCATAGCAACCATATGTGACATGTTTGTTGACTTCAATACAAGAATACGTTTTGTGCATTACGTTCACGTTTTATTTCAACTCTTATTATCTTCCAAATTTATCATGGTAGCAGAGCGTGGTTGATAACCGATAGAGTCCGGAAATATAAACGCAGTGAGAACAAGCAAATTCGGCCGGCGTAAATTTGTGTTCGGTTATAAATCGATTTGAACTTGACGTTGAATTTTCTGGAACGGCATTGTTTTATTCCGTCATATGTTTATCGAAATATTTTTACCACGCGAAAATGTATTCAAGCCACCACAATTTTCATATTGATCGCCTTGTCGGAAGAGAAAATTATGCGAGTTGGAAATTTGCCGTTCAAGCATTTTTTGAGCTTGAAGAATTGTGGGATTGCATCATTGGTAAAAATACTGACACGAAGAAGGAAACAAAAGCTAAGTCAAAGCTCATATTACTGCTAGACCCGATTAACTATGTTCATGTGCAGAGCGCAACTACATGCAAGGAAGTCTGGGATAATTTTGAGCAGGCATTTGATGACAGCGGATTGTACAGAAGAGTTGCTTTATTGAGAGATCTCATAACAACTACTTTGGATTCCTCTAAAAGTGTGGATGACTATGTAAATAAAATAATGTCCACCGCTCACAAGCTGCGGAATATTAAGTTCAATATCGACGATGAATGGCTTGGAACGCTGATGTTGGCTAGCTTACCTGAAGCTTATAAACCAATGATTATGGGATTAGAGAGTTCAGGCATCAAAATCAGCGCAGATTCCATAAAAACAAAACTCCTGCAGGAAGTTCAATGCTCAGAAAGCACCGCGTTCTTCACGAGGAATAAGGCCGTTAATGGAAGTCATAATACAACAAAGGTCAATAAAGGACCCCGATGTTTTAAATGTAACAAGCACGGGCATTTTGCGAAGAATTGCCGTGCTCCGAATAAGAAGAACTTTGAAAAAGTTGAAGATAGTAAAGGTTTTGTTGCAGCATTTTCAGCTTCTTCACAGACCATGAAACCCGATCTTTGGTATGTGGACTCCGGTGCATCAATGAACATGACCAACCGATGTGATTGGATGTATGACGTCACAAGTTCACCGATACCAACCATAACAGTCGCCAGTAAGTCACCGCTACCAGTCGAATGTATGGGAAAGGTAAATTTAATGTTGAATGGTAATGAAGACAGCAAAATCCAGGTAAGACAAGTTCTGTATGTACCTAAACTTGCCGCCAATCTCTTATCTGTCAGTGCTATGGTGAAAAATGGTTGTAAAGTATTTTTCAGAGACAAAGGCTGTGATATCTATAACAGAGATGGGAAACTCTTGTGCTCAGCTACATTAGTAAACAACTTGTATCTGTTGAACAGTCACCGAGAAGTTTTATCGAACCTGATTTGTTCAGTTAACTTAAATGATGCTGTCCTGTGGCACAGACGCATGGGACACCTGAATTTTACAGATGTAAGCAAGCTGCCGGAGAGTGCTGAGGGAGTACATCCATTTCCTGAGAAAAGTAAGAGTCCTATCACATGTACCACCTGTCTCACGGGGAAACAGACCAGACTACCCTTCAATAATACAGGCACGAGAGCGACGCAACCCTTGCAGCTAATCCACAGCGACTTATGTGGACCGATGGAACAAGAATCTCTGGGAGGTATGAAATATTTTATTACTTTTGTAGATGACTATAGTAGAAAAGTCCATGTTTATTTTTAGAAAAATAAATTGTGCTCGAAGTTTTCAAAGATTACAAAAGCAGAGTTGAGAATGAACTTGAGGGTAAAATAAAAGCAATTCGCTCAGACAATGGAACGGAGTACTGTAACCAAGACTTTGAGAATTTCTTGCGTAGATATGGAATTGAACATCAGATGAGCACTCCGTACTCACCCCAGCTGAACGGTCTTGCAGAACGCATGAACAGGACCCTGGTGGAAAGAGCAAGGTGTATGTTGTATGATGCTAATTTGTCGAAACAGTTCTGGGCTGAAGCGCTGGCAACAGCTGCTTATGTTGTCAATAGGTCCCCCACGAAATCGATTGACGGTAAAACTCCCATGGAAATGTGGTCCGGCAAGAAACCCAACTTGTCAAATCTTAGAATTTTTGGCTCAGAGGTGATGGTACAGGTACCTAAAGAAAAACGCCAAAAATGGGATTCAAAATCCAGAAAACTGATATTTGTCGGATACTGTGAATCTACTGGCTATCGATTACTTGATCGCAAAAGGAATAAAATTATTAAGAGTAGAGATGTGGTATTTTTAGAAAATGTTCAGAAATGTGACAATAACATTTATATACCGTGTGCATCCGACAGCAGTTCGACATCAGTACAGCCTCCTGAAGAACCCTACAAGGAAGAAGTAGAGACAGAGAGCAACGTCGAACAATCCTCAGGCGACGACCATTTTTCTGGTGACAATGATGACCCTTCCTACATACCAGATGAACCGATCGAGCTTGATATACCAGCGCCTACTATAAACTTACGTCCGCGTAAAAATGTTCAGTATGAAGAGAAGGAAGAACATGATTTAAGTTACTTTTGTCCGATACTTGATCTAAACGATCCTAAGACTGTGGATGAAGCCCTCTCATGTACTCAAGCAGACCAGTGGAAGAAAGCCATGCAAGAAGAATACGAGTCTCTGATTAAAAATGAAACATGGTCACTGATGGATTTGCCTGCGGGTAAAAAGGTTTTGCCATGCAAGTGGGTGTTTAAAACTAAAACAAATGAGAAGGGAGAGGTCGTTCGTTTTAAGGCAAGATTAGTCATCAAAGGATATGCTCAGAAAAAGGGTACTGATTATGATGAGGTATACGCTCCTATGGTACGACATACGTCAGTCCGGTACTTGATTGCACTAGCTGCCAAATATGATTTAGAAATGTCCCAGATGGATGCTATAAGTGCATTTCTTCAAGGTGATATTGACACTGAGATATATATGTCACAACCTGATCACTACAGAGAAAATGCTCAAGTGTGTCACTTGCATAAATCAATCTATGGGCTGAAGCAGGCTAGCCGGCAATGGAACCTGAAACTGAATGACACTTTACTTAGAATTGGACTGGCGAGATCAAAGATTGATCCATGTGTTTATTATTTAGTAAATGATTCAATAATGATATTTATTGCAGTGTGGGTGGATGATTTCTTAATCTTTACTAATAATAAGAAAACTACTGCAGATATAAAAGAAAAATTGATGAAGGAGCTCTGCATGAAAGACCGTGGTGAGGTGAAGCAGTGTATAGGTATAACTATAAATAGAAATCGTGAGACAGGTGTGATCATGATGGACCAAGAGAAATACATCAACCTAATGTTGGAACGGTTTGGTATGTCTGATTGCAAACCAGTTCGCACTCCGATAGAAGTGAATGCTAAATTTGAAAAGAATCCTGATTTCACAGATAATACTTTTCCATACAGGGAGGCGGTTGGATGTCTTATTTATCTGGCACATGTTACACGACCGGACATAAGCTTCGCAGTGAATAAGTTGAGTCAGTACTGCAATTGTCCAGGAAATCAACATTGGCTTGGAGTGAAAAGGATCATGAGATATCTTCAAGGAACAAAGAACCTAAAGTTATGTTATGTCAAAGAGGACTCGAAAGGAATTGTTGGTTATTGCGATGCGGACTGGGCCAGTGATCCGTTGGATAGAAGATTGTGCACAGGTTACGTTTTTCTGTTTCAGAATGGTTGCATTTCGTGGAACTCATGTAAGCAACAAACAGTAGCACTTTCAACAGCGGAATCGGAATACATGGCGATGGCTTCAGCCACCCAGGAAGCTCTGTGGCTGCAGCAACTCCAGGCCGAACTAGGCCAAAGTGCCGATGGTGCGTTTATCATCCATTGCGACAACCAGAGTGCAATTCGATTGGCAACTACCGACTGTTACAAACCGAAGACTAAGCATATATAGATATTCGTCTACACTTTCTT
This sequence comes from Acleris cristana, assembly GCA_948252455.1. Classification (NCBI taxonomy): domain Eukaryota; kingdom Metazoa; phylum Arthropoda; class Insecta; order Lepidoptera; family Tortricidae; genus Acleris; species Acleris cristana. The sequence continues at coordinate 25,064,597 of OX411772.1, read as the reverse complement.
AGAGAGTGTGTTGTTAAATCTAAAGTCAAGTTTGTATTTGTGAACGGGTGCAATATGGTGGCTGATAATTTGACAAAGGGAACTTCTCTTGTGAAGCATTTGTACTGTATCGGTAAAATGGGTTTGCGTTCTGTAGGGAGTGTTGGACATTAAGAACGCAACCTTGTTATTAGGCTTATTATCTTAGCATAGCAACCATATGTGACATGTTTGTTGACTTCAATACAAGAATACGTTTTGTGCATTACGTTCACGTTTTATTTCAACTCTTATTATCTTCCAAATTTATCAGTAATGTATTTTAAGGGTAAACGTGCCAGGCCAGCACATTGTGCAACATGTCTCCTCTGCACTCTTGATTTGATTCCTAACTCTTTGGATTTTTTAAAGAGACTGCGACAAAAATGATAAAAACTGCCCTTTAATGTCGTATCTGGAAATACTTTTCGAAGAGCATTCATAGCAGCTTTCTCATAATCCAACAATATCTTTGATGGATTCCAGTTTGGAAATCTTGTTTCGATTATATCAAACAATGTTTGGTAGGTTTTGGTTGTTTTTCCTTGGAGAAAGGCAAAAAACAACAATATTTGTTTGAATGGTTGCAGGCAAGATTTGAAAGTACCATCGAGTAAATAAACTTCAATGTTTTGTAAAATGCTTTCAGTATCCGGAGAACAGAAGACTAGAATTCGGTTCTCATCATTATAATCACCTATTAGGTATTTTTCGAACTTCTCGGGCACTATCACTTCCTTGGGCAGTTTATGTTGAAGTTTGGGAACTTTCAATACATTATTTCGTGCATTGTACATACCACTTTTGACACTTTCATATGTCGGCAGCTCCGCAATCATATCCAGACCATCATCCTTTAGTTCGCATATTGCCGCTTCAAATTGTTTTTGAATAGGATCATAATTTCCGCAAATTTTGCTCTTTAACTGGACCATCTTACGAGATATTATATATTTAGCCATATTTGGAACACAGTCTGGGATGTGGGGATTATCTTTTATCACGATGTTTTCGGGACTAAGCGTTAAATTTCCTTTACATTTCTTGGTATGATTGCAATGCCAAAATTTATTACCCTCAACATATGTTTTTCGGAGATGGTATTCACGGCCGTTAAAAAATAATTTTGTACCTCCTCGTTTAGTAGGAATAAACTCCATCGTTATTTACACAAAGAAGAAAATACAATCAATTCTTCAGGATGACTTTCCTCAACAATAAACATTTGACACTTGAAACTAATATGATAATCTATCACTTATATACATCAGTTATCTATGAGTATAAGCTAGCCAGTTTTTCACCATACAGTTCCTATTATACAATACCTACAGGGTTATTGGTAAGTCGACCTATTCCCGTTAGGAGGTGATAGGGGTGACTATTTGCGATAATTTTGACCCCTATATGCATTATGCAAAAGTGAACCATTTTTGAGTTATCGCGTTTTTTAGTTTTTTGTTAAATTAGACAGAAATTCAACTTGAAAAATTTATTACAAAAAATGTATCAATTTAAATCTTATTTTTTTTTCTGATTTACAAAAACGATTAAACACTGGTTATTTCTCAATATTAAAACCATAATTATCGGTCCAAATTTAAAAAAGCGAGACGTAAAACGAAATTTTTTCAATATTATTTTGCGATCGCTTTCCACTAAAATGCCTCAAAAACAAAAAAAACGTTATGAAATTTGGCTTGCAGATTATTTTAAAAACTTAACTGTTTTCTTAGCTCTCCAAAAATGCATAACAACAAGGATCTTATTTAAAAAAAAAACTGAAAAAATAATCATCACAAAGGAAGCGGGCGGAAACTAAAGTCAGAAATGCAACTTCAAAAATTTACTTAAACGAAAAAAAATACCAAATTTAAATCAACTTTTTTTATTCGCTTTTGTACAATAAGATGAAATTGTTGTTCTTATGCAATATTAAAAAAATATTATCTGTAAGTAAACGTTTGAGAATGCGAGGCCGAAAACTAAAAAATACATGTTTTTTTATCAAACTCCAACATAAATTACACGAAAACAGAAAAAATTACCAATACTTTTGGCGTGCAGATTACACATAAAACATTGACGTTTTTCCAGCTTTCTAACGAGCTATTAAAACTAATATGAATTTTGTTAAAGATTGCTTGAAAAAATTAATCACAAAGGAAGCAACAAGGAAGTCACGTCCGAACATAAGTTAAAATTAACTTAATAAATTTATCAAAAATAACTGTTATACTCGCTAAATTAGTAAACATTTCCATTTTCAAATTATAAAAAAGTTAAACATTTGAAAATGGAACTCCTTACTATGAAAATCTTATTAAGTTCGATGCACTTCGTTTATTCAAAAATTGGCGGCAAATTTTTATTTGTTTTTGTCTATTTTGTTATTGTTTTATTAAAAAGAAATTCTATCGTGTTTAATTGGACTTTTCTCCTAGTATCTTACTCCGGTGCAAGTATTTGAAGAAGGAGACCCAATAAGGAGGCTTGCTTTCCGTAGGTTTATGCTAAACGCTTCAGCCATGTTAAAGAATTGTTTTAATGAACATACTCGGAGAAAAGTCAAATTAAACACGATAGAATTTCTTTTTAAAAAAAATTGAGTAAAAGAAGTGCATCGAACTTAATAAGATTGTCATAGTAAGGAGTTCCATTTTCAAATATTTAACTTTTTTATAATTTGAAAATGGAAGTATTTACTAATTTCTTAGTCAGCCAGTGCAGCAAGTAAAGAACATTTATGAACGAGTATTTTTATCTAAATAAAACATCGTAGAATTTAAAACTAAATTGATTTTTAGTTTTAATTTTGTTACTTTTTCATAAGTTATTGTTGTTATTTGTGTTTACGAGTATAACAGTTATTTTTGATAAATTTATTAAGTTAATTTTAAGTTGTGTTCGGACGTGACTTCCTTGTTGCTTTCTTTGTGATCAATTTTTTCAAGCAATCTTTAACAAAATTCATATTAGTTTTAATAGCTCGTTAGAAAGCTGGAAAAACGTCAATGTTTTATGTGTAATCTGCACGCCAAATGTATTAGTATTTTTTTCTGTTTTCGTGTAATTTGTTGGAGTTTGATAAAAAAACATGTATTTTTTAGTTTTCGGCCTCGCATTCTCAAACGTTTACTTACAGATAATATTTTTTTAATATTGCATAAGAACAACAATTTCATCTTGTACAAAAGCAAATAAAAAAAGTTGATTTAAATTTGGATTTTTTTTCGTTTAAGTAAATTTTTGAAGTTGCATTTCTGACTTTAGTTTCCGCCCGCTTCCTTTGTGATGATTATTTTTTCAGTTTTTTTTTAAATAAGTTACTAGTTGTTATGCATTTTTGGAGAGCTAAGAAAACAGTTAAGTTTTTAAAATAATATGCAAGCCAAGTTTCATAACGTTTTTTTTGTTTTTAAGGCATTTTAGTGGAAAGCGATCGCAAAAAAATATTGAAAAAATTTCGTATTACGTCTCGCTTTTTTAAATTTGGACCGATAATTATGGTTTTAATATTGAGAAATAACCAGTGTTTAATCGTTTTCGTAAATCAGAAAAAAAAAAAGATTTAAATTGATACTTTTTTGTAATAAATTTTTCAAGTTGAATTTCTGACTAATTTAACAAAAAACTAAAAAACGCGATAACTCAAAAATGGTTTACTTTTGCATAATGCATATAAGGGTCAAAATTATCGCAAATAGTCACCCCTATCACCTCCTAACGGGAATAGGTCGACTTACCAATAACCCTGTATATTTAGAGTCTGTCTAATGAATGATGAACCGGGCTTTTATTTGACTGGCAGGTCTGGCAACACTATTAAAATGACGTTTTGACATTGACAAACAAGTCGTTGTTGGTTCGAGTCTGTCAAATTAAAGTTTTCTTCTCGAAATTTACGGACTAAACATGCGTAAAACTATCAAAAGTGGTGTGCGACAGATACTTTGTACCATTATAAACAAATATAAAGAAAAACAAGAGAAGAGGGAAGCATTGTTGAAACAAAAAATAAAGTGTTTACATACAGTGACCGAATTCATAGGTTAGTATGGCATGTTAATTTTGATACTTATTATTTCTATATCTTCAATCCAAAGTTTCATAGAATATATACCTTTTCTGTTCTACCTATCTTTTGAAATTGGTATTTCTTTTCCATTAAGAAATTAAACGATGTATTCTTTTCAGATAAGCTGGACGTGGATGGTGAAAAACAAACGGTTTTGAAAAATCTTCAGCAGTTGAAAGAGTTGGAGCAAAACGATTTACTATGCCAGAGTCAGACGAAGTATTTAGAAGAATTATCATCAATGACCGATATCAGTGTTTCGACATTGAAGAGAATGAAGGCAAAGTAAACCATGGTGTCTTCAGTACTCCAGGAAAGAAGCGAACTCACAAGGCTACAGTATCCAATTTAGATAGTTTTGACATCCATGCCATCGGAAATAAAGTGAACGAATTTTATATTGTAAAGAAGCAAGTGCCTACACTCAGATGCCTATTAGCAGAGTTGAGAGAAAGCATCGGTTTTACCCTAATAATAAATAAAATATTTTTACTCAATGACTTGTTATTGGTGATTTTATTTACTAAAAGAGCTCACAAATGAGAAAGCATGCTGATGCAAGCCTTATTATGGTGGTCTGCATTTTTTTTTCATAGATAGTTTCAAAGCATCAAATACTTCGTGATACCCAAAGTCGCCAAATAGTTCGGTACACGTCTGTCACTTCGGCTGACTATAAGGGTCAATCAACTTTTCTTTGTAGTTCGGTGCCAGGGTGACGTTTCCTGGGTCACTCATTAAAACTATGATTTCAAAGGATATAAGTCCACTACCATTCTATTATGGCTTTTCTCCTGATTGTGATAGAAGTATACATTATAACATTTTTTCTAAGAAACTATCACTGTTGTCTCCTGGCTTACGGGACACTAACAACAACAAAAAAGTTGATTCACCCATACGTATTAAGTAGTAAGACTCTCGGGCTTCTACTAATAAACTGTACTTAAATATGATACCGTGTGTGGTCTTAATATGGACAAACTGACACTTGAGTGCGGTATTAGTAGACTTGAGTACCTATAGTTTATTAATACGGGCTTTAGTATTGTGGTTAGGTAAGGTTACTTTAATTTAATAAATTATTTTAAATATCAATAATACATTTAATCATGAAATGCTTCAAATTAGTTTCTTATAAAAGGCTATTCTTTCGAATAAAAATGTAAAATCAAGCAGTTATTTTTTTTGGTGTATCCCAATTATCGGTGTTCATAGTCGAGTTCGTAGTAAATGGAATTGACTTCAATCCGCATGTGCAAATAGCTTGCCATACCATGGCCTTGTAGCAAAACTTTTCCACAAAGATCGACGTAACGATTTCTTCAAGTTCCTCTCGTTTCAATTTGGTATAAAATAAGGGTCCCGGCAGTGTCTTGTGGTCCAGTTTCACGTATGTTTCGTCATCTTGAATGATACAATGATTTTTCTTCGAAAAAACGTTATCATACAATTTGCGGAGCCTTGATTTTACTGAAGCAGCTTGTTTTTGGCTACGATTGGGCTTTTTTTGTTTCCTATATGTTTTTAGGTTAGGTATAATGCGCTTTGTATCATTCCAATAGAAGTTTTACATTTTTTAGCCGCGTCTCTGATCGACATACTGGGATTGCTCTCAAACGTTGCCGTATTTTTAATACTTAGTAGTTTATGCAACAGGTGTAATAAGAGAGGTCAAAAAAGTCGAGTGGCGTGGGTTACGACGTGAGCCGCAGGCGAACATCGTAAAGGACGACGTCACGAGTGTTTTTTGACTTAGTTATACACCGTTGCATACAATACTTTTTCTACGACTAGGTTTCAAATAAAATGCAAAATTAAATTAACAAAATACGCGATATTTACCGGAATATAGGTAACTAAAACGAACGAAGCATAGAACAAACAAAACATGAAAATACCAAACTATGTGTCTATGGTTAACTTTGTTTTTAAATTGACGTGCACTTGCCAGAATTTATATTTTAAAAATAGTTGCACAATCGATTTACTTATATTTTAACTATTGTGAAATAGTAGGGAATGCAATTTAACCGGTTATTAACCGTTTTTGTATGAAAATAACCGATTAAAACCGGTTATAACCGGTTATTTGCATTCCCTATGAAATAGGGATTAAACAACACCTAATGTTTTGGTCGCATCTGATTGGTCGATTTTAATTTAGCTGTATTCTGGTTGGTTGATACCAAATACGAAGTTTTTTTTAAAGAGTTAAATTAGTAAAAGAGTTTACGTACCAAAAAAGATCCTAACATTTCGATTGACAGTCGATGTGTATTGTGATTGGTGGATTTAATTTGGTGACGTGTTTTGATTGGTCAAATAACCTAGGTTTAGTAAGCTTTGGCAGCTAGGCTTATCGTTTTGGCGACTTTACGACACAAGAGCTGTTAAGGGGAAATAGACAAGATAGACTTTTTTACGGAATATTCTGCGGACATATTATGTATATTCTTATATTAGTGTTCGTGACTATGTACAGGAGTAGGAAAATACATTTTTGAGTCATACGTCCCAACGCATCTGCCTTTTTTAGGTTTGTCATTGAATGATAACTCACGACCATATTTTTTGATGGCATTGTGTACGAGTACAGCTGAACGGCTTACGTTTTCAACTTGTGCTAGCTTTCTTATGGTAATGCCCTTTTCGCGAACATATTTGTCCACAATTATTTTTCTTTGTTGAGCGGAAAGTCCTCTCATTTTCCATGTTGATGACAATGATGACAAATTGAACTTCGATTGTTTAAAAAGTGAAATACTGTCATATTGTTGGATAGTCGAAGAAAAAAAATGCCGTAGGTACTTAGTTAAAACGAAAAAGTTGTTATAGCAGTTAACTTAAGTTGTCCTTATACCTACTTATCAATACAGTCTTTATCACTAGTAAAGTGTCTTTGTGACTTCTCTTGCAAGCAGGTTTGTCTACTTCCAGATAAACGAAATAACCTATTTCTGAAAGGATTTTAGCATCGTAGACCACATACACTTCACACGCTGTGGCAGATATACTACACGTTATGCTTTGCGTGACGCCTTCAATTCGTGTATTAAAACGAACGTAGCTAGTTTATTACCACTTAGCTTTACTATACAAAAAATACCCTCAGGGCTCCTCTATCAAAACTCACTAGACTAATGTTATTCGTAGCACTTCACTGGACCATGTTTGGCAAATATTGATCTTACATATCTTACATTTGACATACAGAAAGAAGGAGAAGCAAAGAAAATATTTGACAGTTAATGACAACCAAGAGAAGTGCCATTTCACTTGTAGACTTTAAGGAAATTGTATTAAGTGAACTATTATTAGAGACACGGGCACCAGGTTTTAACTTTTATTTAACTAGCGACCCGCCTTCGCTTCGCTTCGGTTCATGCGAGTTTTTTGTAACACCCGTATTATCCAGAACTTATTGTAAGTACATAAAAACCTTCCTTTTAAATCACTCTATCTATTGCTGGAAATTGCATAAAAATCCGTTGAGTAGTTTAAAAGATCTAAACAAACAGATAGCGGAAGCGACTTCATTTTATACTATGTAATGTAAAGATTACCTATACTAATGTAGGACCAATTTTTTTTATTTTATTAAATGAAATATCTTATTATACATTACATTGAAACACAATCTAGTCTTATGACTAACTAGAAGACGCCCGCGACTTCGTACGCGAAGAATTCCCGCTACTCCCCCATTTCTTCCCGTTGGGGGTCGATTTTCGGAAAATCCTTTCTTAGTGCTCACTTACACCATGAAAGGAACCCCTGTACCAAATTTCAAGTTTCTAGGTACAGTAGTTTCGGCTGTGCATTGATACATAAAGTCAGTAAAGGTGCGACCTCACCGCTGCTTAAAATACGGAGACGGTACGGTATCGCAGTGACGCATCGTATCCGTACCGTTTTTATCGCATGCCCTCTACGCCGCTGCTTAACGGTGCGTATATTACGGTGCGTCTAAAACGGCGCCATGTTGTTTCTATGACCCCGTTTTTTGTTTACGCAACGACACCGTTTTTTAATCAGTGGTGTGGGGAGCGTGCGTCAAAAACGGTACGCATACTATGCGTCACTGCGCGATTTCGTACCGTCACCGTTTTTTAAGCATTGGTGTAGGCGTACCTTCAGTCAGGTTTGCCTTTTATATATATAGATAACCTCTCCAATTCTTGTCCATTGGTTTCAATTTGTACAAACAAAGTTGACTGTTCTTTATTTGTTACAGTTTGTTTTTTATTTGTACTATTACTTACTACCTGCCGTCTTCTTTTCCTATGCCTCCGTTTAATTTTTGTTATTAAATTTCCACTGCACAAACAAAACGCGGTTTTTTTAAGTTTTATTTTTACAAAATCTTCCCAATTTTTATTATACGGCAATAATCAATTAATTAAGTAAATCCTATTTATTTTCTTTAAACTATTTGGTATAAATATTTAATCTCTTTTTTGAATTTACCTAACCAATAATTAAACGAACATAAGTGGAATAAACCTCTTCCTAACACAACCTGTAATAATCTGTGACCCTTTTCTGCAGTGTTGCCAGATGATTAATTTTTCATACTTTTTGCAACTTTTGTTCGATTCAAGTAACATGTAAGTAACTCTAGTCTTATAGCAATTTTCGTAATTTTACAGTACAACGAAATTTTTAGTCAAACTAAATTGTAAATACAAATAGTGAACAAAAGCTTCCATTTAAGCGCAACTAAAATTAACACGCCGATAACTATCACGCACAAAGTAACATAATTTACTTTTCTCCCACATGCTCGGAAATGTTAACCTTGTAGTCGCAAAATCCGCCCGCGAAGTTATGAGTTCCAGGTCCAGGCAAAATTAAAAAAAAAAAGTTATTATTTACCAGCGGCAGGGGCCGCGAAAATGTATACAAATTTCATTACGTACCTGGTGTTTTACTTTTTAAAACCATGTTTGGACTAGGATAACTAACTCCAAACAGCCAAACACTCGTGCAATCAAAATTATTCCTTGTATATTTTACTTTTTAAATGTCATAGACTAAAAAGTTAAACATTTTCAAACAGCGTTTACAGCGTATTTAAAAGTGTATCAAACAGTTCGACGTTTTTTTTTTATAGAAATTGTGTTCATGTTCATAACTTTGAGTAATATAATAATTCAATGGTTCATAAACAAAATAAATTGCCGAAATAACATAAACGCGTAATAAATGTTGTAATTTAAACCATATTTTATTGAAATTGAATTTACTACGTTTAAATGTGTGATTTTATTTAATGCTTTGTTTCAGTACTTTTAATCGTACGTGTTTCTGTTCTTTTTTTTTCAAGGAAATTTTGACCTGTGTTTAATGTTTTAACAATTTGTATTATATTTTCTCGCATTGTTGGAGAAAAGCACTATACAAGCCTCGACCGGGAAGGGCGGTTGCTGGACTCGTATATAGCGCGGCCTCGACTGCGTCTCGGCCACGCTAACTTTACTCGTCCCGCAACGGCCTATTTCCCGGTCTGTGCAGTAATGTACTATTCCTAAACTAGTGACTGACCAAAGTACTTCGCAAATGGTGAATACACATGGAGTTTGTCTCCATTTTATTTCCACGCATCGCCGCTTCCCTCTCGTGAGCAACCTTCTAATCTACTTCTTTGGATAACATAATAACTGTTTTTTTATTAAAGTGTTCGTATCCTTTTTTACAAATTACATAAAAATGGTTAACATTGTAACAAAAAGTATCTTTTAAGGAAACGAAACGTAACTATTGACTTAAAAGCCCTGGCAACACTGCTCCCCTGATACCACAGAGCTCTTATCAAATCTTATATCGTCCGTCGCCCACTCGTTGTTTCGCTATTATAATGTGATTTTAAACAAACCAACTAACATTTATTCTGCTATTTTAAAGTTTAACCTAAAAGTATTTCCTAGTATAATTAAGTTTTATTAACGACTATTTATTAACTACATCAATCACTAACTTCTCTCATTTACTCCAACTGGTTACATGAAAATTATATGTAATGTTATGTACCTATTGTTTTTTTGTCCCATTTCCTTCTATTTTATTCTCTTTATAATATAACATATTACATTATTTTACAGATTCATAAATAAATAAGTTTGTTGAAATTCTTCAAGCTAGTTTCACGTTCATCATCATTTTCTAGCAAAGGATAACTTCTATTGTAATTGGTTAAGTTACTTAATCTGAACCTACATAATTAAAATACTAGTTTTTCAATCTATTTGAAATAAAACCCTTTTATTTATCTAATTGTTTGGTTTTATAATATGTTTAATGTTGCTTTGTCCTTTTTCAGTTAGTAACAATATTTATTTTGAACCAAAGTAGAGGAAAAGTTAAAGGAAATGGAATTATTAGGATTGATTAGTAGATCTGCCACTGTACCTTACAGTTCCATGACTTTCACACTAAAACGGGATGATTCAATATGGGTGTTGTTAGAGGCTACGGAAATAAATAAATATATGATAGCTGAAACAGAGAAACCTCCTATGCAAATAGATGTGTTAAATTCATTTCATGGGGCCAGATATATTTGAACTTGAATAATGCATATTTCCAAATACCAATATCAGAATCGAGTAAAAAGTATACAGGGTTTCTTTTAATGGAAAGTCATATGTTTACAATTGTTAGAATATTAAGAAACTTGAGCCTGCTGCTGAAATAAATAATAAAATAAAATACAGAAATTTGATAGGAGCTTTATTATACGTGGCACGTGGAACACGCCCGGATGTATCATATCCAGTAAATTATATGAGTCGATTTCAAAATAGTTACAATGAAACTCTTTACAGCATTGCGTATTCTGAAATATTTATATCATACCCGACATTTAAAACTAACTTATAGAGCGGATTTCAGTGAAGTAATGAACGCATATGTGGATGCTGATTGGGCAGCAGATGTGCAGGATAGAAAGGTAATGCAGGATGTGCAGGATTTGATGTGGAAATCTCAAATGCAAAAGATTGTATCAAGAGCTTCTAACCATGCTGAATACTATGCGTTAGCTGACTGTGTTGAGGAGGTGTTACCAATAAGAGGAATTCTTAGTGATATTGACGTAAAGATAGAAGAAAGTGTAAAAATCTTTGAGGACAATACAGGAGTCATAGCACTAGCTACAAATGGTCAATTTTGTAAAAATTGTAAACATATTGATATTGCCTACCATTTTGTTTATGATTATCAAAAGAAAGGATTGATTAATGTAAATAAGATTGATACTGAAGACCAGATTGCAGACATACTGACAAAAACTTTGTGCAAAGTAAAATTTCATAAACTTAGATATCTGTTAGGAGTTTTATAAGGTTTAGTAGGTATTTAATATAAGTAAATAGTTATTTGTTTTAATAATTATTTAGAGCCAAAGTAAAAATTCAAGGAGGTGTGTTAGAATATTGTTTATTTTTCTGTAGCTCAAATGACTCTTGTCTATGGTTAGAATGTTTTGTTTTCTGCCATAATGATTTTATTGAAAATAAATAATATTTATAATTAATTTGCCTACATATATTATCAACAATGTATTGCCGCAAGGTTTAAAAACATCTGTAGGGAGTTTTAGTAGGGCAATGGATACTATATTGGGTCCTGAAGTAAAAGAATTTTGCATTAACTATTTAGATTATTTAGCGATGATAACAACAGGTTCTTTAGATGAACATTTAAATCACACATTTCAGGCACAATTGACGTGTAATTTAGAAAAGAGTAACTTTTTGTGTAAAGAAGTGAAAATAGTAGGTTTTATAATTTCCACTGAAGGGTTGAGAACCGATCCAGACAAAGTAAAAGCCATACAGGAATTTCCTATACCTAAGAAAATTAAACAAATTCGAGCATGTTTAGGACTTTGAAATTTCTATAGAAGATTTTTACCGGGATATAATACTTATATACAACTTTTCTGTGAACTTTTACGGAAAGTTCATAAATGGTGGAAGTGAGATACATTAGAGCAGCGCCACTATCCAACACGGTAAGAACAATATCGTTTTTGTCCTGTTATCGTATTGTCAACGTTTTGATAGCCCTTATTTTCTTGACAGTAATGACGGCTGACGTCATAACAATACCTTAACAGGTAAACTACGATATCGTTTATACCGTCTAGAATAGAGGCGCAGGACGCGTTTGATAAAATAAAAGAAGAATTTATAAAAACAATTGAATTGTAGTTCAATGGTTTTTATGATGCATCCGGATTTTACTAGACCATATTATTAACAGACGGATTGTTCAGGAGTAGGGATGGGGGGAGTTTCATTCCAAATAGGAGAAAATGGGGAAATGAGAGTTTTAGGGTTTCACTGTAAAGCTTTATAAGGGGCGCAACTTAATTGGAAGGTAACAGAGCTAGAATTTTATTCGGTCATTTGCTGTTTGGAAAAGTTTTAAACTCTTTTAAGGAGAACAAAAGTAATAATAAAAACAGATCATAAAGCTTTGATATTTGCTAAAAATTTGAAATTATATACCTAATGCTCGGGTAACTCGTTGGTTGAACTATTCGGAACAATTTGATCATGAGTTACAGCATATAAAAGGGAGGGAAATCTAGTTATCCATCTGAGGGTGAAATTCTCCAAGAAGAAAAGAATAAATTACCAGTTACTGAGGCCAGGGTAAATGAAAAATTAAAAGATAAACTTAGGGATATGTCTATACAAAAAAAATAGATACAGAGTTAAAGGAACATAAAGAAAAGTTAAAAGTCAAAAGGTCGTTAGGTAAAATAGGGTATTTTTTTTAACTGTTCCTGAGAAAATTACATACCATATTTCACACCTAATCATTTTCATAGGAAAGTAGTATATTTACCTAAAAATATGAGGGAGGAAGTAAAACGTCAAATTCATTTAGAGATAGGACATCAAGGGGCGTTTAAAATTATAAAATATGTAAGAGATAGATTTTATTGGAGAAGGTTAACAAAATTGGTAAAAAAATAAACGAACTTGTCATGATTTTTAAATTACAATAAACAATTTAGTAAAACCAGTAGGACCTTTTCAATCAATAGTAACTAAAGGGATAGGAGATCTTGTGATGATAGATTTGTATGGACCACTTCCGACAGGGCAATTTGGTATCAATTTTATATTGGTCATACAAGATTCAAATAAATTAAGTATACGCTTTACGAAAAGCTACTACGAGGTCAGTGTTAGGGAGAGTGTATAAATTCTTTGATATAATTAAGCAAAAGGTTATTATGTCAGATAATGGATCCCAATTTATAAGTAAAATTTGGAAAGATAGTATGGCTAAGGAAGAAGTGAAATTAGTTTATACCACAGTAAGGAATCCAAAACGACCAAATACTACAGAACGAGTAAATAGAGAATTAAGAAGGTTATTTAGGACCTATTGTAGGTCAAAACATAGCGGTTGGGTAGCAGTTTTACCGCACATACTTATATAATAAAGATTATATATAATAACACATTTCATGAAAACACTCAGTTTACACCTTGCGAAATAATGTATGGACAATCCAATATAATGACTTTTGATAGTGAATTTCAGTTTAAAAAAGAAAATTTATATGTGTTAAAAATACGAGAACAGGTGCAGGTTAATTTAAAGAAAGCAAGTGAAATTCGGCAAATAAAATTTAATCAGAGATATATGCTAACACAGTTTCAAATTGGAGATTTAGTAAAAATAAAGAAAGCAAATAAGTCAGACGCACACACGAAAATTACAAAAAAAAAAAACATTATACCTATGAACGACCTTACATAATAGCGGCTAACCCATATTCTAATGTTTACATTACATACTAAATAACTTAAAAACAAATAAGGAACGTGGAAAATTTAATACCATTCATTTATCAAGATTTTACAAATAAATAGGTAGTGTTAAAAAAAACCGCCTTCAAAAAGCAAAAAATAACTTCATTTAAAATGGTAGGTAATAGGTCAGTCCAACTGAAATCGGCGTCCTACAATATTTTAACCAAAGCAGACTTCAGTTGGACTGACCTATTACCTACCATTTTAAATGAAGTTATTGTTTGCTTTTTGAAGGCGGTTTTTTGTTTTTTTTTTAACTTTTATTTTATTTTATACTTTTTAGTGATCATAATTATGCTGTTATAATAGTCCCACTTTAATTAATAAGAATTAATAAGAAACTATAGAACATTGAAATTCAATCTCGCCGCAAGCAGCGCCGTGGGAAAGTCATAGTCATATATTTAAACGTACATACGAGGGGTGATCCATAAGTTTTGATAATCGGTATTAAAAATGGGAAATATATAAATCGTTACATTTTAATTGGAATAAGCACACTTTCTATATTTCCAAACACTTATTAACTTCATTCAATTGTTTTATTTTGCCACTATAAAAATAATTTTACTTTTGGAGGTCTAAATGGTCAAATTTTGTACCTTCCCTAAGTCATCACCAGCTCGTGATTATTATATAGTTTTTTTTGAACATCGGTGAATGAGAAGTAGTAGTCGAAAGTTAGGGCTAAATAACGAGGACAGCGGTTATCAGTTCTGATCTTTGGTCGATGAGCAGCACCCTTGTCAATTAGAAGGCTCTGAAGCACAATTCCTGCCGCAAATTCGTTTTTTTTTTTTCATCTTTTTTTTTAATATTTTCCCATAACTATGATAGAATAATGTTCTATAACTCTCCTAGATTATTTGAACTCAATTGCTAAAAACTAATGTCGCATTATTTATTTGTAGGCCTCAATAGTCCTGGAAAAGGCCGAAAAAACCACCCTAAAATTTGGTTACAGAGCTGGAGATAAAAATACCACTGCAATGATAACTTATTAATCCTTTAAATCATAATGATAAATCAAGGTTTCATTTTTAATAACAATGTTTTTTATTAGTGTAAAAGAACTTTCTCCACACCGCTCCAAAGTATTACAAAACGAACTCTTATTTTTGCCGTCTTGTAAAATTGTTCATACAGATGTTTTTTGTTTAGCTGTCGCAGAAAAACAAATGAATAATGTATAAATTTTTTTTCTCTTATTTAATTTTGATTAGTGCCGTGGTATATTCCACATTAAAAGAATATCATTAAGTGGGTGGTTCATACTGATTCTCAAAACTTATTGATCACCCCTCGTATGCTTCGTCATAGTCGCTCAACTATCTTAATCGAAATATCTTGTCGCCACCCTTGAAATATATACCGTTTAGGATTTCCGGTGGCCATCTGTGGTTTTCATCATCAGTTCCACTTTACCAAATAGTGTTTTCCAAGAGCAAATACACGAGTTACAATGAAAAATACCAAAATCGCTATAGGTGTGCCTATAAGTTTTGAAGAGTTCCGTCGATTCCTTATGGACTCCATCATCAAATCTTAATTTTGATAAAATGGGAAGCACCAGCTTTCAAATAAAAAAAGAATCTTCAAAATCGGTTCACCCAGTTGAAAGTTCTGAGGTAACAAACATTTTTAAAAAAAACGTACATTTGAATTGAGAACCTCCTCCTTTTTTTGAAGTCGGTTAAAAAGAAACTGGTCTTGGAATTTATGCTGGTTTGGGGAATTTAGTTTAAAGTTCAGGTTATTTAAAAAAAAAAAGAAACGGAAGCACATAATTTGGTTTTGTTTAGTAAGATTATAGGAAAAAATATTTATATTTTTAGATGTTGACAACAGAGGCAAGGAAGTTTGTAATGATTTATTTGTGTTAGTCTTTTTTTTTAATAATTATTTATTACTTTATTACCTTGTAATGTTACTTTTAAGTATTATTGTATTTTATGATTGGAAAAAATGACCTTCTGCTGGAGTTTCTTGCGGCGCTTCTTCTCCGCAATGATGGTCTTGTCCGAAGCGCTAGTAGATTCACTACATATTACCGACGTGTAAAAGAGCCCTCATGTGGCCAATTTACTGAATAAATATTTTGAATTTTGAATTTTGAATTTTGTTTAAATTAATTTTTTAACTTTTTTTTGTTTTTAAAAAAATAAATGTGTTTAGATTAATTATTAAAAATATAAAGTAGTATGTAAAAAATAATTATTTGGAAAAAGAAATGGAATACAGTAATAAACTTATTTGAATTATAATATAGAATCTGACGGGACAGGGAGAAAACTCACCCATATTTATTTAACTTTAAATGAGAGAAAAGAATTTATTAAACAAAAACCGGTCAAGTGCGAGTCGGACTCGCGCCCCGAGGGTTCCGTATTGAAGATAATATCATTGGTAACCGCAAAAGAAATTAATTGTTTTATTATGAGCTTTATTTTCTAGGCAATAAGGCCCATTTTGACAAGCCTAAATTTTAATACAGATTTTCTTAGTTTTTTTGTTATTTCTCGAAAACCGTAAATAATTAACACTTCATTTTATTTTTCCCATAAAATATAAGTAATTATCTATACGTCCGGATTTTTTTCCGATTTTTTGATTAACGAACTTCGGAGATATGGGGGGGAACGGTCATTTTTGTACATTTTTGGCTATAAATCAAAAAGTACATAACAAAAAAATTCAAAAAAAATAATTGTTTTGTATTGTGAAGATTAAGACCTTTCATATGGCACCCCATTTGCTATAATCGAACCATTTTCATTTTTCAACCCCCCATTCTAGACGCCTTTTAAATTATTTATAACATTAATTTCATATTTTTTTTACTTAAAACAGATGCGGGCAAGCAAGTTGTACAACTATGCCAAATTTCAAGTTGATAGCGTTTCTAGTTGCTGAGAAAACCTGCTGTGACATACAGACACACAGACAGACAACGAAGTCTCACCATAAGGGTTCCTTTTTTACCATTTTGGTACGGAACACTAAAAAGAATTGAAACCGAATATTTGTTGAATGAAGTTTCACATGTATTGATGGAAGTTTAATATGGATAGAGAGGGGAGTTCTGCGGTTTTTTCTTCACTTCATTTATTTTAATGGGGTATCATTTAACCGATCAGCAAGTTATTCTTATTTTGGTAAACAGAAAAATGTATTTGGTCAGCTAAAATAGCTAGTTGGTAAGCAACTTATGGTTAGCAAACATATATTAATCGGTCTGCATGGATGAGTCCTGCATCCATGAATGAATTTTCTTTATCAAAGCAATGGCCCTTTCTGCGGTGTCATTGACCACTTTAAGGGGATCGATCAAGCCTCTGACGGTAGTGCTACAATATTCGTGTTCGTCGTGAATACCGAACAACTCGAAGAAAGTTTTTGTTTTACTAGTAACAAAGTAACTAAGGGATTTTCCTTCAAACGTAAGTGTTTTACCATCCAGCCGTGTCATTTCTTTTTTCTGCGCAGGGTTTTTTAAATTTAAAAACATTTTTACGATTTCAGTTTTAGTGATGCGTTCATCCAAAAAGGCTAATCCTATGTTAATCGCCCATCGACTTATGACCCCTTCGTGCCAAAATTACATATATAAGAGACACGAAATCTTACGAGGGTTGCCTTTTATATTTCGGGATTTGAAGTTAAAATAAAATGTTTATTGAAAAAAGGGGTTTATTGTTTTTCAAAATATTCTCCTTCAAGGTCTACACATTTTTTCATGCGTTTGAACCAATTTTCGAAGCATTTCGGCCACTCGGATTGGGACACCTCCAAAACATGCATTTTAAACGCTTCAACCGCTGCTTCAGGTGTCAAAAAAAGTTGTCCTCGCAGTTTGTTTTTAATGTGCGGGAATAAAAAGAAATCGTTGAGGGCTAAATCAGTACTATAACGGCGGGTGACCCGTCAAATCGACATTTTGACTGTTCAAAAAGTCCGATGTATGTGCCAACCAATGAGGACTCGCATTATCGTGGTGAAGTATGATTAGTCTTCGGCGGTTGGTCTCTCTGATTGTTTCGATGACCTCTGGCAAACAAATCGTTGTATACCATTCAGAATTGATGGTTCTTCGTGCCTCTAAGAGAACAGTTGCAATATGCCCGGTTTTACTAAAAAAACAGGCAACCATTTCTTTGGAGGTGCTCCGTGCACGAACAACTCTTGTAGTGTTACACACAGTCGACTGCTGTTTACTTTCCAGTTCATAGGCATAGATCCACGATTCGTCGCCTGTCCCAATATCGTAGACGTGTTTTGAAGCCCCGCAATTGTATTTTTTAAGCATTTCCTTACACCAATCGACACGGGCCTGTTTTTGAGCAGCTGTCAAATTATGTGGAATCCATAGCAAACAATTTTTTTTGACGCTCATATATTCATGCAATATTGTATGTACAACACTGGTCCCACTAATGCACATGCCTATATCTCTCGATAGGTCACATGTCGATCTTGCAATATTAGTTCACGCGTAGCTTCAATGTTTTTCGGAACAACCACTAATTTTGGATGACTTTCACGAAATTAACCCACAAGCGAACTACGCCCACGATTAAATTCTGCAAACCATCGATAAACACTTGTCCTAGACGGTGCTTCATCGCCAAAAGTCGAATTAAGTTCTCCGATACACTGTTGTTGACTCAGACTACGTTGAAAATTATTAAAAATAATCGCCCGAAAATGTTCACGGTTCAATTCTATGTTTAACCGATACGATAATTCTTTAAGTGACAGAAAAAAAAACAAAATACGATCGAATCAAAACTTTTTTTGGTTATATTGCCGCCAAAAAGTCCAAACTATAGTACAGAAATGTCACTGGCCAGGTGGCAGCACTAGTTTACTTAAATCCCGAAATATGTGAGGCAACCAATGTAGTTGTTTCATACAGAAATGTCACTGGCCAGGTGGCAGCACTAGTTTACTTAAATCCCGAAATATGTGAGGCAACCTATGTAGTTGTTTCATACAGAAATGTCACTGGCCAGGGGGCAGCACTAGTTTACTTAAATCCCGAAATATGTGAGGCAACCTATGTAGTTGTTTCATACCACGGTTCTTATTTTGTAATACCAGGAACATTGAATAATGAAGAATGTCAGTAGGTACGCCAAATC
Source organism: Acleris cristana (assembly GCA_948252455.1). Classification (NCBI taxonomy): domain Eukaryota; kingdom Metazoa; phylum Arthropoda; class Insecta; order Lepidoptera; family Tortricidae; genus Acleris; species Acleris cristana. The sequence continues at coordinate 25,045,521 of OX411772.1, read as the reverse complement.
GCTTGAAACTTTGTAACAGTAATGTTTATAAATAAACAAACATACTACTTTTTATTTTATTCAAATAGACCGAGTAGTTTTGATTCTACAAACGTTTGAAATTTGGGTCAATAATATTAAAGGGAGCGGGCGCCATCTTACTGGAGTGACGTCATGGTTCCGTTGCGGTACGCGCCCTTGTATGATTGAGTAAGTTTACAGGGCTATATTTTTTGAACCGTAATAAGTAACCAGTTGAAATTTTCACAGTTTACGTGTTATTATAAACTCTATTGTTTAAAATTACAAAATGATCAATAAGTCAAATCCCAAGAGGGGTCCCCATACAAGAAACATGACAAATAACCATTTTTTTTAGCATTTTTATACGGATTATATTTTTATAATGGCTTATTATTTTGATGCTGTTTTAAGCTTAAATTGCAGTCGAACTTTCATAGTTTACGACTAAATAACAATCTCAAGTAAAACTGCTAAAAATATGTGACAAAACTGATTTTATCAACACGATGTTTTAAGCGGCCACCCATCCTGTTTTAGAATACGCTTGTAAGTAGTTGCTTAACTTTGGAAGCCGAAGTACGGGTTGTATTTGTATTAGCTATTTATTTCGGTGTCACGCAATAATCTAAACTCCATACTTACCTATAGTTTATTACCTATAGTTTACGACCAAACGGTAATCTGTAGTAAAACAACAAACAACAAAATCTTACACGATATTTAAGCTGTCCTGTTACGGGCACGCTGTACGACTTGTACAGTCAAGGTTAAAAATAAATATCCACACAAAGTTGCTAAATATGTACACATAGACCTTATTACCATAGTAATAAGGTCTGTGTACATATTTTTGAGACTTTGTGGTGTATACATATTGGTGACCTTGACTGTACGAGACCGCGTAGCGAACTGCGTGAATGTGAATCGTAATATTGTTGAATAATACCTACCGCGCTCTGCCGCCCGCCGCGTCCCGCGCCTCGCGTCTCGCGCTTGGTTTTTAATTTCTGGGAAGTTTCACTTCAGCTGTCAACATACTTTTTGCATTAATGTTTTGGTATTTTTGTGTAGAATACGGTGAACCCAAAATTAAAAGTGCTTGATTATTATTCTAATTTTATTTAACCAACTTATTCGACAAACATTACAAACAGAAAAGCCGGTCAGCAACAGACAGTTACTTTAGTTAAACTGTATGTAAAACAAAGCAATAGATAACCATAACTATCATAGAAACATCAAAACGAATTCGTAAAAATATTACGACTTCCAAAGTTAAGCAACTACGAGCGTAGTCTAAAACAGGATGGGTGACCGCTTAAAACATCGTGTTGATAAAATCAGTTTTGTCACCTATTTGTAGCACTTTTACTTAAGATTTCTATTTAGTCGTAAAGTATGAAAATTAGACTACAATTTAAGCTTAAAATCGCTTCAAAATAAGAAGCCATTATTGGAATACAATCCATATAAAAAAGCAAAAAAAAATGGATTTTTTTCATGTTTCTTGTACGGGGACCCCTCTTGGGATTTGATTTATTGTTCATTTTAAAATTTTAAACGATTGAGTTTATAATAAGACGTATTCTGTGAAAATTTCAACTGTCTATTTATTACGGTTAAAAAGATAGAAGCCCTGTAAACTCACTCATTCATATAAGGGCGCGTACCGCAACTAAACGATGACGTCATCATCCGTGAGCGCTAGCCGCCGGGTTTCGAGCGCCGCATACGAAGTTTAAAATTCAATATCTCGGAAACTATTTGACGTATCGAAATGATTTTTTTACACAATTTTTTTGTTTTTAATGAAGAATACGATAAGCCAAAAATCAAAACTGGTTGACATTCTCTATTGTCGGGTGAAAAAGACAATTTTCAGTGCATATAAGGCCTTCGCCATTCACCTTGCTTGATGAAGAGCCCCTGGAGACCTGAATGAAAAATCATTTTCAGACCAACCTCGACGATTTCAGACGAGAGCTGTAATAACTCTTTGTAGTCTTCTCTTGGATAAGTTCCATTTTCTAAGACGTTTTGGATATAATGTACCAATTTCACACGTTGATCCCTTACAAAAGATCCCCAAAACGTATACAACGTCCTCTCAAGCGAATTCCATAGATTTTGAAACTTTATAAAACTTTTGATCTCAGGGCTACTAGAAGGTGTACAGAATAGCACTCATCAAACACCACTTTTAAGATTAATTCATGGGTATGATGACGAGAAGCTAACCACAGCAAATTTCGTTCAAAACTATTTTCAATTCTAACACATGCTCCTTGAATAAGTCCTGTGTTAGATGCTGTAGTATCAGGCAATGCAGATCAAGTTGGTCCACTTCTTGAACCACAACTTTAGGCATTTCCTCACCGGTGCCTTTCGATGAAACTGCACCACCAATTAAATTCTCAAAATTTCTACCAGTTACAAGAACAGCAACTTGGTCTTCCAGAGTCTTACTGGAAGAAACCTACAGCAGCAATTTACTGTCCCAAAAGATACCAAAGTTTCTACCTACGGGGAGCGTTTATGATACCGAGTATTTGGGTAATATTAATTTATTTATTTTCTCCAATACAATTGGGATACACCCATTTTTAACAATGTATGAAAATTTAAAAATCATTTCGAGGAATAGGCTTTTCGAATTGATCCCAGTAGTTAGATTTAAAAAATATGTTACAATGAATTAATTATATTAAAATTAAGAAATGATCTTCATTTGACCCCTAAATGCCTGTCCCAATTGCGCTGTATCAAGCACTTTTGTGGTTTTACATAAAACATATAAACCCTCTCTAATATTTTATTTTATAAGTACAATTTAGATATCTAGCTGAAACCTACGTTTGAAGTGTCTGAACTCTTCGCCGGCGTCTGCCATTTTATTATTAGAAGATAACGTGTCTGAATGCAGTATACACTTTGAATTCAAGCACGTTACTGCCTTGGATGTAATCAAAGCATTTAAATCAATTAACATTAAGAAAACCAATGATCTTTGGGGGGTTTCGGTTCACGTCCTTAAATCCTTAATGGAAGTCATAGCATCTGACTTAATGATCATATTTAATCACTGTGTTGATTGTGGTGAGTTTCCTGATCTTATGAAACATAGCAAGATAATTCCATTATTTAAAACGGGTAGTACTTCTGATCCCACTAACTTTAGACCGATATCGATACTACCCACTTTCAGTAAAATCTTTGAGAAATTAATTTTATCACAGTTAATGCAACATTTTCAAGATAATAATTTATTACATAATAAACAATTTGGTTTTACTCGGGGTCGCTCGACAACCGAAGCTGGTGTTGAGCTAATTAAACATATTTTTGATGCCTGGGAGGGGTCACATGATGCTTTAGGTATTTTCTGTGATTTGTCCAAGGCCTTCGATTGCGTTAACCATGACACATTGGTCAGGAAGCTACACCATTATGGAGTTAGAAGTACTGAGCTAAACTTAATTAAAACGTACTTATTCGGGAGAATACAAAGGGTAGACGTGAATGGAAAACGATCACCTGGGTCTTTGGTCTCAATGGGCGTGCCACAGGGCTCAATTTTGGGTCCATTTCTATTCCTCATTTACATAAATAATTTACCATACCTTATAAAGGACAACCATGATATAGTATTGTTTGCTGATGATACCTCACTCGTATTTAAAGTCAAACGACAACAGGAGTTTAATATGGATGTAAACAATGCTATATCAAAAGTAGTAGATTGGTTTAGTGTTAATAATTTATTACTAAATGAGAAAAAGACTAAATGTATTAAATTTATGACTACCAATGTGAAAAATAGACAAACTACTGTAACTATTAAAAATGACAAATTAGACTTAGTTAATGATACAGTATTTCTTGGTATAACGTTAGACTCAAAACTCCAATGGGGTCCTCATCTGGCTAAATTAGCGAATAGACTAAGTTCTGCAGCTTTTGCAGTTAATAAAATTCGGAATCTAATAGACTTGAGAACCGCTCGATTAGTTTATTTTAGTTACTTCCATAGTATTATGTCATATGGTATTTTACTATGGGGTAGTGGTGCTGACGTAAACAGCATCTTTGTTCTACAGAAGAGGGCTATTCGTGCTGTTTACAAGATGGGTCATAGAGACTCGCTTAGAGATAAGTTCAAAGAAACGAATATATTAACCGTATACAGTCAATATATTTATGAAAACATTATGCATGTTCATAAGAATATCAGTAATTTTAGAAAGAACTGTGACATACATAATGTTAATACCAGAAATAAACATAAGCTCGCAGTGCCCTTTACACGGCTTCACAAAATAAAAAACTCTTTCATGGGTAATTGTATAAGGTTCTATAATAAGCTCCCAAGTAGTGTTACTCATTTATCAGTAAATAAATTTAAGAGTTACGTTAAACGTAAACTAATTTCTAAAGCTTATTATAGTATTAAAGATTATATGAATGATGACAATGCTTGGGACTGATATATATATATTTTTTGTATTACAATTATTAATGACCGTGGAGACTATATACATCTCCCTGTATGATTACCTATTATTTTAATATGACATCTGGAGACTCTATACCATCTCCAAAATTGACCGTGGAGACTTTCTACATCTCCCTTATTTTTTAATTTGACATCTGGAGACTCTTTACATCTCCAAAATTGACCGTGGAGACTTTCTACATCTCCCTTGTTTTGTGTTTTTTTTTTAATTATATTTAATTCTTAATTTTAATTTGACATTTGGAGACTGTTTACATCTCCGAAATTATATTATTTATTATAATCTGACATTTAGCTATATTTAATTATTATTACTACTGGGACCTGTACATCCCTGTGACATTTAAATTATGTAGCTTAAGTTTAGTATTGTAATAAGTGATTTATTTGGAAAAAACGGCTTACTGTTGAGTTTCTTGCGGCGCTTCTTCTCAACAGTGGTCTTTTTGGAAGCGCTGGTAGACTCAGACATGTAAAAGTGCCTGCAGGGCCTACTTACTGAATAAATTATTTGAATTTTGAATTTTGAATTTTGAAGACAGCTGTTGTCATGTCAAATTTATTTGTTTACAAATTGAGTGTAATTCTGTTGAAATTAATATATTAATGAGACCATTTCTCTTTTGAGTTATGTGTGATAAATGTTAATAATTTGTGTGGTAAGGTTTTACAAGAGGTTCAAAAAGACGGCATCAACATTTATTGTAGAAACTCATGATTGGAATTATGGAATCCGCCGTTTCAACAAATTTAATGTGATTGTGTTAAGTAAATCTAGTCTAGAAACAAGGTCATGTAGGATGTGTTGTATTAATTGAGGTCTAGGTATAGGTAATAAGCAATGGTTGAATGCTTATATACTCTTAAATAATAAATTATATCATATTGCGATTGTTTGTTTACATTATGTTTGAATGACGTTCCTTCGTCTATTATGACTTTGAAAACAGATCACAGGTAATAAAAAATCGTCTTTCTAAATCTTAGACAAAGTATACCCGTTTATTATAAATATCTACGTCATCTTGTCGTTACAAGTAGGTAAGGTTACTGTAATTTAATAAATTATTTTAAATATCAATAATACATTTCATCATGAAATGCTTCAAATCAGTTTCTTATAAAAGGCTATTCTTTCGAATAAAAATGTAAAATCAAGCAGTTATTTTTTTTGGTGTTTTTACAGCCAACCCATACAAGTATTCTAGTAAAATAAATACTCATTAAATAAAAAACCCGACAAGAGCATGTCGGATTACGCCCAGTGTAGGGCTCATAAGCCATTACTACAAACAATTATTTAAAAAAAAAAACAAGTATGAACTAAGTTTCTTTATAAAGTTATTTGGTGATTTTTAGTAGGTATATACACTATTTGCCCGTCTGTATCTCAGGGGAGTATCTAATAACCTTAAGCCTTATTTGCCCGTAAATCCAACGACCTACAATTATAATTGAAATCTTGAAAGGGATAGGGTTAATCAAAGTGAGGCTTAAACTAAGCTTTGGGCGGTTATATTGTGCTCACAAATCTGACTAATTTAAATCATTTGACACCCTTTTTTTACCAATCTATTTGGACGGACTGATGAATTTTGAATAAGTCGTATTATTCTTGGAGATTCCGTTAATTCTATAAATTTTTGATAACCTGAACTTCAGCAACACCAGTTCTGGAACGCAATTCTGTGTTCCTCACCGTATGGGATCTTCGGACATCCAGTGTATTTCGGAGTCCACTATTAGTGCTGTTTTTATTAATGGTGGTATATCTTAATATGGGTCACACTAGTTATGCCAAAATTACGAGTCCGAATTTCGGCGTAATGACGCGCATTATGCTTTTTAAGCGACGTAATGTTTCGCAGATGAGTTGCTGGTAAATTTATAAGCATAACATCCGTAATTTCGCTGAACTCCGGAATAGAACGTTTGTCATTAGCATTATGAAAGAGATAAAACTCATAGTGGGTTTTTCTGTAATGTTGATCATACTTTTTTACCACCGACGCAAAAAAGAGGGGTTATATAAGTTTGACGTGTAAGTGTGTGTGTGTCTGTCACCTACTTTCAGAGCTGATATCTCTTAAACGGGTCAACCAATTTTTATGAAACCTAGCTAAGAACCATCCCAATTAATGTAGCTTTATTTAAAAAAACCTACGTTCAAATCCGTTCATCCTTTTGGGTGCTACGATGCCACAAACAGACACTCAGATACATAGACATAGAGACACGCGTTACCTATCTATAATTTCGTACCGGTCTACGGTAGACTCGAACGAAATGCACATGAAATTGAAGAGCGCACAATGGGGAAAAATGATGATTTAGCTGGCAGAAAATCGATTTCACAAAACTCGGCCCAGGTACATAAAAATTACTACCTGGCAATTATGAATAGACGGAGAACAAAAAAAAACCCCCCCTCCTCCTAATGACCATGTGACAACTGTATTGTCAGTCGGAACTTGGTCCTCGCTCTCAGTGCTTGTGTCAATTCGCGGCTTTCGTGAAAAACAGTTTACTTTGGAAGTGGTTATTGCTTGTTTGCGTGGGTTTTTTAATAAACAAATCATGGATTCTAGTAGCCCAGGTAAGAATTTATACGTTTTTATTATTATTTTGTCTATTTGAACGTACTTACTTTTACTTTAACGCCTCAAACGTCATAAGTAATATTTTGCATATAACAGACATTTTTTATTCTTCAAAAAGGTTTTAGTTACATGTCTCGTCGTTTCTCGAAGTTATTTTTTTCATTATCATATTAACACGGGTCTTTACTGCACAAAAACCTTAAAATTGGCTGCGATTTTTTGCGAAATTTTATTTTAAACGTATTTGAATGACTTAGGGTGATTTGATACAAAATTAGAATTCTATTTAAATTTAAAAGAAGTGGTAGACATGATGGTTGCTGCAGAGCCCAACCATGTTAGCTCTGACCCTAACGTTTCAGAGAATTCAGCGGTAGACTCTGGGGATGAGTTTTCTTCTGACGACGAGCCTTGGATATCATCATCATCTTAGTTTATAAACTTTTATTTTTATATTAAATGTATATTCTTTAAGTCGTTGTTTTCTTGTTGAGTTTAAGCTGAAATATTATTAATAGATATATTATCAACACACAAACACAAAACAACACAATAAGAATTTATGCCAGCTAAATCATCATTTTTCCCCATTGTGGAGCGTAAAAAATTAGTCGATTCGAGTCGACAACTTATAGGCGGAAAATTCGGATTATCGAGGATTTTCAATATAAAAATGAATAAATTGCTATAATATAATGGCGTTGCGAAGTAAACATGTCAATGTCATCAATGTGGCATTGGTGTCACGTCATCACGTGTCACAGGTGTCACAGGTTTGTATTTCGTTCTGCATTGTGACCTCTAAAGCCGGGTCCGCTGCGCCATTTTATTCGTGTTTTCCTAACATGTTTTGCGCGGGGGATGGATAACATCCCCCGCGTTCGCCTGCGGGGGGGTGGACCTAACATGTTAGGTGTTAGAAAAACAACGATAACATGGCGCAGCGGACCCGGCTTAACATCTAATTTCTTTGATTGTGAGACAGAGACTTGGGTAAGTAAATAAGATTTAAGACTCCGGCACACCAATTGCGTCTCGTGAGCGTCGCGTTCGGAATGACATGTTGCGAGGAGCGCGCGCGAGCGGGGCGGCAGCTAGCGTCAGGATTTGGAACGACACGTAGGTACTCCAATTAATAATTTGTATTTTAGTAGTTTATTTAGGTCTTAGTCGAAAAAGTAATAATGTTGGTACATGATATTAATACAATTTACAATTTACAATTTATTAACAGTATGGCGAATATCGTCGTCTGTACAAGACTGAGCGACTTTAACATTTTTGATTTTGGAATATTACTTATTATGATTCTAGATTTTACCCGAGCGAAGCCGGGTTTGCATGTAGTAAACTTATAACACCCCTCTCTTTATTAATTAATTATTAAACCCCTGTCGCAAAAAGAGGAAGAAGTTTACCCAACTGCGTCAGAAGGAGGTTTTTCGAGCGTATGTATGTATGTATAATAATATATGTTTGTATGTATGTAGCTGGCTTGACGGATTTTAACATACGGGGTGTCATTCGATTCGTCTTAATTGTCGAAGTGACATAGGGTAAATACTATTTCAATATGGCGTCATAGGAAAAAATATGGAGAGGAATAACATTTTTTATTATTATAACAATATGGGTATCGTGGGTACGTAGAAGATTATCTAGCTCTCTGAGATCTATGTCTAACCGTGTCGCCAATAAGTGGAAAGTCACGCTCAATAGAAGATTCTCTGGCTCGCTGAGATCTACGTCTATCCCTATCAACTCTAAGACGAACGTCACGTTCAATAGACGATTCTCTATTTCTTTGCAAATAATTATTTTCTCTTCTATTACACAGCCAGATTTTCCTTTCTTCTTCGATTTCATCATTAAGACGTATTTTTTTTCTATTATTATGCCTAGTTCAACCTATATTAGAACAACTTCTTCGCGGCATAATTTATTTTGAGTTTTTTCCTTTTGAAAAAATACAAATAATACCACCGCCCGCATGTATATTTAGTATAATTTAGTTTTTCGTATAATTTTTGTATATTTCGTCGTCATACTTAAATATTAATTTTATCCCGCGGTAAACCTATCCAGTGTTTAGTGCTTGATAATTATTACAAGTATTACGTATTTGCTCATAGGAAGACAAGATTATACGATCAGTCGAACACATGACACCAGGTCCAGTAACAAAATATCGTGCCGAACTGCCGACTATGCGAAGAACGAGTTAGCATTGATTGTTAAAAATTATTTAAGTGTCTACGTTTTCTCATAGATTTTGGGCAATGGCTCAACCATTGAAATGTGTTACTCCGTTGAAAAAGAAAAAACTAGAAACAAAAATTCCTACATTTCAGAATGTCAAAGGTTGTTTATAAAAATGTAGAAAGGAAGCAATGCAGGTTAATAAAATAATTTTTAGCTGTTTATGCGAAGTTGAAGTACCAGTACAATATCAGTCAATGTTAGTTGCCGACTACATTTATGACGAAACAAGAATAATAATATTTTGTAATGAAGAATCAGTAAGTTTACTTCTAAATATAAAGGAATATTTTGCAGACTCGACTTTTAAAAGTAGGCCCTCGTCCATTTTATCAGTTTTTATCGATCCACGAAGATAATTGGAAGCTCTTCCGAAACATGTCATGTGGTGCCCAAGTTTTACGCTCCAATGAGCGACAAGAAAGAAAGTTCATATCATGCAATATTTGACATCTTAAAATCAAGATTCGAGGCATGGAAACCAGAAAAATTTCGAATTCGCAACATCAAATGCTTTAAAAGAACTTCTTCCAGACGTAAACAAAAAAATGCTATTACCACTACAACAACTGTATCATCTCAAATCGAAAATCTACATCACTGGGTATAAAAGCAAAATATTATCCTCGCTTAGTTGGATTATGTGCAGTTTTACCGCTTTTGCCGTTAGATAAGGTGCGTGAAGGATGGAAATACATTGAACTTCGTTTTAATAATAAACATAATAAAAAATGAACATGTTTATGAAATATATGAAAAAGACATGGCTAAGGAACGATGATTACATTATCGAGTGTTGTGTCTCAAATGAGATCCATAGGACTAATAATATGTTGGAAAATTGGCATTTAGTAGTAAATAAAGCCGTTAGTAAAAATTACGTTTTGTTTAATGAATTACAAAAAATTGATCTGTAAATAAAAATTGGCTTACAAAAAGTGACAGGAGAAAAATAGAAATTGAAAAAGACGATGAGTTACCAGATTTACAAATGCAACTCCTACATGACCAAATTACAGTTGGCTATTTTCTTGAGACATTAAGATAATAAATTCTACAAAAATAAACATGCACAGGCAAAAAAAACCAACACCATGTTTTCTAAAAAATAATCTGTCAGGCTATAACAGTAACATACCATATTGCGTTATGTTTCCTAAGACCTGTCAAGAGCGAAGCAGTGGGTCTACGAGTAAAGTTAAAATTACTCGTGGGCCCACCAGTGGGTCATCGCAATGATTATAAAACAACGTACTTAGGGACATGTAGGTAATACTCGTTGGTAGGGTAGTGTTCAAGTGAGAAAAGATATTAGTATCTTATCACAATTCTATAAAGAGTTTCTGTTATATTCTATTATTACTTTGTGAGTATTTGTTCTCTTTGGTGGTTGTCGCTGCGAAACAGAAGTTGCTCTGTCTTTTGATTTCTTGTCCTCATCATTCAGTTGTCAATTCATATTCATTATAGTGCCCGGCCGATAAGAAGTAAATCCTGACACCTGTCATTTCAGTACAAATTATAACCTCAAACCTAAGAATAGGTTATAAATTGTACTGCGATGACAGCTGTCAGGATTGACTTCTTAACGGCCGGGCACTATACTACGAATATGCCGTATGCCGTGCCGTGTGCCGTGTGTTGTATTTCTTGAAAGAGACAGAGGAGTTTTTTTGTTATGTGACGGCCATCAATATCATCAAAAGAAAAAATATAAAAATGGGAATTCATACTGGAAATGTGCCGCAACTAAATAATCTAAATGTGTGGGTTCACTAACCATTAACGTACGAGTAAGTACAACAGTCATAAAGATGGCGTGTGCCGTGTATTTAGTTATGTATGATATTTCTATCAATATACTAAGTAAGAAAGAAAGAAAGAAAGAAAGAAAGAAAGAAAGAAAAATGCTTTATTGCTCAAACAGCTTTACAATTGTGTTCTTAACTAAAAAATTACACTTTAAACGTTTAGCTGCCGCAAAAGGGTCAGACTCAGCGTAAGCTGGCTGCTGCTGGTGCAGAAGACACAGCGCTGGTTTTCAGTTTGACCCTTTTGTTGTACTTCATTGTTTCAAACTGTTTTTTTTAATACAAAGCGTACGGCATAACTTATAATAAGTTTACTAGTAAGTATAATACATTTTTTCAAAATATACAGTAAAACATGCAAAAACAGATATTCCAAAACAAAAAAATTACAGAATGCGAAATACCTCAAAGTCCGGGAGTTAAATTGTGCAAAAAATCGATAAGAGGGGGGCGGGATTAAAAGGGTTTTTTATTTTTATTGATCCTATTTTATAATTGGCCAGTAAGTGAGAGTTCCATAATTTGCATTTTGTTTAAAACTTCCAACTGTCAGTTTGATCCGGAGGGGTGGCGGTAGAGTGTTCCAAATTTTGGCCGCCTTGTAAGAAAAACTCCCCTTAAAACCCGCCGATGAATATTTTGGTATTATTAGTGTATTCCTTCTGATTGATCGTACTTGACTTTCTCTCTCATGATTGTGCCCATATTAGTTTTTTCGACAGATATTGTGGTTCATTACCGAAAATGACCTTTTGGATTAAACACGCCAGGTGCAGATGTCGCCTTGCAGACATTTTAACCATTCCCTTTTTGTGGAGATAAGATGTTATATGCGCACGTTTGGGTATCGCAAAACAGAATCTGGCGTAGGCGTTTTGGACCCTCTGTATGTCCTTCTCTGTCTTCTTGTAAATTCGTGGTCCATACACTGCGTCACAGTAGTTGAAAAGGGAAAGAACCAGAGATTCGACAAGGATAACTCTCACTGGCTCAGTCAAGTAGTCCCGAATACCGTATAGTACTTTAAGCCTGTAGAAAGCGTTCCTGATTGTTTTATTTATATGATCAACATATCTTAGTTCTTCGTCTAATATCAAGCCTAAATTTTTCGCCGATCTCTCTCTGTTGATTAGATTATGATTTATCATGATAATCGGGTTTTCCAAACTTATATTTTGTATCTGGTGTTTTGTACCTAGTCTATATCTATAAAAATGAACCCCTGTTTCTCTTGGTCACGCTATAACTTGAGAATGGCTTTACCGATTTGGCTAATTTTGGTCTTGAAATATTCGTAGTAGCTCAGGGAAGGTTTTAACGGTGAGAAAGTATGAAAAAAATTCGAGTAATATACTAAAAAACGAAGATAATATTGTTCTCCCATATAAACTGTATCAGCTCGAGAAAGGCGGAAGCGCCGCAGGATTTCATACATCTTACGCTTTTTTGCGAGCAAAATAGTTACTTTATCCAGCACTAAAGTCGTTAAAGCGATAGTTTCTTACAAATTGTTAATAAATTAGCCCTTATTCCCTAAGATACGGCTGTCAAAATCTCTATTGAATGACAAGAGACACTTCAGAGTTTTCCGTTTCATGTATAATTTCGCGTTCATGTATAATGTCCCGGGTGACATATCAACGCCCAGCCACCACCACCACCAAAGATACAAATTTGGAATTTTGAGGGGAAGTTGACTTTGTAATGGAAGCGTCGTTTAAGAAGGAATTTATCGAAATTCAACCCCTAAAGGTGTGAAAGGGGGTTGCAAAGTTTGTATGGGAAAAAAAAATTAACGTCTAATTTACTTGAAACTTGGTAGAAATGCTCTTCAATGCAAATAATGAAACAACTATTTCAGCGATTACTAAAATTCAACCCCTAGAGGGACGAAAGGGGGTTGCAAAGTGTGTAAAGATAAAATATTTTTATGATCAAATTTACTTGAAACTTGGTAGGAATACTTGTAAATGAAAATTATGAGACACGTATTTCAGCGATTACTAAAATTCAACCCCTAGGGGAATGAAAGGGGGCTGCAAAGTTTGTATGGGAAAAAATACTTTTATGGTCAAATTTACTTGAAACTCAGTAGAAATGCTCTTCAATGCAAATAATGAGAGACATATTTCAGCGATTACTAAAATTCAACCCCTAGAGGGATGAAAGGGGGTTGCAAAGTGTTTATAGATAAAATATTTTTATGATCAAATTTACTTGAAACTTGGTAGGAATACTTTTAAATGCAAATTATGAGACACATATTTCAGCGATTACTAAAATTCAACCCCTAGAGGGATGAAAGGGGGTTGCAATGTTTGTATGGGAAAAAATACTTTTATGGACAAATTTACTTGAAACTTGGTAGAAACGCTCTTCTATGCAAATAATCAGACACGTATTTCAGCAATTACTAAAATTTAACCCCTAGAGGGATGAAAGGGGGTTGCAAAGTTTGTTTAGGAAATAAATTATTTAAAAAACAAAAAACCCGACTGCAATAAAAAACAACTGAAAAGCGAAAAACAAGCTCTATAATTTATAGAAAATTGTAAGAGCAATGTACTTATTGATATTTAATTATAACAATTTAAATTTTACTTGAATATTGGAAAACGTATTGCAGGCGGGGACAAGCTAGTCCAAATGCTTAATTTTATCAATAAATAGGATTTGTAATTCATTGCTTGTCCCCGCCTGCAATACCTTTTCCAATATTCAAGTAAAATTTAAATTGTTATAATTAAATATCAATATGTACATTGCTCTTACAATTTTCTATAAATTATAGAGCTTGTTTTTCGCTTTTCAGTTGTTTTTTATTGCAGTCGGGTTTTTTGTTTTTTAAATAATTTAATTTATTTCACTCTTTTTAGTTTTTATTAATTAAATAGTGGTTTAATTAATTATTAATAAGCGATACATAAGCTCTGGAGCTCGATTTTTTAATGTCGCGAAGCTACAACTGACAAATTACGAGCAAAACTCTCATTCTAGCAAAAGGAGTTTATTACTTAACATTTACGTATTTTTTGACTTTCCTGTCAAAATGGTAGTAACAAAGTATTATAATGTATATATATTTGTAATGGGCTATTTAATAGCTTTCATTTGATACCCATATTGTTCTAAAAAACAATTATTTTTTTTATTCCCCTCCATATTTTTTTTCGTGGTCGCCATTTTGAAATATTATATACCCTATGTCACTTCGGCAATTAAGACGAATCGAATGACACCTCGTAGGTTAAAATCCGTCAAGCCGTTTAGGCTGCAGAGCGTGCCCAGAAATAGACATACATACATACATACATACATACCTACATACATACATACATACATACGCTCGAAAAACATAACCCTTCTTCTGACGCAGTCGGGTAAAAATATAATGGTATGCTCAAATTTACTTGAAACTTGGTAGAAATGCTCTTCAATGCAAATAATGTGACATGTATTTCAGCGAAAATTCAACCCCTAGGGATAAAAGGGGGTTGCAAAGTTTGTTTAGGATAAAATATTTGGTATGCTTAAATTTACTTTAAACTTGGTAGAAATGCTTGCTCTGCAGTGAAAACAATGAGTCACGTGATAACTAAAATTCAAACCCTTGTGGGATGAAAGGGGGTTGCAAAGTTTCTACAGGAACGAATACTTTTATGTTCTGATTTACTTGAAACTTGGTAGAAGTGCTCGATTCAGGAAAAACTACCTCTAAGGAGGTAAAACGGGGGGTAGAAAATTGTATGGTATATTTTTGAAGTGAGAAACGTGGATAAAAGGTAGTAATAGTTAGTTAAGAGCAAATCCAAGAAAACTTGGGATCTAAGACTACTGACTGTAAAGTTTGTAAGAATCGAAATTATGTAATATTCAAAGTTACATACCTTCAAGATATGAAAATGGGTATTATTATTACATACAGAAAATATTCAGCTTCGGTGTTTTTCGAAAATCTTCTGCTAAGTGGGTTAATTGTTTGTATAGAAATGTGGCAAATTTATCTAGAATCGTATAAAAAAACGTAATGTTGAAAGAGAGGCAGTGAATTTATTTTGTATGTAAATTTTGTTGTTTTAAAGGTTAGCGCCATAAAATTAAAGTTGTTTTTGTGGACTGCTTACTTAAAATTCACGCACTAGACTTTTTTTTTTAAAGCCTAAGAAGTTGATGTAAACTATAACTGTACTTTCAATTGAAGTTCTGACTCTCCGCAGACGAAGTCGCGGGCGGAAAGCTAGTCGTAAATCAGAATTTTAAATAAAATGACAACTCACTGTCACTGTTGTCAATCTCATTGTAGCAGAGGCAGCAGCTGATTGGAAATAAATACGCATACAGGTGATATTAAATAATAAATACAAAGAATAAGTTTAACATGCATTGCCCTTACTGCAATAAGTGGATAGAGCGTCAAGACAACCGAAGGGCATGTAAAAGTTGTGGCCAACATTTGTTGCGTTGCGACGAATGCCAAACAATTATCGCAGACACATTCAAGTTTTGTGTTAAATGTGGACAAACCCTATCCCGAATCAAAAGAATAAAAATAGGGCTACAATTCAAAGAAATAGAGTTATAATACAATTTGCAGCTAAAAAGAAATTAATCTCATGTGAAACCACACCGAAGACTGAAGAAAGTTTTCCAGAATTGGATATACCTATCCGCCGAAGAGTTGTCGGATTTGGAAAGAATTGAAGGTGGCCAAGAGGAAACGATGAGCGATGTTCATTTAAGCCCAAACTCGCCGGAGTCGCCAAGGCCGGACCCTTCTGCCACTTTTTCGCATCCCGAGGAGCAAAGTTGTAGTTCGCTTATATTGTCAGAAAATTAATTAATATATTTCGTCTTTTGATGAGCTATGATTTACATTTATTAGTGCATACTTCACAGTTAAAACAAGCACAGCACAAAATTATGTAGTCATATCATATCATAGACTCAAGTTCGTTTATTTATTATTTTCAGTAGGAAATTTATAAAAATACCAAGAAGTAGACGTACTAATTTAGGTCGCAGAACTCGCAATGCCGCAAATCAAAGATATTTAAGAGAGCGTCAAAACGATGAGCAACGTGAAGCGCGAAATGAAGTTGAAAGGAATCGACATCAAGAAAATAGAAATGATGCATTTGATCCACATCGAGCGGCATTCAATTATAATGTGTCAATTGATTACAGTTCACAGAAGATCGTTGCTATTGGATCTATGAATATTTTATGTTCACATTGCAAGGCATTGAAGTTCAAAAATGAAGCTCCTGGTTTGTGTTGCGCCAGCGGCCAGGTCAAATAAATCCCATTGGAAGCGCCTCCAAAACCACTAAAATCATTGGTTTCTGGAAATGGGCCAGATTCCATTCATTTTTTGACTCATATCCAGCAATACAATAATTGCTTTCAAATGACCTCATTTGGTGCAACAAAAATTATTCGGCATCATTTTATGCCCTCTTTCAAGGTAAATGTAATGGGAAACAGTAAAGTTTTTGCACCAATTTTATTATTACCTATTTCACATTACAGCTTTAAACTTGCAGATCCAGGGTCAAATATATCATCAAACCGGTTCCTTATTGCCAACTCCGGACAGTGACTACAAAATTTTGCAAATTTATTTTATGGGAAATTCAGCAAGCCAAGTCGACCAGCGTTGTGCGTGCACATAATAATTCAGTGTGTAACGGTACAAACGATGTCTGTCCAGTTAATTCTTAAATAAACCAATATTACATCAAAGTAATTAGTAATTAAAGATATTTGATAAAAATAAGTTAAAACAAATATAAATAAATAATTAAATAAACTTAAATCTAAAGGAGTTTTATAGCTTAGCAAAAGAACAAGAAAGTTGGAAATCCTTTATAAAACCATAATAAATTCATATTTAAAGCTAAGAGAAAGTTAAACACTTAGATAGAAGGATAAATTAGTACTATTAAAATATTTGTTAAAGGCTTAGTCAGTGTAGCTGGCAGTACCAGGTTTGATTCCAGGTTAGAGAAGAGGCATATTTCTATAATTTATGTTAGTGAATTTCTTTGTTTGATATTAAATGTTTGATATTAAAAGTTAGAGTATAAAATTATGAGTATTTATTTCTCATAGAAATTGTAAAAATCAGTAATCTAATTGCTAAAAATTAAAAAGTTATATTCAAAAAAGGTTAAAATCAAAATATAAGGACATTTGCATTCATAATTCAAATTTTAAAGATGGCTTCCAAAAAGTGACACATGCCTGCTCTGTTAGACAGCTGTGAAGCTACTGAGTCTAGTGAGGCCGAAATGTCCGAGGAGTCCAACGAATCCCAGGAGGACAGAGAATCTGAAGAAGCCAAGGAATCCAAAGAGGGTAGGTTTCCATATAAGCGTTGACGTACGTAGGAAGGGCTTTTTGACTTTTGTCGCCTAACACGTACGCACGTGACACTCGCTGGGGTTGATTTTTGAGTAATATTTGTTTGAGTTTGCGTAATTTTATTAAAGTTAATAGAATAAAGTTTCAAACAATTAAATTACTAGTTGGAATATTTAATTAAATATTTATTTTAAAGTTCTAAATATTGCAAGGGGGTTTTAAATTCAGTAGTTTAACTTAGGGAACTAGGGGTGCGGGTGCCTTAACCGTGGTACCTAGTGTTAGGATGTATTAATTTTTATTTCTGTTACAGATCCTTAGAAGGTGGAGCGGACCATATTTTTAGTATACCAGGTTATACTATCAGTGTGGTGAGAGTTGTAATTTGTTGAAATTATTTCTTCTCGTCGTTGCTAATCCCTAATAATGTTTATATAGCCTGGATTGCAATAAACGAGGTTTTCATTTGCTTTGTGTTTAATATTGCTTGTATAACTAATAATATTTTCAGTGTACTTTTCAGTTTTGGGTTAGTTATCACTTGCGTCTGGTACAAAGTTTTAATTAGCTGGGGTTTAAGAAGTAATTTTTACTTTGGTGGGAATTTGCCTATTGAATTAAGGTAGATTAGCATTTGATTGTGCCAGAGCGGTGGTCAGACTACCACTAGTAAGTGTCTGACAAATCCGAGGTAGCCTAACGGTGGCAAACGCCTTTGGTTTGGAACTATTAGAGTCTAAAAGAGCCTTGGGCAAGCCCAGATTTTCTCTTTACCAACATAGATATCTGAATAACTGCCTACTTAGTCTCAATGTCAGCCTTTTGAGAACAAGTGGGGACCACAGGTTGGCACGCAAATAAGCACCCACGGAAGCTCAATTGGAGTTTAGACTGGGTCCCGATAAAACTATTATTATGTATATATACTAAACACACAATAGGGCGCCTTACTCTCACTATCCCTTAGAACTACGGTTCACCAAAAGTGAGCGGGGAGGCACTTACACGAGTGATTAGGTTGCCTTCTCAGCCGACTCAGCTGAACTCTAGAGTTTACTTAGGGACTTAGCTAATTACAGGGACAAGTTAAGCCCTTAGGATTTGTAGAATTTAGCTTAGGCCTTATAGAGTTAGGTTAAAATCATTGATTAGGGCAGTCAGGGATTTTTAGATAACCTATTAAATTCAAAATAACTTCATAATCAAATCATCATATAAATTTATCTAAAAGATGATTGAAAGTTTTTAGTAACTTCTAAAATTAAAATCTAAACTTAAATATATAAACTTGTAAAAGTGATAAGTAAAAAGGTAACATGAAATTTAATTTTACAAAATTAATTATTTCAATATAGCAAAGCTAGATCTTCTTTAGTTAGCTTAAAGAAATAAGTCCCCTTTTCATAAAGAAACTAATACTTACCAGTCAATAATAAAGTTTCTAATGAATAAATTATATTTATAAAGCAAAGTTAGTTCTTCAATAGTTAGCTTACAGAAATAAGTCCCCTTTTCATAAAGAAGCACTTATTGAGTGCTTCGGATTTGTACTTTTCTCTCACTGGCTCTTAATGAAAGCGTATGAGAGCGAGTGAGAGATAAGTAGAAACCCGAAGCACAATCTAAGAGCGTTTGTTAGTACTTTACCTCAAAAGCATAAAATCCTGGTAGCGATTCACCGGTTCGCATTTCACCTCGAACGTATATTTAAGTATCGCGTTGTACCTTGATCGTTTACTTTTTTAGTCGCTATAAGTTTTAGTCCCATTTAACCTCGATCGTACATTTAACTATAGCGTTGCGTCTCAATCTTAATTTTTTTTAGTTGATATTAATTTTTGTCGCATTTCACCTCGAACGTATATTTAAGTATCGCGTTGTACCTTGATCGTCTACTTTTTTAGTCGCTATAAGTTTTAGTCGCATTTCACCTCGATCGTAAATTTAACTATAGCGTTGCGTCTCAATCTTCTTTTTTTTTAGTGGATAGTAGTTTTTGTCGCATTTCACCCCAATCGTTTGATAAATTTTCGCTTTGTATTCTAATCGTCTATTTCAGTATTAGACAGTATCTTTAGTCGCAAAGTACTTGTTTTGCTTTTTTTTAATAGCATATTATCGTGAACATTTAATGTCACAGTTCGCCAAGTAGCACCTTTATCTCTACAAAAACATTTTAAGCTGATGTATATCAACTTACGACCTACATGTTCAAATGAAACGTTAGACGGGATTTCATTGGGATTATGACTTACCTACTTCAATGTCGCAATGACAGAGTATTATCTTTTATTTATTAGTCACAAAGATAATATTTCAATGAGTTTGATAGCATTTAAGACATGAAACTACAGGTACAAAACACGTTTTACATAAAATGTTACAGAATTTTAGTGCGAACGTCAATTAACGCGTCAAATTAAATAGAGTCCCAAACAAATATCGATCGCGACGAAATGCGTCTAGGGTAAAATACTACACGAAAAATGAAATGCAAGAAATAAAACTATCGAGGTTTATTTCAAATAGCAATTAACGCGTCAAATAAAACAGCGTCCCAAACAAAACTCAGTCGCGGTGAAATGCGATTATGGTGAAACACTACTCGGAAAATAAGATGCTACAAATTACATATACTAAAGTGAACAGCCACATGAAATATTGCTTCAAGAAAATAAGCTATTGAGATTTTGTACGTTCGAGGTGAAATGCGAACCGGTGAATCGCTACAAGGATTTTATGCTTTTGAGGTAAAGTACTAACAAACGTCTAAGAGCTATCGCACTGTACTTGCATAGCATGGCTACATGGCTAGGAACCCAAGATGCAAACGCTTCTAACGTTTCTGTTTTCTATCGACTCAAAATACAATGTGTGACATGCATAAGAACATTAATTTTAAGTATCGATAGCTTTAAGTGTTGCGAAACGTTTAAAGAAGGAATTAAGTTAATAGCTCCAATAAATTTATTGTAGTTCACTTTTAACAGGTCCATCGAGCAGCAATGTATAACATTAAGTCAAAGTTAATTGCAAGTGAATTGAGGGATAATTGAGCGTTTTTTGATACATTGCGAGGCAAATTACTTAGTATGAAAAAAAAGTACAACTTATTACACATGTTTTTATGTTAATTAGGATGTATATTAACCGTTGTCAGAATATACATATGTTCGTATGGATGTCACACACTGTATATGGAGACATAAGCGGTTGACGCGTTCTGTCATCAGCTTACGACAATCCTATACATTTTGCAGATTCGCAAATCGCTATGTTATGCTATCGTTATGCATCTTGACTAGGCCTCCAGTGGGCTTAGTATGCAACGCATTATCTAGTGTCATGTTTTATGTCATTCATATGAAAATAAGAAAATATGACATTAACGTCACACTTTAAGATGCTTAGTAATAAAAGGACTCAAACCATACAAAATACACTTTTATTTAAAATCTTAAACGTTTATTGTTACCCTTACGTTTGAATATAGAATAGACATATTTGACACTAACTAGCGTTTGACGCATTCTAATGTTCTTGCATGCTAAGCCGCCCGTACATCGTGGTAGGGAAATCTTCCGTCACTCTCACACTGACCCACTGGTCAGAGAGTGTCAGATGTTTAATCTACGCTTATCCACGTTGTTGTCTTTTTACCCTTACGTTTGAATATAGAATAGACATATTTGACACTAACTAGCGTTTGACGCATTCGTGTTCCTGCATGCTAAGCCGCCCGGTCATCGTGGTAGGGAAATCTTCCGTCACTCTCACACTGACCCACTGGTCAGAGAGTGTCAGATGTTTAATCTACGCTTATCCACGTTGTTATGTCTTTTTTAAACTGGCCACCATTACTGACAAGTAAATTAAAGTTATCATAACGTTGACGAAACGATAACATTTATACAGCAATATTGTTTTACCGAGATGGAAGGAGCCCCTTTTAAATGAATTACGAGTAAATCAAGCATTGTTGTCCTAAGCTGTTGTCCATGTACGGTCAAACTCATAAGTAACTCAACATTTTAGTACCTTGTCGTAGCTATTGATTTACTAAATTCAAACCACTCCCAGTTTAATATGTTATTGCGACAGAATACTAAAATATACGCTACTTTTGTGAGTTCAACTGCACTATATAAGTACAAAAAAAAAACACTTTTTATCCACGACTTTATTACTTTCAATCATCACACTTTTCATGGAAACACTGCAATATTTTTGTCACACTAAACAGTTAGGATCTATTTACGTGTTGAATATATTTTAAGTACGGATTAAATAGCCAACTATTACACATTTATTAAGACAAAATCGTCACAGAAAAGTGAAGGTTACATTCAGAAAAATGTATTATTTTAACCTAAGAGAGATTTCGCACGCATAAACCTTAGAGTGATTCCCCACGCTTCCGATCCGATTCCAAGACTGTGTGCCACCAAGGTCAAGCACACATTATTTTATCACCACCAATTTGGTGATAGGTGCAAAATTTGCCCACCGCATAGGACAAGGAGCAAAAACGTGCTTCAAATCAATGCAATCGCCATTTTTTTTTTGACCCTAATATTAAAAAAAAGATTTCGATCTTTTACCGCTAGCCATCTTGATTGCAAAATTCGTAAACCATATTAATTAATAATTTTACGTAACTATTGTTTTTAAAATTAATACGAAGGTTTGGTGTATTCAGATAAGAAAACTTGTTTTTGTACATTAGGCCTCACTAAGCAACAAGCAACAGGTACAGCTATGTTTTTTGTACAGATTTTGTGAATAATCATACCATACCGTTAGGTAACAATTTTCGATAATCTGTTGAAATGTATGAAATTGATAATAATTGCCCGACGCCACCGTCCGGCAGCTTACGTCAATCCTATATGGTCTAAGATAAGATCCGAATAGGAGACGACCTTCACCCAGATGTTTTATTCGATAAAAAGTATTTTATATTAAATTTAATACGGTAAGTAATATATCGCGAATAGGTTGACTGAAAAAAATCAGTCCAGTACAGTCTATAATTTAAAAAAAAAAGATCTTTTTTTTTAATTACTATTGCTTGTTTCATAGACCAATTACATACTAATCGAAAGTATGAATGCAAACGTTAGGTTTAGTGCAAATTATTAGTACTCACTTACCTACCTACACAATGGTTATAATGGGAAAAAATAGTCAACCTAACGTTTGCATATTCTATAGGCTTCATATTTTCGATTACTATGTAATTGGTCTATTAAACAAGCAATATCAATTTAAAAAAAAAGTTCAGTTTTAGTTTTTTTTTAATTATGGACTGTACTGGACTGAAATTTTTCAGTCTTGCTATTCGCCATATATTACTTACCATGTTAAATTTGATATAAAATACTTTTTATCGAATAAAAAGTTAGTCTATTTTTTCTTACTTGAGCTAAGATGTAAACAAACGTCACACGATCACATATCACGACATTCCGATAGAATCACTCAATATAAGTTACCACAATAAGTAATAGACATTATTTTAAACACAAACGCATTCATTTCCACTAAAAATTGCTTTAAATTATCCTTACAAGTAACATATTTTAGCCAAATAATAATTTTCGAAACTCCCTGTCACAGATTATCAAAACTGAATGTCAGTTTAGCATTTCATTGTAGGGATGGGATGAAGTGAATGAATTAATGATTTGTAACGGTTTAATTGTTTGGCGGTTTTATTATACAATATTCCCAACAAAAATGAATATAGTTATCTATTTAAAACTAAATAGTTAGTGAGTGTTAATATTACATGTATTTAAATTTTGTTATTTATTTTGTTTTGTTTTGTTTGAACACATGAACACAAGCGCAAACTGTTTGACACAACGCAACACTTTCTTTAGACACCCTTATTACTTATCTGTGCCATTTTCAAAGTCAAGAAAACTCTGAAAGTGATTTAGGTACTTTGACAGATGATGATTATGATGATGTATCTACAGATGACTGAATAAAATATTTATAATAAAGCATGTCATGTTATTGAGTAAATAATATTGTTATTAGTAGGTATTGACATGCAATTGTAGTCTGTGAAATTCACTATAGGTATCAATCGTATTGAAGAACCCAAGCTATATATGGATTTCACTCATTTCATTCATTCACTAAATAAATTCACACATTCAGTCTATTATTCCCAACCCTATGAGATGTCAAACTTTATGGATGGTATACCATATTTGTTTACTTCTTAGCTCAAGTCAGAAAAAATAGACTGTAGGTGAAGATCGTCTCCTATTCGGATCCCCTACTAACTAATATATTTTCGGCAACGATAACGTTCTCGCAATGCATCTTGTCAAGGGCCACTTATCCGACAAAATGCGATGCCGTATGATTATGCACTTCATCCGAATGCCAAAAAGTGAAAACTTAAAAACTACTTTCATCTTGCTTTATATTTATATCTCCCGGTGCTAATTACAAGAACGCGAATCCCTTAATGCTTCATTAATTTATTGGTAGCACTCATGCTCACATATCCTTTGACAAAAATAATTGCGTAACTTCTGGGGATCAATGCTAAAACTTTATACCTATTTAAAAATAAAAAAAGATTACAAATCTGATTACAATAAAAAAAATGCAAACAAGGCCTACAATGAGCAGTATGTCTTGCTGTGGGAGAAATGGTCTTTCCAAACTGCAACCTTCCGGTTACTTTTGTCAAAATGTATCAAACTGTTAGAAATGAATTGTTTTAGGCCCGCTTGCACTTAAATGTTAACCCTAGGTTAGGTCTGCGAGTGCGGTTTACAAAATAGTTAAAGTAACAAATTGTATGATCTTTATCTTAAGAAACTACGAGTAATTATTTCTGGTTATACATTAAATACAAGCTATAGATACAAATGCATACACGTAAATGTGTGCAAATTTTTGTGCGTGTGTATGTGTGTGTGTGTGTGTGTGTGTGTGTGTGTGTGTGTGTGTGTGTTTGTGTGTGTGTGTGTGTGTGTGTGTGTGTGTGTGTGTGCGTGCGTGTATGTGTATGTGTTTGTATGTGTATTTGTTTACGGGTTGGGGTTTATTTAATCTTAGTGACTTTAATAATGTCTTCACTCTCACAGTAGCTCTGTGTGATTAACCACCTTTTCACTATTCCCAGTGTGAATATGTGGGTGATCTTCTAGCAAGAGCGGATCTATATGGAGGCAGCGGTAACTTGTAGTGGCGCTGTCTAAGGATTTTTTCGTGAAGATCCGTGCCTACGATCTGGTTATGCGCACGATTACGAATCTGACATTCATTAACCTGGGGCTAACCTAAGGTTAAATGTACGTGCAAGCGGACCTTAGTGTTTTATTCATTTATTGGCATGTTAAGGTTTAGCAGTCTATATTAAGTGTAAGTTAAGCGTCAGGAATTAAACAGGCAGCGGTCTCCGTGTAGGTTAACGTTAGGTATCTCCTTTCACCTCTGTTAATCTTTAACTCTAAAGCAATATTTTTGTGCGCTTAGTATGAATACTTCGATTCGCGTTTTTGTGAAAAAGTTAAATACTTACCACGAACTTTGAGTAGGATTGCATTTCTGCATCCCTGAACATACATATTGCACCATGATAAGATAGCATTAAATAAAATGATAGTGTTATTAAAATACAACAATATTACCAAACCACGGCACTATGGTTACAAAAAAGGCCCAATTTTTGTACAGGATAACACAATACATCAATTTTGTCTGAACATTTCGCTTGGCGTAACTCTCTAACCACCTCAGCACGACGACACTGTAATATAAATACCTAGTAAAGATGGTTAATGGACTACCAATCGTATTCCTCATATTTATCATACTTTAAAATATTATAATAAAAGGAAATAATACGAGTATTATGTATTGGACTTTTGTAACAAAACAGACGACAACAAACATTTTTTGGACATGTCAGAAATTATGTTATGAATATAGTAAAATAATTTTGGCGACAACGCGACGGCAATTTTAGTTTTGTTGATGACCCCATCCTTGAAATGTAAGGCTTTCCGCATTGCCTCTTTAAAGTTTTATTTAGAGTATAGCGATTTTACCTCTTACCAACTCCGTGCTTACTTGGATAAATATCAATAAGTACTTATTCAAGTCGTATCGTAAACCTAGTAAAAATTTCAGTCTAGACATCTTAAAATATAACACTTGTTAGCTATATCGAAATCATAATTCAATTATGAATATTTCTTTTTATACTTTTAGTGTAGGTACCTACTTTATATTTAGGCAAAGCTTATGTTATGCTATATTACACTAAACAGGTTAATTTCATTATATTTACACATATATAAATAATTACTTACATTTTTACTAAAATAAACAGCACAACGATGTTTACATTCACCTTAACACCTGTGGCCCGTTTCACGAAGCTACAAGTTACAAATTACAAGCGGAACTCACTTTCTAGCAGTAAGAGTTAGAAAGAGACTTCCGCTTGTAATTTGTAACTTGTAGCTTCGTGAAACGGGCCTCTGAGGGTTTATTGTCTAACGCACTCGGAATCAGGATCGTTTTCATTGTCTGGTGTTGGGCTTGTCTGCATACAAAATGAAAACAATTGCTCCACTTTGAAGCCGCTTGGGATTGCGAGTGCGTTAGATAATAGCCCCTCTGGTACCTAACTACTAACTAACTCAAAAATCATGTTTTGATACCTATTTTTTTTTATAATTTGGTATTAAACCAGTCTAATAAATGAAATATCACAGAAAGTTTTCTTTATTAAGCTTCTACAAATAGATTAATTACTACAAAATTATAGTGTGTAGGTACTACCGGCAATTCATATTTTTTTGTTACATACTAAAATTAGGTATAAGTCATATTAATCATATTATAATGTATTACAACACAATAATAGATAGTGAGTAATTCTGAAGAAAAAAATAACGTGGGTTTATAAGACATGTGAAAGCAAGACATGTGGCAGCTTCGCCAACATCTACGCACGTGTCCGCCTTGTAGGAATATAGTCCCATTTGAACCACCATTTCACCTTATTCATTTTTGGCCTCTTATTTCACTAACGTCAACGTTATATTTCTATATATTCATAATCCATCGGAGTGTGGCTCATAATTTCTGAAAATCAAATTTTATTGGTTGTAGATTTTTTTTCCCATTTTTACCGATCTTATTTTTTTACTGTAATGTTTTTTCACTGTCTCGTTTTTTCCTGACGCATTTTATCCATTCCAGAAATTAATTTGATAGTATCGAAAAACGGGTAGACCTCCTATACATAATGCACAAAATCAGAAAAAAGTGGCTAAATTTGCACAAAATAAGGTTGATGTGTCGCAAAACAAATTAGCCGTGAAATATAAGGTTTCCCGTGGGTGAATCAGAAATATTTTTAAAAAATACAACATCATATATTTCCGGAGAGAGATAGCTCCAAAGTACACCGAAAAACAACTTGAGGAAATCCCATAAAAATGCGGGGTGTTGCGGCGAAAATACTTGAGTGAAAACACTTCAATAGTCATGGATGACGAAAAATACTTTACGTAACACCTGGCCGTAATGTGAGTTTTATCGCACGCTGCGCGCACGGTAAAACTCGCATTGTGGCCAAGTGAAGACGTAAAATTGTGTACTCATCACGGGCAGTAAAAAAGAAAGCCCTCTATCGCATATTTACAACCCTCGCCTACGGCTCGGGTTTCAAATACCTGCGATTTCGGGTTTTCTTTCTTTTACAGCCCTTGTTAAGTAATGTACTATTACATTCACTAATGATAACATGCGTGGCAACGACGGTTATTACACAGCCAATAAAAATGCGTTCCGGAAAATGTAAAGTTTAAATGCAAACTTAAGTTTGAGAAAAAAATCCTTGTCTGGGTTGTGATTTCTGAAAATGGAATTTCGAGGGAATTGATCAGAGACTCGTCGGGTCCACCAATAAACGCTGAAGTTTATTAACGTTCGCCAATTTATTAATTATTACCACTCTGATGGTAAATACATCTTTTGGCCCGATTTAGCTAGCTCTTACTACGCTACGAGCACACAGAACTGGTTGAAAGGCCATGGCGTACATTTCGTACCCAAGAACGCCAACCCTCCAAACGTCCCTAAAGCTAGACCGATCGAAGATTTTTGGGCAGTCTTGAGTAGACACGTGTATAGTGATGGCTGGAAGCAAAATCACCGCAACAATTGAAACGAAAAATACAAAGTCAATTTAAAAAAAAAGACTTGAATGTCGTCCAAAGTATGATGCGAACGGTGAAAATGAAGCTATGGGCTGATGCGGGGCCTTTTGCTATATCGTAATATTGAATTAAAACATAAAACACGATTGAATTTACGATATTAAAATCCTTAAACCTGTAGCAGTTGAGTTAAATTTTTTTTTTAATAAAAATTCTCATTACATTAACCCGACCCGTTATTTCCAATAGTGCAATAGGAAATGCCTATCTCCAACATTATAGTGACGCGAGCTGATATTGATAATTGCAGTGCAAGCAGTAACACCGCTATTAAATACAATTTCATGCATTTTATGAATATAAAGAAATGATTTATCATGATTCGAGTTATATTTAAAAAACTCTTTGGTATAAATCTAGAAGTTGTATGGAATAGTGTCATTTTGTAGTACAATAAGGCTTTATAATGACAACCATGTCTACTATGTAGACAATAAAACGCTTAAATAAATGTTAATGAATTTAAAAACATGCATACTTCTTCCATGCTTTATTAAAAAAATAAAAATTATTGTACTCAAAACTTTAAACCCTTGCCCTGTAAATTTAGATCATTTTGAATAGCTTCATTTTAGAGGGGGTCTTTCCAAATCTTATGAAATATAGTAAAGTCTTACCACTTTTTGAATCGGGCGAGAGGAACGATTATTTAACGAATTTCCGACCCAGTTCTATTCTACCTGTTTTAAGTAAATTCGTTGAGAAGTTAATGTTTAAAGATATGTTAGGTCACTTCAATAGAAATAAACTGCTTAACAGTAATCAGTTCGGCTTCACCAGAGGACGATCACAATTGATGCAGCATCTGTACTCATTAAATATATATACAATATTTGGGAGACATCTTGTGATGCAATAGGATTTTTTGTGACCTTTCCAAAGGTTTCGAATGCGTAGATCATGCGACTCTTATATTATTAAAATTAGAACATTATGGTGTGTCAAATAATTCTCTTAATCTTATGTCTTCATATCTTAGTGACAGAACACAAACGGTAGATGTAAACCAAACAAAGTCCATTGGAGCAGCTGTTAAATTAGGTGTGCCACAGGGCTCTATATTAGGTCCTTTCTTATTTCTCGTTTATATAAATGACTTACCACCCACGGTTTTTAACCTTTGCGATATTGTGCTATTTGCTGATGATACACCATTGATTTTCAAGGTAGACCGAAAATCGAAAGGATAAACGCCACGCTAGGTAAAGTACTCAATTGGTTTACTAGTAACAATTTGCTACTTAATGCTAAAAAAACTAAATGTGTTAGGTTCGATTTGCCTAATGTTAGACCGGTAGAATCTAGTATTTTTCTAAATGATGAGTGTTTGGAAATGGTAAATAAGGCTTCTTAGGAATAACTATAGACAAAAACTTGCAATGGAGTCCCCATATAGCAGTATTAGCAGGTAAATTAAGTTCGGCAGCTTATGCTGTTAGGATAATCAGACAACTTACCAATGTTGAGACAGCTCGCTTAGTTTATTATAGTTATTTTCATAGTGTTACCTATGTCGTACGGTATTCTTGTTTGGGGAAAAGCTGCTGACATACAGACTATTTTCGTGTTACAAAAAAGAGCCATTTGTTCTATATTATTATGTAACCTAAACTCCCGTGATTCCTTAAGATTACTATTTAAAGAAATTAATATTTTGACAGTAGCATCACAATTTACTTATGAGAAAATTATTTATGTCATTAAAAATCAAGACTCTCTTATTAAGAATTGTGACATACTAATTTGAATACAAGAAATAAAAATGAAATTGCTATTAAAAAATTTCGTGTCCGTGAGGGATATAAATCATTTGTAGGTCAATGCAGTCATCTCTATAATAAATTACCTGACGAAGTTTTAAAGTTACCATTTCCAGTACTTAAAAATTACCAGTACTTACTATAGGGTCGAAGACTAGCAGATAAAAATGCTTGGCCTAAATTAAACACCTAAAGTCTAGGGGACACAGTTTCTGTAGGAGAATGTATCAAAACTTTTTATTTGGTTGTTTTGCACCGTCATAGGTAAGTATATATTTTTTATATATTTATTTTTTATATTGACTATTTATGAGTTCTTGTGTAAATTTTGAGTTTTAACACATTTTCCTGCTCAACTACACTTACATTCATCGTTTTATATAATGCTAGGTTAAGTTTTTTTTCGTTGTATAATATCATATCATAAGCAATGTTTAAAAAACGACTGATTGTTGAGTTTCTTGCGGCGTTTCTTCTCAACAGTGGTCTCTTGCGAAGCGCTGGTAGATTTTTGACGAGTAAAAGTGCCCGTGCGGCCTACTTACTGAATAAACATCTTTTATCTTTATCTTTTACTTACATTTAGAAATGTTATGTAAGAAATGAAGAAGTCAGAGAGAAATGTGGACTAAAAGAAGATGTAGTGACTAAGATTGAAAAGGGCATGCTTCGATGGTTCGGTCATTTGGAAAGGATGGATGAAAGGAGATTGACGAAAGAGATATACAGAGCGAAAGTGAGTTGAAGGGTCGGAAGGGGCCGCCCTAGGCGTACTTTTTCGAATCAAATCGGAGATATACTGGAAAAGGGCCGAATTTTAAGTACCCGAAACCGACGTGCGTGCATGACTTGATGTATGAATGTGGAAGAAGCGAAAGAGATTTGTCAAGATCGTAGCAGGTGGAAAGAAGTGGTCTCTGCCTATAGCCTGGGAAACAGGCGTGATTTAATGTATATATGTATGTGTTTTACTTACATTTTCAGTTTTAAGTATCATGTCTATTAGACGTCGGGATCGAGCAAACTTTTTATTCCTGATTGACGTTTTGATCATGAAATATGATTACGGAATTTTGCAACTAAAAGGACACGCACCTCCTAATAACATTATTTCGGAAATGAACGCGCTGGCGCCCGGCGAGCGGCGACTCCCGCGACTTGCGGCTGGTAGCGTTCATTCCCCGCCCCGCCCCTGCATGTCACTGCGACGCGCGATCATGGCAAAACGCCGTAATTTTGTACTTATCACGGCAAAACGCCTCAATTTGTCCAAGCGATCAAACCATAAGGTCGTAATTTAAGTAGCGTTCATTTGCTTTGATACGAATTGTATTTCTATAGACTTGCGGCCATGTGCCATACTAATATTTATTTGATACAGTGGCTTAAGTGGCTAGGTTTAACTAAAATAAGTGCTTAATGCATATAAAATGCTATCTATAAACTGCACTGTGCGATAATTTAACAATCTCTTTACCCAGTCATCTGCACTAGGCTAAGCATGTCTCGCAGAATGACTCATTTTTGTTTACCGTTTTTGATTAAGATATAGCGATGAAGAATTATACAATTTAAAATAAAAAAGACTAACAAGGTAAGAAATTAAAATTATGGAATGATGCAAAGATAAAGAGAGATAAAAAATAGTGAAGTATACCACCGCGTAAGCTCTTGAAGCGTAGATTGATTTGAGCCCTATAAAGGCAAATAGCCGCAATTTAAGTTCCGGCTATTTGCCTTTGCACATTACTCAATATTATTTTTCTACCAAAAAACATATATTTATCTACCGATTTTCATATAGCAAGAGAAAGAAATATGACGTAGTAAAGTGATAGATATTTTTTAATTAATTGTCCGTCCCACCAGACAAAATCAAATTAAGGGCTGGCACTATGGAATTGCGACGTTTTGCTTATACAGGGTGTCCCAAAAGTACCACGCCACAGTGACACCGGAGGTAGGTCAGCTCAAGAGGAAGCTAACCAGCCTAACATGACCTCAGTAAAATATGACTTTATTTTTTTCAAATTGCTAGACCAATTTAATTTTAATTTGCAATTGGTCTAGCAATTTGAAAAAAATAAAGTCATATTTTACTGAGGTCATGTTAGGCTGGTTAGGTTCCTCTTGAGCTGACCTACCTCCGGTGTCACTGTGGCGTGGTACTTTTGGGACACCCTGTATAGTCGTTATGCAATCTACTCTTTACGAACCTAACCCATTTTATAGCCTTACAGTAGGTAACGATGGTTAAGAGAGAATACCTACTCTATATTATTTATTCTATATGGCAATAAATACGCTCTAAAAAGGATAGATATTCTTTCAACAGGTTCCCTGTCCTGAAGCAATGTGCAGCGTTCTTTCGACACGTCCCCATAGTAATAATGACATCAAATGCTCATAAAGTTTCTTATAAGATACGTCATTTCCCTTCAAGTATTTTATGACACTTTATTTGTCATAGTGATTGTTACATGTGGTATATTGGTTATATCGATAACTTTTAAAGTAAGGAAATGAAATAAAAGAAAAATAAATAAATATCGGGGGACAATCGCACACAAATTGAAATGTAAGTATGAGTTTGGGCCATTGACATACTCGTATTACTGTTGGTAAACCGCTTACAGTGCAACCATTTTCTTAGTAGCGATCGGCATTCTTCGTAGGTATTTGTATGACGCACGAGTGACAAATACACGGTCAGTTGCGAGTGCAAGCGTGACAGCGATAGCCAGCCGAAAGCTATTAAGAACATGGGAACACTGTAAGTGAGTCCTCGCCCGCACGGTGCAGGGACGCGGGGATGTGGCTACGGAGGGGCGTATCATTTTAATGAACACAGAACGGCGAGGACTGAGACATTAAAAATACATAACCGGACCCTTGTGTTTGTTTTCAGGCAGACGACGTTAAATTACTTTTTTGCAAGTTAAAATTATTTTTTAGATTAATCCCGGATGTCACAATTTCGCTTAGGGATGAAGAAATGGTTCCTACAATCACCTGCCAAGAATGTTAAATCACTATAATTACGACCTACCTAGTAATACCGTTGAGAGGCGACAATTATATTGCCGTTGTTGTGCAGGAGATTTATTTTACAAGATGTAAAAATGTGAAGTGTGTCGTAGATATACTTTCACAGCCTATTGAAAAACCATTCAACATAAAATAGGAAGTAAATAGTTGCTAGTACTTAAGTACGTAAGAAAGTAGTAGTAGTACTTATAAGTCCTCTTTCTATAAAATAAGTACCCTTACTAGCACAACTACTGAGTATGAGTCTCTGCAGCTGTTTTCATTATCATATAAGCAAGAATTCATAGAAAATGGAAGAAAAAAAAGATAACGAAGTTCTTCTTAGAATTCTGGAAGAATCAGAAACAGAGTAGGTACAGTTCACACAAATTAATAGATGTGTACAACTGTACTTTACGTGAAGAGGTAGATGATGCATATGATAGTGAAGATGAGACTCTCCAAAGTATTTCTGAGTACATAGCATTAACAGCAACAAAGCCAACAAATACAATTTATACTAGAAGTGGGCCAAAAGTAAATGATAGTGGTGATCAATGATGGTGGTGCCACCGCAAACAGCAATTATTTAATGACAGTACTTCGATATTTACTATTTTCCGGAATATTATAAATGACGATGTTATTCAGCTAATGGTGAATTGAAATATACCTATACACAAAATTTCATCCAAATCGGTCCAGCCGTTTAGTTGGGAGTAAGGTGATTGGCGATATACCTACCGGGTCCAATTGTATTTTCAAACCATCCAGGAACCCAATGAAATATACAAACAAAATTTCATCCAAATCAGTCCAGCCGTTTAGGAGTAGGTGAAAAACCGACAGCAGCGCCACCTACCGGGTCCAATTGTGTTTTCAAACCATCCAGGAACCCATTGAAATATACACACATAATTTCATAGCTTCTGCCCGCTACTTAGTCCGCGTAGATTTCAATTATCGTTATTCCCTCGGAAACTTTTAAATTTTCCGGGATTAAAAGTAGCCTGTTTCAATTCAGTGTATAAGCTATCTCCATTTAAAATTTCATCCAATTCCGTCCAGCCGTTGAAACGATGAGAAGTAACAAACATCCATACATCCATAAATACAAACTTTTGCGTTTATAATATTAGGAAGGATTATCGATATAACTATAAATTGTTATCCTTTCGTCAATAATATTTCATTTTGACTACTACTTCATCTCACGGCTACATAATAGTAGGTTTAAAAAATAATTATCATTTTTTCTCTTTTCAAAATTATTTTAATCTACTAAGAAATCGGCATTGAAAATCGCAGGGTATATCTTACTTTTGACAGAAAAATGAGAAATCAGCCATAAGAATAAATAATAACTACACGTAGAAGCGAAACTCCCGGCTGCCGAAGCGCGATCCGCGCGTTAGATACCTACCGCCTGGCGACACCTTAAGCTGGGTCGACATTTGTACCATTTCGTCGTATCGTATCTCCGTCGCGTTGCACCGACGCGTATCAAGATCGCTAGTGTGGACGCAAAAACAGCGCGATCATGCGGCGCGCCGTATCTGATCGCTCGGGATCGATGTTGACACGCGTTTATTATATACCCCGCACACTCGCGATCGGATACGCGTATCAAGATCGGTAAGTATGGACGTGTTTTGATACTGTATCACGATACGAAGTTATGATTTGATACGCGATACGCCGCCGTGATCGCTCTCGAGGCGGTTTTTCCCCGATCATCAAAGGGGATACGGATAGCGTCCACACTTAATAATTCGGCGTTATGATACGATACGCTGCTACGCTACGGTTAGTATGGACGCATTTTTTCACGTGACGATGGTAGTGATACGGTGTGCCCAAAGTGAGCGTCTATACTTAGGATACGCGAGCTCGATACGATACGTGTGATCGCGATCGGTAAAATGATACAAATGTGGACCCAGCTTGAGGTGTCTAGAGTCTGTCTAATGAAAGGTGAACCTGAGAAAAAGCGGCAATTTCTAAAAATCTTTATATGGTATTACTGATCAATGTAGGAAGAACGATTTTGATACGTTTCTAATTTTGTTTATTTTGGTGGGCACAAAGGAAGAGGAAACGCGTACTTTTTCACAATACCAAGGCCCGTATTAATAAACTATAGGTACTCAAGTCTACTAATACCGTACTCAAGTGTCCGTTTGTCCATATTAAAACCTCACACGGTATCATATTTAAGTACAGTTTATTAATAGAAGCCCAAGAGTCTTACTACTTAATACGTATGGGTGAATCAATTTTTTTGTTGTTTTTAGTGTCCCGTAAGCCAAGAGATAACAGTGATAGAGTTTCTTAGAAAAAATGTTATAATGTATACTTCTAGCGTACACAGGAGAAAAGCCATAAAAGAATGGTAGTGGACTTATATCCATTGAAATCATAGTTTTAATGAGTGACCCAGGAAACGTCACCTTGGCAACGAACTACAAAGAAAAGTTGTTTGACCCGTATACTCAGCATTAAATAAATAGATAGACTCTGCCTACCCCACTCTGGGAATGAAGGCGTGAGTTTATGATGATGCTTTGAAACTATCTATGAAAAATAAATGCAGACCACCATAATGATGCTTGCATCAGCATGCTTTCTAATTTGTGAGCTCTTTTAGTAAATAAAATCATCAATAACAAGTAAGTAAAAAGATTTTATTTATTATTACTATTATTAGGGTAAAACCGATGCTTTCTCTCAACTCTGCTAATAGGCAACTGAGTGTAGGCACTTGCTTCTTTACAGTATAAAATTCGTTCACTTTATTTCGGATGGCATGGATGTCAAAACTATCTAAATTGGATACTGTGGCCTTGTGAGGTCGCTTCTTTCCTGGAGTACTGAAGACACCATGACTTACTTTGCCTTCATTATTTATTCTCGTCAATGTCGAAACACTGATATCTGTAAGAAGAAAGAAGGAATAAATTAAACAGAACACGATTTACAAATGCATTGTGACACGCAGTACAGCCCCATTGTACAGTCGACAGCTCTAAGACCGTTTGGGTTTAGGTGAAATCAAATAGCATCGGTGAGGTTCAAATCGCAACGGTTTAAGAACAAGGAAGACAGGTATAACCCGAACATCTTTTACAAGAGCTCATGAAGTGTACGTAGGTACATTTGATTCACAAACAACAAAATGCTGTTTGCTCTGCATACAGTAAATACTTATTAATATGTTTATGATATCTTTTAACTAAATGTATATACTTAAATGTGTACTTAGTGTTTTACTGAAACTATGAGTGTCAGTTATATTAATCATCTGTCTATTTAATTAATTTAATAAAATTGCGAATGTTAAGAGATTCAATATGTTATAGGTACAGACATTACACTTTATAGGGCAAGACATTGATTTAATTAATTTTAGTATTTACCGGTCATTGATGATCAAGGATCGGAAAAACGCCCGTCATTTTGAAAACATAACCCTGTTCCGTACAGGAGAGACTTCTTAATAGTAGTTTATGTGACTGTTGCATAATAAGGGGCATTAAAATTCGAGCGAGTGTTTATGAAACGAGCCGAAGGCGAGTTTCATAATAGCATCTCACGAGTATTTTAATGCTTATTATGTACAGTTACATACACTGCTTTATCTACACACATATCATCAAAGCTCTCTAAATATGATGTATTCAGAAAGCGCATGTAGGTAATGACCGGCATTGCAGCATTGATTAGAGCTATTAGTAAAATAATACAAAAAATAAATGGGATAACAGAGACAATTATTTATTGTAATAATTATTATTTACAGTTTTAATTGTGCGGTGGTTGAATTCCACTTTTCCAGTTTTGATAGTAGAATCATGTTCGTGGATTTTGACGGCAACAACATATTTTCGACGCTCATTGCTTTATCCCTGATATCAGGTGGCGTCTCCGAAATATCGTGATCATGATCACTATCTTGATCACTCATTTTAAGTAGTCGTACAATACAATAATTATTTACGAACAAAACAACACAACAAACTTATTTTTCCGACAAAATAAGCGTCAAATGTGGCGGCAAATCAAAATTTGACAAGTTGTTTTTTTTTTAATTCAGAGACAACTAGATTAAGCGTCAACTATCAAATCGTTCGATATCATGTAACGTGCGAGATATGTCAAAGTTGTGTGAAATTGACATTTCATTTTCAATAAAATGTCATCTCGACTGATTTAGAATAGAGGT
This sequence comes from Acleris cristana, assembly GCA_948252455.1. Lineage (NCBI taxonomy): Eukaryota > Metazoa > Arthropoda > Insecta > Lepidoptera > Tortricidae > Acleris > Acleris cristana. The sequence goes on along the minus strand of OX411772.1, from coordinate 25,008,698 downwards.
CTAATCAAAAATGCTTCGTTTTTCAGAGATGTTCGAAATTTGAATGTCATAAGAACATCGAAATTGATGTTCTTATGAATTCATAAGAAAACTGCCACAGATAAAAAAATTGCTCTAAGAACAGAGTTGATTATTATGCTGGTCATAATTTGCGGTTTCTGAACGCATCATAGAGGGTTTATGATATGAGTGTAGATAAAAATATTATTAGGTATTTTACATTTATTATACCAGCAATTTATTGTATTCAGCAACAATATTATTACCCCCTTACTAATAAACGTTGAGTAACGGTGGTATAGCTATACAATGTTTTGTCCTTATCTGTCAAATTCAAATGTCACAATGACAGATAAGAACACAGGAAACATTGTATAGCTATACCACCGTTACTCAACGTTTATTAGTTAGGGGGATAATGAATAAAACCATAATGGTTATGAGAATAAAATACTTTCGCCAATCAAAAAGAATGTCTTTTTTTTTAATTTTCGCCTGTTATTCCATAACGACGTGAATTTAGGACCTATTTATGAGTCGAAAAAGTTTGTTCACAGTTTACGGAGGATTAGGGCAATCGTTGACATTGGTTTACTGTTTGTATGTGTGTTTGTGTTTTCTAATTAACATTTCGGTGTCATTCATTAATAAATTTGTCGCTAAGTACATATAAATTATTGTATAATAAATCTATAAAATACCTAATAATATTTTTAATTAATATCAAGGAAGTCTCTGCTATACGGAACAGGGTTATGTTTTCAAAATGACGGTCGTTTTTCCGATCCTTGTTGATGATATTTCTTCTAAATACTTCATCTGACTCCGGCATAGTAAATCGTTTTGCTCCAACTCTTTCAACCGCTGAAGATTTTCCAAAACAGTTTGTTTTTCACCATCCACGTCCACCTTATCTGAAAGGAATACATCGTTTAATTTCTTAATGGGAAAGAAATACCAATTTCAAAAGATAGGTAGGGCAGAAAAAGGTATATATTCTATGAGACTTTGGATTAAAGATATAGAAATAATAAGTATCAAAATTAACATGCCATACTAACCTATGAATTTGGTCACCGTATCTAAACACTCTATTTTTTGTTTCAACAATGCTTCCCTCATCTCTTGTTTTTCTTTATATTTGTTAATAATGATAAAAAGGATCTGTCGCACACCACTTTTGATAGTTTTACGCATGTTTAGTCCGTAAATTTCCAACAGAAATCTTTAATTTGACAGACTCGCGCCAACACCGACTTGTTTGTCAATGTCAAAACGTCATTTTAATAGTGTTGCCAGACTTGCCAGTCAAATAAAAGCCCGGTTCATCATTCATTAGATAGACTTTAGTCAGTCAGGGGCGTCACACACGGAATATATATTAATATGCCAAAATATATATTATAGATGCATCTTATACTAGTTGACAGAGTCGACATAAGCAGCTATAATATATATTATTATTTATTTAGACCTTGCTGTAAGATATATTTATCTCTATCCCTCGCCACTATAATGAATGGGTTTGATATATATTTTCATATCTTAGTATTGTGTGGTTCTTTCCTATAATGTAAAAGAAAAATATTCCGGCAGATTAATATATATTATAGCTCCGTTTATGATGGGCTTTAGGCCGTGCGGCGCAGCGCGGCGCGGTTATTGTATTTATTTCACCGCGCGTGTCGCGATTTAATACGAATTAGGTAAAGATAAGAATAGTATTTTGTAATAAAGCTTTTTCAACTGAATAAAAATTCTAATCAATGGTCCGGAAAGGAACGTTAAAAGTAACTCCGGATCCCAGACTAAAACTTATTAAGCTTAATTATTATTTTAAAGGTTGTTTATAGACTCGTTCCTGTGTTTTATAGATGATTAATAGCCACATAAGCCAAGTATTATTAACGTTAATGTAGAAAACTCATTTTGCAACAATGTTTACACGTTGAAAAAAAACCTAAATAACACTTAGTGGCTAAACTTGTATAACACTCCATAAACTGATTAAAATATTTCGCGAGCGACAGCCCTAAATTTGTGCGCGGAAGACAGGGGGGCGTAGCGGGGTGAAGAGGGAAGTAGGTATTTAAAGGGCGGCATTTTGGGCCTGGGTAAAGGAGATACGCTTCTACGTGTAGTTATTATTTATTCTTATGAATCATCCTTGAACGCGTCTCGGCAAGTGCTCGACAGTTTGGATTGTTTTATTTTCGTTGCTGGTTTTCAATGCAAGCCAAGTTTGGCGCATCAAACTAAAGCCGCAATGGAAAAGTAGTATTAGACACAGAGCCGCCCGCTACTGTTTATATGAAATTCATACTGAGCAACAAAATAAATGGTTTTATAAATAATAACAGATATTTAGGGCAAAGAGTATTAGTTTACGGACGAAAGGAAATATCTTGAGCTCCAACCAACTTTTTTTGTGGTGTTTGAACAGTTTATTATCGAGCAAGGGGGCATTTTGTTTCTACATCCGAACGTCACACGCGGACGGCGGTCGAGAGCGGACTGAGCATCGGGGCGAGCAACAGCACGCATTCGGCACGCGAAGTACATACACTCTTTCCTTTTATCTCGACATAGTTCTGTGGTCCTAAGTACCCCGAACACCAGGTTATAAGCTGTCAAAAAAGTCAAAAAATGATCTTCCGTTGGCTATGAACAGGTTGACCTGCATAGGCCGCCAGAAACTTCTACTTGTACTATTATTTAATCTGCGCCCCGGCTATATTTCTACAGTGCAAGCCTTAAAACGCAGTTACAGGGTTTTCGAGATTTTCAGCTGAATATTGAATTTTAACGGGCACGCTATTAGGAACACAGTGATCAAACCTATTTGTTGATCCGATGATTACACGATGAAAAAAAAAAAATTTGTTAAAGCAGTAAACACAATAAAGCTGCTACAGTGACAGAAGTAACGTCTACAACGATCCGTCATTTTACCAGGTTAAACGCAGTAAATATCTTTATAGCCACATAAAAAATTAACCTTGAGCTTAAAAAATATTCAAACATGTAGAGTCATGTGGGGTAAACGTACGCATTTTTTAGTAAATTGCTTCCAGAATAAAAGATTTAGTTAATTGAAATGAAAAAAACTTTTATTCTAATGTTATAAACCTTTGTGAAGAAAAACAAAACATAAAGTTTCAATTCTAACAATAATTATTAGTTTTACTTAATCATTTAATCAACATGGGAAATGCGGGTTTTTACCCACATCGGTGGGAAAGTGTCCGCACGCCTTCGGAGTATTTGAAATATTTTGGAGAACAGCTGGTGAAATAATCTGTTTTTCCTGAAATGTTTTTATTTTGTCCAGTGGATCAGGAAGTGCGTTTAACTGTTCATTGGCTTTGTTAATCCCATCTCCAGTTTCGACGTTATGCTGTCCAGGTGATGGTGAACTTTGTTGGTGAGGCACTTCAGGAACAGTCGAAATAATGTGTTGTTCAGGTAGTGGCAAACGTGATTGGTGATGCATTTTCAGTCTAGAAGCCAAAAAAAATTGACGTGGTAAGTATACGCAATTTAATATTTCGAAGTATGACTTACCTTAGACAAAATACGTAGATTTACACAAAATATCGATTGATTTCTGCTGTTCCCAGTCAATTGTTATTTAATGAGACTAATAGTAATGCCTTTAGTATGCAACTCAATTTCAAAGAAATAAATAACAAATCCGTGCGAAAGCAATACTGTCTCGTAAGTTCCCATAGCATTGTGCGGCAAACCTGTGACGCAGTACTCTCGCTCGGCGGTCAAACGCGAACTAAACGCGCCAGGTCTCGACCCGCAGTCATCCGTGGTATTCGCACGTTGTTCACTGCGGACACTTATTCGCCGCGTACGTTTACCCCACATGACTCTAAACTAAAACGCAGTTAGTAGTTTTTGTACCAAAAATATTATACTGCATAGTTGATCACTAATTTAATTTCCTATGAACTACATTACTATAATGCAGCATCGTGCTTGAATGTAGTATTTTATTTAGTGTTAGTCAAGTAGGTGAATATAGTAAAAACGAACTTAAGTGCAACAAGGTCAAAATATATTTCTTTTGCTTTAATCGCAATATCACTTTTGAACAAGTGTTATTGTTTAAACTGCAGTATGTTCATTATTTACTGCAGTATACTCAGTATAGTTCTTCAAAATACAAGTTAAATTGCAGAAAAGAAAGTCTTATGCCGCAAATTAGTCTGCAAAGTAGCTAATAAATCAGATGTTTTTGTAGTATCAAGTATTTTTACCGCCTTTTAATATGCATGTGCGTACCTTTTTGCGTGCAGTAACTGCCATGATTTTGAAAATAACCTTTAAATTTTTACCATAACAACATAAATTTTATTATATCTTTGTAAATTCAATCTTTGTTGTCAAACTTTGGTGGTTAACAAAATAATAAACAACATCCCCCATACCAATTTAGTAAGAAAAAAAAGAACGTCAAAAAGTTTTTCGCGGTTTTCTCGAAACCGCCATTTTTCTCATACTGCATTTTAGAGCCCGCATGGCAGATTTAGAAGAATTTAGATTTTCTGAAGTAAATTCTAAAGGGCTTTGTTTTATTCGTGGCCATGGATGGTTTTCATATAATGGTTAAGAAGACGTTTAAACTAGACTAGAAGATGTATAATTAATTGCGATTAATAATAATCTTTGCCGCGATGTTAAATATTTAAGTTTTGAGTACTAAACATACACTAAGGTATCGATATGTTAATATCTCAGCTTCGATGCACTTACGGGTATTCGTTAAATGTTCATTTTTAATAGATCTATTGTTATATACCTCTTTTACGAATAACCGTTCATCTAAAAAAAATATATGATTTCAAGCTGAAAAACTTTTACCCAATTTATTTAGGCAATGGTACCCCAGGAATAAGGCTTAAACACATCTTCACAATTTGGATTTTATTAGTTTCAGATTCAATAGGCCACCAATTCAAAAAGGGTAGAAAGGAAAGCAACTTCTGTACAATTTTTTAAAGGTAAAGTAAGAAGTAGAACACGGTGTGTAATCGGGGCCTTCAAGACAAGAGCTTTTATTTCCCTAAAAAGCTGGCAACGGACCGAACACTCTTCCTTTGTTGCCGGTGTTCATGAGCAGTAGTAACTACTTCCCATCAGGTAACCGAATGCTCATTTGCCCCCCTCTCATTTCAAAAAATACTAGGACGATGGGCAACCTTGTATGAAGTGTGGGTCCAGATCAATGCATGTCATAAAATAGGATTTTCTCTGTATTTTGTTGTCTATTATGTGCACCAAGTTGAATTCCATTTCGCAAAAGAAATTACAATAGCAAGATAATAAGAAAAAACGGCGCTCAGGCATGGAAATTAAAAGTCAATTTGCAATCTGGTGTACAGTTCTTGCATGCTGCTGGCACATGGCTTGGAGGTGCGAAAATTTGATCATTTTTAGGGTTCCGTACCAAAATGGTAAAAAAGGAACCCTTATGGTGAGACTTCGTTGTCTGTCTGTCTGAATGTCACAGCAGGTTTTCTCAGCAACTACAAATGCTATAAACTTGAAATTGGGCATAGTTGTACAACTTGCTTGCCCGCATCTGTTTTTAATTTAAAAGGGGTCTAGAATGGGGGGTTGAAAATGGTAAGCGGTTCGATTATAGCAAATGGGGTGTCATACGAAAGGTCTTAATCTGCACATTTGAAAACTGTTTTTAATTTGTGATGTACTTTTTGATTTATAGCCAATATGTACAAAAATTACCGTCCCTCCCCCTTATCTCCAAACTTTATTAACCAAAAAATATGAAAAAAATCCTGACTTATAGATAATTACTTATATTTTTTATGGGAAAAATAAAATGAAGTGTTAATTATTTACAGTTTTTGAGAAATAACAAAAAAACAAAATTTAGGCTAGTCAAAATGGACCTTATTGCATAGAAAATAAAATTTATAACAAAATGAGTATTTTCTTTTGCGGTTACCAAGCATATTATCTTAAATACGGAACCCTCGGTGCGCGAGTCCGACTCGCACTTGACCGGTTTTTTTATATATGGTGGACTCGCACACCGAGGGTTCCGTACAAAATTGTAGAGAGTTCCGTACAAAACCTAAATTGTTAATTTGTCTAAACTATAAAAACACCGCGCATTGGTCTAAAGGAAAGATGGACTGGGTTAACGGAGAAATTTTACCTTTCCGTTGGAAAACATAACAAAAAAAAACGATTTTTCTAAATATATTGTTCATAAATAATGTGCGTATAAAACTATATTTATTTAGATGCATTTTATATCTATTCAAGGATCGCTTAGTTACCCAGCCCTACGTTTTACCGCTTCACAAATATCAGCTAACTAGTTAGCCGGTTTGTATTCCGTAATATCATCAATTGATCCGCGTACGCACCAAAAAAAGGTGTTCTGTTTCTTAGCGATCACGTGTTGTAGTATACACGTGATCGCTAAGAAACAGAACACCTTTTTTTGGTGCGTACGCGTACGTCCCTAAGTGTTTCGATCATTGGATAATTTTACTAAGCATTTGTTACTACCAATCCGCTTTTACTTTGGTAGGTACCCTGTTGTCCCTATGGGCAATATTTTACAAAAATATCCAGTAAATACAAGAGCTTTTTTGCGTTTTTTATTGTGCTATCTTATTTCATGTGCATTTTGCATAGCTGTAACATTACAATCAGACATTTATATACGTGCATTTTAATTTTAACCTTTTAACCCTTTATAAGGCAGAGGCGTTTTAGCGACCACATATACTTATTTATAATTTCAACCTTACGTACTACAGAATATGATACATATTCTGTTATTTTTGCACGAAAAATGACTTGCTTTTAAACGATTCCCTAGGAAGTGTCAATCATGAAACTGTATTTGAACTTAACGTAGCATAACTGTATAACTGGGGCCTTATAAAGGGTTAAGTTGTTTTTTATCTTTGTAGTCGTTCAAGACTGAAAGCAGTTTGGTCACCCTTGTAGACAATACATAGAGGCGGTCAACATAGTGCATATTAATGAGTTGTCATGAAGATTACCACTAGTGCCTCATATCAATAATTATTAGTATAATACTAGTATCAATATATTTATGCCATATTTATGTGTTTACACAAATTGAGATCTTATGTTTCTGTTGACTTGGAGCATACCCGGGTCCGAACCCGGTCTTGAGCGCTCCCAAGGTGCGGGCTATCTGGCTTTCTGACAATACTCGAATAAGAGCACTTTTTTAAAAGCTTGGCGAAACACCTTATTGAATATCGTATAAAAAATTGGGTTTACCATTGAACTGGAATATCCTAACCATAATACGAAATCAAAAACCCAGTGTGGTAAGTACTTTTCACATTCAGGGCATATAGAAGGCAGCATATTTATTACAAAAAATGGAGCCCAAAGTATGACAAACGTAAAAAAAACAACTCCAAGAACTTTAGTGGCCTTTTGTTCCAAGCGAAGTATTCGGCCATGACGAGAAGAATTTCGGGAAATAACACTAGAATTTCTTGAGTGATGCGTTCTAAGGTTTGTATGACGATTTGTATAAGGTATTGGATTAGCTGATTGGGGTCTAGCTGTAACTGATCTTCGTAATCGCAAATGTCGAATAGGCGTTGCCAATGTTGTCCTAGCTCTACCAAAGCTTGAGCCTCGCCTTCCACACCTTCTCGCCTCTTCCCAAGTGACAACGGAAGCTTTACCTCGACTAGACCGCCTGGAGAACGATGCAGTAGGCTCATCAGTTCTAGGGTGATTGTCAAGAGGAATTTCATCGCCGTCATTAGTAACTCCTCCAGGTACAATAACGATGTCGTTTTGACGTATAGGTGGAGAATGTTCGTCGCCAAAATACGGACAAGTGCACGGGGGTGGTAAAAGTAGACCATCTTCTGAGCTCCGTGATTTAGTTGTCATGGTGTTGGGTACAAGGAGACTTTCAATCGTTGCATCATCTGAAGCACTTCGTGGCCTATGTATTGATGTACTTGTTTCTTTAGCAGACGATGGTCGCCGCCTTTCAAGATGCATAGAGGATGGAGAATCGGAAGATATACTTATAGATCCAGACGTATTCACTCCAGAACGGTCCGATATCGTAGCTCTGAAATAAAAACGGCCGTCAATGTATAGCTAATTTTCATCAACAAACTGACAAAGTTAAAGTTCCTTAATTTCAGTCCTTAATTGGGTATACTTTTTAGTGAAAACGCCCAAATTACTTATTTTATTAACCACCAGTAAGTTAGAGTTACGGATAAAAGTTTTTTAGAAAGGAATAGCAAAGTATAGTTTAAACTTTTTGAACTGAGCTCTTCCACTTACCTGTAAACACAATGGTCACTGTAGAATACAAGCCTAATTATCCGCTTTTGTTCTCGAAACCGCCAACAAGTTACTTGACGAAAAAGTTTAGAAGTACATAGCATGAATGTTGAATTTTCAACCTTATGCCTTGTTGAGTAGGTTTAAAATGGCCTAAAAGGAAAACAGCGTATTCAACACTTCGTCTTTATCTACAGAGTAAGGAGTTGTCGAGTGTAGAGCGGTTGTAAAATGCAAAAAAATAAAGCTTGTCATTATTTTTTTACTGTATTTTTTAGTCTACTGTCTTAAGAAATATAGTCCATAATCCGTGTTAAAATTTAAGTTATTTCGAACAGAGTGTGTAGTGAACGTTAAGCTCACTTCAGAGGTCCAGGGGGAAGAGGACAGATACACAGATACACAGATACCCACATACACACATACACACATACACATATACACAGATACTCATTTTTTCGCAAATGTATTAAAAAACGTCGTACGATACACGTGCGGAAATGTCATTCTTAACTCGTCCCGATATCTCGGTACTCGTGATGTAATGACATACTTTCCGCACTAGCATTGAAATGTACTATTGTTTACAATTAGTTAAAAAAAAAACAATTCAATAATGAGCACTCGTTCCGTACAGAAATGACTAAATATTAACTTTATGGCAATCAACAAATTCAGACTATACTCGGCGGCCAATCTAACCGCCCACTCTACATACATGTTTGTAAGGTGAGGTGAGAGAGAGAGAGGGCGGTTAGATTTGCCGCTGATTAATAATTTTACTATTTAAAAACCACCAAACCACAAAGAAATGACTGAACTATCCTTAAGCGGCTAATGGCTGGCTGAACTTTTAGGGTTATTGTTTATCTCTGTTAATAATAATTACGTTCAGGTAGTGAGAGTTGCTATCTCGCTAGCTCGCTACCCCTTTTACCAATTACAGTACGGTATTTAGTTCGTTTTTAGAAAGTTTGATTATGGCAAGAATAAAAAAATAGGTAATATATTGTTTGTCTTAGATTTGCAGTTATTTTTAATATTTAAATCTATAAATAAAATAAAATAAATAAATATCAGGGGACAATGTAACACCAATTGACCTAGTCCCAGATTAAGCTCTACGCTCATCGCACAAATATCTGCCCTTACCGGGGTTCGAACCCAGGACCGCTAGCTTAATTTGGCAGGGTCACTACCAACTAGGCCAACGCGTCGTCAATCTATTTCCACGGAGTTGTTAATGTGGAGGATAATCACCATACAAACCAGTCAGGTCACAATCCCAAAAATATCCCTTACGCTAATTAACATAAGGTATAATCTCAATCTCCATACCAGCCACTCACCAAACCACAGATTTAACCGCGGTTAAAACCGTGGTCACATTTCAACGTAATAAAGTCTTGACAGTTTGATGCGCGGTCCAAACCGGCGGATGGACCGACGGTTTTATCTGCGGTTCGGAACGCAGTCCTGATGCGCAATCCAAACTGTGCCGTGTAAAGGCCGCTATAATAGGCTTTGTATTCTTAAGTGGAAAGGTAAGCTCAGTTGAAAAAGTTTAAACTATAACAAAGTTCATAACTTATGTCAATAAGTATGTAAAACAGTTAACATAAAATAATTAAATCAGTTATATGATTTTGATACCAAACAAAATTTTACCAAAGTATTTGAAAATTCTTGTGGAAGAGAATTTTTTTCTTATGAATGTGCCAATTGATATATACCCTCTATATTGCTGTTTAGACGCAGCGGAAGCTTCCAAGCCGCGAGATAGGCGCAACATCTCTGCCCCGAACTGATGCAGTGCGGTCATTGCTGACGGAGTAGGCTCGCTGTGCAATACAACACGTACATTCATGAATGAGGACTACACGGGGACGGGTACAACCCGGCAAAGGGCAGCGCGGGGGCGAACAATAACACTGTCATGCAACATATACACAAACAAGATAATCGAAATAATGAGAACCTGTTGTAGTTATGTAAATGATACTACTGACTAATTAAATATTTATCAGGACTTATTTAAAATATTTAGAAATGTTTAAATACACGAAGACGCGCCTTTGTTGGGTTGGGAAGAAGTGCCGAAAGAAACTTAAAACAATATTTACTTACTTATATTTTATATTTACTTCAAACTAGAATCACGAATTATAATTCTACTTCCTTAATTTTTTTCTTTATACATTTTAATGTGTAAAGCCTGACAAGTTCCTATTTAGCCCTCGCAATGTTGCGGATTTTCAGTGGAACAAATTTATTTTAATGGCAATGTTTTTTTGACAACCAGACGTTTGAAGTCATTGAATGTCACCGATGTAAACAAATCGATTTTGCAATAAAAATGCCCAAAAAAATTTCACCCCGATGCAAATTTTTTTTATTTAAATACATTCAAATTGCGGCAGAAAAAGGACGAAGGATTCAGCAGCATTCCAATAAAAAATGTTTTGAAATTAGTTGTTGACATGACGGGTATGATATTCATAGTGAGGTTATAATGAACTGGTTAGCTTGGTAGGTACTAAATATGTATATTAATTATGATTTTTTTTTTCTCAATCAAGGCGTCTGTAGCAAAAAAAGAATGAGCCGTTACCGCCATTGCCATCGATACCAAAATATAAACTACCAAAAAAAGAATACAAATAGACGACTTCGACAAATGTGCCATAAGGCACAAAATTCATGCATTCAATGCGGTGCGAAAGAAAGTACCAACTCTCAAAAGTCTGCTTACCGAATAGAAAAAAGATATTGATTTTACCGGTAGTAGGGAGTACTTGCGATTACTATTGCACAGTATGGGGTTCAAATACAAAAATTGCAGAAACCAACGGTCCATATTAAAGGAGCGTTCGGATATTGTGGTTTGGCGGGAAAGTTATTTAGACGAAATAAAAGAAGCAAGGGACAAAATTATACCTGTTGTTTATTTAGATGAGACTTACATCCATACTCTCTTAACCACGCAAAATGCTGGCAAAGCGAAAATGAACCCGGTATGTCGAAATCCGTTTCAACCGGCAAACGATATATTATTGTTCATGCCGGTGGACCATCGGGATTTGTTCCCAATGCACTCCTAATATATAATGATAAGGAAAAAAAAGCTGATTATCATGACTCCATGAACAGGAACAATTTTAAGAAATGGGTTTTGCAAAGATTAATTCCCAATCTCAGTGAACCCACGTGTGTTATAATGGATAATGCCCGGTACCATTCTTTCCAAATTAACAAAGCTCCAACATCTGGCGATAGAAAACACGTCATTACTGAGTGGCTGCGTTTAAATAACGTCTCATTTCCCCAAAATGCGTCTAAAGATAAATTGGTTACAATTTTGAGACGTCATAAACCCGAGCCAGTATACAAAATAGATACGACTCTCTCAAATCATGGTCACAAAGTGATAAGGTTACCACCCTATCACTGTGATTTAAATCCCATCGAGATGATTTGGGGCATCATGAAAGCAAAAGTGGCAACTAAAAATGGTTCCATCACGAATAATGCCTTCCTAAAGCTCGTTGAAGATAGTGTTCAGGTATTTACATTTACCAATGTTTAGAATTTTATTGAATAGGAAAAAAAATTGTTTACTTTTACACTTTGTTATTACTTAAAAAGTGACTATAGAAAATTGGAGTAAATGCTGCGACCACGTCAAAAAAATAGAAGACGTATATAGGACAAAAGCTCCTATAGTCGAATCACAGACCGAAAGATTTATAATCGAGGTTGGTGGTATTGAAAGTGACTCATCAACTGACGAAAGTGAAAATACATTGGAGCCAGAATCGAATATTGAATATTCGATGTCGAATATTTAGAATCGGATTATGACGGATAGGTAATTATTCATATTTAATTATCAACTAGACATGCTCTTCTGATTACATGAAAACATAGTTTCACAATCTACAAGTACATCATTGTATATCTCACTCGTTCTTGCACGATGCCAATACACACTGTCCCAACTATTCATGATGGACACGTATTATTGCCATTATGTAAGCTGTTTGTAGCGACAATATATCAGGGCTAAATAGGAACTTGTCCGGCTTTACCTGGATGTATGTCGGGATAAAAAAACACTCACTATATGCCACTATTGAACTACATAAAAAGCATTTTTTTATGGATTGATCTGGACCACTAGAAAACATGCGTTAATGATACAGAAGTGCGTTGAAGCGAAACACACTATGGCTAACGTGAAATATGTTTTTTATTGAACAGACCGTTTTCTATTCGGAAGCTTTGTATGAATAGTACTTTTGAGTAGAGCATTGCCAGTTGGCATGAGTGCTTATACATATAAGGTAAACTGAGTCCATATTGCCCGGTAAACAAACATTACTCTGCGACAGGGGGGAAGGGTGGGGGTCTAAGTATCTAACTCCCAGCGCTAAGGAAAAATATCAGCGCAGCGCAGTTTAGTATAAAAATATGGAGTACTTTAAAGCCTTTTTAAGGCCCTTTTAATCCAGATTTAAAAAACATGAACGTCTAGACACACAGTCGTGTGCCCGGACAGGTTCGAAGAAGGAGCCGAGTAACTCAGCAATGTATATTTACGTGGACCCATTTAGGCCCTATTTCCCATCCTCATAACTTTTTCCCCAGTGCAGCTAGGAATCAATTTTTTTTACTTAACAGAAATTTATGACGAAGGTTAATTAATAGCCCTGAACCTGGCTACTGTCCTATAGGGAAGTTCGCGTATGGTTTTTTTTTCAGGAATGTTTAGTAGGTGTCCTAGTATTTAAGTAGTTTACGACTTGGGTGGACAGCTGCCGTCTGGCACTTATTCCGGTTATCGCGTCATCAATTTTTTGTATGAAAAAAAAAAACATATTTTTCTTCAAAAACCTATGGAACCAAATGAAATTCTGAGCTGATTCTAAAAATATACCACACCATTTTATTACATTTCAGCCAGTTGTTACCTACGTAAAACTGAAAATAATTTTCAAAACATCCCATGTTTGGGTACTTCCTGGCAGAAAACGGCCTATTTTTTTCCAAAATATACGCTGAATGACTTGTTATATCCTCATATCTAAACTTAAAGGAATTCGGAAAATATTAATGCCTTACAATTTTTATTTTTTGACAATGGCAAGGAGGTTCTTTATAAAAAAACTAGCTTGCTACTGACTGCAGCCCAGTGGGAAAGATTATGGAGATTTTTCTTTCAGAAATGTTTAGTAGGTGTCCTAGTTAGTATTTTAGACTTGGATGGATATCCGCAACCTGCTCCATTTTCCAGTTATGGCGTCATCAAAGGTGGCGGCCGCTCTATCACTGAACTGCTTGTATAGTACATTGTTGCAGAGGATAGAAAGTAGGTGATTTTTGGACGAGTCATATAGAGGGCCGAAACGTAGTTGAGGCCCTCTAGTGTACGAGTCCATAAATTGCACTTTCTACCGAGGCAGACATAGTGCTTTTCACAACTACTGAGAGGAAATAAAATAAAAATTCATATTCAAAACTCAATCTGGACCCCTATTCTCGTGGCACTGGAGATTAATAAACTAACATTCTAGATGAAGATGTCAATCCATATAAAATTGTATTTGTTTCGCCATATCTCCCATGTATTTTCACCTCTAGTGGTTCGAGATTAGGTGCCAAGTTTGAATTACATTTAAAAAAAAGCAGTGACATGATTTTTAGTCTGTGTATCTTTTTTGCAAAAATACAAAAATGCTAAATAAGTACAAGTTAAAATATTCAGCCTAATTTTTTGCTATCGTTTATGACTTAATTTAAATTCGATCGTTTTATGGATGGTCACTGAAAACGGGTACATGAATAGAGACTTCGACTACTTTCTTTCGGTGCTGTGAGATTAATGATAGTGGCTGACAAATGGGTTACCCATCAGCAGATTCGGGTACCCTAGGCATAGGTATAAGGTATGAAATATTGCTTGAACATTTAGGTGCGTAACAACTTCATGCGAAGGAAGAATCGGCAGCATGCTTTTATTCGCAGTGGTTTGATCGAAACCAGAGTATGACTGCGAGAATGCTGATTAGAAAATAAAAACAAATACAGCAATCCCCAGGACCAGTAGTAGTAGTAGTTAACTGAACTACCGGATAAAATTCGTAAATCGAATCAAAAATGTAACACATTTGGTTCAGATTTAACAAATGGTTACGTGTTTTTAAACCGATAGTTCTGTTCAAACAACTCAACCTAACTCGGTTTATTATTGACTTTCTACAAACTTTTACGTCACCTTACCTAGCGAGGAAAGGTCCAAATTAGGTATTGAAAACTAACTTAAAATCCATCATGTTACCGCAGAAGTCGAAGGTCTTTAATGTTTAATATTAATACGGATAGGCGAGGTGATAAAAACCGCTACCTTTATGAAATTTGATATTAAATTGATTTGTAAAAGATTTATTAAACGCTTTTGAGTTCATCAATACGTTATTAAGATAATGACGTAAAGGGTAGGATAAGGATAAATGTAGCTTCATAATAAATTGGTACCTGGAGTCCTGTAGCCAGAGGTCTCTAGTGTCAACTGGAGGCAGCTCTGTCTCGGTGGAGGCGGCCGAGTGCTGGGCGGTGCCTCCTCGGTTACCGAGCATCCTGCGCCACGTGCATCGCCGTTCTGTTATACACGGTAACAAAACGTTTCCGTCAAAAAAAACACCTAAGTATATAAATTTATATAAGTAAAAGTGTTTTTTGCAATTTTGTTTGGTGGTCGTATTCGATAAGCCATATTTGAAGGTAATTATATATAAATTATATAAACGTTTCTATTTATGTCACCATCCATGTATTTGTTAATTATATACACCATGCCGAGGGTCTCTATTCTAGGCGGTAAAAACTATATCGTCTTTGACCTGTTATCGTACTTTGTACGTTTTGATAGCTCTTATTTAATTGATTTGAGGTCAAAGACGATATGGTTTTTACCGCCTAGAATAGAGACCCCGAAGGATTTTAGCATGTTGTTTCTAAATTCTCAGTTAAAAATGTCATTTACTTAAAGTCAGTCAACACGAGCCACGATTAGGTCTAGTTTTTGAAATATATCCACTTTAATTTATTATCTTGTTACAAGAACTCCGATCTTAAGCCAAGTAAAGTCATGTGACGATACATATCAAAAGCGTCTAAATCAAACGAAAGTCACACGCAAGTCACCCATAACCTTCACAGATGTGGTTATATTCGTTTGTTACATGCCCTGGACTTAGATACCTTCTATATTATACAGTAATACACAGTAGTATGAATAAATACGAGTATGATAAATTGTCTCAAAAATAGATTCAAACCAATGAAAATTTCTCACAAAACACAAAAAGTAATCAATAATTAGAAATCATTTACGCATCATTTGCATCACATCGGTAACTGGTACATTAAACCCTCAGAAAATAATAGTTTTCGTTACGGATATTAGAGAAAAACATCGACAATAACTGAACACGCTTAAATACAACGAGTTTGCCCACCCCAGGTAATGAAGATAAGGGTTCCGTTTTTCAGCATTTGGTAAATCCTAACCGCACGAAAACCCTTAAAAGCGGGAATGCTTTCGTACTATTAATTAAAATTGTTTATGCAGTGTTTATGTATTTTAAAATTCTTGCATTTAAATTAATCCTTTTATAACTAAAAACATACTATCTAATCATTTTCAATAAAAGAAAAATATGTACGAGGGGCGGCTGATAAGTTCGCGGCCTGAGGTACTGAGCAAAGACATATAACCTCCTTCTTGATATCACTTGTACAAAAACTCTTTGGTATTGTCAATATACTCTTTATTCATTATGGGCATCTTTATTATGTTATCTGTGGAAGAACAAACATCACCATGGCGGCAACTTCGGAGAATTCTCGTAATTTTGAGTATCGTGCTGTAATAAAGTACCTCGTTAAAAAAGGAAAAAAAACGCCAAAAGATATTTTTGAAGACATGTCATCAGTCTTTCAGAAATCTGGGCCATCATATACTATGGTGAAAAAATGGAGTCGCTTATTTCAACAAGGGCGAGAGAGCTGTGAAGATGACGCCCGCCCGGGCCGTCCTGTGACACACAACACACTGACTGTGACTGTGGTAGTAACAGAGGAAAACGTCCGCAAAATCGAAAAATCGTTCTGGCCGATCGAAGAGTAAAATTGTGGCAGATAGCAGAAGAGGTGCAGATTAGTAAAGAACGGGTCGGATAAATTATTCACGAACATTTGCACATGCGAAAAATAAGTGCGCGTTGGGTGCCGAAAATGTTAACACCGTTCGACAAGAACCGACTACAAATTTGTCACCGAATCATAACTGTAGATGAGACCTGGATTCGCCAGTACGATCCGGAGTCTAAACAGGAGTCCATGCAATGGATGAAAGCCGGGGAACGCCCACCGAAGAAATTTAAGGTTGAAAAGTCGGCCTCGAAACTTATGGCGACCGTCTTCTGGGATAGCGAAGGTGTTATATTAATTGATTACTTGCCTAAAGGGACTACAATGAATGGTCAATATTACGCTAGTTTACTGGTTCAAGTACGTGAGGCAGTCGTACAGAAGCGACGCGGGAAACTCGCGCGCAAAGTGCTGTTTCTGCAGGACAATGCACCTGTTCATACATCGCGCGTTTCCCGGCAGGCTTTGAAGGACACTGGCTTCTCTGAAATTGGCCATCCACCGTACAGTCCGGACCTAGCACCCAGCGAGTTTTTCCTTTTTTCCAATTTAAAAAAGGAGTTACGAGGCCGGAGATTTTCAAATGATGATGAGATGAAGGCGGCCGTAAATCGCCATTTTGAAGACAAGGACAAAAAATATTTTTTAAATGGTTTAAAGGCACTATATGGCAGATGTCAAAAATGTATTTTACTCGAAGGCGATTATATTGAAAAATAAAAAATAAACATGTCAGCTTTTCTTTCATTTTATCCCTCAGGCCGCGAACTTGTCAGCCGCCCCTCGTATATACAGGGATAGAATTCATCCACACTGATAATTGACAACATTTCATTTTGGTGACACCTGCAAATTACTATAGGAATCGAAAGGATTTTGCCTCCTAAACACGGCAAAATATTTATTTCAATTTATTTTTCTTTATTTAAAAATGTATAAAAAAGTTATAAAATATATCGAATTTTACCAATACTACGCCCGAATAGATATAATACCATTTGACATTGACACTATTGACAGACAGATAGATACTTAAATAATTATCGGTGGACCGCCATTATTTAAAAAAAAAGAAGAACTTTTCATCCTAGGGAAAATTAAAACTATTAGTGTCTTCCTCCTTCCAAACAGTATCTATAAAACGAATAAAATTAAAGTCTTGAAAACATGAAATCTTGTCAATTAGGCAGTAAGGCAAAGAAGACATTCAAAATTATACAGCGGTGAAATTGAAAGACTAGATAGATATCAAAAACAGATGTATAAATTCAAATAAATGTCAAATGCCTCTGACAGGCCAGGGTGTTCGTACTAGATTAAAAGGTTCAACATTTTTTACACGTTAAACTTATAAACACTTTTTAATTGTAAATAACAGCTAGGTGCCATAGCATTCTGTACCTATTTTGTAATTTTTATAAGTACTTATTTCGACTATAATGAAAAACGTACTTTATGGATTTTGATTGTTATTTGTTTTAACTATTACATTTTCTTATCTATATATCTATCTATCTATCTACATATATTATATTATATTATATTATATATATATAAAAGGCAATGTCCCGGGTGACTCATCAACGCCCAGCATAAACCGCTAAAGATAAAAAATTGGAATTTTGAGGGAAAGTTTTTTTTTGTAATGGAGGCGTCGTTTAAGAAGGGATTTTTCGAATTTCAACCCCTAAAGGTATGAAAGGGCGTTTGCAAAGTTTGTATGGGAAAAAAATATTTTTATGGGCCAATTTACTTGAAACTTGTTAGATATGCTCTTCAATGCAAATAATGAGACACGTATTTCAGCGATTACTTTAATTCAACCCCTAGACGGACGAAAGGGGGTTGCAAAGTTTGTATGGGAAAAAATACTTATATGGTCAAATTTACTTGAAACTTGGTAGAAAAGCTCTTCAATGCAAATAATGAGACACGAATTTCAGCGATTACTAACATTTAACCCCTTGGGGGATGAAAGGGGGTTGCAAAGATTGAATAGATCATTTTTTTTAAACATTAAATTTTCTTGAAACTTGCTGGAAAAGCTCTTCAATGCAAATAATGAGACACGTATTTCAGCGATTACTAAAATTTAACCCCTTGGGGGATGAAAGGGGATTGCAAAGAGTTGAATAGATCATTTTTTTATGATTAAATTTAGTTGAAACTTGGTGGAAACTCTCTTCAATGCAAATAATGAGACAAATATTTCAGCAATTACCAAAATTCAACCCCTAGACGGATGAAAAGTTGCAAAGTGTGTATAGATAAAATATATTTATGATCAAATTTACTTGAAACTTAGTAGACATACTCTTCAATGCAAATAATGAGACACGAATTTCATCCATTACTAAAATTCAAACCCTTGGAGGGATAAAAGGGGGTTGCAAAGTTTGTTTAGGAAAAAATATTTGGTATGCTCAAATTTACTTGAAACTTGGTAGAAATGCTCTTCAATGCAAATAAAGAGACACGTATTTCAGTGATTACTAAAATTCACCCTCTAGAGGGATGAAAGGGGGTTGCAAAGTGTGTATAGATAAATTATTTGTATGATTAAATTTACTTGAAACTTGGTAGAAATACTCTTCAATGCAAATAATGAGACACATATTTCAGTGATTACTAAAATTCAAGCCCTAGAGCAATAAAATGGGGTTGCAAAGGTTGTTTAGGAAAAAATATTTGGCATGCTCAAATTTACTTTAAACTTGGTAGAAATGCTGTGCAATGAAAATAATGAGTCTCGTATTTCAGAGATAACTAATATTCAATTCAACCCCTTGGGGGATGAAAGGGTGTTGCAAAGTTTCTATAAGAAAAAATACTTTTATGGTCAAATCTACTTAAAACTTGGTGGAAATGCTCGATTCAGGAAAAACTACCTCTGAGGTGGTAAAATGGGGGGTAGAAAATTGTATGGTATAGGTATTTTTTTGAAGTAAGAAACGGGGTTGTATGGGTACTGTAGTTATAAATTAAAAATATTGCTGTCGGTGATTTTGGAAAAACTTACGGGTTAATTGGAGGTAGAATTTTGTAAGGGATTTTGAAAATATTTGAAGGAAAAAATGCGGGAATGTATATTTAGGCTACTGGTTTTATAAACAAAAAAAGTTACTTTCGGCGATTTAGAAAAAACTATCCCAAAGGTGATTAAATGGAGAGTATGAAGATAACCTAATGTTTACCTACCTATAAAAAACCTACCTATCTTCAAATAAAAAATATGACTGAAGTTCGATACATGAAACTCGGTATCAACACCAATATAAATTAAATAAAAACCAATTTTTAAAACAATCCCTTAACAGTGTGAAAAGCGGGTGAAAGTTTGAATAGGAGTTTGTTTTTTTTAGCCGGGTACATTTTTATAGCATCTAAAACAGTGCAATCTTCAGTGTTTTTTAAACATTTGCACCTTAAAGGAATAGTTAGTTAAGAGCAAATCCATAATCAATAAAATATAACTACAGGGAAAAACTTGGGATCTAAGACTACACTGACTGTAAAGTTTGTATCGAAATTATGTAATATTCAAAATTACATACCTGCAAAATATGAAAATGGGTATTGAGTTGAGACTACTATTTACATAAATAATATATTCAGCGTTGGTGTTTTTCGAAAATCTTCTGTTAAGTGGGTTAGTTGTTTGTATAAGTTTGTTAATTATATGGCAAACTTATCAAAAATCGTATAAAAAACGTAATGGTGAAAGAGGGGCAGTGAATGTATTTTGTATGTCAATTATGTTGTTTTAAAGGTTAGAGCCATGAAATTAAAGTTGTTTATATGGACTGTTTTCTTAAAATTCACGTCCTAGACTTTTGTTTTAAAAGCCTTTCTTCTTCAAAGGCTAACTATAATCTATAACTGTACTTTTAACAGAAGTATTTCAGCGTATTTCAGCGATTAATAAAACTCAACCCCTAGAGGGATGAAAGGGGGTTGCCAAGTTTGCATGGGAAAAATGTTTTTATGGTCGAATTTACTTGAAACTTGGTCGAAATGCTATTCAATGCAAGCAATGAGACATTTATTTCAGCGATTACTAAAATACAACCCCTAGAGGGAAGAGGGTTGCAACCAAGACAACCAAGCCAACAAACACAGAACACAAAAAACAGTAGAAGTGTCAAGTGGGCGTGTAAAGTGTGGCATAGTTATGCGGAGTTCCGCATAACCTACCATACATTTGCCGCGATCATTTATTTCAATATTTAGATATTTCGAATGTTTCTAAACTAGGAAATAAATCCAGAAGCATGCCTTATTGTGCTATTTTGGAGTGTAAAAACGATAGCCGCACCAAAAACATTTTCCATGGTGGCGTGTTGTTTTTATGATAGTTTGAGTGTTGGCGACAACAGGTCTGATACTAAGCGAAGCTCATGCCACTTCCACTGTTTTTTCTATTCCGTGCCAACAAAGACAAGTTTGTACGGGAAAAATAAAAATTTTATGGTCAAATTTACTTGAAACTTGGAAGAAATACTTTTCAATGCAAATAATGAGACACGTATTTCAGCGATTACTAAAATTCAACCCCTAGAGGGGTGAAAGGGGGTTGCAAAGTTTGTAAGTATGGGAAAATACTTTCTATAGGTACTGCAAGCAAAGTAATAAGGTTTGTTATTTTTACTAAGTTCATAAAAACTGACTGCCAAAGTCAAAATTATGTTAAGTATAGAAAATAGAAAGGTTAGATGGTATATATTAAAGGCAAAATATGACTGACTTATATATCAACGCACAGCCCAAACCGCTGGACCTAGGGATTTGAAATTTGGAGGGAGTATCCCTTGGGTACTCTAGGGGCGCACTAAGAAAGGATTTTCCGAAAATCGACTCCCAACGGGAAGACATAGGGGGAGTAGCGGGAAACTAATTCTACGCGTACGAAGTCGCGGGCGTCCTCTAGTTTTATATATTTTGAAATATACAGGGGGACTGGTAATATGACACTCATAAGGTTGAATTAATATGACAAGTATACTAGTGAGTGACATTGTCAATGTTTACATATCTGTTGAAATTGTGAAATAATTTCTTGGAAAACACAAAAAAGACGAGAATTATGGAGAATAAAAATTAGTAACTTATCTTATTTACCCTCAGTCAAGAATACCTTTAGTTACGGACATGTGTGTCCCATACTCGTACAAAAGAATAGAATCCAGCATTGCGAAAGACCAAATAAGCGACCGAGGATGTAATCGGGACGAACACCTTTGTTCAAGATTGGAGAGAGAGTGCAAGATAATAATGCCAGAAATAGAAAATGAGTGACGCCTAATTTTGCTTAGCAGTGACATAACAACCACATTGCGGACCACGAATATGCAGGACTCCTTTAACCAACCAACCAACGTGAGATACAGCCGGACGATTAAAATAGGAACCTGAAATGAGTTCTAAAGTTACAGTTTAATACTTTATTGGAACATTGTAGTGAGAGACAAAATCGTTTTACTTAAAGTAAGTAAATCGTTAATTGCATTATTTATTCGATTTCAGCCTACCAATGTTGATCGGTGTTAAACTATATTAGCTGTCGTTTCTAATGTTATTTATTAATTATTGCTTATATGTGATTTCAATTAAGTTCCATTCTCGAATCTTAGTTTTCATCGAATTTGGGGTGTAGCTCAGAAGAAAAATATGTTACAGGACACATTTACTTGCAAAAATCAGGAATCATTACGAATTTAACCGCGGCGCATGGACGAGTCGCTTCGAATCAAAGTGTACAGTTCAGTGGCACCCGAAGACTACTTCTAGTGGTTTTAGCGTTTTAACTGAGTTTCCGTTCATATTATAAGTGCTGTTTTGGCTTTAACAGGTAGGGAAAAACATACAAAAACAAAAATCCGTTACACAGAAAACGATTGGAAACGATGTTGTTCAAGCAATGTAAACGTAGTACCCAACTAGCTTAGTCAGCCGGTGGACTCATTTGAAGACTCTGCTAACCCATTCGTCCACTTCGGTAGCGAAATCGCTGCAGGTGCCCTGACTATGGCAGAGGCCATCCAACTTAAACCATGGCCTACTCGAAGTTACACTAAGCTCTGCTATTCCTAACATGTATTTAGTGGGGTCCAGGGCAAGTGAGGCCTGAGGCCCGTTTCATAAAGCTACCAGTTACAAATTACAAGCGGATGTCTCTTACTAACTACTTTTGCTAGAAAGAGACTTCCGCTTGTAATTTGTAACTTGTAGCTTCGTGAAACGGGCCAAAGATCACTCTCGCCACTACTGCAAAGGAAGTGAAGTAGGTATACCACCACTGATACCAACAACGGTCACCTCGACGACATCGGCATCGGTCATATTGGTATTACGTTTATCATGCGAACATGACATCACATGGATCATCAACGAATTTGAAACTCACAACAATTATAGTGCACCATCACTTTTTAATTTGCTAAGGGCCTGTTTCACAATCGACAAGTAAATTTATGTGCCAGTTAAAGTTAGCTCTCTCCTTGTCTATGATCGAGTGTAAGAAAAGGAAAGGGCTAAAGATATGCTTTACTAGAAGATTGTGAAACAGGCCCTAAGTATTTATTTTATTGATCTAATGTACAAAATTAATTGGAGCGTATGTTACGCGCCGATTTGTGTAAAGACACATGTATCTGAATTACGGTGCTTGTGAGACAAGCCTTTAAATTATTCATCATCTAAAAAGGATTTATGAATGACACTTCTACTAAATCCTGTTTTGAAATAATCTATGCTTATTACGCTAACTATACAATAACATCTTCTTATTCATGTCACAGTTTAGTCTCTTTCTTCAATTGACTCTTTTAACATCACTAGTAAGAAAGGGACGAATTACTCACATACATAACTTTCAATGGGATTTCCCTTAAACAAGTGCTAATTAAAAGTAAAGCGTTGCCAGTTCGTCCTTAGGATTTGTTTCCTGGAGAAGCGAAAATATTGCATTTAACTTGTATGAAAAAAAATGAAAATTTAAAAAGCCGAATTGGGCCTATGTTAATAAAACATTTTTAACTCCAAATTAACTCAGGAACACGCTGTTAAAATCCTTCGGCTACGTCCCGGGCACGGTGTATAGATTGGAAACTTGTCTATTTTGATTTTATACAATTTTATATTTACGTACACTATAGGTGATTTGATAATACGTACCTTCTCAAATCATCAAACAATTTTTGACTAAAATACTGAGTACGGTGTGACTAGGCAAGTAACAACCAAGAGCCAAGCTAGTGATATACAAATTACACGAATACCAATAGGAGGGACCCCGAGCCAGCCTGAAGCCCAGCCGCCGCCCAGCCCCTTGCGCTGGCGCGCCAGCAGCTGCACCGTTAGCGTGTACGTCACCAGCATCACCGCCAGTGGGATATAGAACGACACAATCGAGCCAATCGATTTGTACAGTGGATCGGGTATCTGACATACACCGTCAACTAATAGCGATTCCACATCCTGCAAACAAACCGATAATTAGAACTGTGTCGAATTATTTAAAATATAACTACAACTTTTTTAGACTTTGTAAGGATCAAATTGACATACAAGTTGTTTCTCGCAGATTTCTAAAAAAAATTGCATTTATTTAGGGTTTCGTAGGAAAATTAAAAACCTTTATAAAGGGTGTCCTACATTTATACAAGGTCTAACACCAAACTGTATATAGACAAAATAAGCGTCAAATGTGGCGGCAAATCAATATTTGACAAGTTGTTTTTTTAAATTCAGAGTCAACTAGATTAAGCGTCAACTATCAAATCGTTCGATATCAAGTAACGTGCGAGATATGTCAAAGTTGTGTGAAATGGACATTTCATTTTCAATAAAATGTCATCTCGATTGATTTAGAATAGAGGTCTAATCAAAAATGCTTCGTTTTTCAGAGATGTTCGAAATTTGAATGTCATAAGAACATCGAAATTGATGTTCTTATGAATTCATAAGAAAACTGCCACAGATAAAAAAAAATCTCTAAGAACAGAGTTGATTATTATGCTGGTCATAATTTGCGGTTTCTGAACGCATCATAGAGGGTTTATGATATGAGTGTAGATAAAAGTGTTAAAACGTAACAAAATCAATTTTGTTGTTAGATATTAATTAAGATATGCGATATCGAAAGTTTATTTCAAAAACCGGCACAGAAGGAACACATTGATATATATTTTTTCATTTTTTTTATTAGTTGCCAGTGTTTAAGACGAAAGTGCACGTTTCTCTAAAGAGTTTTTAAGCGATTAGTTTGAACGAGCGGGTATGCAATTTTTTTTATAGTGATGTATTCAATTAAAAAACCGGTCAAGTGCGAGTCGGACTCGCGCACCGAGGGTTCCGTATTGAAGATAATATGCTTGGTAACCGCAAAAGAAAATACCCATTTTGTTATAAGCTTTATTTTCCAGGTAATAAGGTCGATTTTGACTAGCCTAAATTGTAATACAGATTTTCTTAGTTTTTTTGTTATTTCTCAAAAACTGTAAATAATGAACACTTTATTTTATTTTTCCCAGAAAATATAAGTAATTATCTATACGGCAAGATTTTTTTCAGAATTTTTGATTAATAAACTTCGGAGATAAGGAGGGGGGAACGGTCATTTTTTGTACATTTTTGGCTATAAATCAAATAGTACATCACAGAAAATTTTCAAAAAATTGTTTTGAAATGTGCAGGTTAAGACCTTTCATATGACACCCCATTTGCTATAATCGAACCACTTTCATTTTTGAACCCCCCCATTCTAGACCCCTTTTCAATTATTAATAAAATTAATTTCATATTTTTTTTACTACAAATAGATGCGGGCAAGCAAGTTGTACAACTATGCCAAATTTCAAGTTGATAGCATTAGTAGTTGCTGAGAAAACCTGCTGTGACATACAGACAGACAGACAACGAAGTCTCACCATAAGGGTTCCTTTTGTACCATTTTGGTACAGAACCCTAAAAACACCTTGTTCTACCACAGATAAAATTAAGTACCTAATTATATTCATTTGATAGCTTATTAAAAAGGCTTGCTTTGGTGAAAAATCTGGAGGTGTCTCTGACGTGAAAATATTTTAAAATTTTTTTTTAAATAATCTTTGTTTTTTTCAAGTTTTTGTACGGCAATATGTCCTAAAATTAATATCATATAATTTTCTTTAGTACATGCACAATATACGTGACCAAGGCCAAAATTGGCAAGCTAGAAAAAAAATTTGAGGAAAAATCAGATTACGTTTTTTTTTTACTATTAAGTTTTGGGAGCTGAAATTTGGCATACTCGATACAAATCAATAAAAAAAATTCAAGCCAAAACTCGCTGGGGGCAGATTCACTTAGCTTATCCTGGCATGGCCTTTTAAGTCAAAGGGCATAGTATACCACCGGTAAATTTAGGTTTAAAGCATTATTTCTATTTTTAAATGATTACCTATTTAAGGTTTGTATGGATTTCTGAGCGTAAGGATGTGGACGTGATTTCTATCGACTATCGAGAAATGGCTTGTTCTACATAACAGCGATCAATAGAATTAAACGTGTTAATAGTTTACGTTATTTATCATCACTATCACACGCTTAAAACACAAGGAAAATAATTTAACTATTTATCACGTTACACAAAATTAAATTTCCGGTAACATAATGTTACACTGTAATATTCTGAATGACGTACTAAAATACTTAAAATCTGGATTCGGGTCAACGGTTTTGCAGATTTAATCCATTGATTGGGTTTATGATAATTACAAATAATATAGAAATAAATTAACCAACGACAAAAGCAAAGGGCTCGGTAGTCAGCGCTGATTGTCAGCCCGCGCCGACTCACTGGGATAATAACTAAGAGAACATTTAAAAAAAAGGTTCAAGCCTAACTGAGAAAAGGTACACTGGTACAGAATGCCCCAAAGTATTAAGTCTATCTTTCTGTTTTAAGTTATTTGTACCATATATAAAATTAAATTTACATTAACAAATACGAGAAACTACTGGCTCGTCCCAAACCGAGATCCCGTGACGTGATACTCAACCAAACACACTTGCAGTTTACACTTTTATGTACTAAGTAATCAAGTTAAATCAACACATATAAATCTTTAAAAGCTCCAGCAAATTTACCACAGAAATGCAGCCATTTTTTTGTTACGTTTTAATATACATATGTATGATTCCCAATTTTAAAAACTTATGTATCAACTTTATGTAAACCGTATTCTTGTTAATAAAATATTATTCCATTCTAACATTTATGTATTAAATTTAAATGATGTAATTGTATTAACCTAGTTGTAATATAAAAATAAGAGTACCTATTGCCTGAAAACTGAATAGTGCCTATATTAACGTTGCAAAGAAGTTTTAAATTCCTGGTGGCATTCCTAAGTGGACTTAGGGAAAGAGACGCACCTCTTGAAAAAAGGATCACTACTTACATGTCGTTTTAAGAGTAGTCCTTAATCTGCTGAAAATAACGACACTATCTTGGCGCCATCTAGCGCTGAGTAATTAATAAATTACTCGTCACATAGATGGCAGCTAAGTGAAGTAGTAAGTGCTACCTTACCTTCAGTAGCTGAACTACGATAGAACAAAAACGATGCTTCAGTATTTTTCAACCTTGAAAACTTAACATAAAGCTTAATTTTGTGCTACTATCCAAACTATGTTACGGCGTTTTTAGTTCGTAAGCTGTAACCAATTATGAGATTGTTTTTGTAGTAGTCAATATAGTGTAAGCGTAAGACGCACACATGTTTAAAAGTGGCTACACCGGGTCTTATACGAATTTGCGCTCATGACATATCTCGCTTGTTTCTTTGATCTGTGGTACTTACCTGTATATGTAGTTTTAGTTGTATAGGTTTGGAGACACGTAACAAAATTACACTATTAGAGAGTGCCATGCTAGTCATTGATTGCAAAAATTGCGTTTTATTTCTTTTGTTACCAGTGCTGATTTATTTCTTACCTGTGAATACATAAGGCTTAACGGCACACTCATAGCCGTTGATGCGATCCAAACAAAAGCAATTTTTACAGTTACTCTTTTTCTTGTTTTATTGCGGCCGAATTTCATCGGGTATCGGAGCGAGAGATATCTGCAATAAAAAGAATAAACAACAGTTTGTTACCAACAATTACTTAAATTTTAAAAGAATACGAATAATTAATGGCATTGATTAAAGCGGGGTATAGTTTAAATCCAATGCACAGGCTTAAACGCTAATCACATCAGAACATTCTGTTTAAATTTGACATGACTTACGATTCAGATTACTTGAGTTCATTTGAATTACCGCCTTAACATATCTCATTATCGTGGTAGACAAATGTGCACGCATCAGTCACTCTCGTACTTACATGTTTGTTAGAAAGCGACAGATGTTTTATCCACATTTATCCAAAGCGCTTAAAGCAACCATTATAGACAATCAGGCCTTACAAAAGGGTTGCCATGACATAGTTTTGTAATGTACTGTAAGCTGGAAACTACCTAAACAGTCGGTCAGTTTGCATCATCTCAACACGCCTTATAGTTTTGGATGGAATTAACAATGTAAGTTTCTCGTTTTGCTGTGTTGGCATGAGTCGACTATGATCGTCCATTGCGAATACTTTTGCAAATCTGGCGCTACAGGGCTACAAGAAATCCCAAAACATTAGGCAGAGGCGACGAGATGGCAAGTTAGTAAAATTAATGGCTAAGCTTTATTTCAAAGAAAAACAAAACCAATACTTATTTCTTTTACGTTGGTCACTACCGAATTCACTGAAATTCATGCTCAAAATTATATTTGTGTTAAAAAGATGAAAATTAACAAGTCTTACAACCCCGAATCTTACCCCGATCAGCAACTTGTATGATACATTTGATAGCGACCGTCTGTGGGTTTTAAGGGTTCCGTACCAAAATGGTAAAAAAGGAACCCGTATGGTGAGAATTCGGTGTCTGTGTGTCTGTATGTCACAGTAATTTTTCTCTGGAACTATAGAAACTATCATTTTTAATATTGGTATTGTTGCGCGCATCTGTTTTTAGTAAAAACAATATGAAATTATGTTTCTAAATATTTGAAAGTCTACAAAGGGGGGTTGAAAAATGAAAGTGATTTGATTACAGCAAACAGGGTGTCATATCGGGAGCTCAATGCAAGTTTCAAAACATTTTTTTTTATAATTTTCCTTGACGGACTTTTTGATTTATTGTCAAAAAATTACAAAAAATGACCACCCCACCCTTTTCTCCGAAGCTTGTGGACTAGAATATCTGAAAAATTTATGATTTCAAGGTATAAATTAACCTTGAAATCATAAATTTTTCAGATATTCTAGTCCAAAGCTTTTTCCATTTTGCATTTTGCTCGACAAATAAAATTTAACTGTAAAATTTTATAGATTTGGAAAAATATTCAAAAAAAAATCAAAAATTATTAAAATTTAGGCTTGTCAAAATGGACTTTATTATTAGGTATGTATTGCATAGATAGTAAAGTTCATAACAAAATTAGTATTTTCTTTTGCGGTTCAAAACAAATTTTCTTAAATACGGAACCCTCGGTGCGCGAGTCCAATTCACACTTGACCTTTTTTAATTTTGACTGATTTCCCTTTTTTTTTTAATCTTTTACACATTTTCCTATATCTCATTCCGGTGAACCAATTTTAAAGGGTAGGTTTCAGGAAAAACTTGTTGTAACTTAATAAGAAGCGCCATAATGGCATGCCAATGTAAACGCCGAGCCACACTTTAAATGGGTCTGAAGGACATGTCTTCGGCTCACAGCTATTTTATCTGCACCGGGTGTGACGTAACTAACTCATTTAATGTCAAACAGAACAGCAACAATAACCTATAGAATAGCAACAAGTACGGTTATGTATCTGCTATAATTGGATAAAAAGAAAAACGATGTCATGCTAACCCGCAGCGTCTCTATACATTATTCGAAAAAATACGAAGCGTACCTAAAGTTATCAAATTGATTCTGGTAAAAAATTGTTTCTCGGTGTCCCAACATAACAAATGGGTTAGTGATATGTAAATTCCATTCGCTGCTGCATGCATGAAAATGGTAGCAACACAATAAATATATCGTTTTGTTTATCGGCATGTTGAATCAAGCTTACATAAGCAAGGGACATCCCGACACAGACCTCAAGTTTTCATTTTCATAACAGGACGTTGTACTGCAAACGGAAACCAACCCACAAAGATTTGGCAATAAAATGTCAACTGTCAAGCTGAATACTGTGGGTTGGTTCCCGTTTGCAAAATCTTTGTGGGTTGGTTCCCGTTTGCAGAACTACGTCCTATACTAATTAAATAAACGTAATGATGTTCATATTATTTCGCGCAGCTGCAGGTTTTATATATTTAAACAAATGTCATCACCACAGCATGTTTAATGAGAGATTTTATTAAATAAGTCAACCTGTCCACGCTGATTGTACACAGATGCATAATGGAAGCCGTGCAAAGGAGCACGTCCAAACATATCCACAGCAAGCAGTACACGGCAGGCAGCTTGAAGTGTCCTTTAACAAAAAATACATGTGAAAGAACAAAATAAAGTTTTAAGGCTTTCCCTCCAAAAAATACTGTAAAAGTGACATTGTAACTATTTAAAAATTTACCTATGACACTTGGCTTAAAATTAGCCTAAACCATTTATACGGAAAATACCAAAATGATTCCTACGGACAGTTTGCCTGCATCTCCTTTGGTTTTGAAATTACCGATACAATACCAGTTAAAAAGACCGGGCAAAGAGCATGCTCAGATTGCTCAGTGTAGGGTTCCGTCGCCGTTACTACAAACGCAAATACAAAAACCACAAGTGTGAGTTATATGATTTTCGGTACGTATAAACATTACAAACAAAACTGCAATCACGTTAACCAAAAAAAATATACGTAAAATGATTTTTGTGCCCATTACTTTGACTCTATAAACTATTGACGCTCGTTTAATTGCTCTAAAACACAATTTTATGCATTATCACATGATTAATAAATGCTGTTTAACCTTTTCAACGCCATGTCAAATACAAAAGTCGTCACTCACACGCCGAGCCCGGTGGTAGCAATAAGTTTTTAAACTTATTTGCCCATTTTTTTTTCAGTTTTTTAAAGTAATCACATAAAGTTCGTTTCTCCATACACCTAGTGGTGTCCCAGTGTTTGCTTTTCACTTTGTATGGAAAAAACTACTTTAGGGGATTACTTAAAAAAATACTGAAAAAAAACGAGCAAATAGGTTTAAAAACTTCGCTGATTCGTAGTGATTCTAATTATGTATGATACCACTGAAAAACTTATGAAATAAAACATGAAATTAATGTTTTATATCTCCGAAACAAGCAAAAATCGCGTAACATACATGGGGTATTTTTAGATACACGTTGGTGTGAGAATTCTATAAAAAAAATTGGACTTCACAATTTGGACCACCGTGTATAATGAACAAACCTCGCAACGGATGTAGCAAAACCGTAGCATTTGACAGTTTGATGTTAGGGTTGGCGATTACTATGAATAATTTACTAACTTTATTGTACGTATGAATAATAAGTACAATTTAATGATACGTATTGATAACCTTACTGACCCTCTTTAGATATAACCTTGTTTAATTTTCTATCAAAGAAAATAGAGTAATATGTCAATGTCATCAATGTTGAATGCGTTTTAATGTGTCTGTCATTTTGTTCATGAAATCACGTATTTTCTGTATTTCATTTTAAATATTAATATGGAATCTTTAGTACTTGAGAATATAGGTGTACTGGAAAAAAACGAACAAAATAATTTTTGTATTGTATGTGCAGTAAATATAAAATCAAAGCAAGACAACGTCGTCAAACATTTAGCTAGTAGAAGCCACCAAGAAAAGAAAGATGGTTACTCTTCACATATAGATTTTCTTTTAAAACATTTACCAGGATTACAGGTAAAAGATAACAAAATTTACTGTATTTCATGTAATACTTACATTTTCCAAAAAAAACATGACATTGATGTTCATTTGGCAACAGATAAACATCGTAATGTTTCAAAACTAAATCAGTTCGAATTTAACAAGGATCTAACAGCTTTTTTAGTCCATTCCAACATTCCGTGGAATCAGTTGCAAAATCCTAAATTCAGAGAATTTATGACAAATTGTATCAATGGTAAATATTCAAAGGAAACTATATTACCCAGCGAATCAAATTTAAGGAATAATTACTTAAATAAAATATACGAAGAGAAAAAAAATACTATAAGAGAAGATTTGAAGGATTCTTTCATTTACCTAATGGTCGATGAAACACAAAATGGTATGGGAAAACATATTGCTAATGTCCTAATAGGAAAATTATCACAGACTGAGGAGTCGACATCACACCTGTTTGCATCAAAAGTTTTAAACACAACGAATCACGCTTCTATTGTAACTCTAGTGGAGGATACACTAAAAGACTTATGGGGAACAAATTATCAGAAAAATAAGGACAATTTTTTATTTTTTGTTACGGACGCTGGTTCTTACATGCTGGAAAATTTCTCCACCAATGTTTAGAAACTTAACTCATGTGACATGCCTTGCACACGGCTTAAACCGAGTCGCGGAAAAAGTAAGAAATTTGTATGCAAAAATGAATACTTTAATTGATAACGTAAAAAAAATATTCAACAAAGCACCTAAACCAGCCGAAACCAGTATTAACTAGATGGGGAACCTGGCTAACTGCTGTGGCCTATTACGACTTGAACTTTGACCAAATTAAGGAAATAATTAATACATTTAATTCAAATGAAGCAGTTTCGATTCGAAAAGCCCAAAAAATATTCCGAGATCCCTTTTTTAGAAAAGATTTGGAGTTTGTTAATATTAACATAGGCAGTATTATTCGATCTTCCATAAATAAATTGCAAAATCCTAAACTTACTGTTAGTGAAGCTTTAAATATTGTAAATGCCACAGAAAAAAAACTTTCAAGATTGAGGCTTCATTTAACAGGAAAACTAGTTGACCACAAATAAAAAATGGTTTTAAAGAATAATCCGGGTTATGCTACTGTAACAGCAGTAAAAAATCTTTTAAAATGACAAGAAACTGAGTTAAAAACAAACAGTAATAAAAATACATTACAAAATTATAAATATTTAAATTATTTACCATTGACGTCGGTAGATGTGGAACGCTTGTTTTCGAGTTTAAAATGGATTTACACAAGTAGGCGACGCAGTTTGATTGCAACAAATTTAGAGAAAATTATGTTAATTTATTTTGAAGATCGATAGAACATTGACCACTGTTGCCGCCGCATCTACACGTCCTTAAACTTCTGTCGTCACTTTTCATCAGTTGATAAATCACTGTGGTCAGAGTATTATAAAAAAAATTGCCTGCACAAGTCCTGGCCGAAAATACAAAAAGTACAGAGTGATAAAAAAGTTAATTTGTCAAAGAAATATTTCATGTCACAAAGAAACTGATATTCAAATAAATCCCACGTAGAGTTAAAATAATTCTTTTAAAAGATGTGTCGGGATTTAGTTCATCACTTATTTAAAAGAGAAACAGGCCAGCTATCTCATATGTGTAGCGGGCAGGCTCTAGTACCTAGCCATATGCAGTGGAAACCTCAAGTTACCATGTACAATAGAGAAGAAGGTTCAGATGGATCACAGCTTGTATATAAATCACGATGGTGCTTTTTATTCATTACATTTATGGATAAGGATGTAATTATTCAAGAACATAGTTTATTTCAAAATATTGCCGAGGTAAATAAGATATTTACAATATAAATTTTATGATTTAAATAACATTGTGTTTTTATGTATTCTTAGTAACCCTGACGTACATGTGCTACAGATTTGCGGGTTCGATTACGGGGTATGATAATGAATTAATCCTTATATCATTAATATCATTAAAGAGATTCATATTCGTAATCATTAATCGTGTTTCACGAAATTAAAAAGTTTTTTTTATATTTTTGCACAGTTTTCAGTTTTGAGTTTATTTCCATACCCTAAAAATTGTCTATACACGATCACTGAAAATGACGATAATCCTCCATTCACAAACACCGTGATTGGCTGTTTAGGGGTTTCCAAAGAAAAAAAACTTTAATTCTTAGAGGAATAAGGAGCTTTAGTCCCGATGTCTCTAGAGACCAAAATATATTTTTTTTATTTTACTTTTGACACCCCTAAATAGCCAATCACGGTGTTTGTGAATGCTGGATTATCGCCATCTTCAGTGATTGTGTATAGACAATTTTGAAGGTGTGGAAAAAGCATCAAAAACATAAAAAAAACCATTTAATTTCGTGAAACCCGATTAATGATTACGAATATGAATCTATTGAATTTTATTAAGGATGAATTCATTCATGGTCAAAATAGTTTAGATAGTGGTAAAAAAAAAACAAGTTTGAATCTGTTCGCTACACAATTATGCAAGCATTTAAAGCGTCACTTTACAAAAAAAAACAACTGAAGAGCAAATTTGTAAGAAACTTTGTTTTATTAAATATTGTAATTTTGTACAGAAGTTGTTTTATTCCTCGCATTCAAAGCGAAAAAGTAGAGTGTTTAACGCGAGACTAAACAAGCATAATGACTTGTTTTAGTCCCTTGTTGAACAATCTACTATTAAAAGAAACTTAACCTAAGTATTTTTATTTAACTTGCCTTGCTTCGTGTTTGGCAATTCGGCACGGAGGAAGTAAAGATTTTTCGAGTAACGGGCTAGATGACAGACACCCGTCTAGCATTTTACCTTGCTAAAATCTGCTACATTTTTAGGGATCATACGAGGTTTATGCTATTATTGTTTCTTCCTATTCGCGATTCTGCACAAAATAAATTCCACACAGCTGAGTTTGATCACATGCGTAATGCTTCACAGTCATTATTTCTACGCAATCTTGTTTCTTCCTAGTAGCGATTCTGCACAATATGAATTCCACCCAACTGAATTTAATCACATGCGTAATGCTTCACAGTCATTATTTCTACGCAATCTTGTTTCTTCCTAGTAGCGATTCTGCACAATATGAATTCCACACAGCTGAATTTATTCACATGCGTTGTACTTCACGATACTATCTTTATCTCTATCTTTATCTTCTATACTATCTTACTAGTCGCGTTTAGAAATAAATAAAAAAACAGACTGCGTGAGTCGCTTTTCCCGCGTTAAAAATGATCATGGTCGCGAGCTTTAAGTCATGTGAACGGAACACTATGAGACGAAACTTCCCGAAGGCAGCAGCAGCCGCTCCGATTCTGCTATTAATTTCATCATCAAGGTGGCATTTAGACATTACTATGCTCCCCAGATACCTGAAGTGGTCTACACGCTTGTGAGTCATCTCCGAGTTTGATGTCAACGGGCATTAGTGGAACAGACTGAGACCCCCATTATTACCGTCTTCTTCAGCAAACGTTGACAGGACTCGTTAAGACGCGACATAAACGTTTGTGGGCAGACTACCACAAAATAATGAATCATTTGATACCCCATTTATCTATATCAGACGAGTAGTTTAAGCTATTCGGTGTAAAATTAAGTAAATCGTATAGGTAGTCCACTATAAATTGACACGAATCTACTTACTAAGTACGCACTTAGAGAAGGCCAGTTTATATTGGATGTGAATAGAACCAAAACCAGGCATACTTTAAACTTCATATAGGTTTTCCTGTAATCTACAAGGTAAGAGCTAATTTATTATTTTTTTCAATTTTTTTGACCCAGTACCTACTGTCGGAGTTAAGGGGTTGGGGACAGTTCAATTTTCGTGAATTTTAGACGTAAAAAATATATACATTGTAGATCTACAATCGTGCCGAGTGATCCTATAAGGATTCCGTTTTTGCAGATTGAGGTACGGAACCCTAAAAATAAGAATTATTGAGCCCCTCGCAGACTAAATAGAAAGTATTTGTATTAAAATACTGATCAAATTTTGGACTTAGCTGTTTTACACATTTTATTATTGGTGAGTTTTTTTTACTCTTAGTTCAAGGTATTCACGACTAACTAACAAACAGTTTTCATATCAAAATGAAGCACTCACTGGCCACTCTACAAACTCATTGTCGTGATTGGAATTATCTGAATTGGCCATAGGTACGTCAGAATAAATTATTTTCTATTGCTTAAAGTTATTGAAAATTGGAAATATGGAAGAAAATGATGATGAACTTGTGTTTATAAAAAAAACCGCCTTCAAAAATGCAAAAAATAACTTCTACTACTAGGTACTTAGTAGTAGGTACCTATCCTATTAGGTTAGTCCAACTGAAGTCGGCTTTTTGTTGAAAATATTGTGGTCGCCGACTTCAGTTAGACTAACCTAATAGGATAGTTAGGTACCTACTACTAAGTACCTAGTAGTAGAAGTTATTTTTTGCGTTTTTGAAGGTGGTTTTTTTGTTTTTTTAAACATTTATTTTATTTTACACTTTTTAGTGATCATAATAAGCTTATGTAGTCCCACTTCTTAGTTGATATATGAAACTTTAAGACATTTCAAGCTCGCCGCAAGCAACGCCGCGGGAAAATCATAGTCATTTTAAAACAATTAAATGTGCTTCGTTGTAGTCGCTCAACTATCTTAATCGAGATATCTTATCGCCACCCTTGAAATCGGTACCGTTGAGGAGTTCCGGTGGCCATCTGTGGTCTTCATCATCAGTTCCGCTTCACCAAGTGACACTTTCTGAATGCAAATGCTACACTTGTTACTAAAAATACTAAAATCGCTATATATTTGCATACAATATTTGAGGAGTTCCCTCAATTCCTCACTGATCCCTTCATCAGATTCAGATTTGCTGACAATGGGACCACCTCGGAAGTATACTCTATCAAACCAAAAAAGAATTTTTAAAATCGGTCCACAATTTACGGAGTAACCGGTGAACATACATAAAAAAAAAAAAAAAAAATACATACAGTGGAACGTATAACCTCCTCCTTTTTTGAAGTCGGTTAAAAAGCGAGAAGGGGAAGGATATTCTACTAAAATGTGGATACAAATATTATTTCAGTGTAACCGTGTCAATGGTACAAACTGGCGTTGCGTAAATATGTTATCGTGCAGTGCATCAATAACTATTGATAAAGATAATAATAATGTGCTCAGAGAGAGTGCACATATGTGTTATCTTCAAAATAAATATACACAATTTTAGATCAAGAGTTGTGAAGACCATGAAACCCATTCAAGGAATATATGAAAAGAAGTTTGAGAATTTGCCTCTGTAAGTGAATCTAAAAAAAACCTGAATTCAAAAACTTAAAAGACGGAATGTATAAGTGACGGTACAAAGCGTTGATGGTCGACAAAAGTACTTTTGAAAATATTGACGACATAACATTACCTCAAATTCTTTAGGAAGACTTTCTGGTTAGCGATGTATCCAATATGTATTCAAAGTAACGCCTTCACCATTCTTCCAATTATATACACTGCACGCAGATTAAAAAAAGTATACTGACGAAGCTACTACAATCGTACCCGTAATTTATGCCTTACTTCCAAACAAATTGCAGAACACATACGAGCTACTGTTTTCGATACTAAAGGAAAAACTGTCGTTAAATATTTTACAATTTACGAGTGACTTTTAAATAGAGGCGACAAATGCATTAAAACATGTATTTAAAAACGTGAACATAAATGGCTGTTTTTTTCCATTATCAACAATGTATTTGGAAAAAAACTGAAGAGCTTAAAGTAACTGACCATCCAATTGGTAAAAACATAATAATAGTTTTGTAAATTAGCGTTATTTCCACCAGCGGATATTCCGGAAGGTTTTCGTGTGATTGCCGACCTTATGCCTGTTAATGGCGTCTTTACTCAATTCACCAAATATTACAAACGAGATTGGATAAAGAAAACAGAACCCAAAATGTTCAGATGTCACAATCAATTAAATAAAACTACTAACTTTCTGGAAGGGTGACACCACCGTATTGGTGTTAGATTTGGTCGCCATCCGAAACTATTTTTATTTTTGAGTAAATTGAAAACAAAAGCCAAACAACAAGATTTTTGAATAAAACGAAATCTGGCCGGATGTACAAAGAAAGATCCAAAAAGGCGAAAAGTTACTCATTACACAGGTGCAGATATAGTTGAAAAGTTTTTAAACGGCGAAATATCAATAGCAGAAGCCATAAAAGCCATTTGTGATTATGATGACTACACTTTTGTAGATTATGACGGCTTTAGCTCAGAATTAGATGACAATCGTGGCCCAGAAACAGATGCTAGTTGTGGTTCAGAAACGGATGCCAATTCTGACCATCATAATAACCAACTCATACAGAGCGATAGCTCAGATTACGAAATTTTTAGGGTTCCGTACCAAAATGGTGCAAAAGGAACCCTTATGGTGAGACTTCGTTGTCTGTCTGTCTGTATGTCACAGCAGGTTTTCTCACGTTTAATTTCGGAGATTTCGAAACAACACGTGTAAAATTGAAAAGGGCGTAAGTACGTGTGCGCCGCGCGGTTAGCCAAGGACAACTGCTGTTAGAAAGATCGTCGGTTCTAGAAGCGCATTGCTACGTCACACACGCAACCTACCTGCCATACGCTCTTAAAAAATTTAAAAATAACGTTATAAATTTTGAGACAAAAACAGTCCAAATGATATTAGCAGAGTACTTACATAGTGCTACTAGTAAAAAAAATATATTAAAAAATTAAACCCTATGAGCTCGTCGCTAACAACTACCATTTATCAGAGTAGGGGCCAGCACTCCATTGTGAACAGCCAGTCGGGCTTTTTGTGAAACAGTGAAACAGTGAAATCATCACAAAGGAGTACAGGGCCCCATTAATTTTATTCCCCGCATTCACCCTCCTCTCAACATCCTTCTCACACTCACCATCAAACTTACCATGTAAACATACTACCCAGGTACACAAATTCACTCACTTGCTCCACAGGCCTATGATATGGTAGGTAGAAAGGAGTCGTGGACGGTGCTGTCTATGTATGGAGTGAGCAGCAACCTGGTGCAGGCTTTGAGGTCCCTTTATGAGGGCTCCAGAGCCTGTGTCAGAATCAATGGGTCATACTCGGCCTGGTTTCATATCTCTAGAGGTGTTAGACAGGGCTGTGTTGCCTCACCATGGCTTTTCAATCTATTGATGGACAGTTGTATATGAGATTTGAAAGAGTATGATAAAGGTTTGCGTATGCAAGAGTTGCTAATCAAATGCCTCTTATATGCCGATGATCAAGTTATACTTGCTACATCGGTACTTGAGTTGCAGGAGATGGTGACAGTGATGAATGAGGGATTTAAACAAGAGGGGATGAAAGTAAATGTTGCCAAGGTCATGGTGATAGAAAAGGACGAGGAGATGACTTAGTGCGTGATAAATATAAATGGTGAATTAGTGGAGCGTTTATTAGTAAGGGGGATAGTATATAAAATGTGTGTGTGTTACACGCTTAAAAGCGGTGTACTTACCATTCACTAGTGACATTATTCCCAAGGGCATCACCAGCAACGCTACCATGCAGTCTGTGATAGCAAGTGACATCAAAAAGTAGTTAGTGACGTTTTGAAGTCTTCTTTCCAAATATATTGCCAGACATACAAGAATGTTTCCTCCTGCCGTGCAAATCACAAGCAAAGTTGCAAGTACAGCCCAAATGTTGACACCCCAGAGGTCCATGAATCTAAACCACCCACTGAGTTGTTCGTCATCATTGTAGTTATCCTCGTAATCCAGCGTAGTAATAA
This sequence comes from Acleris cristana, assembly GCA_948252455.1. NCBI lineage: Eukaryota > Metazoa > Arthropoda > Insecta > Lepidoptera > Tortricidae > Acleris > Acleris cristana. Next base: position 24,969,361 of record OX411772.1, on the reverse strand, counting down.
TACTTGCGTTTTGTTCACTAAAGTAAGATGGCTCTTCAACGAACTCTGATACAGAGTACCGCGTTGATGACGCAAACTTTTGCAGGCTTGCAAGATCATTCATGTTTGTAAGTTTGCGATTCCATATGATACTGTTAACCCATTCACGCTTCCATCTTGAAACTATGTAAAGTTATCCATGTTCATTTTTTCTTCTGTTCATGTTGACTTTATCTGTAAAAAAGGAATTGACTTATGATTATTTAAAAGCACTGGACTTGATTTTAAAAGTCGAGAGTAGTCAGAAACCGCTGCAACTCACATTTTAAGTTTGTTTAAAGGCCATGCCAGGGTAAGCTAAGTGAATCTGCCTCCAGCGAGTTTTGACTTGTATTTTTTGATGATGTGGCTTTCTAATTAGTAACAGGTATGCAAAATTTCTGCCCCGCCCCTGAGACATTATAGTTTTTTGTTTTAAGAAAACGAAATATATGAGCTTTCTTACATATGTTTTTTTTTAGCCAGCAGATTTTGACGCGTATATTGTGCATATATTTATTTATTTATTTATTTATCGTTTATTTAGAAAAGACAATTAGGATACACCAATTATAGACAATGTATGAAAATTTTAAAACGTTTTCGAGGAATAGGCTTCTAATCGATCCCAATAGTAAGATTTAAAAAATATGTTACAATTAATTAATTATAATAAAATTAAGAAATTACCTTCATTTGACCAAGATCTTTTGTGGTTTTACATAAAACATAATAAAACCTCTTCAATATTTTATTTTATAAGTACAATTTAGATATCTAGCTAACACCTACGTTTGAAGACAGCTGTTGTCGTGTCAAAATTATTTGTTTACAAATTGAATGTAATTCTTATGATGAAAGTAATATAATTATTAGTGAGACCATTTCTCTTTTGAGTTTTGTTATGTGTGATGAATGTTAATAATTTATGTGGTGAAGTTTTTCAAGAGGTTCAAAAAGACGGCGTCAACATCTATTGTAAAAACTCATGATTGGAAGTATAGAATTTCCAACCAATAAACCAACCAATAAATTTTATGTGATTGTGTTCAGTGAATCTACTCTAGAAACAAAGGTCATGCAGGAAGTACTGAATTAATTAAGGTTTAGGTAATAAGAAATAGCCGAATGCTTAAAAAGATCTGAAATAATAAATTTATTGTATCGCGATTGTTTGTTTAGATTATGTTTGATTGACGTTCGTCTGTTATAAAATTATGTAAATATTATGACTTTAAAAACAGATCATAGATAGTAAAAAAAAGTCTTTCTAAATATTAGACGAAGTATACCCATTTTTAGGGTTCCGTACCTCAAAAGGGAAAAACGGAACCCTTATAAGATCACTTTGTTGTCCGTCCGTCCGTCCGTCCGTCCGTCCGTCTGTCCGTCTGTCAAGACCCTTTATCTCGAGAACGCGTGGAGGTATCGAGTTGAAATTTAAACCATATACTCAAATCTACAGTCCCTTCAAGCTGGGAAAAAATCAAACTTCTACATTTACGTAAAAAAAAGATACGGCCGTTTATGTCGCAAAAAACGTGTATTTCGACACTCTCGAGGGAATCAAAATGTATAGGGTATTTCCCGTTGACCTAGAACTATGAAATTTGGCAAGTAACACCGTCTTTTACTGCAAGTATAGGAAAAAATCTAAAATCTGTAAATTTTTAACCAAATCACAAAAAAACAGGGTCTTTATGCAAGGAACGGCGTACAGTGCGACAAGAGCCCGATCTAGGTGGATAATATTATTTGACGCTAAATATAAGATCAAAACTCAACACATTGAAGCTAGAAAAATCAATATTTATAAAAAGTTGAAAAAAAAGCTATTTTTAACGAAAAAACTTAATATCCAGTATAATTTGATCTCCCTGTACGCTGATTTCCCCTAAAATGTGAGGTCAGCTTAAACTGGTTTTTGTATGACGTTGTAAAAAGGGCGTTATTTGCTCTAATTTTCAAATTTATATTATTTTAAGTTGTATAGTAAATTTAAGGCCTTCACCATTCAGCCAATTAACACGCTATACGGAGTTTTTTTTTGGCGGTGTCTGATACGTCAGTCGCAGAGAGTTAAAAATCTGTGTTGAAATTTAGGCTAATCAAAATGGACCTTATTGCATAGATAATAAAGTACATAACAAAATGAAGAAAGTACTATTGCGTTTTATTTTATGCGTTTCCATATTATCTTACATACGGAACACTCGGTGCGCGAGTCCGACTCGCACTTGACCGGTGTTTTAAATAACCGCGTGATTTTTGTGCAATAAGTAGGCGAGGTTAATTTTATTTGATAAATTATTTTAAATAACAATAACACTTTTTTCTACTCGCGTACTATAAACCGCTAATATTGATATCGTTAATGGTGTCAGAATACCACCTATAGCGTAACCGAAGAGTAAAAACAATTCTATAATTAGCGTTGCCATCGTAATAACAATGCTATAATTTATTATAGCATCGTTATTACCATGGTAACGGTCATTCCGGATATCAGTCTTGGCGTTTAGTTAACACTTGACATCCTAATAATTTGTATATAAACCGTTTAAAACATTTTAACACCAATTAAAATTACGTATATCAAAAATAAAATTAATTTTGAGACTAAATATGTGTTTAAAATAACATTTTTATTCAATTACTAAAAATAGATGGTTAATATCCATCGATTTGTTATTTGGTTACCATGGTTACGTTCAATATGGATATCAACAAAATGGCGTTTCGTTTGGCATTCCAACTTGTTTATGATAAATTGATAGAACTGTTTTTAGTAACTATTAAAATACGCGTGAAATTTGTTAACATTTTATCAATAAAATTCACAAACTATTGATGCGCATCGGAATAGTGAAAATTTCTTTCATGATAAGTAATTTGTTAGCAGAAAAATCGAGTAAAGTATACGAGAAAATTTAGCGATTGTTTATTTTTATCATTATCATTTTAAGCTTGTAGAAAAAGTTATGTATGCAACGGTTCACAATTAGCTCTTAAGGTACTCGTGCCTGTATTTAGAGCGCTCGCAAGCTCGCGCTCTAACCTCGGCTCTCGTACCTTAAGAGGCTTCATTATGAACCAGTTACATAAATAACTATTAATCATGAAATGCTTCAAATAAGATCCTTAGACAAGGCTATAAATGTAAAAGCGATGACATCAATTATAAAATATATTGCTGTACAAAAAAATCAAAATAAATAGAAATATTTTAAAAATAAAAATAAAAATTAATTAATCGATTAAAAACTCTTTAGAGAAACGTGCATTGTTTTTTATTAACGTGGCCAGTGTTTATCATGAACATGCACGTGTCTCTCAAGGGTTTTTAATCGATTAGTTTTACCGAGCGGGTATAGAAATTGTATAGTGATGTATTCAATTAAAAAAAACAAATTGTTCTACCACAGATAAAATTAAGTTAATACATTCATTTTGTAGCTTATTAAAGAAAGATTTGGTGAAAAACTTGGAGTAGTAGCTAACGTGAAATTATTTTTATGTAATTGATATCATTTAATTGTCTTTACTAAATGCACAATATATGTGACGCACGTCAAAATAGGATGGACAGTTTTTTTTTTTTAAGAAATGACATTTCTTTTTAACAAAAAGCTACAAAGTTTGGGGGGCTGAAATTTTGCATATCTGTTACTGATAGAAGCCATATCATTAAATAACCTAACCAACAAAAAGTTGGAAAACCCCCGACACTGACATTTCAAAGTTCAATACTTCAAAAACGGCTGAACCGATTTCAATATAAATGTCTAAGAACCACCGCTAGAAAACCTGCTTTCTAATAAAAAAAACCGCATCCAAATCGGTTCATCCGTTTAAGAGCTACGGTGCCACAGACACATACACACACACACACACACACACACACACACACACACACACACACACACACACACACACACACACACACACACACACTTACACTCCTTATAACACCTCTCTTTTTTGCGACGGGGGTTAAAAAAATACAAGCCAAAACGCTGGGGGTAGATTCACTTAGCTTATCCTGGCATGGCCTTTTCAAATAGTTTGACAGATTGGGATAAAGCACAGACCAACTAGCCTAAAGACGTAGCTTTAAACGATTATTTCATTAAAACAGAGTCTGCCAAAAATGCGGGGGTGAGGGCGGCGTAACATGTAGTCACTGAGACGTGATTGGTCGTTCTAAGGTCAAGATGGCCAACCGCTAGTGTTGTCCATCGACCGTATGAAATAAATATCGATAGTAGTAATTATGACTAAGATAACCCCATTCTATCGATAAAGCATCTGTCATTCTCAAAACTTAACCCTTAGATGCATACGGTATCAAAAATGATACCATATATTTTCTTCGTTCAAAAATCCATTATGTACTTTTAATCTCGCTATTAAGGTTGAATAACGTTACCTTTGCTCAAATACATACAAAAAAATATCACCAGGCAACACTCAGAGCGACTGTCATTTCATGAAACGGCAAAACTTTGAATCGGGCGGTTGTTTTTTTGCGACAGTGAAATTCCAAGTTAAAATTGTTAAGTATCTGGCAAACCTTGAGATATTTTCACCCAAAAAAATCTGCATAGCAAAGGTTAGTACTTATATTTATTGAATATTATGTGCGTTTTTTATGAGTTATGAATTGTATCACTAAATCTTTCACTTCTTTGCCGGTATCAAAAATGATACTCCATGCGATAACGCCGTTTTTCATGGTATCAAAAATGATACTCCATGCACTAAGCTTTGTTTTCTTACTAACAAATTTTAGAACTGTTTTTTGAGTTTCCTCGGGGTTTACTAATGTTTTGCATGCGAATGGTGGTATTAATAAGCATTGTAAATTTTCTACTTTTCTAAAAACTTAAAAGATAGGGACATAGAAGACTTGCATTGAAGATAATGCCGAGTCTGATGAAGATGACCTGGAATTTTATCCGTCACTTCAAGAACTGCAAACAGCTCTTGAGGAAGATAAGATTGAAGAAGAAAATTCAGGTTTGAATGAAGCAGAAAATTCAGGTATGAATGAAGAAGAAAATTTAGTAGAAGATCCCGGGTTCACTGGCGTGTTTCCAAATCCTCCTTTGATAAATAAATGAGGAAATGGCATCAACGAGTTCGCAGGGTTCGCGCGTACCAATAATTACCCAAAACCTTCACTAGAGTAAGCGGTCCTTGCCATTTTGTCAAAGTGAAATCGGATTGTTTTAATACTTCTCATTTTGTAGTTTTTTCTTTGATACGTAATTCTTAATACAAATCGTGTTTTTTTATACTTACAGCTTGGAGTATCAAAAATGATACCAGGTTTTTATTGTAAAAAACAATATAAAAAACTGATTGCGATTTTTTTCATTATTTTTCCCATTATTAAAGTGTGTTTCCCCATCATAATATTTTTTTCGGAATAAAAATATTAAATCATGCATCTAAGGGTTAAGATTATTAGTCGGCGAGTCACAGAATAAACACAAATATCATATGTCGTCCGATGGAATAAATAAAACAACTAAAAAAAAATTTCATTCTGTTTATTATTACTTTACAAGTAAATCTATTTTTTTAATTACTATTGACCCTTAAAATACAACACTGCTTGGAGAAGGAAACCAATCATCTGATCGTTTTGTGGCATTCATCCATATTTCCTTCATGTTTGGGCATTTAGGAAACCTAAAACAAAGGGTACACGTTTGAGCTGACATGCTTGGAAAGTTTTTAAATAAAAACCGCTAGTTAAGTAGATACGTAATTCGTTATCACCCTTGTATTCGTTATTCGTTATCTAGAATATAGATGCTGGAAGGAACCACAATTTATCTTTTGGTTTTAAAATATGTTACTACATCACTTTATTTCGCAAACGTATGGTTATTACGTACGTATGTATAATTAAACGCAGTATTACCTAGAGGTAAATAACTAACGACTGCCCATTAATTCATGTGCGTAAACTGAAATTTATACTCCAACAATACTAAACATAAAACCTGAATTCATCAGAGAAGAAATATGTTTTATCCAATAACCATCGATAATAAACAAACATACTATGGACATCACTGGTTAGCGCTAGGTAATGCCGCGAAATGATAGACAAGGAAGGAGCGATACACCGTGCAATGTATTAGAGAGAGACTTTCTAAAAAGACATCAACGGGTTCCAACTGGAACTATAAAACTTATTTAATAACACGCTTGAAATTTGTCATTTTATATTGTAATTTTATTAAAATCTGCTTACCTGTGAAACGAAATACCATCCTTTTGCACACCAGATGTTTTTGTGTTTTTTCCACATCATTTTACGCAGCAATAATGCACTTTGCCCGTCTTCAATCACGTCAAAACTTTCATTGCACAACCATGTCACTCGTGCGAGCGCCGCCCGTAGACTGAAGTTAGCATCGGGGGCGTGGCACAAACATAGAGTGAATTCACCGTATGCGTGACAGAGGGGGTCGCCCGGGAATGTTCCGTCTTTAGGCTAGTTGGTCTGTGGGATAAAGCTAGGCGATTGTTCGTAGCACGGTTATAACCAGACATAGAACTTTTATTGGCACGTTTTTTTTTCGCATTTTCCTTTCACTTCCCTACGATATTAATTGATCCATAAATCGTGTTTACTTATGTTATACCTACGTATAATATGAAAATACAGGGTGTTTGGTGCATCGTTTGCCAAATTACTTAATATGGCGGATTTGCTATGTTTTTCGGCCCCCAAAACACATTTTCTCCTAACGGATTTTTTATGCATTTTTTTTATTTATTTTTAATAGTTCTAGGAGCTGCCTCTCTATGATAGTTGTTAAGCCTCAAATTTTAAGGTAATGTGTAATGCTGTAGGGCTCTACCAAAATTGAAATGACGTGCAGGTCCCTCAAATAGTGTAATAAAAACCGGCCAAGTGCGAGGCGAACTCGCGCACGAAGGGTTCCGTCCCATTATCTATACAACATTAGCAAAAAACGGCAAATAAATCACATTGGTGGTATGGCAATATTTATTTTATTCTGTTTTTAGTATTTGTTGTTACCTATAGCGGCAACAGAAATATATCTTCTGTGAAAATTTCAACTGTCTAGCTATTACGGTTCATGAGATACAACCTGGTGACAGACAGACAGACGGCCAGCGGAGTCTTAGTAATAGGGTCCCGTTTTTACCCTTTGGGTACGGAACCCTAAAAAGTGTAAAAATTCAGTGGAAGGTCAACTTTAATATACGATTAAAAAAGTTATAAAAGATTATGTTCTTAAAATTGTTTTAAAAACATCTCTGGTTTATCCTCTTTCTAACCAGCAATAATGCCATTAAACTTTCACTACCGCCATTAATTTGTCAACTTTATTCAATGAACTCAATATCCACTATGAAATGTCACTTCAAAGTAGGTATTCAAAATAGCTATCGATAAATTTGGTTCATCCCACTAAACCAAATTTCATAAAAGTTTATTTCATTAGGCATACCAACGTTTGATATAATTTTCATTAGCCCTAATTATCATGACAGCCAAATTTGTGTGTCCTAAAGTTATACATATTATAACGTAATGTTTACTGGTGTTAAGTATTAAATACTTTAATATTACTAAAACTAACAATGATTATTCCTAATGATTAATAGACCTAATAGGCATAAGTTCTAATCACTGTTTAAATTAAACTCGGATTCATAATTAGATTCCATCAAATCTACCAAGAAATGTCACGGTCAACCCTTTCTTAATAATAAAAAATATAATTATCTTACTGCAGGTGAAAAACTTAACGAAAGTCTTTGTAGTGGTATAGAGAATTAAGGGAAGTTACGTCCAAATTCAAATATAGTCTCCATTTTCTGTACACAGACTCTATATAATTACATAAACGTAGGGGTTTCGTTAAGTTTGTCACCTAAACTACTTTGATTCTTAGATGTTTTTTATGTTTCGAAGTAAACATTTATAATCATACATTCCTAAATTCTAAGTAAAAAGGATCCTAGTTATTTCTAATTAGTGAGATGGTTTAACGCTCCTCGTCCTGTTAGGATGCTACAGTCAGGATAATGTAATACGAATTAAAAATAGCCTACACAAGTAGGTAGTGTTTTTTTTTTATTTACTTATTTAAGGTATAATAATTAATAATATACGCACATCTTCAAACGATACTATTATTGTATCAAAACGGATAGGTACCTACCTACTAAATGTTATCGAGACCTGAAGTTTTACCATTGAGGAGACACATTTTACACCATTTGAGGGTCAATAAAAAAAAAACTAGGTATCACCTGCACGTCATTTCGATTTTGGTAGAACCCTACAAAATTATTTTTTAATTCAATTTTAAACGTGGCAGCTCCTAGAAGTGTTAAAAAAAAATAAAAAACGTGCATAAAAAATCCGTTGGGAGAAAATATGTTTTGGGGGCCGAAAAACATAGCAAATCCGCCATATTAATTTGGCAAGCGATCCACCAAACACCCTGTATTTTCATATTATACGTATAACATAAGTAAACACGATTTATGGATCAATTAATATCGTTGGAAAGTCCAAGGAAAATACGAATTAAAAACGTGCCAATAAAAGTTCTATGTTTGTTTATAACCGTTCTACGAAAAATCGCTTAGCTTTATCCTATTCTGTCAAACTATTTGAAAAAACCATGCCAGGATAAGCTAAGTGAATCTGCCCCCAGCGAGTTTTTGCTTGTATTTTTTTTAATGCTGTGGATTCTATTTGATCATGTAATAAGTATGCAAAATGCCCCCCCCCAACTTTGTAGTTACTCAAAATACAATTGAATTTCAAAATCAACTTTAATATAACTTCTATATATTAACTTGAAACCAAATTAAATAGGATTTTTAGTTGAGTACTGTTTTGATCTAGCAGTGCGATTAACTAGGTTTAATTAACGTTAGGTTTTAAACATATAAGGTATAGTAGGGTAGAAGTACCATTTGTGGCCACTGTACACTTTTTAGCCATTTAAGGTTGAGTATCAAAAATATTTTAAAATTAAAAATAATATCGATAAGTTATATAAATTAAGACCGAAGATTAATATAAATATAAAATATAAAAATATGTTTGTAATTTTATAATGCTTTACATATTAGGTAGTTAAAATTTAGAGTGTCCAAAAACGGTGTCATCATCATCATTATATCAGCCTGTTGCCTGTCCACTGCTGGACATAGGCCGCCTCCAAGGAGCGCCACAGCCAGCGCGCGATCTCCCGCCCTTTGCATCCAGTCACTGCCAGCTGCCTTCTTCAGGTCATCGGTCCATCTAGCCGGGGGGCATCCTACACTACGTGGTCTCCATTCGAGAACCTTCCTGCTCCACCTCTCGTCAGTTCTGCGACAGACATGGCCAGCCCACTTCCACTTCAGCTTGCTACATTTTTGGACAATATCAGTCACCTTAGTCTTATGTCGTATGACCTCGTTCCGGTTCTTATCCCTTAATGAGATCCCCAACATTGACCTTTCCATAGCACGCTGAGTGAGGTGCAGTCGGTGGGCCAACTTGACTGTCATGTTCCACGTTTCGGCTCCGTAGGTTAAAACTGGTAGGACGCATTGGTTAAACACCCGGCTTTTCAGGCACTGCGGCAGTGTCGACGCGAAGATTTGAAGCAATTTCCCAAATGCTACCCAGCCAAGCTGCACTCTTCTGGCGATTTCCCGCTTGAAGTTGTCTCTACCGAGCTGTAGTACTTGCCCAAGGTAGACGTACTCTTTGACAACCTCGAGCGTAGTGCCCTCGACGGAAACTTGTTCCGGGATGACATGTTCGTTGAACATTACCTTTGTCTTGTCCAAATTCATCCCAAGCCCCTAACGTCTCGAGGCAGCGTTAAGACTGTGCAGCATTTTTTGCAAATCCTGCAGCGATTCTGCCATAATAACTATGTCATCGGCAAATCGAAGGTGCGTAAGATATTCGCTATTTACATTGATGCTCAGTCCGTTCCAATCCAGCGTCTTGAACACTATCCTGCAGTGCGTTGGTGAACAGTTTCGGAGATTAACATCTCCCTGTCTAACACTTCGGAGCAGCTGGATGGGTTTTGTTCGGTGGTTTAAAGATGAAAAACGGTGTAAAAATGGCTAAATCCCTAATATTCGGTGTTCAGAGATATCGGATAGGCAAGAATAGGGCTATTAAATATCGGACATATAAAATATTTAGGTAAAAAGTAAATTCGAGATGCTAAAATATGGGTTAGTGAATAGTAAGAACAGTAAAAATAAGGGTTTTTAAATTTAAGGCTAATGTAATGAAGTTAGTGGTAGTAAAAAACCGTCCAAGTGCGAGTTGAACTCGCGTGGGGAGGGTTCCGTAAATACTTTTTTTTTTGATAGAATTCTTGTAGGTTTTCCTGTAATCTACAAGCAATAAACTATTTTGTTTTTTTTTCAAAGTTTCAGCCTCAGTAGTTTCGGTGATCAGGGGGGGGAGGGAGAGAATGGTCAATTTTCGTCTTCTTTCATTAATAAAATCAAAACTATTTAATTTACAATTATAACAACAATATAATATGAGAGCCACATAACGAGCCCTTTCATTTGATATATGACAAAGGTCAAGGATAATATGATTTTACCCACTGGAATGAAGGCCCCGGATATTATATAACAGAAGAAAATCGGTGTTTTACTTGTACAACATACTTCTTCTTCATATGGGTTTAATTATTAAACATACTTAATAAAAAAATAGGCAGTTTTGTACATGTAAAATGTTTGTATATATGTATTGTATAAATACGATGTAGCATAAGACATCGTATTTACACCTATTGTTGTACTTAACGGGAAAAATACAAAGTTATGTAAAATCTTACCTCGTCTCATCTCAACTTACCGGTGAAAATTTTCTAGAATTCCTAGATCATTATCAACTATACACGCAAATTCCGAAATTTCCTTACTTAACTACTCCATTTTAACCCATATTTTCGAAGTAATGCACTTTAATAGCAGGTACATTGTTACAGAGGTTGTTAAATACGAAAATGATAAATGAATGCCTCTCTTGGAGTCGACTTCGTTTTGGCCCTCTATAGTTTACGTTTCCATCTATTTCCCTTTCCGCCGAGGCAGGTGTACCTACTCATAGTGTTCGTTCGCGTAACGCAATATGAAGGACTAGCTTCTGTCCGCAACTTCGTCCGCTTAGATTTAGAATATCGTTATTCCCTCGGGAACTTTTAAATTTTCTGGGATAAAATGTAGCCTATGTGTTATTTCAGGGTATAAGCTATCTCCAATTAAAATTTCATCCAAAACCGCCCAGCCGTTGCATCGTGAAAGAGTCACAAACATCCATACATCCATACATACAAACTTTCGCGTTCATAATACTTATTAGTAAGGATACACGAGAATAACATGTCGTCTAGTCACCATAGTAACTTTTACCCTTATAGTACAAAATTATGCGATCATGCGGGTTAAATGTCATTGAAAATACAAAATTAAATATATTCAACGAGAAATAGATAAACAAAAACTATTCACTTATAACAGGTAACTTTTACTTCATAATATCATAATAATCAAAAAATCATAATGTTACCTACACAGTTGAGGATATACTCCTCAACTGTGTAGGTAACATTATGATTTTATGTAGTTTTGTTTTGCAACTATTATATTTAATCAGCAGTTTTTTTTGCAGTTAACTATACTCCACAGTGTGTATTACAAAGAGTAATGTGTAGTAAAAGTGTTAATGCTATTTTAAATAATTTATTCCATAAAGGTAACCTCGCCTACTTACCCTCCATTATATGAATAAATTGTGCAGTGCCTAAATAGTTTTTAGCGGTTGTGTAATTTTATCAATTCAGGTGAAACATTGCAGTGAACGGCCCAAACCAAGATTCCGTGAGTGCACCGGATAATTATGTTAGGTTTAAAAAGGCAAATTAAAAAAAAACATCATAACCCTTATAAAATGAAGGTACTTAATTGTCTCCATAATTCATTATTTTTCACATGTGCGTGATCTCCGTGATCGGCGTACAGAGAATAGTTGCGTGTATGTGAAGATCTAACAAATCGTATCAAAAATGTTAACTTCGGCTTGAAGAAGAAAGATTGTAAACGTATCACACACTACGGAGGAAATATTTAATTCAATTTCAATGAAATTGTGCAAAGATATACCTTCACTACTTGCTACTATTTATCACAAATTATTTTATATTTACTAATGCCCACCTGAGCAAAGCCGATACGGGCCACTATTATTGTATATATTGTTTATACCATGTACTAACTATTAGTATTTGTTTAATAGTACACATATATATTTTATTACACTATTCGTTTAGCGTACCGTCCGTCTGTCACTCGGAGCTGGCTGAAAATCAGCGCTGCAGGTGTTTAACACCTCAGCATTATGCTGAGCCAGTGTCCGATTCACTGCCGCGAAGACACCAACTACTTGTTTATTGTTGTTTTCTGGTTTTACTTTTTTCTGTGTGTCTTGTGTGTGTAGTGAATAAATGTTTTTTACTTTTTTTTTACTTTTTTATTTTTTTATTTCATAATAATGGTACCAGGTATGAAATAAAAAAATACATGGTATACCATGGTGGTAGTACTTACCATGTATGAAATAAAAAAATACATGGTATACCTAGGCTTTTTTTGTAAAACTCTACCCATTAAATGTGAAAAAACTATAATTATAATCTGTAATTGTTAACTGACTTTTCGCAGATGGAGTGGTGATATGCGTCTTAAACTCATGATTCTCATGAAGTAACATAGTCATTATGTGTTTTATTAAGGCAGGCGTGGAGTGGAGGCGTGGACCAAGAGTTTTCCCTATGTATAAAAAAAATCAAATAAAAATTCAGGTTCATTTTTATAGTTCCGGATAAAAAGTGACTGTTACATACAGAGACAGACCGACATGAAAACGACAAAGTTGATTTACATTCAGGAAAAAATGTGATAGGGGAGACCGGGTATGGTTGTCACACGGGTTGGTTGTCACAGCGCGGCCATAACAGAAAACTGAACGAACAAATGAGTTCATCGACCGGTGTCGAAAGACCGCGAGTGCTATATTTCCCTCCCTACTTCACCTCAGTCCGCTCCAGAAATTCTGGATGGCCGGAGGATGGCCGCTGTGACAACCAACCCGTGTGACAACCATACCCGGTCTCCCCTACTTATTTTATTAAGTGAGAACTCCAGTTTCTGTAGTCATGATCGTTTATATACTACATCGAATGTAAAATTTATTAATTTCGATGTAGTACCTATATAAACGATTAACACAAAAATCAAGCACTATTTATTAAACAACCCTTTGAAACACCTAAAGCAAAATTTAATTACAGTAGGTATAAGTCGTGGGCCTTTAACAGGCGAGTTGTTCTGAAATGTTACTCAAAGTGAAGTTACACCGCTTTGAGGCGAGGTCGGCAGTAATTACCAGCTGCACCTATATATTACGTACTCTAAAGGTTTAAACGTTTACTTCTATAGTAATCAAATATAAAGGCGGTGTTTGTTAAACTGCCGCAAAAGACATCAGCGCAAGTGCGCCAAATAACTTCGGAAACATCACTTTAAAGTCGTATTCTAAGATGAGAAATATTTGATTGAGTATAAATAGGTAGCACAAATTGGGATACACCAAAAAAAATAACTGCTTGATTTTACATTTTTATTCGAAAGAATAGCCTTTTATAAGAAACTAATTTGAAGCATTTCATGATTAAATGTATTATTGATATTTAAAATAATTTATTAAATTAATGTAACCTTACCTACTTGTAACGACAAGATGACGTAGATATTTATAAAAGACGGGTATACTTCGTCTAAGATTTAGAAAGACGATTTTTTATTATCTGTGATCTGTTTTCAAAGTCATAATAAGCGAACGTCATTCAAAAATAATGTAAATAAACAATCGCAAAATGATATAATTTATTATTTAAGAGTATATAAGCATTCAACCACTGCTTATTACCTAGACCTCAGTTAATATAACACTTCCTACATGACCTTGTTTCTAGTCTAGATTTACTTAACACAATCACATTAAATTTGTTGAAAAGACGGATACCATACTTCCAATCATGAGTTACTACAATAAATGTTGATGCCGTCTTTTTTTACCTCTTGTAAAACTTTACCACACAAATTATTAACATTTATCACACATAACTCAAATGAGAAATGGTCTCATTAATATGTCACTGTGCCTGCCAAATTCGCTATGTGTTGGCTTTCACATAAAGGATTTTGAATTTTAGACAGTTGAACAGCTGTCTTCAAACGTAGGTGTCAGCTAGATATCTAAATTGTACTTATAAAATAAAATATTGGAGAGGTTTTATATGTTTCATGTAAAACCACAAAAGTGCTTGATACAGCACAATTGGGACGGGCATTTAGGGGCCAAATGAAAGTCATTTCTTAATTTTAATATAATTAATTCATTGTAACATATTTTTTAATCTAAGTACTGGGATCGATTCGAAAAGCCTATTCCTCGAAATGGTTTTGGAATTTTCATACATTGTTAAAAATGGGTGTATCCCAATTGTCAATTGATTAATTTATCGACGTTGTTCTTTCGTTAACTGACTCTCCGTAACAGGTCAAAAGTTGTTCTAAATGACTTGCGGTTAGGCTACGTGTTCTAGCAGAATATGTCCACTTCAAAAAGGAAAAGCTTTTTTCCACTTCGACAGATGTTATTCGCTCATATTTGAAAAGCTTGCGGTTATTATCAAAACAGAATTTGTAATGGTTGCTAGGATTTATTTGTATTTCTTGACCTGTATTAAGATCGTTAATGTTACGCAACGTTGCAAATCCGTATTGTTTTAAATACAATTCTCACCTTTTGATATATTTTTCGTCCTCTTTCGTGCAGAATTTATTTTAATAGCTCGCTCTGTATGTTATCCGCAATCAAAATAGATTCTGAAAAGCAAAAGCAAATTCTTTTTCATGAAATTTAATTATTTAAAAAAAAACAATATTGTATTTTTTGCCTCGCTTACAATTGTTGTGTAACTAGGTGCTACCAATTGGGACCAAAAAAAATAACTCATGGTTTTTACATTTTAATTCAATAGAATAGGTAATTTTAAGGGACTAATTTCATTAATTTTGTAATTGACCCAATAGTTTTGTTTTAATATCTTTATTTATTTAGCAAACATTTTATGGATGACATGATTATTTTAAATTTGAGTTGGGATTTTCTAATAAATTACAACAATTAAATGATATCTTATGTTAAAAAGTGATTGTAATAGTGTATTAAAACATACTATTTCAAACGGTTTTCGCCTAACCCGTAAGATACACCTACAATGGCTTCAAGCCGAAAACGAAAGTCAAACAAAGGTTAAATATACTTTTGTCGAAATATGCGAAATAGATAAATATTTCGAAAACTTAATAATGCAGAACGGCATTAAAACCCTATTCCTCGAAATTGATTTCGAATTAGAGTAATTTTATAAATATGAACAATCCCAATTCTGCCGATGTCGACGGGATTGCAACAGTAAATTGGCATTTACTTTGCCATGAAATTGGTCCACCAGCAAATAAACACAACATGCCAGCAGGAGAGCGTCATGTGTTGTGATCACCGCTGTGATCAGCGTCACTGTAACATTCCAGACCAGGAGCTCTATCATTAACAATATAGTGATATATCCGAAGTTGAAACCTATAAATATCTCGGTATGTTACATTGTTTGGGTATTGTGGATGGCAATGTCAAGCAGTCAGTGTAGGAGCGCTTTGTCTGTCGCTTGACAAAAGTTCTTAACAGTCTTTTGTGCGGTGGCAACAAGGTGCGCCTTCAAAAGCTAGGTGATGCTGCTGCTCACATCGTTCGCCGTCGTTTATTACGCACTCGCGCAGTCAATACTATCGTATTGCATAGTTGCATGGGGTGGTGCAGCAGCAACGACTATACTTAAATTTGAGAGAGCGCAAAGAGCTGTTCTTAAAGTCATGACGAAAAAATATTACAAATATCCCACCACTCAATTATACAAGGATTGCTCAGTCCTGACAGTAAAACAACACTTTGTGCTCCAAACGATTGCAAGGAAGCACTAGAAACAGCCCCTACGACAGCGCGGTGTACTCTAGAATCAGAAGTGACAAGGTCTGTCCTCGTGAACTGTCCAGGACTGGCCTGGCTAGACGAAACTTCTACTTTATTGCCTAGCTCTCTTATTTATAATGTAATCCATAAACAGCTGAATATCTATCCCATACCACTGAAATCATGTCAGAGTACACACACACTCACGCACGCACGCACGCACGCACGCACGCACTCAAACACAAACATTCGCAAACGCTATCACGTCGTTGCCATAAATTGTTTAACAAAATTGAAGGCACCGGTACCTATGATACAGTTTATACTAATCTCTGTAAGACAACCACGCGTTGATTGCTTAGATTTAAGAAAGTGTAATTAGCTTGTTTGTATTCAATAAAGTTTTTTTTTACCGGGCACTAACAGGGTCCAACGTAGACTTTTTAGCGTCCGTGAACTGGCTACGATTCGGTGAATACTTTGGGGAAAACTAGGTCATAATCACGAATACCAACCTGAACTATTCTGAGGGATGGTTCGGTCGACATTTGTCATGCGTGCCGTCATCCCGGCGAGTCAAACATACGTATCACTTCTGGTTGTTTGCATAACTGCAAGTACTTACTTGCACAGATATAACCACGTAGCCAGGATCCTCCATCAGTAACTTACTCTTCAAATCAACCAACACCTCAAGAGACTCTCGCTAGGTGGCTGGATCAATATATACGGAAAGCAGTACACCTCGACATGGCGCATGTGAAGAGCGGCAGGGTTGAAGCTACCGGCTTGTTAAGGCTGAACAAAGAGGGACCTGTTCAGCCCTAACCACCGGTACCTTGAGCCCCGAGCCCCGATCCACTGCCGGCAGCACTTACACAAAAATAGCCGCTCACCTATCTCATGGAATGCAGAAAATATCTTCAATTAAATTTTTTGCTCAGGGTTGTCACTTTCGCCGAAAGCAAAAGCCAACATTTTTTTAGAATTCCTGTATTTAATTTAACTCGGATTAACTATTCCAAAACGTAACTAAAGGTACCACACACAAGAAAGGACAAAAAACTAGACCAAGCCAATGATTATATTTTTTCTTAAAATATGGCATATATCGATTGCATTTTATATATGATGCTTCAGATTTTGAGATAAAAGTTGCCACGGACGTTGCAAGTTCATTTTCTGAAATTGTTATCTTATAATCTATTCCAAGTGCTTTGTTTATTACGTCAATTCTTTCATTTCGAGACAAATCCGATGGTCGTAGTCTAAAATGTTTCTTTTTACTTTCCTCGATCAGAAGGTTATAAACATCTAATCTGGTAAGCACTTTTTGCCCTAAGACAACGTTGTCCTGTCGAGAAGATCCAGAACAGGGCTCAAAACTATCTGTCAGTTCGCCTAATATATTTTCGGACACTCCCGGAGAGTGTGAAGTGCCGGCTATAGCGTTATCCATAGCATCATCCGTTGCCACTCGCCAACCAACATGACTAACATGAGGGTTGGCGCCCTCATGCCCCCCTTGCTATAAGTCCTTCGGTCGGAGCCCGGAAAGACATCCCCCAGCAGGTTGGGTCAACTCCTGCTGAGGCAAAGTGGCATCATGGTTCAGAGACGGCTCCATGAGGAATCAGCCGATATTAATTGTGTTAAATGATACGTAGCTTAAATTGTCACAAACTGACACGTACCTACTAGCCGGCGACAACATTTTTAACAGCCAGTAGGTACTTTATTTTTATAATTATGTGATAAAAAAACTTTTCGGTACAGGCCTCAGTACAGCATTACACATAGGTTTATTTAAACATAAATACTAAAAGGCGAATTAAAAAAAATGGACGAAATAATTTTGACATGATGGCCGAAATACTTCAATATTAAATAATTTCAAAATTCCATGAGATAGGTGAGCGGCTATTTTTGTGGCAGTAGTGTATAGTACGGGCTTTGTATAAATATAAAAATCAGACACTTATGCGGCAGTGTTCCCAAGAAATAAAATAAAATAGCTAACTTAGAAAAATGACAATAAATCATGGTTCTTAAGTACTACACCGTTACAAAAACAGCCCCGTGAATGCGTTTTTGTAGCCCTATCAAATGGTATTAAAGAAACTTCTGTATCTACAATACATTTCAAACTAGATTTTATTTTCTGATTTTTGGCCTAAAAATTAACGTTATTTTGAATAACATTTTCTCTTACACTAAACAAAATTGGCACTCAGGAGTTCTTCTCTTGTGTTTATAATCAAAGTAGCCGTTCGTTGGTGGCCTTAAACGAGGATATGTTGAATTTTAGGCTCTTTTAACGCAGTTGGGGTCTCATAACACACTGTGCGGTCTTCAAAATAGATATCCACTTTAGCTTGGACGTCGTCGTCGGTCAAAAATTTCTTACCGACCAAGTGTTTTTTTTAAGTTTGGAAATAGGTGGAAGTCCGACAGTGCCAAATCGGGCGAATAAGGCGGGTGGGGCAATAATTCAAACCCACAGTTGTGAATTTCTGCCATCGATTTTAGTGACGTGTGCACACGTGCATTGTCCTGGTAAAAGAGAACTTTTTTTGTCAACAATGCAGGTTTTTTTACTTTCAGTTCCTCTCGTAATCGCCGTAAAAGTTCGCAATAATTGTACGAGTTTATAGTGGTACCTTTCTGGAGATAGTCAACCATTTTATAAACTCCCTTTGTATCCCAGAAGACTGATGCCATGACTTTATTCGCCGACAAAATGGCCTTTGCCTTTTTGGGAGGCGGAGATCCAGCACGAACCCACTGCTTCGATTGCTGTTTAATCTCGGGCGTGTAGTGGTGGACCCATGACGTCTCATCCATAGTAACAATCTGTCCAAAAATTCTTAAGGGTCAGCTTCATATAGGTTTAGACAGTCGCGTGAAATTGTTAGACGAGTGATTTTTTGTTCCACTGAAAGGAGTTTTGAAACCCATCTCGCCGACACCTTCGAGAAACCTAATTCGTTGACTATAATGTCTTGGGTTCTTTCATAGGAGATGCCTAAGATGTCAGCTATTTCTCTTAATTTTAATCGTCGGTCTTTCATTATCATGTCGCATATAATTGCCACATTATGTGGATTGGTCGCAGTGGTTGGCCTTCCGGGACGAGGGTCATCTGCGATACTGACTCGTCCCCGCTTGAATTCAGCTGCTCACTTTTTTACCATCCTATATGATGGACAAGATTGCCCCAATGTACACTGCATATCTTCATAAAACCTTTTTTTGAAGATATTTAACTATAGCACGTTTCTCCAAATTTTCCATTATGAAAAATCTGTTTACACGTATTTTTAAATCAGACGTAAAATTTATATTACATATTGTATTCCAATTAAAATTTCGCGGGATATAAACCGAATAATGTCAGTTCAAAATGACGGCAGTTATTTTTTTTTAATGTTCAGGCCGCGATCTTTCATATTAGCTCTCGTGTTATAAATGCAAAAGTTTGGATGTTTGTCACTCCATCAAGTCAGAACGGCCTAGCGGATCTGGATGAAATTTGACATGACACTTACCTAGAGATAGATTATAGTTTGGAACATAGTCTACTTTTTATCTCGGAAAATTGGAGAGTTCCCGAGGAAATAGCGATAAACGACTTTTACGCAGACGGAATCACGCGTAAAAACTTGTATTATAATAATTATAAATAATCCTTTTACCCATTATGCCTTTCAGATAGCGGAAGATTCGATTGGCTGTTTGGACATCCTCCGTCTGGCCGTTAAGATTTCGCGGTACTGAGCTTAATGCATAGGCTATATTTAAGGCCTAATCTCACTAATATTATAAATGTGAAAGTTCGTGTGTGTGTTAGTTTGTTATAGAAGAAAACCGTAAGGCGTAAAAATTGTAAAACCTTGGAATCCAGGGCCAGTCAATGAATCTTTATATAAACTTTAGAAATGTGTTTTTAACAATATATAGAAAGACGTTAAAAAAAATATATAAAATTCTAAACCGATTGTTAATATATCAACGCACAGCCTAAACAGCTGGACCTAGAGACTTGAAATTTTGCACATTGATACCTTATACAGTGTAGAGATACACTAAGGATTTCCCCCTAAGAGGGTAAAAAAGGGAATCAAATATTTATGAAAGTCCGTCAGTTTTGAAGTTAGAATCTTTAAATTTTGTGTTTAGGTCGACGATTGAAAATTTATTTATATAATGTCACAGCGTTTTTGATAATTTTATCTCCGAAGAGATGGAAAGGGGTAGAACTGACTGATTGATCGATCTACGCACAGCCTAAACCGCTGGACCTAGGGACTTGAAATTTGATGGGAATATTCCTTGGGTACCCTATGGGTGCACTAAGAAGGGATTTTTAGAAAGTCATCCCCTAAGGCGATAAATGGGGGGTAGAAATTTGTATGGAAAATTATTTATTTTTTAAGTAAGCAACTTGTAAATTGGTATTTAGGCTACTGTTAAGTTTTGTTTTATTTTTGTTTATAAACAGTAGCTTAATAATAATTACCAATTACTATATTTTCAACTACTAAGGGCCGATTCGACCAAATTGGAATAAGACTTACTCCGAGATAAGTCTATACAAATTCGGCGTTTAATCTAGGTTTATGACCTTATTCCGAGATTAGTCCATACAATTTCGGCGTTTAATCTAGGTATAAGACCTAATTCCAGTTTAGTCGAATCCGCCCTAAAATGACCATAGTGCCATACAAACTTCTACCCCCTTTTTGACCCCTTAGGGGATGAGTGTCCCAGTTTCCATATCCACAACACGCTGAAGAGGACAAGTTTGGTGTCGGTGATGACGACACGAGGTTGAGTAAAAAGTCGCGAACGCTTATTGTTGTGAAAGCTGAAGAGAGAAAGTTCAATCATAGCGGTGACGCTGACGACACTCATCGCATCGTATCCTCCGCGCGGTCGCCAGAGCTTCTCCATACACGTGGGTCTACCTCAAGGTTTGGTCGTTAGATGTCAGGTACAGAACGTTTGGTTGAAACACTACGTTTATTTAGGGGATAGTACGGTAAAAAGTAGGAGAGCAAAGAACAAGACATAGATAATGATTCTCATATTATGGCGGTGAGGAACAAAGTAACAAGTAAAAATAAAAAGGTTCATAAAGTACGGGTACGGCGTTAATAACAGAGCAAAAGTTAGGACAGGTATTATGAATCACAATTTTAAGTAAGGAAACCTAGGAAAACAAGGGAGTTTGGTAATTTTTCACATATTCTTAACTAAACCATAAGTAAAATTGAAAAAAAAAACAATTATAATCCTTGCAGTTAGCTTTTTCAAATGATACCTCTCAAGATTTCTTAATTTAAACTTTTTTTTATTGGTACCTACCATTCCCACCAACCCCACACCCACCCTAACCCCCATCAAACCCCAGTAACTCCTTAATATGAAATAACTTTTTACTCAGATATTGAAGAGCAACTTATGGGTGTAATCAAAATTTTTGAGAAAATCCTCCATGACAGATGAACGGATACAAAGCTGATCTTAAAAGAGTTCCGTTTTAAAGGTTTGAAACCATACTCCATCAGTAATACTCGCGGGATTTAGCATTTGAAACCCGTATTTAAGTTAGGGTTCGCTCACGTAACATGAGATGACTCGCATTGCGCCCCCACGCCGGATCGAATCTCGAACTAAGATGGCCGACGCACGCTAGGAATATGATTGGAATTGGTTTTGCTCTCACATCTTTGGAACCCATTGGGTTAGCCACTTCGGGTATTGCTACAAAATTCACGGTTTCATATCCGTCGCAGTGCAACACGATCATAATAATAATATTGTTCAAAGTTACATTACAATTTAAAAAAAAAGTTAAGTGTAAAATTTTGTCATGCTTATTAGCTTAAAGTTCTTCAAATATTTAGTCATCCGAAGTAAGTAACATCGTAGTAAAATGGTTTTATGCAATGGTGGGGAAAAAACAAACAGCGGGCCATTAAAATGATAGAAATTTTACAAGGGGTCAGAATTGGGATACACCAAAAAAAATAACTGCTTGCTTTTCTAAGGTTTGCTTATTGCTATTTAAAATAATTTATTAAATAAAAGTAACCTCGCATACTAACTATAACCAAAAAGCGGAGTTTTTTGGAAAGATTATTTTTTATTATCTGTAACTTTTTTTAATAGTTTGCTCTTGACTAACTCTTGCCCCTGGAGGGCAAAATTTTTGTCGACGATTAAGCGAGTTCACCCAGAAGCTGATGCCTATTCACCCTAGCTTTATATTGGTTCGGATTGTATGCACTCCGAAATTTGATTTTTTGATTATTTGATCTGTTTCAAACCGGTCCAAAAAAATACAGATGTACCTCGTGTAATCATGATTGAAGCATGCAAAATAGCCGTCCGTTTACCTGTGTGCGTGCTTTGAGGGTTGCCATATAAATCATCAAATCACCCATTTTAAGGCCTTTTACCCACCGCAACTTTTTGCAGCGATACAAATGCGCATTTGGCAGCCGCGCCACTGTATCGCGACTAAACGTAGACGATTTGTGACTGTATAGATGCTGCATCGAGACTGAATCGCGATTGTATTGCTGCAAAAACCTCGTACAATTAAATCATGTTATCATTTATGTACTACCTACTTCAGCATTGGGTTCGATTGTGTCCTGCAACCGTTTTAATTTAATTGAAAATGGGTTTTCTTATTTTGTAACGAAAAAATTCAATTTCAACTAAAAAATAATGGGACTAAGAGATAAGAAAATTATCTGACAATTTAAATTTCAACGGTTGCACGACAGAATAATTTTAGTAATGTTGATATATCTAACTACGTTTTTATGAACATAGTGATTAAAAATACATTTTACGAATAAATCAATTTATTATTTACATTCAATTATTACGGACACGTGACCCGCCTGGCTTTGCCCGGGGGCATTTTTACAATATTTATTTTCTTAACAAAAATCAAATCGGTCGAGCCATTCGAGATTCATTTTAAACCGACATCAAAAAAAAGGAGGAGGTTCTCAAGTCAACCCGTATATGTTTTTTATGTATGATCTGATCACGCATAACTTTTTACAGAGTAGTCCGATTTTAAAAAATATTTTTTGGTTTGATAGAGTCTTCTTCCGAGGTGGTCCCATTTTCACCGAATTTGAATCTGATGAGAGGATCCGTGAGGAATTGAGGAAACTTCTCAAATATTATAGGCATACATACAGCGATTTTAGTATGTTTAGTAACAAGTCCAGCATTTGCATTCAGAAAGTATCATTTGGTGAAGTGGAATGAATGATGAAGACTACAAATGGCTACCGGAACTAAGTTAAAACAGAGATCCAAGACTTAATTACATTCTTAGTTTCTTTGATTGTTTGTGACTTAGTTAAAAGTGTGTAAAAAAACCGATCAAAATCAAGTCTGACTCGCATAAGCAGGATTCCGTACCATAAATGACGGCGTTACAGATTTCTCAACTTTTTGTAATAAAAATCCGTGAAACGACTGGCAACACTTTAAATTTATGAAAAATAACACGAATAATCATAACTTACATGATAAGTGATACTGTGTGGCTTTTTACTCGTGATGTGGCTCGCCGCGTAATGACGGCGGGTTGGTGTACCTAGTGCATCTGTGAGACGGTAGATCGTGTAAGACGTCCACTGCTGGACATAGGCCTCCCCCAAGGCTCTCCACTCAGACCGGTCTTGTGCTTTTCGCATCCACCTCGTTCCCGCGATTTTTACAAGGTCATCACTCCATCTTGTTGGAGGCCTACCTACAGCTCGTCTCCCGATCCGCGGACGCCACTCAAGAACCTTCTGACCCCATCGGCCATCAGTCCTGCGAGCAATGTGCCCCGCCCACTGCCACTTAAGTTTAGCTATTCTTCGGGCTATGTCAGTAACCTTAGTTCTACTGCGGATATCATCATTTCTGATTCTATCGCGCAGACAAACTCCGAGCATAGCCCTCTCCATAGCCCTCTGAGTGACTTTGAGCTTCCTTATGAGGCCCATTGTTAGCGCCCACGTCTCAGATCCGTAAGTCATCATTGGCAACACACACTGGTCAAAGACTTTTGACTTCAAACACTGCCTACCTAACTGGACCGTTTGTCCCAGGTAGATATAGTCGTCAACAACTTCGAGATCAGAGCCTCCGACTATCAAGGGAGTTGGCGCGACATGGACATTGGACATGACCTTCGTCTTGTCCATGTTCATCCTCAAGCCAACTCGGTCGGAAACTACTGAGGTCAGCGAGCATTTCACTGAGGTCCTCCATGGTCTCAGCCATGACTACGATATTGTCAGCGAATCGAAGGTGAGTGATGTACTCGCCATTTATGTTGATGCCTCGTCTTTTCCAGTCCAGAACCTTAAAAGCATCCTCCAATGCAGCGGTGAACAGCTTCAGAGAAATCACATCTCCTTGTCTGACTCCCCGCTGCAGAGGAATAGGCTTCGTGCTCCGGTCCTGTAGTCAGTGTAGTGTAAGACAACTTGTACACATGGCTCAGAAGTGAGATGGGTCTATAATTCTTCAACAAAGATTTATCACCTTTCTTGAAGAAGAGATCCACCACACCTCTGTTCTATGCTTTCGGCGTTCTCCCTTCGTCACAGAATAAGTAATAGTACAAGTACTCGCACTCGCTATGGAAAACACCGAGCACTCGAAGTCACATTCAGCAACCATCGACATCGGGTGGAATCAGGATGGTAGTGCATGTCGTGTCAGCGGCACCAGCATGCAGTTACTGTAAGTGTAAAGATCACAAATTATTTAAATGTAAAAAGTTTCAAACGCGGACAGCACATGAAGATTTGAAATTTATAAAATATAATAAGATGTGCGTGATATCTGATATGTTTAGGTGGACATTGAGGTCGATGTAGGTACCACTTCCGGTATGCAGAGTGCAAGGAACAGCACAAAAATCTGTTACAAATCTTGTCCCAGAAAAAAGTGTCGCTTTTAATAACCGAGGTTGTGTGTCAGACTATCAATCAAATAGGTTTGAAAACTATTTTCCTAAGTTAGCGTATTTATTGTCTATTATTAAAATTAAGAAAAAAAAACAGACGTCAGTACTCGTATTTTCAAAGAGGTCGTCAGTTAAAGAAAAGTTTCATGAAAAAATTCTGTACAAATATGTTCAGTATCGCGGTATATCAGTGAAAACCATTGCATCGGAGCTTAAAACCTCAGTAAGAACCGTTCAAAGGGTTTTAAAACGGTTCAGAGAGGGTGGTAGCATACAGCGAAAGCCTGGAAGTGGCCGTAAAGCTGGGTTTGTAAATTAAAATATAGAGAGGAACATTGTGGCAGCGTTACAGAAGAAATCTACTCTTTCTGTACGGGACTTGGCCAAAAAATACAAAACATCGAAATCTACGGTGCAAAGGGTGAAAAAACATAATTCTATAAAGTCATTTAAACAAGCTAAAGTACCCAACAGAAGTGCAAAACAACAAACGGAGTCTAAAACCCGGTCCAGAAAGCTCTATTCTGAAAGAAAAAGTATAAGGTCATCAAAATGGACAAATTTGCAAAGAAAGTTCTCGTGTGGCAGGCGATTTGTTCATGTGGTAAACGCAATACACCGTATTTTGCCAAAGGAACCATTAATGGTGATATATACCTGAATGAATGCCTCAAAAAACGATTGTTGCCATTCATGAAGAAACAGTAAACCTCTCCTCTTTTGGCCTGACCTGACCACGTGTCACTACACGAAACATGCAATAGATTGGTAAAAAGCAAATGGTATCGATTTTGTTGAAAAACACCAAAATCCTCCCAATTGCCCTGAGTTACGGCCCATTGAGAAATATTGGGCTCGCATGAAGCCAAAGCTTTTAAAACACAAAAGTAATTTCACTTCATTGGAAAACTTTAAAAAGAAATGGAATGAAGCTTCCAAATTAATCACCGATGATGATGTACAAAACTTAATGGCACGGGTTAAAGCAAAATTAAGGAGTTTCTGGATGAACAAAACTTAAAATGATGTTTATAGAAACTAAAATATATTTTAAGAATTTTCAAATACAACTGTATTGTAAAATTTAATGAATTTTATTATTTAGTGGGGATTTTTAATAAGTTAATATGCGACACTTTTTTCTGGGACAAGCTTTATACACTGCAATCCAGGCCAGCAATCACCACCTGTCAAATTGACAGGCAATACAAATAATGTTGTGATTCTTTCCATAGCTCGAGTTATGGTTGTAGGAAGCGACGGTTCCCAGTACCACATAAAATAACTTTTGGATAGTGGCTCACATGTATCCTTTGTAACATCAAATTATGTCTAAAGTCGACACAATTTAAACCTAGTTGGTATAACCAATTTTAAAAGTAGTGCGAAAGCATGTGTCCCTATTCAAATTCACTCGTTTAAATCACCATTTAAGACTAAATACAATTACTTGTCACACTGTTGATGAAATTACATGCAACTTGTCATAAAGTAAATTTGAGTTTTCAAGATTCTATAGTCTCACTAACATTGTATTGAAAGATGAGCAGTTCAACCAACCAGGCGAGATAGCTCATTGGGTCTGACTTTACTTATTAGATGCTGATGCCCGGCGAATTGAACGGCTGGACTCGCCTGCGGCGCCGATCAGATATACAGCGGTAATGCCGAGAACTGCACAGCCTAAGCAAAAATTATATGTAATAACTGTTTTCTGTCATGTCCTAGGAGGTAATTTACCTACTTATCTTGTTCAGCCCACATGTGACAAAGTAGTCCTAAAATGTGAATTAAATACTAACGAAACTTTTTCCCAATACTAGACTACTGAAAAAGTACCAGAAATTTTAAATGAAAAGACTTCAGAATAGGAACTTTGTGAACAAATATTTCAAAGTACTGTAAAACTGAATAATTATAGATTCGAAGTTGACATACCTTTAAAGTAGCCATTATCAGGAGTGCGTGTACCTACTCTTAAAAAAAATCTACTATGCAATGAAAAGGTTTTTAAACCTTGAAAAAAAAAAGTGCACAAGAACTGTGATTTATTCATTCAGTATCAAAACTTCATTCATGAAAATGTTGCACTCAGTCATGGTCACTATGTTGACATTGAGTGGTACGATTTAAATAAGGAAGCGGTATATTTTCTTCCACATCATGCTGTCCCGAATGACAAAAGCGAAACAAGAAAACTTCGCGCAGTATTTGATGGACATCTACGTTTACAAACAAAAAAATCTCCTTGAATGATTTACAATTAAATGGTCCAGTAGTTCAACGTGAGTTGTTTGACATATTTTTTTTATTCCGCTTAGGAAAGCACACATTTACTGCATTTACTACAGACATTACGAGTAGGCGCATGTTTAGGAACATTCATGTTAATCCCGCATTTACATACTTACAAAACAACTTATGGAGGGATAACATGGATGAGCCAGTAAAATACATTAGATTAGACACCGTTACATATGGCCTTAAATCATCAGCTACTTAGTAACACGTTGTTTAGATGAACTAGCAAATAAATTTCAAAATTCACACCCTCTACCCTCATCTATAATTATACACAACACATATGCCAATGACATAATTTATTCAAATGATAATTTGTACACTAAGCTCCAAGCAAGAACCCAACTGTGCGATTTACTTAAATTACGAGTATACAGTTTCAAACTCACAAGTGGGCTTCTAATAATCAGAGAGTTGTATCTAGCTGATATTCCATCAGATCAACAATATTTCGATAGCCTAGATTTGCTAAAAGATATATTTAATACGAAAGCGTTAGGTTTGCAAATTAACATAAAAGATGATTGTTTCATAATTTCAAGCCCAGAGCCATATGACCAGGAAAAGGTAACGAAACGAAGCATTTTGAGCTATAAAAGCAGAATATTTGATCCAATGGGTTTTGTTACTCCCATAGTCGTTACAGCAAAGACAATAATGCAAAAATTATGGATTTCAAACACAAGTTTGAATGATAGTCGTGCAAACGTATATTCCGAGTGGTTCAAATTTGTGGCCGATCTTAATAAAATGGAACCTATTGCATTACCCAGAAACATAGACATTTCAACCTCACAGACAGCAGATCTAATTGGCTTTGTTTCCAGTTCGACCGCCTACGGGCGCTGTATCTGCGACTTACAAACACCTCAGGTACAAAAGTACTGAAACATATTTACTGTGTTCAAAGTCACGCATAAATTCAACGCAAAAGAAAGTAATGACTGCCCAGATTCGAGTTGAATACTGTACTGTTGCTTTCTAGTTTTGAAAGCAACAGTACAGCGTAAAAAAATAAAATTTAAGCTCAACATTAAGAATGTTTATTAGTTTAGCGATTCCCACGCAGTAGTTACTTGCATGCTTAAATACTGAATTTACCAAACTTCAAGCTAATGTTGGGAACGGAGTAAATGTGATTCAACAGAACACCGGTAGACGTCACTGGCTATACATAAACAAGAACGAAAATCCTGCAGATTTGATAAGCAGAGGTGTCTTGCCGAGTGAGCTGAGTGGCCAAAAGTTATGGTGGAAGTGCCCCTAATTTCTGCAAGACAGTAAGCATGATTTCAATTGTTGTGAACCAAAACTGCCTCACGATGTGCCAGAGGTATAGAGACCGTGCTAGGTGCTTTCCGCTAATTTGGTGTTAAAAAATTCACTTGAGCATGTTTTCCCCCGCTTATATGATTTCTTTGACATTAACAAAATTGTTAGGCTCGTTGCATACATATAAGCCTAAGCAACGAAGCAAACTCAGGGGAAATAATTCGTGTATAAGCAAATTTTGGCATAGTTGTAGAGAATGGTGTTTTAAACCACATACTAAAAGTACTGACGGGTGGGGGATGAGCTAACGGGTGGGGAGAAGTGTAAAGGTCCCTTTTTTAGTTTTTCGTAAATAACTGGTAAACGGTGGCCCATAGCATAAAGTTTTCCATTACATGATTAATCTGCATAAAATTCTCTACAAAAAACAGACATTTTTTCTCTGGTATTAATATTTAATGAGATATGGAGGAAAGAATGATTCCGGAAAGGCCATAATCGGGTTTCCATTGTAAGTCGGCCCTTACATCAAATGAGCTCGGGTTTTTTTTGCGAGTACCTCTTATAGTCTATATTTATGCTGAGTATCAACATCTTAATTGTGACAGTTCTCGACTTATGATTTCTTAATTTTTTTTTTTATATTTTCCGTTTTTCAGGATGTATTCAAGCGATTTGGTTCAAATTTTGAAATAATGTTCTTTTTATAGATTTGCATCGCCTCCCAAAAAACAAATACTGATCATAATTATAAAAAAAAAGAAAATGAAGACCAAATAAAAAATAAACATTATTTTTTACGTGGTTGTGAAATAGTGACCTCTAGATTTTTTTTCTCAGAATACACATATACTCGTACATTGGCCTACTACTTGCCAAAATGAAAATTTTTTCAAGGAGGTACTTCCTATCAAAAATCAGCAATATGTGTGGCCAATAGCCTAAGCAATAAGGCAAAATCAGGGGAAAAAACTCGTGAATAAGCGAATTTTTGCATAGTTGTAGGGAATGGTGCTTTAAACGGGACTCCTTTGACTCGAATTTTTTTTTACGCATTATGTATCAATTCGCATAGAATCGTTTGTCATAACACCCTTTTAGGCTGACATTGCCGAAGTTAATAAACGTCTATTGTGTAGATTAAGTTAGGTTAGGTAAGGTTAGATTATAATGGGGTGCAGGCCGGATTCCTCCACGTTGGCCTGGGTGTTGCAGTCTCTCTTGATCTCGATCCGGAGAGAACGCAGCATCTGGGCTGGTGCACCCTGGGCATTGGCTGAGACTTTCTCCTTGTGGGAGAATCTTTCAGCCCATGGCTAATATCCGACGGGGTGGGGGGAAGTTGCTTCCGTGCTTTGGATGCAACAGTGTTGGGGGTTGTCCTCGAAAGAGGTACAACGGGTGCGGCGATGGGCCAGGGGCACTCGGCATTAGCCGACGTTGGACCAACTCGTTTCCCGTTCGGAGTGTCGTGGATCATGTCTCGCGGCTTCGACGGACCGAGTACCTTGCCTTAGCTGGCCGGGTCGAGAGGAGTAAACCTCACTAAAAAATCCCTTAATCCCAAGTGGCGCAGCACCGCGAGGGGATGCATGGCTGAAAAGTTGTCAGCTCTTAGTGCTATGCCCCGTCAGAGTACCGGCCGACCCTCTGACGGGATATGCTAGGCTTGTCCAAGAGCACGGGCACCTCCTGGATCGACCGGAATCCCTAATACTCGTGGGAATAAAAATGGAAAATTTTATGCCTAACCCCTTCAAAAGGTCCTTCTCAGGGCCAACCGAAAAACGGCCCTTCTCAGGGCCAACCTGAAAACGGCCCTTCTCAGGGCGGAAACACAAACGGCTCTTTTCAGAGCCAAACCGGAAATGACAGGGCGCGGGCGCTAACCCCGGTCGTCCGATTACATATATCGCATGGCGCTGAGGCTACGGTCAGCGAGCCCTAAAGATACGAACAATGCTGACGATTCAGAATCGGAGCATGATGACACCATGGTGGTCGAGGAGACGGCTCCTCAGGCTCCTAAAAGGAGCCATGAGGATGACGACGAGGATAGGACGACTGTAACCTTACCTAAGGTTAACTCGGCAGCAAGGGGGAAGCCCAAGGGGGCATACGCGGGGTTGGCTGCGGCAAGGGTCAGAGCCCAGCAGTACCGAGCGGAGCACCACTTTGATACGGATGCTGACGCTGCAGCCAGCTCCAGCTTCCTGACGGACTATCC
This sequence comes from Acleris cristana, assembly GCA_948252455.1. NCBI lineage: Eukaryota > Metazoa > Arthropoda > Insecta > Lepidoptera > Tortricidae > Acleris > Acleris cristana. The sequence goes on along the minus strand of OX411772.1, from coordinate 24,938,410 downwards.
CGAGCTCCCTCCCAAGGAGGGCAAGGGGGGGAAGAAGGGTAAGGTGGTGGAAGGTGGGGACAAACAGCGCTCGCTATCGGGCTCGCGAACGAGCTCGCGCTCTCCCCCGCACACGGATGGCCTAGAGGGTGGGTACTATACCGACCACATAGAGGCTGTTCGTGTAGCGGCAAGGGAGATACTGGAGGCGACACGGAAATGCGGAAACATTAAGGGAAATATCCGCGGGAATATGAACCGGGCCTGCCGGTGTATTATGATGGCAATGGACGAGGTTGAAGCCACCAGGTCAGAGGGCGAGGAGATCCGCATCCTTAAGGCGGATAACAAGAGGATGCGGAATGAACTCGCCCTCTGCCAGTCGGAGTTGAAGGCCCTCCGGAAGTCCTTCTCCGAGAGGGAGATCCAGGCCCCACCGCCACTTCAATTCGCCACTGCGGACCTGACGGAGGCGATAGAGGGTATGAAGCGCGACCTCTTCCTCAGCTTGGGGAAGATGATTAACGATCGCATGGAGGAGGTCAACATGCGCCTTCCTGCGGAGCCGATCCTCCGCCGTCCGCTGGCGGCCGATAAACGAGTAGCAAAGCCTGCTCCGCTGCCCCCCTCCAAGTCGAAGGCCACAAAACCGGCTCCGCCGATCCCGCCCCACGAAGTTGCAGTAGAGTCCGAGGCCCGGGCCAGACTAGGGGATGGAAGGCTAAAGGCGAAAACGGCCAAAAAGGCAAAGGCGGCCAAAAAGGCGACAAACCCCATCCGTCAAGCCGCCCCAGCCTCGAGAGCCCCTCAATCTTCGGAGGGAGAACCCGGACCAAATGCCACCTCGGTCTACGGACATTCCGTGGAACTTGGTGGCTAAGAAAAAGAAGAAGACCAAGGCCTCCCCCCCCAGACGAAGAAGACCCCTCCGAAGAGGGTAGCGCCTAGGCCTAAGGCTCTGTCCGTCCCGAAGACGGCGGCGGTGGTCGTCACCTTGAAGAAGGAGACCACCACAACACTCCAGGCCACCATGGCTAAGGCCATCAATGCCTTAAGCCTGCAGGAGATAGGCCTGGATCACGTACGGGTCCGGGCCTCAATGACAGGAGCGAGGGTCATTGAGGTCCCAGGGGTTGAAAGCGGCAAAAAGGCCGATTACCTGGCCGCAAAACTGCAGGCCATAGTGGGGGACGTGGCCTACGTGACCCGCCCTGTGAAGATGGCCGGGCTCCGAGTTGCTGGCCTGGATGAACCAGCGACGAAAGAGACGGTGGCGAAGGCCGTTGCCAGTGCTGGGGGCTGCACAGAGGCCCAGGTAAAGGTGGGGACCGTCCGCATCTTACACGATGGCACTGGAGCCGTCTTGGTCCAGTGCCCAGTGGTGAGCGCGAAGGCGCTCATGAGGACGGGCCGGATCCTGGTCGGCTGGACCTCTGCCAGGATCACAGCAGTGGGACCGACACCGATGCGCTGTTACAAGTACTACGGTGTCGGTCATTCGAGGGAACTGTGCCCCTCAAGCGTGGATCGGAGCACCCTCGGAATCGCGGCCCTGCGAACCACCAGCAACAGTGCTCGGAACGCCTACCAGCACTGCAGGCGGAGGCGGCATACCACCGATGAAGAGGAGGGGCTCCACAAGGCCCTCAAGGAGGCAAGGAGGGCCCTCCAATTGGCAATTGCGAAGGCCAAGGATGAGGCGCATGCTTAATTCTTGGCCACTCTCAACAGGGATCCGTGGGGGCGGCCGTATAGGATGGTGCGCAATAAGTTGCGCACTGCCCCCCCTATGGACTCCCTGGAGCCGACACTCCTTCGAAGGGTCATCGAGGGGTTGTTCCCGGCAGCTCCAACGATCACTCCCCCAGTGATGTCCGTGCCACTGGTGGAGTCCGAGGGCGAACTCGTCGTCACGCCCATCAGCGACGACGAGTTCGAAAGAGTGGTCGACCGACTCCGGGGTTGTAGAAAAGCCCCGAGCCCAGACGGAGTTCCCGGTCGCATCCTCCCGATTGCCCTAAAACATCTCGGGAGCCGCCTCAGGCAGCTCATGGATGACTGCCTGAGGGAGGGTGTGCTCCCAGGGACGTGGAAGAAAGAGAGGCTCTGCCTCCTTCGCAAAGAGGGTCGACCCCCCGACTGTCCTTCCGCATACCGCCCCATAGTGCTGCTGGATGAGGTCGGGAAGATATACGAGCGAATCCTGGCCTCCAGGATCTGCAGCACCTCGAGACCGCCGGCCCAAACGTCTCTGAAAGACAGTTCGGGTTCCGGGAGGAGCGGTCTACGCTCGACGCGCTGAAGTCCCTCAGGGACTTCGGTACCACGAAGTGCCTCCCTACCTGCGGTGGGTCATAGGACACTACCTAACCGGGAGGGTAGTGCTCTATGAAGAGAGGGACGGTCAGCGAGTGGTCAGGGAGATGGCCTGTGGCGTGCCCCAGGGTTCCGTACTCGGCCCACTATTATGGAACCTGGGGTACGATTGGGCCATCAGGGGGGCATTGATCCCACGGACGGCCGTCATTTGTTACGCGGATGATACAATGGTGGCCGTGCGTGGAACCGAATTGAGGGAGGCCATGAGGAGTGCAGAGGTGGCGGCCGAGCTGGCGATTTCTCGCATCGAGCAGCTCGGCCTGGAAGTGGCCCTTCCAAAGACTGAGGCGATTGTCTTCGGTGGGCGGGGGCGGGGGTGGAGGCTGCCGGTGGGCGCGGCGCTCACCCTGTTTTGGGAAACGGTCCAAATTAAGCCCCATATAAAATATCTGGGGCTAACATTGGACCGCAAATGGGACTTCGGGGAGCATTTTTCCAAACTTGCTCCCAGAATCGTGGGCGCCGCCTCGGCGCTGGGCCGGCTATTGCCCAATGTATGTGGGCCAGGCTCCTTATGCCGGCGTTTATACCCCGGCGTAACAAGGAGTATGGCCCTCTACGGGGCCCCAATATGGGCTGACAAGCTGTCGGCCCGGAACAGGGCCTTGCTGCGGAGGCCCCAGAGGATTGTGTTCCTCCGGATGGTGAGGGCCTACGTAACCGTGGCCCACGCAGCGGCCTGCCTCCTAGCCTGCACCCGGCCTTGGGAACTGGACGCAGAGGTGCAGACGGAGACCTATAGGGTTAGGTCGCCGACTGCGGGATAGATGGAAAAGCGACCTCGAGGTCTCCCCCAATGGTACTCCTACCATAGGGGCGATTCTGGGGTCGCTGGACCAGTTGTTAGAAAGGACAGTCGGCGCTACGTCGTACAGGCTTGTGCAGGTGATGACCGGACATGGGTGTTTCGGTCATTACTTGCACAAGATTGGGAGGGAGCCTGGCCCGCAATGCCACGAGTGCGGCGATCCGTACGACACGGCTCAGCACACCCTCGAGGTGTGCAGCCGCTGGAGATCGGAGCGCAGCACCATGGCGCTAGCCATAGGGCAGTGGGACCTCTCCCTACACAGCGTTGTCTCTGCAATGCTGTGCAGTGACAGGTCCTGGAAGGCTGTGGCTTCCTTTTGCGAGTCTGTTATCTCGCAGAAGGAGGCCGCGGAGCGGGAGCGCGAGGAGTCTCCTCTCGCACATCCCCTCCGGCGCAGACGGCAGTGATTAAGGCGGCGGCGCTTTGCCGCCCGCCTTAACCCTTAGTGACTGCAGGTGGGGGATGGGAGTCCCCTGCCTGCCGTAGGCTAGTCACTGGGCGGTCTGGGAGAGGGACCACGCATGCTCGGCCCCTCTCTCCATCGGCGCGGGTAGCCCCGTCACCAACTGGGGCTGCCGGAAGGCGTCGTGGCCAATGCTTGCGGATCCACGGCGTCTTGCCAAACCGGCAGGAGGGTACGCCAGGATGGTTTTTAGTGGGTTACGCTCCCCTACTGGGGGGGTGAGTCTCACATATCCCCCCACCAATGGTGGGGGGAATGCATAGAGCATTTTCCACCCTGCCAAAAAAAAGGTTAGATTATAATAATAATTAAAATAAAACACTTTCTATTATAAAAAACGGTTTTATGACAAACGATTTTATTCGTAATGATACATTATGCGTAAAAACCATTATGCGAGTCAATATGGACCCGTTTTAAACAACATACTAAAAGTACTGTTGGGTTAGGGTAATGTCATATTATAATTGTGTATGTGGGTAAGAACATATAGAATAAAGTCAGTCTATCTCTAGCTACCGTGCGTGTCATTCAAACCTCCGTTAATATAATTATTTTAGCAGTCGGTTATTTCGAATCTCAATTTGTTTTTCGTAAATAACTCGTAAACGGTGGTCCATAGCAAAAATGTTCCATTGCATAATTAATATGCATAAATATCAGTACAAAAAAGATTTTATACACGTTTTGCTGGGATCCAACCAAATTCGTCCATCCGTTTTAGCGAAGAAGTAACAAACTCACACACGCATAACCTTTCGCTTCGATAATATATGTAGGATGTAAATAGGTATATCCAGCGCACACAATCGCTCTAGCCGAAATCGTAGTCGATAAAAATACCCTCGGTGCGCGAGTCTGAATCGCACTTGACCGGTTTTCAATATTTTTTGTTTTTTTTTTTAGTTTGTACTATGTACATTTAATCATACCAAATTTGTCGCTTGTGTGTTTTACCATCGTTTGTAATGTTTTTTTTTTAATAATACAAACTGACAATGTCCTAAACAAAGCAAGAAGGACGAAGGTCTTCGATCATTGAGCGCGAGCAAGCTTTGCCGCTCCTAAAGGGTGTCCCAGAAGTAAAGAGACTTTATTCAAAATCAAACTGGCCACGCAAAGAGTTTTCAATTAAAAAGTAATGGTTGTCATGGTAACCACTGATAACATATCTGTCAAAATAGGTGACTTTTAAAACTATTTTTCAAATATTTAAAATGAAGCGAGCTGAACAAGAATTGTTTTCAAACTGGATTATTCAATATTATTTGAACCATGGGAAATCTGAGACAGTGCATCATTTTATTCAAGAGGGAGCAAGAAAAACTAGTCTGTACCGAATAATAAAACGTTACGAAGAAACTAATACGACAGATTTCAAAAAGATCCCGGGAAGACCACGAACAGTCTACATCTAGAAATATAAACCAAGTAAAAAAGGTTTTTTGAACAGGCAACTTCAACATCGGTGAGAGTTGCGTTTACTTTACGTGATCAAAAAAAATATAACCTAACAAACTGTGTAACAAAAGTATTTTTTTTTATTTATGAGTAGTAATACCAATTTTAAGGTTCTATTGGCTGCGTGCTCACGTTGGAACGCCAGGAAACGAGAGAGCAGATGAATTGGCAAAGCAAGCAGCCCTTAGGAAGAAGACCGCCCCCCAATACGACATGGTGCCGGTGTCCTACGCCAAGAGGTCGATAAGACAAAACACGGTCGAACAGTGGCAGGTTCGCTACGGGGCATCCGGGACAGGTGCGACAACCAAGAAGTTTTTTACAACTGTGAGAGATGCGAACAGCATATTAAAGAAACTCAAACTCACACTCGCCGCCTATCTCCACCGTTTTAAGATCAAAGACACACCCTCGTGTGTCTGCGACCCGACCCTTGACGAGGACATCTGGCACATTGTCTGCGAGTGCCCGCGTTTCGGCGTGGAAAGGCTTGACCTTGAGCAAAAGACCGGAGTCAAAGTTTCTCCGGATAGCTCAAGCTGGAAAGCCCTACTGGGAACAGAAGCCAACCGCGAAAGCACGAAGGGTTTTATAGAAAAGGTGGTACGCGTGTTTAAGGAACAAATAGTTCGGTACCGTGACTACGAGTATTCTGTTAAACGCTACGCTGAAATCTGACACCACGCATACCCCTCGGCCGCAAGACCCCGGCAGGATCCCACGCCGAAACAACCCCCCAAACATCTCCCAACCTTCCCCAAAAACCCTCGTACTCGTACCCCCCCCCCCTTTCCAACCTCCACCCCCTCCCCTATCCTGTTCCCCCAACTCAAACTTTCTTCTTCCACATAAAAACTCCGCCCCCCAAACCCAAACTAATCCCCAACGCACCCCTAATCTTGTAGAATGATGCAATAAATACTTATTTCTTATTTCTTTTTTAAATTGGACGATCTCTTACTTAACCCAGAACTAAACTAGCTTTAAGTTTTATATTAACAGCAACCCCTGACGCACGCATCTCCCGAACACCTAACGGGTGTCGGTAGGACAGGGGATGGAGAATCCTGCGGACACCTAAACGGGAGAATGATTTTCTTTCCCGGCCTTTCAGCACTGGCTGGGGTAAGGCTACGCGCGCGATTATCTTGTCTCTCGTCTAACTGACACCTGCTCCCCCCCTTTTCATTATAGCAGATGTATAGGCTAGGTTGCAATGGAAGAGGTCATAAAAAAGAGGGCAACGCAAGGAGACACGCGCAAAGAAAACATTATCTCCAGGCAAAAGAGTAAGCCTCAAAAAAGGGTACCCATAAAGACGGTGTCCACAGCCACACAAGCGGTCCAAAAAGATCTCCGACCCAACCCTTCCATTGTCGGGCAAAAGAAAGGAAGCCCGTAGTCTGTAAGCATGCATGCGTCAGGATTCCCACTCCGCGACTCACCTAAGTTAAGCAACCCCCTTCCCATTCCCCATTCCCACGCCCTTTTTTCTAACCCCGCGGATAAATAAACGGAGGAATGAACTTCTCCTCCGGCCTTTCAGCACTGGCTGGGGTAGTGTCCGCGGGAGTTTATAACTTCATTCACAACAAGGGGCATTGGTGTTTTTAGCCGGTGCGAGCCCGGCAGTACCTGGGCCCTCCATTCCCAGGTCTCCGGAAGGGATTTTCATCTCTGCCCCTTTTAAATGTAAATTTCAATATCCTGCTAACAAAAGCAAGGACTTAAGTATTTGGCCCCTCAGGCACAACCCAAAAAAAAAAACAATTTTAACGTTTCTAACTACAAAAAACCGGTCAAGTGCGAGTCGGACTCGCGCACCGAGGGTTCCTTATTATATAACATGCTTGGTAACCGCAAAAAAAAAACTCATTTTGTTATAAGCTTTATTTTCCAGGCAATAAGGTCGATTTTGACTAGCCTAAATTTTAATACAGATTTTCTTAGTTTTTTTGTTATTTCTCAAAAACTGTAAATAATGAACACTTTATTTTATTTTTCCCAGAAAATATAAGTAATTATCTATACGTCAGGATTTTTTCAGAATTTTTGATTAATAAACTTCGGAGATAAGGGGGGGGGAACGGTCATTTTTTGTACATTTTTGGCTATAAATCCAAAAGTACATTAAAAAAAATTTCAAAAAAATTGTTTTGAAATGTGCAGATTAAGACCTTTCATATGACACCCCATTTGCTATAATCGAACCACTTTCATTTTTGAACCCCCCATTCTAGACCCCTTTTCAATTATTAATAAAATTAATTTCATTTTTTTTTACTACAAATAGATGCGGGCAAGCAAGTTGTACAACTATGCCAAATTTCAAGTTGATAGCATTTGTAGTTGCTGAGAAAACCTGCTGTGACATACAGACAGACAGACAGACAGACAGACAACGAAGTCTCACCATAAGGGTTCCTTTTGTACCATTTTGGTACGGAACCCTAAAAATGACGAAACTCCTACAAAATTCTACACCGTCCATTTACCCCTTAGGGTTTATAATATTAGTAGGATTAGTAGGATACTCGTGTTAGTAGGATTATTGGATAATAGCTTCTGAACGCGTCTTCGTCTACTTAGATTTTGATTATAGTTATTCCCTCGGGAAATTTTACATTTTCCCGGATGCAAAGTAGCCTATCTGTTAATCCAGGGTATAAGCTATCTACATTCCAAATTTCCAAATCCGTCCAGCCGTTGCAGCGTGAAGAAGTAACAAACACGCACACACACACACACACACTCTTTCGCATTTATAATATTACTAGGATACTAGGATTAGGATTTTTATTTTTATGAATATACCTGCCATACTTAAAGAAATGTAAGTTAGTTTTTTATTTTTCATCTTCTTCCTTCCATATCTCATTAAATATGTTGATCCCAGCAAAAAAGTGTAAAAATCTTTTTTGTAGAGAATTTTATGCAGATTAATTATGTAATGGAAAATTTTTTGCTATGGGCCACCGTTTACGAGTTAGTTAAAAAAAATAAAAAAAGGGACCTTTACAACCCCCCCTACCCGTTAGCTTCACCCCCACCCGTCAGTACTTTTAGTATGTGGTTTAAAACACCATCCCCTACAACTATGCCAAAATTCGCTTATACACGAGTTATTTCCCCCGAGAGGCAGTATTTGGTCTTCGTTGTTCGGACTAATATTGAGGTTTCTAAATAACATAAACAAAAAGAAAGATAAATTGAATTGTACCTTTTTAAGCGGCGCAGAATTATATAAATCACTCATGTTGGGAATTACCTCGTGTGTTCATAAGTTTTGAGACAGTATTTTACTTTAAAAAATAAAACATTAATAATGGCAGCTGTCTACTTCTTTTTTCAATTTTGAATTTGGAACTTTTGTGTTCTATTTGTTTGTCTTTAGGGTTCCGTACCAAAATGGTACAAAAGGAACCCTTATGGTGAGACTTCGTTGTCTGTCCGTCTGTATGTCACAGCAGGTTTTCTCAGCAACTACAAATGCTATCAACTTGAAATTTGGCATAGTTGTACAACTTACTTGCCCTCATCTGTTTATAGAAAAAAAAATTATAAATAATTTAAAAGGGGTCTAGAATGGGGGGTTCAAAAATGAAAGTGGTTCGATTATAGCAAACGGGGTGTCATATGAAAGGTCTTAATCTGCACATTTCAAAAATTCTGAAAAAAAACCTGACGTATAGATAATTACTTATATTTTCTGGAAAAAATAAAATAAAGTGTTCATTATTTATAGTTTTTGAGAAATAACAAAAAAACTAAGAAAATCTGTATTAAAATTTAGGCTAGTCAAAATCAACCTTATTGCCTGGAAAATAAAGCTTATAACAAAATGAGTATTTTCTTTTGCGGTTACCAAGCATATTATCTTCAATACGGAACCCTCGGTGCGCGAGTCTGACTCGCACTTGACCGGTTTTTTTTTATTTATTTAAATTAATTTTGTTGTGCGGGACACCTCATTGTGTGAATGTGATTTGGATGAGGGTGATCTCAATCATATATTTTTTAACTGTCCGCTATATGAAAACTCCAGCTCATATAATGACATAATGAGTTAATTAGATTCAAAGTATTTTTTCCTACCCATATGTTGGAACTGTTACGTTGGTTGTAAAGATAAAGAGGTATTTACTGCTTTAGCCGTGTTCGGCCACCACCATAATATAAAAATGTAGTTGTTAAGGGTTTATTGTACATTACTGTATTATATATTGGTTTGTAATAATGGATAATTATTGTATTGCTGTTTGTGTATATGTAAATATAAAAACTGGAATAACAACAATTTAGTATCCGTCTATAGAAATAATTTGAATTATTTGAAATCGACGTGACACCGGCTAAATGGCTAAGCTGATAATGCCAAAAAAAAGATGTGATGGCGGTAGCAAAAGATTTACATGCGACTGTCATTTCGCTACATATGGCGGGGAAAAAACCGATTGGAGATTTTCCGTGTCTTAAACTATTTTGGGATTAGTAAAACGTTACAAAGAGACTCATTCTCTGAAAGATCGCCAAAGGAGTGGTCGCCCATGGTCTGTAAGGAAAACAGGACATTTTATTTCGTCTCAAAACTTATGAACACACAGGTTAATAACTATGAGCAAAGCAATGGGTTTAAATCTGAAATTTATGAGTTGAGCAAAGGTAACACTTTAAAAGGAAACTTAACAAACCTTCATCCCTTTCTTGACGAGTTAGGAATTCCAAGAGTAGGCAGAAGGCTACATTATGCAGATATTACCTACTCTCTCAAATATCCACACACAAATATATATATACATTTTTTTATTACCCAAGGATTCTGTTACCACTAACTTACTTATCAGAAGTGAGCACGAGAAGTTACTGCATGCAAGACCTAAGTTTATACTCGCAAGCTTGAATCAAGCTTGAGAGCAATATTGGTATAACTACAGTAGAAATCCCGATAGGTATATTGAGATCTTTGTAAAATATATATCTCAAATTGGGTTCTCAGATATTTATTCGTTCAATGACCCTAACGATGCCTACAAAGCTTTCATGAACAATTTTAGTCTTATTTTATGACCTTAGCATACCAAGCAGGAAAATAAAAGTAACTCACAAAAGACAACCAAACTGGAAAACCAAGGGTATAGTAACAGCTAGCAGGCGTAAAAGACAGATACATATTCAGTCATTGAAATCTACCAATGCGACTATCAAAAACAGGTACAAGAAATGCTGCCAGGTTATGAAAGCACTAAACAATTAAAACATAACGCTAATATAAGCTTTATTAAACGGAGTGCAAACAAGAGCAAAGCTACGTGGCAAATAATTAAACAAAAAAGTGGCCAAGTGCGAGTCGGACTCGCCCATGAAGGGTTCCGTGAAAGGTAAATTGCGGTTTACGATTTATGACGAATTAAAAAAAAACTACTTACTAGATCTCGTTCAAACCAATTTTCGGTGGAAGTTTGCATGGTAATGTACATCATATATTATTTTTACATTTATCATTCCCTTATTTTAGAAGTTACGTGGGGGGGACACACATTTTTCCACTTTGGAAGCGTCTCTCGCGCAAACTATTCAGTTTAGAAAAAAATTGTATTAGAAACCTCAATATCATTTTTGAAGACCTATCCATAGATACGTATCGGTTTGATGAAAAAAAAAATTGAGTTTCAGTTCTAAGTATGGGGAACCCCAAAAATTATTGTTTTTTTTCTATTTTTGTATGAAGATCTTAATGCGGTTCACCGAATACATCTTACAAAGTTTCCATAGTATAGCTCTTATAGTTACGGAAAAAAGTGGCTGTGACATACGGACGGACAGACGGACGGACGGACGGACAGACATGACGAATCTATAAGGGTTCCGTTTTTTGCCATTTGGCTACGGAACCCTAGAAACGACACAAACAACTACCATAAAACAAACTGCACAATGTATTTAAAAAGGCAACATTACAATAAGTGAACCAAATGAAAGTGAAGCAAATACATTTAATAATTATTTCTTAAATTCGAACAATGCCAATAATATAAATTCCTAGTATAGCTATAAGCCAGTTACCCAACCCAATCATAGCATTTTTATAACCCCAATGACTAAGCAAGAGATAGCCTGCATTATAAGAAAAATGAAGAATAAAAAAGTACTGGATATGATCAGATACTGATAACATTAATAAAAGCAAGCACTGTGCACATTGCGGGACCGTTAGCTCATATTATAAACTTAGCATTAGAAAATGGGATATTTCCTGATAGCCTTAAGAAAGCCGTAGTAAAACCCTTTTACAAAAAAAGACTCCAAACAAGACTTGCACTGTTGCTTAATTTTTCTAAGATATTTGAAAAAGTTATTTTAAATCGAATAATTTCATTCTTTGCTAAAAATATCATTTTAAACAAAAATCAGCTCAAATTTCAAAAGGGAAAAAAACTACATTAGCCATATTTAATTTTTTGCAACAGTTATGGACAGATATTCACAAGAACACAGCATATATTGGGCTGTTTATTGATCTTTCCAAAGCGTTCGACTGTGATTCTTACAAAATATTGTTAAGGCAGCTCGAGCATGTAGGAATCCGGGGCCTAGCATTAAGATTAATTCATACTTACCTTACAGACAGAACACAAACGATATTATTAGACACTTATGACAAAACAACAAAAACAGTTAACAGACTGCAGTCAAATTATGAACACATTCTACAAGGGGTTCCACAAGGCAGCGTTCTGGGGCCTTTACTATTTTTGATATATTTAAATGATTTTCCTTTGATCATTGATCATTCATGTGTCAAGTTTGCAGATGATGCCAACATGGTTACATTTTAGTATGCGTGTGTTCTGACACGAAGGCAGTTCATCTAAAGCTGGCTTCAGATTTAACCACATAGACCTTCCTAGCGTGTTTGAGAAGGTTGATTTCAAGACGAAAATTGCACACGGAAATTCATTGCGATAATGTAGAACCTTCGTGCGTAAGGAGACAGTTAGTTGAGTTTTTTCACTGCAGTCTTTACAGAGTCACAAAACGGAAGTGCAAGAATTTTCAGCACAAAAGGGCATACATTTTCATTTTTTACCTAGCTACTCGCCTACATTCGGTGGACTCTGGGAAGCAGCCGTGAAGAGTACCAAATATTACCTAAAAATAATATTGAAATCTAATGTTTTAACATATGAACAATAATTGTCAACAGTACTGATCGAAATAGAGGCTGTCCTCAATAGTCACCCACTGTTACCATTATAATCAGTTCCAGATGATTATTGTTATTTGACACCTGTACATTTCATCATGGGTAGACCATTGACCATGTACCCAGAAAGTGATGTAACTAACATACCATAATATAGACTTACACTTAAATAGGCTTTTGGAAACAGTGCCAACATTTAAACCAAACTTTCTGGAGACATTGGTACAATATTACTTAAATGTGTTGCAGGATAGACCTAAATGGTTAAATGCAAATTGCAATACAAAATTTGGTTACTTTAGTTATTCCAAAAGAAGATAATATTCCCCCTATGTGTTGGCCAATAGCCAGAGTTATTAAATTATTTCCGGGACATGACGGAAAGGTGAGGGCGGTAGAAGTTAAAACACCTGGCAATTGGCAATTGTGTATACTTCCCATAGAAGACAATAATTGAAATTAATCCTCTTTATAGTAATGAAACGATTATTGATAATGTGTATTCACGCTATTAGCTGCTAGATGGCGCTCTCCTTAGCGAGTTTAATAGTACTCTAGATCGTAGGCCTTCTTATTAAGATGTGTAGTTTTACTATGATGCCAAGAACTAGACTTCATACTGTATAAGTTTATGAGTGTATTTTGCTTTATGTATAATTCGTACAATAATTTGTTAAAAAACCCTGGCTGTGTAACTAGATAATTTTATTTCATTTAGTTATTTCTTTAGGCCGGCAGCATGTTGGAAACACCAGCATTAACGTGTATTTATTCATGTATATCTTTGTCTCTTTTCTTCCCTTCTGCATGGGCAATCCCTATGAAAAACACGACCGATACGACCTCCTGAATTTGTATTAATTTATACCACATTTTGTTGATTTCCCGAAAAGCTTGATTTTCGTATTAGTTCACTTTCGTACCAACAACAAGATCCGGCCCTCATTTACGTGGATATTTGGACTACTTTATAACTTGACTGGCATATATCTCTTGTGGTTCATGACGTAGAGGAGGTTACGGATCATGACGTAGCTTCCTAGATCTTAGACGATTACTTGGCCATACATTAATTACATTTCCGTATTTATTGCAAACTAGATCAATTTAAAAGCTTTTTTTAGGGAATAGTGCGGCAGGATACTGTGTAACGTCGGGTTTTGGTGCTTTTTAGGGTTCCGTACCGTACCTCAAAAGGGAAAAACGGAACCCTTATAAGATCACTTTGTTGTCCGTCTGTCCATCTGTCAAGTCCCTTTATCTCGGGAACGCGTGGAGGTATCGAGTTGAAATTTAAACCATCTACTCAAATCTACAGTCTCTTGAAGCTGGGAAAAAATCAAACTTCTAGATTTACGTAAAAAAAAGATACGGCCGTTTATGTCGCAAAAAACGTGTATTTCGACACTCTCGAGGGAATCAAAATGTATAGGGTATTTCCCGTTGACCTAGAACTATGAAATTTGGCAAGTAACACCGTCTTATACTGCAGGTATAGAAAAAAAACTGAAATTGTACATTTTTAATCAAATCACAAAAAAACAGGGTCTTTATGCAAGGAACGGCGTACAGTGCGACAAAAGCCCAATCTAGGTGGCCAATATTATTTGACGCTAAAATATAAGATGCCGTATGGTGTCGGGTTTAGAATGTTGCCACTCCATGTCTTCCCGTGGATGTCGTAAGAGACGACTAAGGGACTAAAGGCTGTGTAGTGCTATTAGGCGATGGGTTTGCAACCTGTCACTAATACACTGGATAACATCTTAGCCTGGTTGTGCAAAATGTGGTCACATAATTATCAACAAGTTTTTGGAGTTGTTGGTGAGTCTGTGGCTCTGCCTACCCCACTCTGGGAATGAAGGCGTGAGTTTATGATGAAAAACAAGCTATTTTTAACGAAAAAACATAAAATCCAGTATAATTTGATCTCCCTGTACGCTGATTTCCCATAAAATGTGAGGTCAGCTTAAACTGGTTTTTGTATGACGTTGTAAAAAGGGTGTTATTTTTGGTCTAATTTTCGAATTTATATTATTTTAAATTGTATAGTAAATTTAAGGTCTTCATCATTCAGCCAATTAATACCTTTTGAGATAATGTCCCGAAATTATTCTGTATTTTTCCACATTCAGCCCATTTTTACCCGACTGCGTCAGAAGGAGGGTTATGTTTTTCGAGCGTATGTATTTCATAAAATGTTTTGGAAGTCCGAGCGATAATCATGAAAAGTAGTCAAATAAAGCCCTTCATTTATCTTTTTTGCGGTACTTTAACCATTCTTCATTAAACTCCCTCCTCGGTATCGACGCTTCGTTTTCTTCAAAAAAGTCAAAAACACGAATCAGCACGAGGTTTCTAATATGCGTTAATATAAAGCGTATTAATGAAGCCATCATTGAAAAAAAATACAGCCTGGGTACATGCGCGCCGAGCAACAATGTATAGCATGATTACTTCAATTTTAATCTGGAATTTATAATTAACATTTAAATGGGCTTTCAAATAAAAATATGTAACTAATTTGAATAAGGTAAAAAAAACAGGATTTTTTTAAATTAGGTTAAGTTACGAGTATAATTCCGTGAGTCGTTAGAAGAAGGTACTGAGCGATACAGAGCTATAACACGCTTAACGGAGTTTTTTTTTGCCGGTGTTTGATAGACGTTTCGTCAGTCGCAGAGGGTTAAAAATTTGTGTTGAAATTTAGGCTAGTCAAAATGGACCTTATTGCATAGATAATAAAGTACATAACAAAATGAAGAAAATACTATTGCGTTTTCCAACCATATTATCTTATATACGGAACCCTCGGTGCGCGAGTCCGACTCGCACTTGACCGGTTTTTTTTTATTTAGGGGGTTGGGGAGTTACAATGTGCAAATTTGTCCTTGCATTCACTAATACACATTCATCATTTTCTATTCAACTGCTCATGAACAATCTTCTTACAGTAGAGGCGTGGTTGGGAGTCACACTGAACCCTCTCTCCTGAGGGTGGATATCCACGCCACAAGGCCTGAACCCCAAAATGATGGCCAGAGACGCAGCTCCACACAACCTCTTGCGGATGATTTCTTGCGGCTGCAAGAAGGGTTGTGGGAACGCGTGCAGCTGTAGTACTCGTAATGCAAGGATTAGTTTGCACCTGATGGTATGTCCGCAAGGAGTGAAATCGAGCAGAGTCTCGTGTAGGAGGTAACCTGGCCAGATTGAAGCTAATTTTCGTCTCAACCCTGGCGAATAGTTGGTACAGCAACTGGTAAAGGTTGTTCAAAAAAATTGCGCAGTTGGAAAAAATTATGAAATTTGAAAAGCTTTATCTGAGAAACTTTTGGGTATACAGAAATAACTTTAGTCTCATATTGTATCAAATTTAGTTTTTTTTAAAAACTTTGTAAGAAGGTACTATCTAAAACTAGTTCTTAAGGGTTATAATCGCCAAAATCTGAAAAAAGTCCGAAATTTTCTCGATTTTTTTTTCACAAAGTTGCGTTCAGCGCTTGCTGTCACAAACTTGGATTATTCATTGGGCCAACATCTTAAATAAGTCTCAAATCAAAACTCAAAACTCATAACTCCTAACTACCGGATTTAACGCAAACTACCCCGTACTTTCAATCGACAAGGTTACTGGAGTACAACATTTGATAGAAAACGTGAAACCGGAAGCTGATGAGACCGATATTCCTATGTCGCATGCCTGCCTAACCAGCGCGAAAGAAAAAAAATGCATGTTATAGATGGCACCTTGATCTAGCGTCCGAATTGCAATTTAGGTACGGAAATGCCGATATGACATTAAACGAATTGTTTTCTTGAAGTTGACCTCTTGGAAATCGATAAAACGTTATTTTAACCCTTAAATGCATAGCATGTCGAAAGTGAAACGCGTCTTTAAAGTTCATTTCTAAATTTAAATTTTGACAAACCTTCAAACCTTACTGCATAAATTCTAAGTTTGAAATTTACTTAAAATTTATGTTTGAAATTGAACTTAAAATATACGATGTAAATATACATCATTATGCATTTAAGGGTTAATAGTGCCTGTGAATAAAAAGAGAAATGCATCTTCTATTCTCTGAACTGGTTCAACTGGTGATTCATTACTTTTGGGAAAATCGCAATTAGGTGGCAATATCAGTTTAACTAGTAAATACTAGAAAAATAAATACGAACCTTGCCAAGTTTTATGCCTCCACAGTATAAATACTATGCGATCGAGCAAAGCGTACTATGTCACCGCAACTTTGAACTTCTAATTTGGCATCTATTCCCTAATTTAGAACAACCTTTACTCATATTGTTTTTATCGTAATATACTATTGTAGAGTCAAAAATGTTATTCAAGTTTATCATTTCACATACCTACTCATTTAATATGGTAGATCATAATATATTAAATAAATGTTAATTTGTAGAGCTTAGTCTAGGTGAGTCATTCAGATGATTTACTGTCATTAGGTACAAATGGAAAATCGTCCACGTGAAATAACCATTCTGAAAATGGGTCAAAAGTAATAGTGTCCAAAGTGAATTTAGTCCAAATGTAATTGTGCTCAAAATTATTTACAACCAAATTTATTTTCGTTGTAAATTAATTAAGTCCCAATGGAATTTTGTCCTTTATAAATTATGACCAAAATGAAATTCGCACAAGTGAATGTAGTGTAATATGAATTAAGACCATATAATATAATATAAATTGTACAAATTTCAGGTAGGACGTATTTACAATTGGTCATATTTCTGAGTGTACGTAAATACAAATAGACATATTTTTTTCGTCCAATGTCATATTGGACAATTTTACCATGGGACATGATTCCATTTTAGACGTTTTTCAAGATGGACAATTTTCCTTTTTGTTGTATTTCAAATGGTCATTTTTCTGAACTGACGTATAATTTCAAGTGGACGATTTTCCATTTGAACCTAATGACAGTAAATCATTCAGATATTATTGTTTTTTCTCGGAAAGTGTCGTGCCACGCTCTATTGGGATCGATTTGTCATAAGTAACACGGCTATTGTTGCCAATAACTCTGATAGCGCCCTGACAGATCGATCCCAACACCGGGCGGTGCTTATCGGCGTAACCTCAGCAAGTGCGCGTACCTCGCCGAGGCTCATGAGATGACCGAGGAACTTGAGGTTGAGGCGTGGGTTAGGTTTATTATTATGTTTACTTTTACATTATTATTGTAAATTTATATTTAGGGTTATTATTTTAAATCAACATAAGTACATAATGTACCTAATGATAATATTTTTCCCAATATAATATAACTTACATAAAAACTTTAAAACATTTGAAAAATATTTTCTTAACATATATCTAAATATAGTTTAAACCACGCCAATTATTTTCAAAGTCGCATTATAAACCCCGAGGTATGTTATAATGCAGGTTAATTGTTTATGAAACTAGCTATCTAATGTGTCTTGTTAATGCCGTCTTGTTACCACTCCAAACTATATATAGGGTATTGCAGCCAGCTACGTAAAAGAAGGCGTTCGATGAATTTAATTATTCAATGATAAGAGAGCACCAGTATCGTTGTAATATTGGAAATTAAAATGAATATCGCATTGCATCGCTTAAAATCTTTAAGTTATTTGAAATGTACATGCTTACTTAATTAAATAATCTAATATTCAAATTCAAATTCAAATTCAAAATTCCATTGATTGTTTATTAAATACCACTAGTTGAAAGCATACTAAAATTTCGAGCATAGCTGGCAAATGCATAAGAAATAGTTAGTATTTTATTTATTTTTATTTACTGTTTTTATTACATACTTACCTATCAATATTAAAAAAGGCAGTGACAACATTATAATGGCAGTGGCAATAGTGAAATTAAATAAGATAATGTTGTTAACATTAAGGACTCACCTGCAATAACAGGAACAGCACAATTAACAAAAATTTCCAAAACAAAACTAATAAAAACCTATTTTGAAAGTCAATTACACATTAAGTGTATTAATTTAAGTATGTGAATGTATCACTCAATAATTACGCCAGCACGCAACATATTACATGATACCGGCGACTGGGTTTAAGGTGCTACGTGTGCAGAGCGAGAAGACTATTTGATTTAACAATCAAGAGGATTGCGTGTGTAGAGTAAAATATTTTAAAACGGATGCGCGGCTGGGGTGCGGCTGTAAAGCGTGCGGCGCGCGGCCCGGCTCGCTCCCGAATGGCAGGCACCCGCACCTGTTTTGACACGCGCACACTCCCCTACGCATCTGTGTGCACCGACAAGACTTGCGCAATTAATTCAAGTTGTTGATGTACTACTTTATTTTCCCACTCGAGTGTACGGGCTGTGTTGGAGCAGGACTTGTTGCGTATTAATCTCTGTCTCCGCTACGTGACTAAAATAATTTACGGGGATGCCTAAAACTTACTATAAGTACACTTGAAGTAAATACGGCTTCGAACGCATTGTCTTTGTACTTAAAAACATTACGTTTTATTATAGAAATTTAGGTAGGCATACTAAAAATATTTAGGAGATTCATCATAATGATTAAGACGAGTTGAGGGAGGAAGTCGGTTAGACGTATATTTAATAGCAAGTGCAGATACGAGTACACACCCAAAGGACTTTTTAAGTGCTATCGCACTGTACGTGAGTTGCAACGCCAAAGTAAAGACAGTCCACACGTATGTCGAGGTTATTACATATATACAGTTAAATATAGTGTACAGAATTAAGATATACGAATTTTTGACAATGTATGAAAAGTTAAAAACCATTTCGAGGAATAGGCTTCTCAAATCAATCCCTGCAGTTATTAAAAAATATGTTACAATCAAGTAATTATAATTAAATTAAGAAATGACATTCATTGGACCCCTAAATGCGGCCCGAATTGCGCTATATCAACCTCTTTTGTGGTTTTACATAAAACATATAAAACCTCTCCAATATTTTATTTTTTAGGTGCAAAACTGAGTCAATTTTAGCACCTTAGTAGAATGATAATAAGTCGAATACAAACAAAGCTATTTTCAAATGCTTAATAAAGAATAGTACTCCTTGAAGTTCGCTACAAAACTGCTCAACAAATAATTTACTTGTCATTTATAGTTGTTTAGTAATTGGGTGAATATTCGGGCGTTTCAACCGCCGTCATTGTTGTCTTCAATAGATTGACGAAAATAATTGTAACTACCAGCAACTTTCGATGTCAAAATCAGCGGGCCCGGGGGTAGTATCCATTCCATTTAAAATAACAAGAAATTTATAAAGTTTATTTTGAATAATATGCGAAGACAACAATGACGGCGGTTAAAACGCCGAAGAATCACCCAATTATGAACAAAAAACTGTAAAATTTCAATTAATTTTTTTACTAGTAATTTAGTTTTCTGTATGGCAACCCTAAATAAGAAAACTATTTAAAATAGGGAATTCCATCCTCTTTAAAATGAGGTATCAACTGCTTGAATCAAAGACGTAGTTTTCTAGTTATTGCAAAATTTTAATCCGCTACAAAAGTGAACTAACAACCAGTTTGTATGGCTAATTTTTCTCGGTGCAAAAGTGAACCGTGCACCGAACTAATGTCGCCAATAACTACCACCAAAAAATATGGCTGATTTCAATAATTTCCTACTCATTTTAAAAAGTTTAAACTTCTTTAATTTTATCAGGGTCCTTATTTGGGGTTGCCATTGAGAGAATTAAATATTAGACAAATATTAAAAGTTATATTTGAGTTTTTACGTTAAAATTACTTAAAAAAATCATCAAAAAAACAATCATTCATCATCTTAAAATAATTATTTGGTAGGCGGATTTGTAGCAAATTTCAAGGAGTACTTGTCTATATTAAAAATACCTTTGTTTATCATTAACTTTTTCACATTCTACTAAGGTGCCAATATTGACTCAGTTTTGCACCTAACTGTAGGTAAGTACTGTACTGAAATAAGGTCGTAAACAGTAAAATAGACCTTATTTCACTATACCTTTTTTATGACTTACTAGCTTTTGCCCGCGACTCCGTCCGCGTAGAAGTCGTTTATCGCTGCTCCCTCGGGATCTGTCTAATTTTCCGGGATAAAAAGTAGCCTATGTCCTTCCCCGGGACTCAAGCTATCTCCATACCAAATTTCATCTAAATCGGTTCAGCGGTTTAAGCGTGAAGAGGTAACAGACAGACAGACAGACAGACGGACACACTTTCACATTTATAATAATATATTAGTATGGATGTACAGTTTGCTTTTAAATTATTTCAATTTAAAAGTAACAAACGATTCGATGGAACAGCGAACGTTTGTTTTTGTATAATTTTCGTAGAGTCGCTGCTAGGCCTTGGTGCAAGGCGCACCTCTGATGTATTAATTTAACATTCGAAACAGTGAATTAAAAAAAGTATTCTTATACCGGCATTATCAGTTTTTATTTATATAGGTACAACCCTTCCCCTACTGTACAATTAAGGTATCTAGCTGACACCTACGTTTGTAGACAGCCGTTGTCATGTCAAATTTATTCGTTTACAAATTGACTGTAATTTTGAGTTATGTGTGATGAATGTTAATCATTTGTGTGGTGAGGTTTTCCAACAGAAACAAGTGTCATGTGGCGTGTTGTATTAATTGAGGTCTAGGTAATAAGCTAAGTCTAGTAATAATGGTTGAATGGTTATTATAATACTCTGAAATAATAAACATATCGTATTGCGATTGTTTGTTTACATTATGTTTGTATAACGTTCGTCTATTATGACTTTGAAAACAGAACACAGATAATAAAAAAAAACATCTTTCTAAATGTTAGACAAAATGTACCCATTTTTCTAAATAGCTTCGCCATTTTGTCATAGTAAATAGGCGAGGTTACTTTAATTTAAGAAATTAATTTAAATAACAATAATACCTTTATTCATGAAATCCTTCAAATTATATCCTAGATCCTTAGAAAAGGCTATTATTTCTAATAAAGAAAAAAAAGCAAGCAGTTTTTTTTTGGTGTATCCCAATTGTATTAATATTATTTATTATTATTTTAACTTATCACTAAGAATGATTCAGTAAAATGTACATGTCTTTGTAACATAATTGCTCAATGACATGGACGCTCATTGCCAGGCCTTCGCTGACGACGTCACTCTGGTGTTCTCTGGCAACGACTCAGGTGCAGTGAAAGCAAAAGCCGAACGGACTCTCCAAAAAGTGGTCGAATGGGGTACCCAAAATAAGCTAAACTTTGCCGCTCACAAACGGGAGCCATGGTGATACCGAGGAAGCTGAAATGGGACCCCATCCAAATCTCAAGGGTCAAGGGTTGTGTCCATCGACTACGTCTGCTTGGAGGAATTCAATCAAGACGTGGTCGATAAATACGACCTCGGAGGCCCTCAAATTTACACCGACGGGAGTAAAATTGAGGGTCAGACGGGAGCGGCACTCACATGGTGGGAGAATGGAAGAGAAATCCGCCACTCAACCTTCAAGCTAGCGCCCTATAGCACCGTGTTTCAAACCGAACTGTACGCTCTACTTAGGGCAGTGCAGATCGCAGGGAAACACAAGGCGCGGAGCGTCAGCATCCTCAGTGACTCAAGACCCTCACTGGAGCTCCTCAAATGACCGGACACGACACACCCCTTGGTTCAAGAGATCAAAAACGCCACAACCCAAACAAGAGCAATGGGGACCGATCTCAGGTTCTATTGGCCGCGAGCTCACGTTTGAACGCCAGGAAACGAGAGAGCAGACGAACTGGCAAAGCAAGCAGCCCTTAGGAAGAAGACCGCCGCCCTGTACGACATGGTGCCAGTGACCTACGCCAAGAGGTGGATAAGACAAAACACGGTCGAACAGTGGCAGGTTCACTAACGGGGCATCCGGGACAGGTGCGACAACCAAGAAGTTTATTACAGCTGTGAGAGATGCGAACAGCATATTAAAGAAACTTAAACTCACAAACTTCCTGGTTCAAGCGTTTACTGGTCACGGAGGCTTCGCCGCCTATCTCCACCGTTTTAAGATCAAAGACACACCCTCTGCGACCCGACCCTTGACGAGGACATCTAGCACATTGTCTGTGAGTGCCCGCGTTTCTGCGTGGAAAGGCTTGACCTTGAGCAAAAGACCGAAGTCAAAGTTTCTCCGGATATCTCAAGCTGGAAAACCCTACTGGGAACAGAAGCCAACCGCGAAAGCACGAAGGGTTTTATAGAAAAGGTACGCGTAGCGAGTTTCACGAACACATAATTCGGTACCCTGACTATTCTGGAAAACGCTACGCTGAAATCTGAGCAGGATCTCACGCCGAAACAACCCCCCAAAAATCTCCCAACTTTCCCCAAAAACTCTCGTACTCGTACCCTCCCATCCCAACCTCCACCTCCTCCCCTATCCTGTTCCCCCAACCCAAACTTCCTTCTTCCTTCGGTGTTATAAGTTTGACCGCTATTTATGTGTTTGTGTGTGTGTGTGTGTATGTGTATATCTGTCTGTGGCACCATAGCTCTTAAACGGGTGAACTGAATAGGATACGGTTTTTAACTCCCGACGCAAAAAAGAGGCGTGTTATGTGTGTGTGTGTGTGTCCGTGTGTGTGTGTGTGTGTCCTTGCGTGCGTGCGTGTATGTGTGTGGGTGCGTGAATATTACCTACCTATAATTAAAAAAAAGAGACTTAACGATTTATACGTGACAACGCTTGGATCAAAATATAAAAATATTAAAACTTATAATGGCCAATACTTATTATTTTTACCTTTTTAGAGGTTTTTTTGCAGACTGTTTCGAGTCGGGGGTTGTTTTTAAATTTATTTCTTTACTTTCAGTCGTATCGCGTGCTCTGTAAAACGTATTAGGACTACGCCGAGCGTACGCTGGATGTACAGTGGCGCCCTCATCACTATTATTGTGTTTTCTAATAAAATAAAGTATTTTCTTGAAATCAGACGGTGCATTTTTTTTCTACAAATGAAAACACAACTTATAGGACATATCACATAGTTTAATAACAATTGACCTTTGAGTTATCAACTTAACGGAAATAAGTGGCCACCTTTTCCCGTTAAGCTGACTACTCATAGGGTAATTGTTATCAAAGTTTGTTACGTATCCCATAAATTGTGTTTTTACTTGCGCTACAAAAAAGCATCGTCCGATTGCAAGGAAATTCTTTAGTTAATTAGAAAAAACAATAATAGTGATGAGGGCGCCACTGGACGGTCGACGTTTGCTCGGCGCAGTCTTAACGCAGATATCTTGTATATCCAGTGGCATGGTTTGGCTCGGTAGCGCGACGAAACAAACTTGCGGACATACATGTCATGAACTATAAAGGAATTTCAATGTTTATGCGATACGACTAATGACGCGTAAAGAATGTATAGCCCGTAAAATTTACGCCTCGTATTTTAATTGCTGGGGGCTAATATGTGTGCATTTATCGCGTGACAAAGTTTGAATAAAACATCCGTCTCTTTCTGACACGTACTTAAGTACGAGAGTGACGGAATATGCTTTATCCACATTTTGCCGCGCGATAAACGCAAATATACCAGGTCCCCTGAAAATTCAAATTGACCGATAATACTTACAAGGGCTCTATTGTAATCGATAAAATCTAATTGCTATATGTTATCGTGGTGTTTTAACTCAGCCGCCTTTACTGTCAACTAAATAAGAGCGATTATAATATTAACAATACGAAAACATGTCAAAAGAAATAAGGTGTTACCGAGTAGAATAGAGCCCCAGGTTGACAAACGTCGTAAACGTCTTGTTCAAAGCAATTTCCTTTAAAGTGTTCGTTAACTGCTACTACTTACGTATTTTTAACCGACTTCAAAAAAGGAGGAGGTTATACGTTCCACTGTACGTTTTTTTTTTTTTAATGTATGTTCACCGATTACTCCGACAATTGTGGACCGATTTTAAAAATTCTTTTTTGGTTTGATAGAGTATACTTCCGAGGTGGTTCCATTGTCAGCAAATCTGAATCTGATGAGGGGATCAATGAGGAATTGAGGGAACTCCTCAAATATTGTATGCAAACATATAGCGATTTTAGTATTTTTAGTAACAAGTGTAGCATTTGCATTCAGAAAGTGTCACTTGGTGAAGCGGAACTGATGATGAAGACCACAGATGACCACCGGAACTCCTCAACGGTACCGATTTCAAGGGTGGCGATAAGATATCTCGATTAAGATAGTTGAGCGACTACAACGAAGCACATTTAATTGTTTTAAAATGACTATGATTTTCCCGCGGCGTTGCTTGCGGCGAGCTTGAAATGTCTTAAAGTTTCATATATCAACTAAGAAGTGGGACTACATAAGCTTATTATGATCACTAAAAAGTGTAAAATAAAATAAATGTTTTAAAAAACAAAAAACCGCCTTCAAAAACGCAAAAAATAACTTCTACTACTAGGTACCTAGTAGTAGGTACCTATCCTATTAGGTTAGTCTAACTGAAGTCGGCGACCACAATATTCTCAACAAAAAGCCGACTTCAGTTGGACTAACCTAATAGGATAGGTACCTACTACTAGGTACCTAGTAGTATAAGTTATTTTTTGCGTTTTTGAAGGCGGTTTTTTGTTTTTTTTAGATTATGATTGGTACTTAAGATTTTGGTCAAGCACTTGGAAAATTATTATTGTACTTTATGCAACAGTTGTATAAGAGAGGTCAAAAAAGACGAGTGGGGTGTGTACAAAATCTACGATGTTTGCCTGCGGCTCACATCGTAAAGGAAGACGCCACGAGTGTTTTTTGACTTAGTTATACACCGTTGCATAAAACACTTTTACGTAACACCTGGCCATAATGTGAGTTTTATCGCACGCTGCGCGCACGGTAAAACTCGCATTGTGGCCAGGTGAAGACGTAAAATTGTGTACTCATCACGGGCAGTAAAAAAGAAAGCCCTCTATCGCATATTTACAACCCTCGCCTACGGCTCGGGTCTCAAATACTTGCGATTTAGGGCTTTCTTTCTTTTACAGCCCTTGTTAAGTAATGTACTATTTCTACGACTAGGTTTCAATTAAAATTCAAAATTAAATTAAACGCGATATTTACTCGACAATAATATAGGTAACTTATACGAACGAAGCACAGAACAACAAACGAGCGGGAAACATGAAAAAAATCAAAAATGTGCCTATGGCATTTTTACTATATCCTAGGTTTAGTAAGCTTTGGCAGCTAGGTGTGTCGTTTTGGCTCACAAAAGCACAAGTGTTGTTATGGGGCATAGACTAGATAGACTTTTCTACGGATTACTCTGCGGACATATTACGCATGTTCTTATATTAGTGTTCGTGACTATATAAATGACAGATAAAAGTACAGGAGTAGGAAAAATATTTAAAAGACAGGGTAAACAAACACTGTTCAGAACTTTCGGAATTTTCTTTCTAGTGTTTCACCAGAATTAGTAATAGGGGTGTGACAAAAAATGTTTTCACCTAACTATGCGGGGAAGAAACACCGGTCAAGTGCGAGTCGAACTCGCGCGACGAGGGTTCCGCATTTAACCTTTTTATACGATACCCAACATGACACGGTTAACTTAATTCAAAATTTGGACCGCGGTTCCTTAAATAAAGACCCTGTTTTTTTGTGATTTAATTAAAATGTAAAGTTTTTAGATTTTTCCCTGTACTTGTAGTATAAGACGGTATTACTTGCCAAATTTCATAGTTCTAGGTCAATGGAAAATACCCTATAAATTTTGATTCCCTTGAGAGTGTCGAAATATACGTTTTTTGCGGCATAAACGGCCGTATCTTGTTTACGTTAATTTAGAAGTATGATTTTTTTACAACTTCATGGGACTGTAGACCTGAGTATATGGTTTTAATTTCAACTTGATACCTTAACGCGTTCCTGCGATAAAGGGTCTTGACAGACAGACGGACGGACGGACGGATGACAGCGTGATCCTATAAGGGTTTCGTTTTTAGGGTTTCCGTACCAAAATGGTAAAAAAGTAATCCTTATGGTGAGACTTCTTTGTCTGTCTGTCTGTCTATCTGTATACCACAGCAGGTTTTCTCAGCAACTATAAATGCTATCAACTTGAATATTCTGTTTACACATCTTGTTGTTGTACACATCTGTATTTAGTAAAAAATATATGAAATTAATTTTATAAATAACTAGAGGACACCTCGCCGGATGAACTGGCGTGGCCTACGACGAGGACCGTACAAAGTACCTCCTGGAATGGTCCGGGAGTAGGTGTAAGCGACGCATACGCAGGCAATGCGGAAGTTAAATAGAATTAGTTTCCCGCTACTCCCCCCCATTTCTTCACGTTGGGGGTCGATTTTCGGAAAATCCTTTCTTAGTGCTCACTTACATCATGAAAGGAACCCATGTACCAAATTTCAAGTTTCTAGGTACAGTAGTTTCGGCTGTGCGTTGATATGTCAGTCAGTCAGTTTAGCCTTTTATATATATAGAAGATTGAAAAGGGGTCTAGAATGGGGTGTTAAAAATGAACGTGGTTTGATTATAGCAAATGGGGAATCTTATGAAAGGACTCAATCTGCATATTTCAAAACAATTTTTTTAATTTTCTGGTATATGCTTATTGATTTATAGCCAAAAATTTACAAAAAATTACCGTCCCGGCCCCTTATCACAAAAGTTTATTAATCAAAAAATCTGAAATAATCCTGGCGTATAGATAGTTTTTTATATTTTATGGGAAAAATAAAATTAAGTGTCATTTATTTACAGTTTTTGTTGATTAACAAAAAACATTAAAAATCTATTTTAAAATGTAGGCTAGTCAAAATTGCATAAAAATGCATAAAAAATAAAGTTTATATCAAAATGAGTATTTTCTTTTGCGGTTACCAAGCATATTATCTTAAATACGGAACTCTCGGTGCGTGACTCCGACTCGAACTTGACCGATTTTTTCGTTTTGAGGTACGGAACACTAAAAATGAAAATAAAAATATGTTTGAAACTAAACTTTTAAATATTGTTTGGTTTGATACCGAAAAAAGGAAAAATATAACAAAACTGAAAGAAATGTTTGAAATTGTACCTTTGTATTGGTTTCGACCGTGTTTATTTACATAAATTACTCATATATGTACTTACTGGTCAATTTAATATAAAGAAAAAAATAGATATATCTAACCTAACCTAACAAGCAGCAGTGGTAACCCTGATGGACTTTATAGTAGGGGATCCGAATAGGAGACGACCTTCACCCAGCTGTTTATTCGATAAAAAGTATTTTATATCAAATTTCATACGTAAAGTATTATATGGCCAATAGGTTGACTGAAAAATGTCAGTCCAGTACAGTCCATGATATTTTTTTTACTGAAAATGAACTTTTTTTGAAATTGCTATTGCTTGTTTAATAGACCAATTACATACTAATCGAAAGTATGAAGCCTATAGAATATGCAATGCATGCAACGAATAAACAGCTGGGTGAAGGTCGTCTCCTATTCGGATCTTAGACCATTATGGAGGGATAGCGGAAGCAGCTATTACCTATAGGTACTTATTAATTTACACAATGTACATAATTTGCACTTTGTTTCGAATTATAATAATCTGGCTGCATTTATTACATTTATAAAAGGTACTCTAACGCTTTTAGTGTTCGGAAGCAGAGAAAAGCGGTATTGAACAGCGCACCGCCCGCAATTAAGTGCTACGGTAAGTGTTCGATGAGCTACGAGAAGCGTAGCACCCGTAGCGTGTTACAAAATGTGTTATTAGTATGCGTCGCTGTAAATTTTCACTACGAGGACTGCAAAAGCAATTCAGTACTGGCACCTCATTCTACATTGTAAAATCAAATCAAATCAAATCAAATTTTTATTTACATTAACCCTTTATAGGTCAATTTTAAAACCCAGTACTGAAAAATGACCACTTACAACTGATACTTTTTGTATTTTTTATTAAAGAGGAAAAAAAACATTTGTATTTTTAAGTATTTGTTTGTAATAATTAAAGAAGAAATTAAACAAAGAATTTAAAAATACAACTTTATTTTAGTAAACATAGTTTATGTAGATAATTGTTTAAAAATAATTTGAATAATTTAGGGTATTGTTGTCGTTTGGTCGATGACGCTAGTAAGTAATAGGTTTCGGTAAGACGTTAAATTTGGAAGTTAAATTAAGACGTTAAATCGCTTAGCTGCGGGTGTTGTCGAGCAGAGTTGTCCCTGTTCGAGCGGCTACGCTCGCACGTTGACACCTCGCCGGATGAACTGGCGTGGCCTACGACGAGGACCGTACAAAGTACCTCCTGGAATGGTCCGGGAGTAGGTGTAAGCGACGCATACGCAGGCAATGCGGAAGTTAAATGATAGGTTGAGAGGGTTAATTTAAGAACACGGTAAAGAAAAGGTGGCATGAAGATTTAGAAGATAACTCAGCAGTTCGCTAGGCATAAAGAGACAGCCTCATGGTTCATAGCCGATGCAGGAAGGCATTATGTGTCCAAACGCAGATTAAATTTAAGAAAACACCATAAATCCTTGCAGAATAATTTGAATAGTTAACAGTGCCCGTTCCAAGGAGGTTTAGCTGGATATGTTTAGCAAGAGAAGGGAAGTATGAGACAGACATGACGTGACACATAAGTTATAACCTCAAAACCTTGTAAAATAAGTAGAGGAACTGACCTTTTGGAGGATATGGCCTTGCTTACGGTCTGCGCTGACCAATGTCGACTCCGGAACGCCGAAAGGTCCGTGGGGAACGGGGCACAAATGTTCTATAGCGCACTCCGCTGGTATTCAATAAAAGCTGAAATATGAACATTATTTTTAGCTAAACACTCGACTCAGAACACGGTTTTGACGAACGAAAGGGTTATAAACACTTACCGTTGCTGTGATTATTGCTAAGTAGATATACTACGTGGACTGTCGATAAACGGGTTGGTATGTAATACTCCAACATGTAAAATTAAAATTAAAAATTAAAATTTATAAAATTACATGTAGCTAACTCGCTGGCTTATAAGAAAACGAACGACCCCGGTGATGACCTGCCGAAATCGATATCTAGATCAATACCACTATCAGTCTAATGTTATAAACCTCCACATATCGGGATAAAAACTAAACGTCAATACGAGTACAGATAGGTACTAGTTTATATTTAACTAGAGGACGCCCGCGACTTCGCACTCGTAGAATTAGTTTCCCGCTACTCCCCCCCTTTCTTCCCGTTGGGGGTCGACTTTCGGAAAATCCTTTCTTAGTGCTCACTTACATCATGAAAGGAACCACTGTACCAAATTTCAAGTTTCTAGGTACAGTAGTTTTGGCTGTGCGTTGATACATCAGTCAGTCAGTTTAGCCTTTTATATATATAGATTAAAGGCAGCAAACTCGGGTTTTCGTCTGTCATTAAAATATGCTGGAACCCTGAAACGACTGAGGAATTAAAAAGAAGACTAAAACTGGACTACATAAACAATTTTGGAAATAATTATTTAAAACAATACTAATACAGTGACCTGGGTTTACTTACAAACGAGGAGAACGAAATATGCCCCTAGCAACACCGGGTGCATATGCCACAGATTCAGTCGTTTTTTGATAAAGGTCCAATGGTAGTTGAATTTGATCATAGATTATAAGATTGTATTAAGATACCAACATACAAGTTGACAAGAAATGGAATAAATTGTGTATCGCTAAGCTTTAATTCACGCCAGAAAATTATACATTACACACATGAGTAGAATGTGAATAAGTAGATTGATGATAAAAAAGGTATTTTTATATGTTTAATATAGACAAGTACTCCTTGAAATTTGCTACAAATCCGCCTACAAAATGGTTTACCTATCATATAAATTTTTTGAGTAGTTTTAAGGATGATTTCCAACAAACGGCTCGCATCGCATCGGATCGGTACTGATTTTACAATCTTTAAACGATATTAAATCATGTACACAGTATTTAAAGTCTATATTACTGAGCCGCACACGGCAGCTTGACGGCGGGCGTCTTCCGCGACACGCGATCGGAGCCGTAAGTATGCTGCGACATGCGATCGGCTCTGTTCGCTTGCGATCGGCCCCGTTCGCTTGTCGTCGTGTGCGACCGGAACCTTTCGGTCGTGACCGGACGAACCCACTCATTCTCGAAAGTGCACTCAAACACATGGTAGGAACGAAACTATTTGACTGAGTGCGGTTACGTTCGCAAGCAACCGTACGGTGCCGATCGTGTGCGTCGACATCCTGTCGACCGCGAACGGCTGTTATCGCCCGGTCGTATGCGTCGACATGCTGCCGGACACGATCGGTGGTCGCCGCATCCGTTCGTATTCTTTCCGTTCCGATCCGTTGCGGGCCGTTTGGTGGAAATCATCCTTTAACGTCAAAACTGTCAAATTTTACCTTTTTTATTTGTCTAATATTTTAATTCTCGCTATGGCAACCCCAAATAAAGACCGATAAAATTAAAGAAATTTAAGAATTTTAAAGTGAGTAGGAAATTATTGAAATCAGCCATATTTTATAGTGGTACTTATTGGCGACATTAGTTCGGTACACGGTTCACTTTTGCACCGAGACAAATTAGCCATACAAACTGGTTGTTAGTTCACTTTTGTAGTAGATTAAAATTCTGCAAAAACTAGAAAACTACGTCTCTGATTCAAGCAGCTGATACCTTATTTTAAAGAGGATGGAATTCCCTATTTTAAATAGTTTTCTTATTTGGGGTTGCCATAGAGAAAAGTAAAAAACTAAAAAAACTAAATTTTACATTTTACAGGTTCAAAGTTACTAAACAACTATAAATGAAAAGTAAATCATTTGTTGAGCAGTTTTGTAGTGAACTTCAAGGAGTACTATTGTATTTTATTAAGCATTTGAAAATAGCTTTGATTGTCATCGACTTATTAACATTTTACTAAGGTGCATATCACATAAACAATAAAATATTGGAGAGGTTTTATATGTTAATATGACCAATAAAAGTAATTTTATTATATAATTAATTCATTGTAACATATATTTTTAATCTAACTATAGGGATATCACTATCGGTGCCAGATTGTTCTACTATAGACAACCAACCGTCTAAAATCTTTTCTGCTGGTAGCAAATGCAAATTGGCAGTCATTGCTATTAGTAATCTTATTTCTTTTGAATTAGTTAAGTTCAGCTTCTCAACCTGTTTCCAAATCGATTTACTATAGTGATAGGTAGCACCCTTAGAGAATATATTACCTGGAGCCGCCATTCAGTACATTACCCCTCTGTCGAAAAACCTGCACAATGTGCAAAAAGTTATACAAAACCTATTTCAAAATCGATTTATAATCATTCACAAAATCGCCGCTAGCCAGAGAACACTCATTGGAAAAATGCCTGCATGTGCTGTAAGTTCGTGTAAAAAACGATCAACGACTTCAAGCTTCGAAAGAGATGGTACAACATTTCATTTGTAAGTAATTTTATAATTTTATATACGTAAAATAATATTTTTATAAAAATATTTTCATCGCACATCAAATTTAACGATTATATGCAATCGATTCCAATTGTTACTTGGATTAGTCCGTACTCCTCACGAGACTCGGTTTTAATGCTTTGTAAGAAATGACTTAACCGTTTTTGAAATAAAGTCGATAATACTAATAAGCTAAATAATTGTTTTCATCAAAATGATGACGTCGGTGCACTCCCCCCGAGACTCGGTTATAGTGATGAGGGTAGTCTCGATTAAATAAATAATTATCGACAATAAGGAAGATTTACTAAGGACCTGGAAATTACCTACTGAATACAATTTATTCTAAGTGTATATTTTACAGCTTTCCAAAAGACCAGGATTTGAAAAAATATGGACCGCCTCATGCAGCAGACAAGCAAATTGGGTGCCTACGCGTACTAGTTCCAAATGTTCGAAACATTTTGATGCAAGTCAGTATCGAACGCTACCAAGCAAGAGGCGAAAGTTAATAGATTTTGCTGTACCTACTTTATGTTTATATGAAAAAGTAGGTATAATTAGTATTTTAGTAAGTTTTTCACGTTTCACTCCTAAATATTTACTTATACAAATAAAGACCAATGACCATAGTATTTTAAAACTTTCATAACTTTGTCATATGATCTAATACAAATACAGTCAATAAGGTTTCTTCTCATAAAACAATAATAAGAAACATTGGACTATAATCTCCATGAGTGGTCAAGAGGGCAAACTTTGTGAAAAATATATAATTTTAAATTTCTTAGAGGATGTGTACAGAATTTTTCCTTCGCTATAACGATAGTGATAATTTATCTGATTTGTCCTATTGTTGACTGGTAGAAGATGCTTTATAATATTAGGTCCTCCCCTTATACGAAATGTCTTCTTAGTGCAATAAAGTTTAAATAAATAAATTGTGGTGAATATCAGGTTCAGTTACGTATCACAGAACTCGAATGTGTTTCCCCGTTATTGATAATAATAATACTCGCTACTTTATATATGTATTTAGTTAAGTAATTGAAATGTATAAAATTGTTAACAAAGATAAATAAAAAAACATCCAACTTTTGCGTTATTTTTATTTACTATTTCATTAACCAATAATATCCTAATGCTCGTAATAGTTTATAGGTACTAAAATTGTATGCTTGTGCAAATGTCAGTAAAAATATCGATATTAGCTATCGACCTAATCCTCGCACCGTAGCACGGACGGGTATTTTACTGATCTGGGCGGCCATAAGTCAATTTTTTAAAACTGATTGTGGTTAGAATTATGAGTCGGGTTCAGAAAGTCAACTTATTGACGCACTATAATCCGACAATGTATTCGACCTTATCGCTAAACTATGCTCGTATATGGCTTGTTGCAATATTAAGTATTTGAAGTGCATTTGTTTTCACGAGTGGCACATATCAAAAGAGTATGTTTTTGCGGTGGAATATATAAGAAATTACCTTAAATATTACGATGGCAGGTAAGAATGTTTCATTTGTATGCGTTTTTAATAGGATTGATTATCTTATGACGATATGGTAGTCATTCAAAGTAAGTTCTTGTATTTTGACTTATCGGAAACTTTTAGTTGTAGTTCCCGATGAGTCCCGGCAGAAATAGGGCATGTAGCACATACCTCATTTATTCTAGTTTATTATTTTGCTTTGATTTTCCACGGAAACACTCCGGAAAATGGAAAATTAGGCATCCAAACGTTATATGGTCAAAATGTATGATTTTATGAATTTGTTATTTTTTGGTAATTTAATTTAATTTTTACTTCGGATCCACTAATAACAGGAATGAGGGAAACACCGCGTAAAAAGACAAAGCTATTCGCTACTGAAACCCTCGATATGCTGCTTCCCATGGAGTCTCATGCAGACGAAATGGTGTCTGATGAAATATCGACAGAGCCGTCTTCGTCTGATAAAAGTGACACGATTTCCGACTGATTTTTGTTACTTTTGTATATACTTTGTACATATATTATTATACCTACTTTGAGATAACATAGAAAAATCCTTATTTTTTTGTAATTTCACCATAATTTTCTTACCGTATAGATAAATAATGAAATATTAGCTTAATATTACTGTACCTACCAATATAACATCAAAAATAATATTGGCCGCCCAGATCAGTAAAATACCCCACTGTGCGTAGGTTATGCCGCTTACATTCGCATTTACGTATTCTTAAACTGCGTTTATACAAAGTATTTATTGTACTCGAATATGACCTATAAGGCGGCTCCAGGTAATATATTCTCTAAGATATTTTAATACCAGGTAAGACTTTTTTAATGCATTTATAATGTAATTCATATAGGTGCTAGTTCATAATCGCATTTTAGATTCCGAAATTCAATGTTCTAGTCTATTTTTATCAGCTCAAGCCTAACATACGTATCTTGGCTAATATTTCGTAGTACGGCGTTAATAACAGGAACCATTTTCACCATCCCGTCTCCACTGGCCACAACTACATATATTGTGTATAGCTGGTAAAAAGGCGTTGGTGCAAACTTAAATGTACCGTCCACATAAAATTGAATCTGACTATGGATTTTTTTAAATATTTTTTAGATTAAACGGTTTAGCAACCAATTCAGGTAATCTCATCTATAATACCGAACTCAGTTTTCGCTGATTTTAAAAAGATTCTCCTCGCCCGTAAAAGTTTTTTCTCTTTAAATAAGGGAAGTTTTTCTTCATCATCAGATGATAAATTATTGCTGTCACTATAAAAAAAAAACGAAAATTTGTTGCACTGGTTTGAAACTCTTGCAGACTTTCTTTTTGCACCATTGCATCATTAGTGAGATTTTATTTTTTGTTGGATTCGGTAAACATCAATGAGTGCCTTCATTTAAAATCTGGGTCTTTTTTTCTCAAGGTTTCAACAATGCACTGCTGTGCATTGTGCTCTATTATTACATATCCATAGACTTGTTCCGATATTATTGCGTTTATTTTATGTACATATATTGATATCCACATCATAGCACTAAATCTCTGCCTTTTTGATTTTTTATAATTTCGATTTTAGCGTATCCTTCCATGTTTATTAGTTTTATTACCCATGAATATTAATAGACCAAATTGTAGTTCATAATTCGTGTATAAACTAGCAAACAAAGAAAACTAGTTCTTGATGATGACATTTTCATTTATTTTATCTACCTATTTGTATTTCAATGTAAAGTGGCCAGTAAGAACCTTACCAAGTAAACTGGCTCTGTAAAATATTGTTTAACATTAAAAAATATAATTGTTTTGTATGCTCACGCAGCAGTCGTGATCCGTCCATCAATATGAAAATGGTTTTGTTATTTGCTCAATCCATCATGACTTGCTTTCGCGAGTTCGAATTCGGTGCCGGATTTTGAAGCGAATTATGGTAACATGCATTATCCAAAATGACAACACTGTTTGGTTTTAGGTTTGGTATTAATTGAGTTTTAATCCATTTGGAATAATTGTTGAAATTCATTTTTTATGGGCTTCACACATTAATAATGCGTTAGGAATGAATCCCTCCATTCCGCCTGCTTGGACTATCACGAGACGTTTTCCCTTTGAAACTGGCTGCTTCATACCGGAAGTACTTCCATCAGACCATGATTTTTGTGTGGAGTGTGATGTGTCAATGTATTTTTCGTCAGTGAATACGATCGGCCGCCCTTATGCACGGTATTCGTTACAGAAAATTGATACGTAAATAGCGAATTTCATGTTTTTCCATCAGGAGCCTCCTGTTTTATTCAGTTTTCTGCCATTTGAATACCAATAAAGACATGTGTTTCGTTAATGTAGTAATGCTACCTCGATAATCAATATCATATTTTAGTTTTGCAAGGACCAGTTTTAACGTGTCTCTTTATTAGTGATATGAAAATTATGAATTGTTCTCCTTATCACCTCTCGATCGAATTCGTCAACAATTATGCGTGATTTTCGGTTAGATTTCTTTATGGGTGTTTAAATTTTTAATTTGAATGCATACATTCAAATTCTTTTCATATGTTGAGAACCAGATTTTTTTGGTACACCAGATATTTCAATGACCAATTATTTTGGTTTTGATAAACAATTTGAGTATTTATCGCAAACCTCTTGGAAGTGTTTGTTCAAATTACACAAAACTCTTTTCGTTTGAATATGCAGTGGTTGTCCTCTACCAATTTCAAGAAATGGTGCCATATTAATTTGCCAAGCTGAATTCAAAATCGATTTTTTACAATTTACTTCTGTGGTAAATTGTTAGTATTATTGTTTATTCATGAATGACGCAAAAAATACGAAGACAATTACTCGACATTGCCAACTATTTATATCTTATCATGACAATAGAATCATTAGTGGATAGGAATTATCAAACTTGAACGATTAGAAAATAATGAGTTTGCAAACCATACGATAATATGATTATTACAAATTTCAAAAATGGAATGTTTATTCGCACACATTACTCACACATACAACCGGTGACTTACTTAAGTTTTTCACTTATAGGCATCTATTCTAAAAAAAGAGTTCTGCAAAAACTCAATTTCTACATAATTAGTAATTATTAGGTCGACAAAAGCAAGTCGTAATGTAAGATTAAAGACTATTCATAATAAATTGATAGTTTTGAAATAACGAGGGCTTTTCAAAAAGTGTGGCATCTATATATTGCGGTCAGTCGGTACTATTATTAACAAAATGAAAAAATGGTGGTTAAAAAAATACATGACTATTAGATAACAATATCAAAACTTGCAGTCAGGGTTTTGAAGCTTGCTTTTTGTTACACTTATTGGAGACAGTTAATTGCTTACATGCTAATCATTCTTTAGTGTCGGAGTTGAAGACTCGAGATTGTCGGGATACTTGACGAAACAATGTAGAAGAAATTACGAATGTGCAATAAAAGTAGGCACTCGTCCGCTGTCTGTCAATTTGATAAGGAACCGACCAACCGCAATCCGATCCACGAACAGAAGGCTATTATTACATCTATAAATATCCGGAAGGGCATCGAATCTCAGTCGACCTGTTAACCTGATTCAGAGCAATTTGGCTGGTTCATTACATTACGCGATAAAAATCTAATATAAACCTCTCTTAACTGAAAGCAATTCAGTTTTTTCGCTTCTGCCCGCGTCTTCGTCCGCGTAGATTATCTTTATTCCCTCGGAAACTTTGAAATTTTCGTGGTGAAAAGACTAGCCTGTGTTAACACACAGGGTATGTAAGCTATTTTCATTCCAAATTTCATCCAAATCCAGCCGTTGCTGCGTGAGGGAGTAGTGACAGATAAACACACAAAGTTTCGCATGTATAATATTATCATAAGCAGGATAGGTGCATTAAAAATTAATTCAAAATGTTTATTGCTATCATGTTTGGTAAAAAAAAAAACGTTTTTAAGTGCGAGTCGGACTCGCGCAAGGGATTTGCCACCCGTGTCACACTTACTGGTTTTCAGTTTTTATTGGTTTTCTTTGGGGTTTGCACCATAAATACACAAACGGCCGTAGAAGAATAAGGTCAGCAAAACTGCATTTTCATGATTATAATTTATAAAGTACTAGAGGACGCCCGCGACTTCGTACGCGTAGAATTAGTTTCCCGCTACTCCCCCCATTTCTTCCCGTTGGGGGTCGATTTTCGGAAAATCCTTTCTTAGTCCTCACTTACATCATGAAAGGAACCTCTGTACCAAATTTCAAGTTTCTAGGTAGGTACAGTAGTTTCGGCTGTGCGTTGATATATAAGTCAGTCAGGTTTGCCTTTTTTATATATAGATTTATTCAAGAAACCTTTGTAGTTGTAAAATTCCGTGTTTTTATAATCCGTATAAAAAATTAAAAACTATTTTCCGTAAAAAAAAAGCAGTGGGGGCACATGTATTTTCGTCAAAGAGGACATCCATTATCAAGATTTGGTGCATATCAAGGAGTCTTCGATTCCTAAAATCTTCGAAGTGTGTGGAGTTTTAGTAAATGACATTTACTTTGTGTGTATTTATCGCCCTAAAACTATCGTTAATGATCATTTCTTAGGAAATATGGAAGATCTCTTTGTCAAAGTACATGGACAACGTA
The DNA here is from genome assembly GCA_948252455.1 of Acleris cristana. Classification (NCBI taxonomy): domain Eukaryota; kingdom Metazoa; phylum Arthropoda; class Insecta; order Lepidoptera; family Tortricidae; genus Acleris; species Acleris cristana. The sequence continues at coordinate 24,900,522 of OX411772.1, read as the reverse complement.
AGTTAGTAATATGTGGTGATTTCAACATAAATTTATTAAGTAACAGTGTTGAAGCTCGGGAGTTTGTATTTTTGTTAAATACTTTCAACCTTCAGTATTTTGTTACAGAACCCACTCGCATAGCAAAAAACAGTAGTACCTGCATTGACAATATAATTAGTAATATTGAGATCAAAGAAGTAAATGTAATTGATGTTGCCGTCTCGGATCATACCTTGCAGTATGCAGATATTCATGTACCTATAAAAGATTAGGGACGACTTATTATACATGGGCTAGAAATCTAAGTGACTCAAATCTAAGCAAATTCAATGCTAGCCTGGCTGCGGAAATTTGGGATCCTATCTATGCTATGGATGATGTTGATGATGCTTTTAATTATTTCCATGGCAAGATAACGTTTTACTTTGACAAATTTGTACCAAACTCCAAATTTAAAGTTAATCGTAGTAAAAAGGATAAAGGTTGGCTGACTAAAGGAATACGAATATCTTGTAATGTTAAGCGTGAGTTATTTATTCAAGCAAAATTTACCCGTGATAAAGCACTACTTGATCATTACGATACCTACTGTTCAGTACTCAAGAAAACAATTGCTATTGCACGGAAAAAAGAAGCAGAGAGGAAAATCAACGCATCTGAAAATAAATAAATTGTGTGAATGAACAAGACTCAAATTTTGTCGGCTTAACTGATAACACATCTACTGCTCTGCTAAATAGTGATGCACCAAAGATCTTTGGTGATTACTTTAAGTTTGTAAATATGGATAGTCAATGTATTCGATGTTGCCCAACTAAATTACCTCCATTTCAACGTAAATCGATGTTTTTGCAACCAGTCCATAAAGAAGAATTGCTAAAGGTAATATCTAGCTTAAAAAACAAGAGATCTTGTGGTTTTGATGATTTATCCTCAAAAGTAATTAAACTGATAGCTTTTTCTATTTTAGAACCACTCTTATACTTAGTAAACTTTTCACTTAGATATAGAAGGCAAATTTCCAACTATACTAAAGAAAGCTAATGTAAAACCAATCCATAAGCAAAATGACAAACTAAATGTTTCAAACTATAGACCTATATCACTCTTGACAATATTATCCAAGATTTTTGAAAAGGTGATGGCGAACCGTTTGTACTCATACCTATCACTAAATAAAATTATTACCCTAGATCAGTTTGGTTTCCAGAAAGGTGTGTCTACGGCCGACGCGTTGTTTGAAATGGCCGATTATGTATCAGAGGCTATAAACAACTATTAAAATGTAGTTGCTGTTCTCCTAGATCTCTCTAAAGCCTTTGACCATGTGAATCATAACACCTTGCTTGAAATATTAAATCGCTATGGGATACGTGGAGTTGCAAATAATTGGTTCGAATCATATCTGAAGGATCGTGAGCAAAGTGTTGTGATCTCCGCAATGGATTACAATACAAATACAATTATGAACCACAAATCTGACAGTAGTTTTTTAGAAAATGGCGTACCCCAAGGAAGCATACTAAGTCCCATATTGTTTTTTCTATATGTCAACTTTTTACCGAAAATCATACCCGATAAAATAATTATGTTTGCCGATGATGTATCTATTTTCTTTAAATTTAAACGCAGTGAAACAGAAAATTTACAACAATTATTGACGGAAACTATGGTAACTGTAATTAACTGGTTTGAAATGATAAACTTGAAGACGAATGTTAATAAAACTAAAATCCTCCACTTCAGGAACTATAAAACTGAACTTATACAAACAAATATAATTGTCAATGGGCACAATGTACACATTACAGAAGACAGTAAATTTCTTGGAATTTTTACTGAAGATCATTTGAGTTGGAAGAGACACTTGGATTACATATGCACTAAACTTAGTAGCTTTACTTTTGCGTTGAGGGGTTTGTTGAAATTATCTTCCCAAAATGCAGCCCTTCAGGCATACTTTGCTTTCTTCCAGTCACATATTAATATGGCTTAGTAATTTGGGGGAACTGCGTGGACATCGATAGGCTGTTTAGGCTCCAAAAACGGTGTGTTCGCATACTAAATGGTAAAACTTCACCTAGAGAATCATGTAGATCATCTTTTAAAGAGCTGGGAATTCACACTTTAACAGCTCTCTATATTATTGAGGTATGTAAATTAGTGAGGAGGTACCCAAACAAATTCCCACCAAAAACTGACTTTAGAAGTAATAGGCTAAATGTAAAGCACGCTCTTGATGTAAGAGTTCCAACCAGTAAGTCAGCCATGTACAGTCGATCTCCCAGGTTTGTTGCTGCCAAAGTTTATAATCAGTTACCTAATAAAATGAAAAACCTAAGGACAAATTAGGAAATTAAAAAAAAAAGTTTTGCATACCACTGAGCCTAAAATGTTGAAAAAAATAGTAGATAACAGGAAACCTACAAGAATTCGACCCAAAAAAACATAAAAAATTACATATGTATGGAACCCTCTCCACGCGAGTTCAAGTCGCACTTGGCCGGTTTTATTACATATACGCACTCACGCCTTCATTCCGAGAGTGGAGTTGGCAGAGCTACTGATTTACCAAATACTCTAAAAATTGGTTGATCATTCTGTAACCGCATTTTGCACAATTAGGCTAACCAGTGTATTAGTGACAGTTTGCAAGCCTATTGCCTAACAGTACTACAAGCCTTTATTTCCTTAGTCGCCTCTTACGACATCCAGGGGAAGACATGGAGTGGCACTATTCTAACCCGGCAACTGCACGGGATTAATTTGTATTTCCAACCCTTGTTAAATAATATATTATAGATATAAATTGAAAGGTTATGCTCGGTATATGCAAATTATTAACAAATGTAATAATCCATAACTGAGTTAGCTTTGGGTTGCGGCATGAATTGGGGAGAGTAAAGTGTATGGCCACCGAAGGGAATTATAAAAAAAAATCAGGCTCAGAAGTGGGCGTAGAATTTGCTATCCTGCGGCGCATGTTGGTCGGGTAACAGGGTTATTGGTTAAAAAAGGCCTCCCTTAAAAGAAGGATGTGCGGAAGTTGTTAAAGATTAATAAGAACTGGGGTGGCTTCCGCACATGCGCATCAGTAAGTAACCCGGTATACTATAGCTTTACCCGCCTGTTAACATGACAGAGTATGCATATAATACGATGCATCAACATAACGCAACATGCCGCGATTTCAATTTATGATTACGCGTGAAATCAAAAACTTCTTACTTAAGTTGATGGCTAGCGCAGGACCCGCACACATTCACTAATTTTACGCACAGATACATTTTACTCAGCTTGACGTTACACCCACATTTAAAAACCCCATACAAGCCGGCCGCTTGACGCAGGACCTGCACTAACACATACATACATTCTCCTCGAACTTTTAACTCTCACAGTAAAATAAATCGGCAGTGATACTTGATAAAACCGCGTAGAAAAGCTTTTCAGGTAAGGCATGGCGATTGCGGCTTTTTCCATCTAATTTTATACTTTCCTTGCAAACAGTCATAGTCGTTAACGCCTTTTAGGTACCTACTATATTTTTGCAAGGACACGGGGCGCCACTGTCGCTCGCCAAAAACCCAAAAAACGAATCAAAACACTTTGCAGTACGACCGTCGATACGAGTAAAATCGTAACTACAAAACAGAGGTTTTCAGGAGAGCGAAAAAACGTATTTTGCAACTTCAAACCGCGATATTTTACTTATTAGTTTATGTTTCCGTACAAATGTACATATCATGTTTCTCAGAATTTGGTGCTCTTTAATTCTAAATTTTCTTTTTTTTTCTTAACTGTTTATTTTAAATTTTAGATCGAGTTACGATCACGTATTTTGCGTTATCGACTATCGAGTATTATTGTAAATTACAATACCATCTTACAGCTCTAAGTTTTGCCATTATTTGTTAGGCCAATATCATCGTATCTAAAGAAACCATGTTACTTGCAACAGATTCGCCGCAATTTTATTGTATTTTATGACTTAAAATATAGTAACTCCGGTTAGAAAATATATATTTATACAGTGAATTGTATTAGTTTCAAGTAGATAATTGCCAATTATCATTATTGTTCATTTAAAAAATATTTTTACTGAATATTGAAAGAATAAAAAATATTTAGGTACAAAATAGTTTAAACATTTTTTAACTTTTTATTTAATAAATAATAATTAAGAAACAATAAAAGTACTTTAACACCATAATTTGGTAATTACCACCCTCAATAAGTAGAGGGTGGTAAGTACTTAGATACTTCAGGACTAATCTGGTTGCCAGCTAAATAGTAATTAATAAATAAACATCAACACTTGCTTTGGCTTAATCAAGTTATTTAGTAACAAATGGGTAACAAAACATAAACTTTCACTTTGGCACTATTAAGTGCTAATATTTAGTATTTTGACTACTTTAATTGACTATTTTAATTACCTTTCTTCTTCAAAGAGATCACAATGATAAAATAATAGACCAGGTACGTATAACTTTATGACAGTTCAATTAAGTATGTTATGTGTTCATCGATGATCAATATCATTAATACTTAATAAAGTAGTTATGTTTTTATTTTCAATTGACAGTAACTATATAATTAAATATTACGTAACTACATTACATATGGGAGGATGAGTTTACTAGCGAATCTTAATCTCTTAATCTTCAAAAGTATTTTGTTCAGTTTCATTTGAGTGAGGCAAGTTTCTGTAAAAGTCTCTATAGTGTTCAGGTCCACTGACACGGAGAAAACTTAATTCCTAACATTTTATTTAATTATTAAAAATGTTTAAAAACAATGAAGTGACTCCAAACAAAAACATTATAATTAAATATTACGTAACTACATTACATTTGAGTTTCATTTGAGTGAGGCAAGTTTCTGTAAAAGTCTCTATAGTGTTCAGGTCCAAACAAAAACAAAAACATTAATTCAAAGCGTCCTAAGTCAGACTAAAATCGGCTTTTTGGTTCAAATATTCTAGGACGCCGACTTCAGTTTGTTTAACCCAAGATGTCCTGAACAAATGACTCAGTTTAAAGTCGGTTCCTTCTTTTCTTAATTATTTTAATTTTCCCCTTTTTAGTGATTATATTATTTAATACTTTCCTACCCTACCTAACTAATATATTGTCAAAAAACAAGTACAAGTTTAAAGTTTTCCGCAATTAACGCAGCGTGAAAGTTATAGTGCGTTGTATCTAATAACTTACTATCTTAGAAGTATGAGACTTATTTTTTCAAAAGAATTTCGCAAATCGGTAGCTTTTTATCAGTCCTTTGAAATATTTCAAATCACGCTCAAACAAACGTTAAATACGTATAGCTATACAATACTATAAACATCGGGGCCTTTTTACAAAAAAAAAGTCATTTTAAGTAATAGTAACGAAATACCGGTCGGAAATATTTTTTAAATTGTTTCTCTTAACGTACTCTAGAGACTTTTTACCTAACTAAAGAAAGTAGGTATTCACTAACAAAACCAGAATACTTAATATTCGAAAAAAAAACAGTATTACTTAGTAGGCGATTTACACTGAGTAAAAGTTTTACTTGTTTGGTCGAATTAACCTTATAATTAGTTAAACAGGTTTATAATACAATCGCAATAGGTAAATAGTTTTGTTCTTACGGGTACTTCCACCACTCTTCATTCATAACTAGATTCAGTGGAACTTTTTCATATTAATTTAAGTAATTAACACTCACTCAAAAAAAAAAATTTCCAATACACATAAACAGACGTGCTCCTACATCCACGTCACACGGTGCAAGTAAAAACCGTCTTCAAAATTAATTTTTCGAGGCAAAAAATGCAAATGGAAGGAACGGGCCAGTAAAATCATAGTAAATCAATTTAGGCGCAAAACCGAAACACCCATAGCGCGAGCTCTTAAAGTAGAGTAACATTTTAACCACATTTACGGGCTCTGTACTTCCTAAAACGTTGGCACATTAAAATCGTAACTATTTATGCGATGATACTGGCCTGTGATCGTGACAATTGGAAGCGATTTCGGGTAAAAAAATATTCTTAAGTCTAGTTACAATGATTTTCTCTTAATGTAATAGTGGATTACTATTGATGAACCTCGACATACGATGTTATGAAATTGGGTATTTTTTTTATTTCTCAATGTATCAAAAATGTAAAAATACAGTTTTGTAGATCTTTTTTCACTTAACTCTCCCTGTAAAAGTAAAAAAAACACTTAAATTTAGTTACGATTTTACTCGTATCGACAGTCGAGTAGGTAGATAATCGTTATTCATAACGTACGCCATTACGCGTCCTCTCTAGTTCAAACGCTAGGTGATATTTTAAAGTTGCGTTAAATTGTGTTTTGTGAGTGAAATATTGTTATATTTTATATATAAAGCAATACTGATGTTATTATCAAAATATTATTGTACTAGTGGCCATCTATGACATCTTTTTAATTTTTTAATTTTTTTAATGTGAAATAAATGACAGTTCGTAATTGGAAGTTAACGTGTTTTAATAGTTTATGGGCGACATCTCGATTTTTAAGTAATTTATCCAAGTTACACTTAAAAATATTCGTTAAACTTTCGCGCAAACATGACCACGAATTATGTTCAGAGTGTTCCAAAGTTAAGGCTGCGGACTCCCTTTGCGACATTTAGCTTTTATCTTACCTGTGGCTTTGGAAGTGGCGCTCCCCCCGCTGCATTAACTCATTAAGAAACGCACATGAATGTTGCTCTACTTCATTAAAGAGTGTACGATTACTTAAAATTTTACATGTAATGATTTTTAAAGCCCTCCGCTGCGCTGAACGAAGTTGCCACTTTCCGGCTCCGTCGAGCAGAAAAATGGTACAAATGGTACACACACTTTAAAAAAGGTAGATTATGATGTAGTGAGATATTGTTCACTACTATAAATAATTATTGATCAAATATAGACGATAATACAATAAAACAAATATTTTATTAAATATTTACAGAAACCAATATAATCAGATAAACATTAAATATTGTAAATTGCCGTTACTTGATAATTAATAGTACATTACATACCCAGGCCAGCAAAATAAGTCATGTAATTCAACAATTTAATCGGCTAACGCCGAGTTTATATTCATTTGTACAACAGAAAACCGCTCTTAGATTTTAGGATAATACTTTAAGAAAACCCAATATTAGTTATGAGGGCGCCAATGGAAGCTCGGAGCCCTATAAACTAAATTTTGATAATTAATCACAAGAAAATAGGCAGTTATAGGCTTAGCTACGTTTTACGGTTAGTTTTCTTTTGGGAACATTTTTGTTTTTTATTTCTATGGCGGCTATTATACGCGGCGGGTCTTTTATTGGCATAGAACGCTCAAGGCGCGAGTCAATTAATTCTGGCAGTAGACAATCATGGAAAATTGTGTTAAAGGGCCAAGCATTTTTGTTTCCCAAAATACTTTATCCCTTTTTATATATTCGACTTTCATCGGTTGCTGCTCACTCGTCCAAACTGCAAAAATGCAAATATCTTGTTCTGTGATATTTAACTGGCCCTGCATTTGAAAATAATAATTATGTTTCATATCTACTTTACAAAAGTTATTTTACGGGTCGTATTTCAAAAAAAAAATTTTTTCTCTTTTATTGCATCTTCAGGATTCATTTCTTTGGCAGCAAATGAACATTTCACCTCTATGATTCCTCTTTTTCCTTCTTTGTCTGTGTAAATGCCATCAGGAGTGGCACCCAAAAAACACTTTGTCTTGTGAATATGTGACACTACGACTTAGCCTTAGTCGTCTGTGTCTCTCACAAATATTAAGTCTATGGTTGAAGCGTAGATAAGTAGATTATCACTTAGAGGTAGTGTATTTTTCTTAGTCGTCTGTCCCTTTCATAAGTAAGCAAAACTTTTGCCATAGGTATATTTACAAAGGATTAATTTAGGCTGAAATAAAAAGCTAGAAGAAGTAAAACCATGAATTTTGAAATATTTAAATTTTAGAATGTTTCTGGATTTGTAGCATCGTAAGTCAAAAACGTCGGAAGATTTTTAGGTATATAATGGATGCACGGAGAAGACTCCAGGTCTTTCGTAATGGCTCTCGGAGCGTCGTGACGATAAATCTTTTATTCTAATTTTGGGGTGGGTAAGCTTTGCTTTTATTTTGTCATTTTTTCTTAACAAAAGGGAATTATTGAGAAAATACTAAATTCATTTCTAAATTTTAAATAAACAATTTAGAAGTACGTTATAAAGAACATGCTACTAAATTAAGTGGGAAATTCGATTTAAAATAACTAGTGCCTTTTGGAAAGTAAAATTCACCAAAGATTATCGTTTTACAGCGTGAGTGCGCTGGCAGAGTTGGATAGCGCCTAACGGTGCCAATTCACTCTGTTAAAACCCTCACGGGTTAAGCCTGCTTCCTGTGCAAGAAGTAGCCACCTTTAAAGGCTGCTGCAGTGTTGTAGCGGCTTGGGTGTTGATTTGCACCTGGTTTCTCCTGATTCGCTACCAACGCAATGGGTCTTGCCCTCTTTAGGGTACTGGCACGAGGCGTGGATTCGTCAACCATTGCCTGATAGAAAATCAATGATCTCAGTCCTGATGCTTACCCTCATTTCCTATTCCCGAGAGAGTCTCATCCCAGGCTTCGGCCGAGGCTTTCTCACCAACACATGGCTTAGGGCGTTAGGCACACACGAGACGCCATCTCAGTCCTATAGTTTAGCTAGATGAGGATACGAGTTTAACGTAAATGTGAGGTCGGACCTCTAGTTTTGATTGGGGAGGGTTTTAGAAGAATACTTGGGTTCTCAGAGTTAGATAGGAGTAAAATATATGATCCGCGTAAAATCTAAAAAATAATAAAAAATATTTAATCCGAATAACATATAAACTAAATTTAGAAGGTCAGTCAATATAGTTTAGGGATCTAAATCTACAATTTTAAAATGTTTCGAATCAAATTCTGTATTATTCTAATAACAAATACTTATAGATTTATCTAGTAAAATACTAAAAAAAACATTCAAGTTATTTCAACTAAAGTCATATTTACTTAAATGAAAAGAAATAATTATTTAATTCTCATTGAATATATAAATTTTATTTCAGCTAAAACAATCAGGGATATCCAGTTGTCATAACCTAGAAATGTATTTATTTATTAGTTGCTAGGTATAGATTTTTGTTGAATTCTGAGAGTAATTTATAAGAAATTGTAAAGATATGTTGAATAACTATTTAAGATATTTTAGCTTTGATATCTAATTATCATTCTGAGGATTTTATAAAGATATTTATAATATTTCTATTTCTGAGTCCTTGAGCTATTTGCAGTCATGAAGTTTCCTACGAGATCTTAAGCTGAAAGATTTGCATAAATAATTTCTCTTGGATATAATAAGATTCTTTGAGAGTCATAGTCAGGACACTGGATGATGCTCCAGAGTTCAATAGTAGATCAAGGTCACTTTGAACGCTGTCCGTAGGCAATGAATCTCAAAATTAATTCCCACGGGAATCTACAAACATATGAAATGATCTCCATATTACTTATATAAATTGATTACAAGAAAATTGTATTTATGAGACAAATACGCTGACAAATGGTTGAAGGGACTACAGAAAAAAATATTATTTTAGCTGAACCTCGGATCTGAAAGCTTTCATCCTTTCATCTTTCATCAATTTTCTTATCTTTCTACGTCATGATATAGCAAAATTTGGGATTAGAATAAGAAAATTTATATCACAATACGGAGAGTTTAGTCAAAATTTAATTCAAAAGATTATATAATATCCCACTCTCCTTTGGTGATCCCTCTTGTCCATTTCCTAAGAATACTGACTGAACTACCAAGACATAGAGGCAATCATCTTGTTGCAATCATCCTAGAAGCAGAAAATAGCTGGGGCGCTGTCCAGTCTGGGTCGAGGCGCACAATCCATGAGGGTACTCAGGGCTGTATAGCACAGCCTAGGGCGGGGAGTGAGCCCGGATCTTGGCTAAAATTATTATATTTTTAAATTCTGAACTTTGCATACATCATTCATCAGGTTCTCATCAAAAAAGAAATTGGGTTATTTCACGGTTTCCAATGTAGGTTCCTTAATCCCTAGACAGATCAATTGGCCATATTTAAGCTTATTTACTATAAACAAGATCAATTTTCAATAGGTTATTATTTAGGGAATAGTGTATGCTTAGGGTAGGGTACATTTTGGTACACGTTGACCAGGATTTGGGAAACGTAAAGCCTTGGTTAGGTAGTTCGGTACAAATATAAAGTCCACTCCGTTCAATTTTTATTTCATATTTTATTGTTTAGCAACCTTGAACACTTCTTCCGACATGTCCGGAGCGTTTGAGCGTTTGCACCATAATCTGGATCGTTTTTAGTGGCACCACGAAAATTTTTCCTATATCGTCTTGTATATTTTTTTTGCTTCTTTTTATGTGTTTCATATATTCGTGTGTATTTACCTGTAGGTTTATTAAATATAAACCTGTTGACTGCAGTGATTGGTGTCTTTGTATTAAAACTGATGGCGGCGGCTGAACATCTTTCTTGATAAGAATTCCTTAAACTGTAATTTATCCTCTTACCTCCAACATATTTGGCAATAACTGAATTAAATGTTTCAGCGGCATTGCTGTCCACGTCAAAAACAAGGCTCTTTGCATTTGATGCCAAATATGAGACGTGTTGGCTCATTTTTAACCAAAGAGCGCTGTTTTGTAAATTTTGCGTCACATCTATGTCGAGTTTATCAGTTGAAGGACATATCTGATCTTCACATTTAGTATGATCTCCTAAAGCATGACGTAAGGCAGTGGAAATATCTGCGTTTAAAATTATTATCTTTTCTGTCTGAGGAACCTCTGCATGTTTTCTCAACTTTATTGCACGTACCACGTATCTTCTTAATTTCATAATTGTTGGCTCTGTAAAGAGTTTTCTTTGTTGGAGGGGAATTTGAGTGTCTTTTATGAGAAGCCGCAATTTATTGCATAGGTTTCGTAAAAGGTGATTGCGGCATTCGATCTTCTCAACTTTTATATTTTTGTAAGGGTTGCTAGCCAAAATTTTTTTTATGGTGCTTGGTCTTATATCAATTTAGCATAAATCAAACCATGTGTGTCAAGAGATTCTTTGAAGCCTTCAACCAGTGCAGTCGATTTCATACTAGATGAACTTCCTGTGAATTTTTTATAACATTTATGTTCTTTCGGCTCAGTTTTCTTATTGGCTGCTCGAGCACATATCGTGCAGTACTTATTCTTGACGCCTAGGTATAATAGCTTTCTAGTATATGCAATGATAATTGCTGCTGCGCCAGATGCAGCTGCATAATTATTACGAAATGATCGTTTGGACCAGCATCCATCAGCAATTACAACTATCATTGGATTTCCTTCGCTATCAACGCTTCCAATTTCCTTTGCATGTTTTGCTTCGTCTTCTCCTGCCTTGCGCATTTCTCCTTCCGCTGTTTTTTGATACCAGTCATAGACATCTTGGCAAGTTTCAGAATATATTCTTTTTGACATAGCGGGTATGTTAGTATTTGCAGCCAATTCATTAAAATTTTCATGTCCGCAGTCAATACTAATGGTGCCGGCGACAATACCATGATTAATATCATAGTTAAAATCGGGATCATCAGTACTTACATCAAATTCTACGTTACATAATTTACACTTCAGTCGAAGAGAAGAAATAAAACCTTTTCGGGTCTCGCCGATGCATTTTAAATTTGAAAATCTGCATTCAAATGATTCTGTACTATGATCAGCAACTGCTTGCAAAGATGTCAAGAAATATCTAATAGAAACAATTCTACGTCCATCTAAATCAAAAGAGTCATTATTATCCGGAAATACATCTTCGTGTACCGTTTCAAATTCAAAGCTGTCATCTTTATCAGGTACAGATTGCTGGTACTGAAATGAAAAAAAGGTTTTTATTGTCAATGTAGGCAAACAATACACTTTGGAAATGGTATACGGGCGTATCTTTTAACTGTGGTTAGTATAGCCGCTAATGAGCACATTTAGGCAGCTTTTGTTAAAATTAAATAAAAAAAATTAACCATACAAAATAATTTAACACGCAATGTGTAACAAAAAATTCAATTAATTAAAAACGCAATTAATGATGTTTCAAAGTTAAGTATTATTAAAGCTGCGATTACTTAACTTCTAATAAGAATTTACTATTTCATGCACGGTGCACTTTAAAATTACTTACCTAACAGAAGACTTAGATGTACATTGCGGGTCGATAGTAGATATGTTCAAAAATGATTAACGGTGTACACGTCAGCGCATTCAAAATAATTCTTTCTATTTATGATTTGTAGAGTGTTAATCTCTATCCATTTTTAATAAACAGCCGTATACCATTTACACACTATATAATAACTATTATCAGCTATCATCAGCGTTTATGATTATGTATCTGAGTCACATTCCTTGTGCCCGTCTTTTATTTAATTACCTTTCTTTTAGAAACCCTTCGAAATGGTAGACCATTGTTTGGTTTTCGCTTACGACCCTTCTTAATTATCTATAAAATAAATTATAAATAAATTATTGGGAACGGACGGTTTCCTAGGGATGTAGGAGACTGGCAGTTCCATAAGGGGAAAGTCATTATAATTACCTATATAAGTATAAACGGATTTAGTTTTTTTTTTAATTGTATTAATGATTTCGATATGACAATAAAAACTAAATAAATGCGGGCGGAACCGCGGCAACATAGTAGGTAAGAACACTCGACAAAGTCACCTTTCAGTATTATTATTTTTGTATAAATGTATTATATTATACATACTAAATTTTCTTTATTTGGATCATTTTCTGTATCCGTTTTATCTGATTCGGTAGTAGATAGCCAGCGTTGGTCTAGAATTTTCCATTAGGACTAAAATGCTTTCAGAGGAAGTCTGACTTATTGCCTTTTGATTACTGAAAAAAATAGTTAATCATGTTAATATTGTGTTAATGTAATTAATTTAAATACAAAAGAACATTACAAAAATAAAATGTAAAAATATCATATTAAATACAAGATTTTATACATACATACATACACAACATCACGCCTTTATTCCCAGAGTAGGGTAGGCAGAGCTACAGAAATACCAAATACTCTTAAATAACTTTTTAAAAATTCTGTAACCACATTGTGCACAAATATTTATATTTTTTATATATGTACTAAAAAGGAATAAATGAGTTTATACATTAGTTATTTTTTTCAGCGAGTTTTCTTAGTAAATTCTTATCTTCTATCTAAGCAAAGCGCCGAATCTTTATTTCAAGAAAATAAATTTAAAAGTAAAAGCTTGTTACTTACAACCATTTTCATTCATACTTACCTACATACATACGAACGTTGCAAGTAAAAAAATAAAATAACTATAAAAACAGCATTCTTACCATTGCACAATATTATTTAATTGAGGTTAGTTGTTGCTAATGTCTGACATCGGTCGACGATCACAAGATACAGTGGCACTGACATTACTGCAAAAGTAAAATCTATATAGGTAAACAATGAGAATCACGAAAGGTATTGAAAATCGTTAATACGAGTATCATAAGGATAGAAATCTGAATAAATAGCAACTAGAAATGCATTAGCGGCTTTGAACTTGTCGTCGCACAGATGACTCCATGTCGTAATTATACCATAGTACTGACTGACAAAAGTTGGCTTTTTAATCAAGTCTTCTGTTTTTATTATGGATAGTCTTATCCGTAATACCTTTTTAACACCACTGAAGAAATACATTTTAATATTGCAAATATCTAAAAATAACTAGAGTACGACTCTAAACTAAACTAATAAATAATTTATTTTTAACATTGGAACAAATAGGTTTATAATTTAGTAATTTGTTTATTCAACTTACCTCTTTAAACGGTTTTTTTTCATGAGTTCAACTTTTGATTTAGACTTTTTTTTAGCAACACAGGGATATTTCTTCCTTTTCTTATCCATAGTCGTTTACGTTTATTAATTGATAAGTGCAATATTCAAGTAGAATAACTGTCACGATGTACTTCGCTTTTCCATAAGAATCTGCGCGAGGGAAACGGACCAACCGTGTGAGCAGGAGGTATAATAACGACGAGCTACACAACACACGTCTGAACGCTGCGATGACACAGCGGAACTGAGGGAAATTTCGACGCGTTTTTTGTTTTAAACAGTCGATAATTTTCTATTTAATAAATGGTTTTAAAAATATTTTTTTTTGTTGTTATTTGAATTATTAATAGTTCTTTTCTACGTGTATTGAGTGTCACTACGCTACACGATAATTTTCTAGGAGAAAAACAATATTTTAGCAGTGGTTTTAGTAATTGTATGAATTCATAAAATTATAGGTACTTAAAGCACTCGAAATAAGAAAACTAAAGCATTATTCAAAAAAGTAACCAGATACGATTATTGTCGAAGATATGAGAATAAATGATTCCTGAATAAATTTCTTGTTTTAGTCATATTTTTTACGTGACGTGTGCATGAACCAGACTCAACGCGTAAAACGTAAATACAGGTATGTTTAAAGCCTAAAAAAACTATTAAAATTAGCATTAACGTAAATAAAAAAAAATAAAAAAAATATTCCACACTTGAAATTTATGTAAAGTTTATTTTATTTATTGCTTTCTAAATAACTAAAATAAGACCTTTCTTTTCGGATAATTATGCAAGAATTCTGATTTACAGGAGACTGGGGCCTTAAAAGGAAAATGTAACTAATTTGAGTGGAGTTTTGCCTGTTTTTGTTTTATATCAAAATCGTGCCTCAGACAGAGAGAACCTGCAGATGACGCAAAAACTAAGGCGAAGCTAATTTTGACGATTGATCCCGGATTGTATGTGCATATAAAAGAAGCTACCTCGGATGAATTATGAAAAATGTTAAAAAATATGTTGGATGATTCAGGTTATTCGTCGAGAATTACCTTTTTATGACATTTAATCTCAGTCCGACAAGAAAACTGCGAATCACTATGTGCGACTTCGTATGTAACGCAAATTGTCGAGACAGCGCAAAGATTAACACCCGTATTCACAAACGTCACTATGAGGTCTCACAGTGCTCACGAACGCACAGGGTGGTTCAAATCGTCTCATAAACAAAAGGTCGGTCAAAAAGGACCAATCACAAAACTTTATTGAACGCAGTGCGTTTACTCAGTGAAGGATCGCTTAAGTATTGTTTGTGAATACGGGTGTTAAAGGCACAGGATTTACAATCACGGATGAGTGGATCGGTTCATTATTATTAGCAGGTTTACCACAGAGCTATTCTCCCATGATTATGGCTATAGAACACTCTCTCTAACATCACTAATAAATATGGCGGAACTTCATCGAAAATGACTGGTGGAAAAAACATTTTTTGTTACAAATATAAAGAACCTGGTCACTATAGAACCCAATGTCCATTGATACAAAAAAAAGAAGACGACAAATGGTTTTAGTGCGGTTTTCAAAAGTGGTGAATATTTAAAAAAGCGAGTGGTATGTGGATTCCGGTGCGAGCGCACATGTGTCTGCAAATCAAATGTGGATACACAATGCTAACTGCACGCCGAGTTTATCCAAAATTATTGTTGCGAACAAAATGAAATTGCCTGTAGTGTGCTCCGGAGATGTAAATATTACGACAGAATGTAATTACATCACAGTTAAAGATATGCTATGCGATACATATTTGACAACTAACCTGTTATCAGTGAATCAACTAATCAGAAATGGAAATCACGTTAATTTTGATGAAAATTATTGTTACATCAGCAACAAGAAGAATGAATTAGTTGCGGTAGCAGAATGTATTAATGGTGTTTACAGATCGAAGGATAAACAAAGAATGTTGGCAGAACCAGCAGTAGCTAGTGCAGGTTTATGGCTCAAGCGGCTAGCACACATTAACAGTTGTGATTTAAATATGTGGGTGAAAGGAGTACAGAAACACTACAGATGATACATGCAGATGTATGTGGTGCCATAGAAACTAAATCCATTGGAGGAGCTAATTATTTCCTATTATTTGTTGATGACAATAGTTGTATGAATTTCATGTACGTTATGAAGAACAGAAACGAAGTGTTAATTTTTTTTATAGATTTCAAAGTCATGGTAGAAAAACAACTACAAAAGAAAATAAAAACACTACGCACAGATAATGGTGGTAAATTCTGCAATCGAGAAATGGAAAATTATTTAACAAAAGCAGGTATAATACACCTGAAAACCAACGCATATTGTAACGGGGTTTATTCAGTTATGTTTTACACCTCGTTCAATTAAAGTTGTTCTGGCATTTCCTATCTGGGTATATTCATTCTAAATTCTAAATTTGAGTTCATTCTTAATTTTACGTCGCCCGTGCATGACAACAACTTCAGTCGCTCACGAGCTCCCAAGCTATGAACAAGTCCCAAAAGTTATATAATTTATAAATAAAGTCAATATAATATTATTTTAAAACTGTGAAGTGAGAATTATGTAAAGAATAACCCTTCACCTCCATTCCTTCTGTTTATGGCATTAATTGTAAGTTTATACCTTTTACATCTAAGCACTATCTAAGACTATCGCATCCCTAAATCTATTCCTATTTTTTTTAATATTCTAACTTTCCCCTTTAGTGTTGTTCCGAGGCGCCTTATTTTATATATAATTTAAACCAATCTGAAGATTTTTAAATAAATATTCCTGCCCTGGACTTCCGGTGTTATATTTTATAACAAACCCCTCCCGTTCCTGATCCTGTTCGGATCATCCCGTGACATAGGCGCCTTAACGTTCCTAAACCCCGCCCAGACCTCCAACGACGCCAAACTACCCGATCCACCCGAACAACAGGAGCCGAAAATAAAAAAATAAGTGTGTAATCATTTTTTTAATATTATTAACGTGACTTCGTAACCACCCGCGATATATTTCTTAATTTTGAATTTCAATTCAATTATTATTTTTAATTATTAATCGCGTTATAGGGCCAACACTGATAGGTATACAAACAAGAAAAAATTTAAAACACTTCTAAACAAACAACACATTCAAGATTTCTACGAAATCTATACATTTCCTTATCTCAACCTGACGTGTTTTTAAAACTCCTCGGAGTCACTGACGGAAGAGTTTGGAAATAAATACGGGCAGTGTTGTTGGGAATACCGTCAGTGTATCCCATTTCTTTTACCCGACATTAAAACCGAACTTCCAAATAATGTTAAAACCAAAATAAACGCAAATTAATATATAATATTTAGTAAATTAATAACAATATTATATAATATAATACAATTAAAAGTTAAAACTAAACTTATTTAAAATGAAATAAAAACTAAGCTACTCAAATATTAAAGACAATATAAATGATCTGATCCGTCGTTCGCTTGCCACTGCCTCTGTACCAGCTGTCCTGGAACCAGCAGGTTTACATAGAGACGATGGCAAGCGACCAGACGGAGCTACATTGGTGCCGTGGAAACTGGGTAGGGCACTGGTGTGGGACGCGACGTGTGTTGACACATTCGCCCTGTCCTACGTCCAGTCAACCCGTAATCGGGCCGGTGCAGCAGCTGATCAGGCCCAAACCATCAAGCGCCGCAAATATTTATCATTATTAAATAATTATGAATTTGTGGCGCTTGCAGTGGAGACCATGGGACCTTGGTCAGCTGATATGAAAAGCTTTATTAAGGCCCTGTCATCCCGGCTCATAGACACCTCCGGAGATCCTAGAGCTGGTGCTTAACTCTCCCAAAGGATTGGGCTAGCTATCCAGAGAGGTAACGCAGCCAGTGTCATAGCATAGTATAAATAGAAAAGTAGGTCGTCTTCAAACAAAGGTACATCGCGCGGCTTGCATGTGTGCGTTACGCCGACCGTACGGCTGTGGGTGGGGCGAACCTCCCACACGAAACTACAAATAGAGGTGCAGGAATGGTGATTAGACGGGGTTGCGGCGACATTGCGTTCGGTCACGTTTGGTTGTAGAGCGCGTTAAAACATCGAGCAAAAATATCTTTGCCGAAAAGTAGAATATATTGTTCAGATTACGGGTGTTTAAATAATGGTATAAGAAATCCGAAGCTATCGTTTCTCAACATACCTTTTGAGTCGGAAAGGTACCTAAATACATACCTATTTAGAGCTTGTGTTGTGAAGAATGCTGTTTATTTTTTGATATTTACCTATAACTTATAGTATGTATGTATGTATGTAAACACTTTATTGTACAAACAAAAGAGATAACAATTATAAAATAGACAAAAATATAACAGGGATGTACAAAGGCAACAGGGATATAGTCCACTTGCAGCTTATGTTAAATCTATTTTATTGTCAGCGTAACATTTTCATCCGTTTCAAAACGCCAAAACTGTGCCCTAAACCTAGCTTAGGTAGGTACAACTATCCAGATTTAATAAAAGCTGCTAGCGAGTAATGTAAATAACTACTCAATTAATTAGGTATTTCGTACCGGCCTGCCTATAGATACCTATAGATACCTACTTAGGTGAAATAAATAAGTAGGTAATTTAAGTTATTGACTGTGACGTGTCAGTTAACATGTGACGACGTGGATGGCTTAGGTAGTTGGTAGTGACCTAGTGACTTTTCGTCGGTCTTAGGCAGGATTCGAACCTACATCTCCTCTGGCAATCCGGGCCAATGCAGGCGCATTACCAATTATGCCACCAAGATCCACGAAATTAATGATCTAATTTCGTAGCAAAATGCGAAACCTGTTTAGCATATAAACACAAAAATCAACTTAAGATTGGTCTCATGAGAAAACCTAAACAATGCGTTCGTCCTTTTCGATGCATATCGATAGATTTAATTGGTCCCTTACCCACAACCCTAAAACATAACAAATAGTATATTTTTGTTGTAACTTGCTGCTTGTCAAAGTACTGCCTTCTTTTTGCAATTAAACATACAACCTCATCTGTTATTTTACATATTTTTGAAAACAGCTTTTCTCGTCTACTTTATACCACAAACTGTCATTCTTGACAATGGTCCACAATTCGCAAGTCAAGAAACGACTGACTTATTCCGGTATTATCAAATACCCAGTAGTATTTTATGTAACTGATACAAAAAGAGGGTCCTTAAAATACGAGTGTGGTTTTATGAAACGAGCTGAAGGCAAGTTTCATAATAAGATCACACGAGTGTTTTAAGGCCTAATTATGTACAGTTGCATACATTACTAAACTTTATCTACCCAGATATTATAAGTACTCTAAGATGCGTTCAATAGGCGGCAGAACAAAGAAATGGCGGCAAAGCTAATCTGTGTCACGAATATGTATTTTTTTAATCATATACAAACTAACAAAGTCCCTATTCTAATGTCATTCGAAATCAAAATGGCGTACGACACTTTACTTAAAATATACCGAGTCGACGTTCAATTGATACTAGAATTGGCCCCCTGTTTGAATTGTGTTGGTTTTGGAAGATGTTCCAAATTTGAACAACATTAGTTTATCAAAAGTTGTATCGTAATTTTAACATTTCATTACAGCTACAGATAAGAAAAAAATATCATAGTAAAATTGTATCTTGTAATGCTGGTCATTTTCTACGGATTCTGAACGCATTATAGAGGACTTATGATATGAGTGTAGATAAAGTTCATTACATTCCATTGTATTGCCCTCAAGTAAATCCTGTAGAAAGATATAACAAAGTTATAATCACAGCTGTGTCATAATAATAACAGACCTTAATTATTATCAAATGAGTTCTTTTTTTACGTCCGAGAATTATTCTCATTTTTTTGTTATCACTCGTTATTAATTACTAGTATTCTTTATTTTAATACAGTTAGTTGGTGTTAAATGTTTTAAATTTACTTTTTCTTGTCAGCAGATGTATTTGTATACCAAAATGGTTGTATAGCATATAACTCATGCAAACAGCAAACTGTAGCTCTTTCCACAGCTGAAGCGGATAGTACATGACTATGGCTTCTGCGACTCAAGAAGATTTATACAACAGTTACAAGCTGAACTTAGATATGACATGGACAGTGTAATGCTTATCCACTGCGATAGTCAAAGTGCAATACGCTTGGCATCCACAGAGTGCTATAAATCCAAGACTAAACATAATATAGATATTCGTTTACATTTTCTAAGAGAAAACATTGCTAAATTTGAGTTTGCTAACAGTAAAAATATGGTTGCTGATAACCTTACTAAGGGCTCAACTTATGAGAAGCATATTTTTTGTAATAGAAAAATGGGTTTGCATTCTGTTAGGGATGTTAGGATTAGAGAATAGAAATGTGAGATATGCAAACTCTACTGTTAACAACTAGGTATTCTCTATGATGTTGTGCTGTCACTTGATGTCTAACAGTTGATTAAAGTTTTGTGTTTTTGTTCCGCACTATTAAGTTGTATTTCTATAATGTTATTTAATATTCAACGCAGTGAACATCCTTCAGAAAGAACAAGGAAATAAATAAAATGAGTTTTTGATATTCTATAGCCTTCATTTCCCTGTTATTAACGGGTAAAAATTCATTAATAATTAAAAAATAATTGAAAATGCTTTGAAGCCTGTAAGTACAAAGAAGTTTTACTTTGCAATAATTATTTGCTTTGCCAATCAACTAATATTGGAATTTAAACGCTAATGCAAGAAAACGTATATAAAAACTATTATATTTTTTATCAACGAATTAGCGAAGCAAAGGCAAGTTATTCTACGTAATCATACCGTATCTAAACTCGTTATCGTGTATTAACGATAAGAGCTGTTATTCATACCCACCCACTGGAATAACAACGTAAGTAGCCGTTTACTATGTTTCCTTAACAGTAAACTCGGTATTTGTTAATAAAAACTACTGTACATTAAGGCAGATATTTCAGTAAAAGGAAAACCATTTTCTCGCCAAGGCGCAAGGGCAGTTTCACCATAACAAGTACCTATGTATAATGATTTTGCATAGAAGTATAATGATTTTGCGTAGAAATACTTCATAACCTTTAATTTTACATACTTTAATTTATCTGATACCAATAAAACTAGTATTATTTTTTACTTTATCGGTACTTGAAGTAGATTCCATTATCTGTTTTAACGAATCGCGCCTAACGAAAGTATACCTACTTTATAGAGTATTAACACGGTACGGCTACTATTTTTCCGTATTCGACTTTCACTGGGTGCGGCAGTCAAAAATAGGGTTCCATTCCTCAATGCGAGAAGGAATTAACAAGGTTCCTGTTCCTATGAAATTATGAAAGAGACAACTACTAATTTGCGAATACTACGTTTTTTTCAATTATTTGTAAAAAACTTCGTAAGGGAAAATAGTTCCCGTAACGCACCACCGTGTTAAATTTACTCTCTGATGTAATACGGGAAGTATTTTCCCGTATTCGTGACCCTGTATCGCACCCATGTGAAGGTACAAAGAGTCTCATTTGGGTATAGGAAGGAGTAACACCTAGTTATGCGTTTTATCGACAAATCATGAAGCGATCTCAAAGAAAAATGAAAACAAGCCCTACCAGCAAAAATGAAAACAATGTGGTGAAAGTGGAAAGTGCATGTGAAATGAAACCAGGTAACATTAGCAATAATCCTGGACGTTTTACAAGCAAAGACGACCAAAATTTCATAACAACTAGTAGAAAATTGAGGAGTCATGTTAATAAAAACTACAGTGCAAACAAGAAGACATGATATTCAAATCTATCCACTGGAAAAAAAAATGATTTTGGAAGTTGAGATGTAAAATGGCTATTTTTGTATTTTAATTAAATATACATATGTTGATTAGAAGGTGACGTTTGTTTTAATGCAACACTGTCACATCCTTTACTTATTTCGTTTTCGGTGCGGTTCGGGAAATAATTCCCCGTAAATTTAAGTTTTTGTAAAAAGGTCATATTTACTAAACTATAACCCTTAGCCGGGTACTATTTCAGCTTATTAAAAAAACTATAGAATGTAACACATATCTAAAAAATATCTCTGTAATATTTTTGATAAAGTTACTTACAGCCATTCAAAGTACACACTATGAACGGGAAAATACTGGCCGTAACGTACCACGGTAAACTTCGATACGACCAAATATTTCCCATAACGCACCCGTGGAAAGTCCACTAATTTCATTGCCGCAGTCAACGTTATAAACTCTTTTCTATCTTATCTTATTTATCTAGACGTTTCGACAGCGTTGCAATAGTCGTGGGCATGAAAAAGTGGAGCAATTTTTATTTTTGTTTTGTAAACGATAAAAAAAGTTGACACATTTAATAAAACCCAGACGTATCTGCTTTTGTACTGTCGAATAAGTCGCTAATCTGCGGGTGATAACGCACCGAATGTTCATGGTAGTACTTCATTCAACAATCGCCAGCAAGGATATTAACACTAACTGGGGCGCGACAAGTGGCCAGGAACACCAGTGATACGACGGGCAGGAGACGTCTGCTTTATAAATATTCGTCATTGGGCTGTGGATACTACAACAGTGGGAAAAATGGTATCTTTTTTTTTATTGTATGTTGATTTCGGCACAAACGTTACCTATTTATATTGTAAAATTTGACTAGTGTTACATTGTAATGGGGTTATTCCTAATTTAGTCAGGGCCACTATTCCACTTTTTTGCCATCTTGCCTCTACCTATGTCGTAATTATTTACTTGCCTAGAGCCCTTTTTTGCTAGCCGTTGTCGCACACGTTGCAGTGGTTTTTATGTATTAATATTTCTTTTTTTTATTATTGACTTTATTGGCATGCAAACTATATTGCAATCCTGATCTAAAAATAGCATTTTATAAAATGCAGATTGTTATCTTTCAACGATTAATATGATAAATGTCCAAAATATGGGGGTGAACCATCGACGAGACAGCGAGCTAATGGTATTATTTCGGCGCATTGACGAGCCACACAGTCGACTCTCGTTGCAGTCTCGGCATTTAACGTAAGAGTACCTGCCTAATAGAGCGGCGGACTCGTGGACCCATTATTTCGTCCCACTGCTCTATTCGCTTTCGTCAGAAATTCGTCAGAAATCTTTTTAATTCCGCAGATGTAGGTAGGTTAGGTTTGTTAGGCATCTTTAGATGGCCGAAGTCCAAATCGCCCAGAAATAGGAGACTTGCCGCGAGACGGGGTCCGTCAAAAAAAACAGTGGGACGAAGTAGTGGGTCCACGAGTCATGCATGCCTAATAGTAGTAGTAAATAATTTCAAGTCCGGTATTGTCAATGAGGTCTTCAAATAAGTGTATGTACTTAATTGAAAGTGAGGTTACATGAAAAGGCATGTTAAAAAACAATTTCTTGTAATTTTAGGATTAATAGACATCAAATATCAAATATTGACTGTCCCCCAGGGCATAACCACAGCCGATAAATCCGAAATAATCCCGACTTAACTAGTTTTTTTAATAACTACCTGACCCGATAGGCGTCCTGGTTTTTATTTCGGGCAACTTTTGATTTTAATTTTCCTAAAAACCCTAGTCAGACTAATACGAGGATTAAAAAAAAACAATTCAAAAACCTCAAAAACACCATATCATTTTATTATCCCGTTTTAAATAGAAGTGTTAAGGACGGCTAATTTAAAATAATTACATCCGTGATTAGATATACGTTATCATACGAATTCCAATAATCAGGGGGCCTTATTCTATCGTTTTTAACTCGTCCGCCTTTACTGTCAAGTTAATAAGAGCTGGCATAACGATTATAGTTTGATAGTGTGGTGTGTGTGTGATAAGGCCCCTAATAATTATTTAAAAGTACAGTCAGCGTCATATATAAGGTAACATTCAAAGTGCTCAAATAGTTCGGTACACCATAATTATTGTTTAGTGTACCGAACTATTTTGAGCACTTTGAAACTTTGCAAGGGAATAGTAGTAAATAAACGACTACTACGCTGGTTTATCATAATTATACAAAAGAGGACTCCGCGACTTCGTACAGTCAGCCTTATAAGAAGCTGCACACTTTAGTGTTTTGTCACTTTAACGTCATGTTTGAACTGCTACACTAATCTGTCAAATGCGTTAAAGCAACAAGGTACTAAAGTTCCCAGCTTCTTATAAGGCCGTAGGATTGCGATCGATTTTCGAAAACTCTTCTGTCAATGCGCCTCTAGGTATAAGATATTTTCTTTCTAAATTTTAAGTCCCTGGGTTCAGCGGTTAAGGATTTGCGTTGTCTGTCATTTGAGGCACGCGAAGATTAATATATGTGTATAGATACTTAAATATGACATGTAACGATTTCTAAAAACAATAAATTAAAATACTTACATCTGATGGTCAGTCCAACAGAAGTCAATATGATTTGTCAAACTAAGTAAATTATAACAAGAAACCGTTATTACTTAACGTTTTTTTTTTATTATTTTTACTTTTTTCAGAGCAAACTATTTGGTACTAAAGTCAGTGACTTTGAAAATGAGTCATTATTTGTCCACAATGAATTAAGGCGTGAACATGGAGTTCCTGACCTGATTATTAATAAAGAAATCAGTAAAGTGAGTCAAAAATGGGCTGAAGAACTTGCAAGAAAGGACCGTATGGAATACAGTTTTCACGAGAAGTATGGAGAAAGTGTATACTGTGGCTGGTCTCATGATCCTTACTCCAAAATAAAGCCGAGAGACTGTATTAATAAATGGTACAGTGAAATAAACGAATTCTCTTTTGGTAGGGAGCCAGAGGGAGTATTGACATGTGGTCACTTTACCCAAATTATCTGGAAAAATACCAAAGAGTTAGGAGTAGGCAGTGCAAAAAGCAAATCAGGAAAGCTTTATGTTGTGGCTCATTATTATCCTCCAGGGAATATTTGCGGGCAATTCATTAAAAATGTTCCTCCTCCTGGTGCTTTTCAATTTAAATCAACATTTGGTCTTTCTGATAACTCACGTGAGTTAAATCGTAGTTTAAAGCCACAAATTTCCAGTCAAAGAAACAGTAAAAATTTAGGAGATATAGCATCAGGATTAGTCAGTAAATTAAAAACTGCGTCAATTTCTGGAGATAAATTTGAAGAAGAGTTTTTGGTAACGCATAATAGTTACAGGAGAAAACACGGCGTTGCTCCGTTAGAATTGAGTAGAAAACTTTGCAAATATGCTGAAGAATGGGCTAAAGTTTTAGTCAAAAAAGGACGAATGGAACATCGGGATCAGCAAGAATATGGAGAAAATATTTTTTACGCTTGGTCTTCTGATCCTGACTTCGCCGTTTCTGGGAGAGATCCAGTAGATAAGTGGTATGCTGAAATAAAGGACCATCGGTTTGGCAGTGAACCCAACAACCTAGGTTCCGGACACTTTACGCAAGTCATATGGGAAGATAGCAAAGAAGTGGGTGTAGGTATGGCTAGGTCGAAGGATGGGCACCTTTATGTTGTGGCAAACTACAACCCGCCTGGTAATGTAATGGGCAGTTTCTCCAAAAAAGTCCGCCCGCCATTGTAACTAACAAACATTTTGTATAGGTACTAATGGCCACACTCACAGTCATCTGGGCGTTTCTTAGAAAGATTGTACCTAGTGAAGGACTAAAATCAAGAAACGTTAACTTTTCCACTGAGTTACGAAATTTAGTCGTACATTTATACACTACTCTCAACGCCAATTAGCAGTAGGTATCTCAAATTAAATAAATGAAGCAGATTCAATCCTCACCCTTTAGTAATATGCTTGCACTTGCTACAGAAATTTTGTCTGAGATACCACGATTTGTCTTAATATTCTTACAGCTAATTTTCGTAACTCAGCGGAATTGTTAACGTTTTTTAATTTTAATCCTTAACTAGGTACAATGTTTTTAATAAACGCCCATCTAATAACAATAGAGTCATTCTTTTTGACGATTATTCATATACAAGTTAAAGAAAGGAACGAGTTAATTGTGTGTCTAAAATGTCTCTGTGTACGGCAGAGAACGTATTTTTTACAAAATTAAAGATTAATCAATTTGGCTTTTTGTATTTTTTACAACCTTCACTACTTATTTCTACTACAACGATGAGTTATGATTATTAAATTACAATTATGGGCCCAACTGACCCAAATCGCATTGCATTCTGTTACCGTTATAAAATATAAAAACAGGTCACGTGCGAGTCAGAGTCACGCACCGAGGGTTCCTTATAAAAGATAATGTGGTAGGAAAACGCAAAAGAAAATTTGTTATGAACTCCATTTTTTATGCAAAGGTCCATTTTCGCTATCCAAATTTTTAATACAGATTTTTAAAGTCTTTTGTAATGTTTGACAACTTAATTTTATTTTTCGAGTAAAATATAAATCATTAGGTATATTTTAGTTTGACATTTTTTGGCACCTCACGGAAAATTATAAATAAAATTGTTTAGAATGTCCATAGTGCCCAAGTAACACGTAGGCGCTATAAGACAAGAGTTATAGGAAATCTATTAGAGCGCTAACCAGATCCTAAAGTTATAAATAAGTGTTACGATTTGGAGTTAGAGCGCGCTATAACTCTACTATACTCCCGAATTGGGCACATTTTTTTATCACCTTAAGTTGTTTAATGGCGGTAAAGCAGAGTTACGGAATGAATTAAGAGATATAATAAAGCTATAAGAGAGTTATAATAGCGATAACTGAAACTACAAGGGATAAAAAGGCGGTAAATAGGCGAAAATTAACACCTTTAGTGGTACAATAGTGTTGCAGACTCTTTGGCATGATGACATGGCATTATTTATTTATTTTCTTTTTATATGACATTGTTTGATTGTTTTTGGTTTTGATGTTGTCAAGTCGTGTGTGGTGAATTTTATTGTAAATTAAATGGTAATGTTTTATATATTTTAGTACAAGATTTTTAGTTAGTATCATTGCTCATTGCTTTAGCTATCGTTCATTTCATTGGTCCTTTATTATTTTCTTTTTATATGACATTGTTTGATTGTTTTTGTTTTGATGTTGTCAAGTCGTGTGTGGTGAATTTTATTGTGAATTAAATGGTAATGTTTTATATATTTTAGTACATGATTTTTAGTTAGTATCATTGCTCATTGCTTTAGCTATCGTTCATTTCATTGGTCCTTTATTATTTTCTTTTTATATGACATTGTTTGATTGTTTTTGGTTTTGATGTTGTCAGTCGTGTGTGGTGAATTTTTTTGTGAATTAAATGGTAATGTTTTATATATTTTAGTACATGATTTTTTGTAAGTATCATTGCTCATTGCTTTAGCTATCGTTCATTTCAAATAGAGTTAAATATCGCTTATTAACTCTTTAGAAGGTAAGAGGGCTGCAAATAAGTGAATACTAACTCCTTAAGCGGTACAGTAGAAGTACAATGTCGCTCATTATATCTTTCAGTGATAAGAGGGTGGCAAATAGGTGATTATTAACTCTTTCAGCTCTAGTATAGATCCACAAAGGTAGAAATTTTTAATATCTAATAAGATACTTTTTTTATCTAATCAATATTAAAACATGTCATATTTGGCGGATCCAATAACGAATGGCGTATTTGTAAAGTCAAACTACATAGTGAAACTGATAACGAGTAAATACCTACATTTTGCAATTAGTGGAAAAGGTTGACTTTTTACTGCGAAGGTAAGTACACTGTGAATGAGTATATGTATTATTAACAAATAATTTAAGCGCCCTATGTTTGTTTTATATTTACTGAGAAGAATTTTTTTATTAGATATGGAGTGACATAAACTTTTATAATAATCTAATAAAACGTTACCTTTTCTAGTTTTAAGTGTTTCGTGCAAGTAGAACACAATGAAGCACAATACTTCAATTAAATCGTGTTTCCTTTTGTTTTTCTAACCTTAGTCAAATCATTTCGTTATCTAAACATGGTGGGCAATGAATTTAGAGGTCCGTAGTGAATGCCTAAAACCACATTACAATCAAATCGAGTAATCAAGTCGCACCCGCTCAGTGTTGCCGTATATGCAGATTTATCGCTGTTTTTTGGCTGTTTTAGATTTTTTTGGTTGTTGATATCAACAAATGAACAAATAAGGGGTACAGAAGTGGTATTAAGCTCAATTACTCTACCTAAGGTTATACAGAAGTCACATTAAACACTAGAAGTTCTATAATAGCGAAAAATATTTCTACTATATGACTTTAAGTAACACAAGAGAGTTTTGTACCTCTTTAGGCATTTGGTGCTATAAAAGATTTTATGAGCACCATTGTAGCGGTAATTAATGCCGTTGTGCAACTCTAGGTTCTTGGCGAGAGCTAATTATCACTTGCATACTTTGGGAGGTTGTAGCCAATGCTTACTTCTTATTTAGATCTTATAGTGATAAGATTCACTTAAAGCTATAAAACAAGATGGTTAGCCCGTATTATAGTGTTGAAAATCGCTGCTCTATGTCTTTAACCTTTAAGCTCACCCTGCTATCGCCCTTATAAATCTGTTGTATAGCTTTAAGTGATACATTTTGCTTATCTACGCTCTTATGTCGCCAAAAGTTGTAAGTGTTAAGTTAAGTTAAGTTCTAAAACAAGCTCCAATTAACGCCTATATTTTTGTTGGGTGAGCTCTTTAACGTGACACCCTGTTTACTATAATTGAATCAGTTTCATTATTCAACCCCCCATTCTTCACCTTTTGCCTTTTAGAAGGATCTAATTTAAAGATTTTAAGGATAAAAAGTGTTTTTGTTATTTTAAATAATTTAATGAATACAATTAACCTCGCCTACTTACTGCACAAAAATAGTGGAGCTATTTGGAATGCCGTTTTTTTATTAAGTATCTGTGATATGTCTTTGTAAAGTAATAATAGACAAAAGTCATTCAAACTTAATGTAAACAAACAATCATAATACAATATATTTATTATTTCGGAGTATTTTAAGTATTCAGCTATTGCTTATTTTATTACCTAAACTTAAATTAATACAGCACTTCCTGTATGACTTGTTTCTAGAGTAGATTCACTGAACACAAGCACATTAAATTTATTGTTAATAGATTCCATACTTCCAATCATGAGTTTCTAGAATAAAGGTTTGTGCCGTCATGTTAAACGTCTAGGAAACCCCCACTTAATTATTGTTTTTTTTTACCTTACATAACATAAAATAAAAATTGTCTTTTTAATATAATATGAGTTTAATACATACAATGTTATGCATGCACGACAGGTTTAGGTACTTAAGATTTGGCCCTTTTCCAGTATTTTTCCGATTTAATTCGAAAAAGTACGCCTAGGGCGGCCCCTTCCGCCCCTTCCACTCACTTTCTCTCTGTATATCTCTTTTGGCAATCTTCTTTCATCAATCCTTTCCAAATGTCCGAACCATCGAAGCATGCCCTTTTCAATCTTAGTCACTACATCTTCCTTTAGTCCACATTTCTCTCTGACCTTTTGATTCCTTACTCTGTCAATCAGTTTCACTCCACAACACATACTACGCAAGGGGCGCCTTTCAACAACATTTATACGACTTTCATGCTTGTCCTGCCACAACCAACATTCACTACTATACATCAGAGAATTTGATTGCCCGTATTCTCCCTCTCGACATCCTTCTCACATTTACCATCTCTCGTGTACACAAATTCACTCACTTCCTCTACTAATTCACCATTTATACTTATCACACATTCAGTCATCTCCTCGTCCTTCTCTATCACAATGAATTTGGTCTTGGCAACATTTAATTTCATCCCCTTTTGCTTAAATCCCTCATTCATAACTGTCTATCTCCTGTGTATCTCCTGCAACTACCGATTGAGCAAGTATAACTAGATTTTTATATGAATTTAATCATAAGAATAATAGTCAATTTGTAAACAAATAAATAAATTGTATCTGACAACGTCTGTCTTTGAACGTAGGTGCCAGCTTGCTACCAAAATTGTACTAATAAGGTAAAATATTGAAAAGGATTGTATGTTTTATATAAAACTACAAAAAAGTACAGCGCAATTCGGACCGCATTTAGCAGTCAAAAAAAGGTCATTTCTTAATTGTTATATAATTAATTAACTATAACGTAATTTTTTTAAACTACCCGCAGACGAGAGCACCAAACGCTAGCGTTTGTATTCGATGGCAACTTGTCTAGCCCCACAGGTACGAGTATCCAATATCTATAAATAGGTGCAAGTGGAGGTGTTTTTGAGTGGGTAGTAGTTAGTAGCTCGTAGCTTTTTCTTTTTCTCATAGGTAGTGATAAAAAATACTGTGTCTGACTCGGGGTCAAAATATTTTGTTTTTGAGTGGTGTATACAGTGTGTCAATCTAATACCAGCAATTAGTTTAACGATAGTTAATATACATCCTAATTAACATAAAAACATGTATATTGTTAACATAAGTTGTATTTCTTTTTTTCATACTAATTAATTCGCCACGCAATATCACAAATAGGTCAAGTTTATTAACTTACTTGGACTTGTTTTAATGTTTGTTTAATCTGACATAGGTTCAAAGATCCTCAGGTTTGGGCGAACCGGTTAGACTCGTAGAGCGATTGAGAGAGAGCAACACCTGAAGTCATTTACTATCTTTGTTTACGATTAATAGAGTGTCGTATGATTAAAATTAAAATCAATGCAACAAAAATTTATGTATCTAATAGTACTAAAGTTAAAAACCTTCACTTACGCACAAACGAGCAAAGGGTAGGATAGATTCCTTTACATTCCAAGAGATTTAAGAGAACGT
The DNA here is from genome assembly GCA_948252455.1 of Acleris cristana. NCBI lineage: Eukaryota > Metazoa > Arthropoda > Insecta > Lepidoptera > Tortricidae > Acleris > Acleris cristana. Next base: position 24,869,796 of record OX411772.1, on the reverse strand, counting down.
ATTCGATCGCTAGTTTGTCCACGATGTTCCAACTCCACTTTTTCGCCATGTGAAGTAATAGAAACCGTTATTGTAAAGTCACAAGTGCTTGCTTTGTGTTATAAAGAAATCATAATACCGGTTTTTTTATTATGTAGATCAAAAATCTAGAAATAAATAACATCGATTGAATATCATAGTTCCACGACTGACGGCCACTAGTAACATTTAGCTTTAGATTTAGATTATTTATTGGTAAAATAAATTTTACTCGTCATTACTTTACAGTCAAATATATTATTACAACACAATTAAAATGTTAAAGTGTATCTACATTTAAGTAATACTGTCTCAATTATTAGAAATTTATGATAATTAGGTATTGTTACGTACATAACCCTATGTACTATAACTGTAACTGATAGAAATGCAGGAATACACCGATAATCAAAAGTAGACTTTAATAACGCACTCACTTAAACTGTTACAAACAGTTATCGCACAATAAACTTCGAAGACTTACTGCCGCACTCAAAGATGTCAATTAAATTTAACGCTTGTTTAGTGACGTCTCGTCTTATTCTATTGCTATAGCAAAGAAAGTGACAACAGCTACTTTAATCAAGCATTAAATTTAATTGACTTCTCTGAGTGCGGTACTCTGATGATCGCTTGGGTCGCTCTAGTTCGCACTGTTCGCTCTCCAATTAAATACTGAATGTACTTCATCATATCGTGGTCATCTCACACGCCCCCACGCCACGCGTGTGTGGGGTTGCCTTTACAGGTTGTTAGCCCTCTTATAGCCGAACCCTATATTCAAACCGCGGACAGATAGGCTTACTTCGGATTAAAATTTGACACATTTTGTATGGGCAAAAATGTCAAATTTTAACCCGAAGTAAGCCTTATCTATCCGCGGTTTGAATATAGGGTTAGGCCGTTAGGCGGTATCTATCGCGGCCCGAGGACGATCGAGACTATTATCGTTGCTGCACGGGTAGCACAAGTTGTATTTTTTCGCTTGTCGCTCAGTGCGTCTCTATCGTTACTGACTAGATAGAAAGGGAGATCCGAGCGACAAACAAGTCGCGGGCAACTTGTGCTAGCCGTGCTGGAATGTTCTACGCCTTTCTACCTTGTTTTGTTTACAATCGCTATGTCCTTGACTCACGGGTCTGGAATGTTCTGCGTATTGCTGTCTCATTTCCAATCGTCTTATCTCTTTCACACGCTTTTCGAAGGTTCTCAGTATCGCTGTCTCTTTCTAATCGTGTTATCTCTTTCACACACTACTCGAAGGTTCTCAGTATCGCTGTCTCTTTCCAATGATGCTATCTCTTTCACTCTTAGTGGAAAATTGCCATATACTGAAAAGCCTTCAAAGACCCAAAGGTTCAGAAAACGCCTGAAAATGGGTTTTCAGGATATTGCGTAATCTGATAGAGGGGTGGCCTGAAACGGACTGAAAACATGTTTCAGGCGCCTGAAAACAACGGCAAATTGGTTGAAAATTTGATAATCTAGTATGTGATAGAGCTACCTCTGAAACGGACTGAAACGATATTTCAGCCTGCTGAAAACGCTTCTAAAGCACCAAAATCCACGATTGATAATTAGCCGCCTTATCGCATCGGCGTAACAGTATGTTATAATTGTAATTTTTAATCTAAAACTATTTTCCTGTTTGTAATAGGGCCAGTGACTTAGATAATGACAATGACATTAGGTATAGTAAAATGTAAATGACCAGTATAGAGTTGTCTACCTTATTGGCACTATGAAAACTATTTTCGTTTCATGCCTTATTTTTGTTTTGTTATTAATGTAAGATGCAAAACTTGAAACAAAGGATCTTTAACAAGAATTCACCAGCACTCTGTCAAATTTTGTTACAGTATCCTGTTTTACTAGTCTCGGTTTATTGTATGGAGTTGTTTGTCCTGTTATGCAAACTATCAGATAAAAAAGTACTTAGTACCAATTACAACTTCTCGGACTACCTCTACGGTCGTCTGATATCACTATTAATTTTGAAATTATATGACTGTCATGTCAATTTCAATTCGTTGTTTATAAATAACCACTAAATTAATACGAAATGCGTACGTATGCAATACTTTCCAATTATGTGTCAATAATGTGTGATGTAGACGATGAACTGGACGGACAGTAAGATAAACAACCGGATAAGTAATATGGACCGACGGACGAACATTAGATTCTCAGACTAACATTCCATTCTAGACGAACTTCGTTTTTACAGAACCCTGAGACAACTTATACTTCAAACTACTGAACTGCTCCTAAGAGTGCTTGGAATCGACCTTCAATTGCTCAGATCAACTCACCCAGCCGACTTAATAACACGATGAAGATAAGGCATGAACGAGTGAAAAGACTTTTCCATAAGAGCTCTCTCCGCAGATAATACGATACGTGAATGACGTAAATTCTATGTTCATTTTTAAACAGTATATTTTAATAGTGGCAGTTGTAGCAGATGAAATACGGCGTTTTGTGAACCAAAGATTTCCTTAGCAGGGTTGGTCCTTAGGACCCAAGAATGGATTTTAGAAGTCGAGCCACAAAGAGTTTTGATGTAACATAAATATTTGAGTGGGCGGGAGTGTCAACTTTATCTTTATATCTACATCGGTAATGCTACAAGGCCAAGTTTGGTATCGTTTTCTTATAAATTGGGGATGCGGAATTCGTTTATAGTATTTTATATTGACTCCGTTCCGAAGTAAAAATATATAAAATAAAAGAAAAAAGAAATGCATGAGAGAGCACTATTATTCGTTCACTAAAATCAAATGTAATGTCAAATTAAAATGTTTCGTATGGCGTAGTACCTACAAAAAAATTGTTGACGGTGCTAAAAATTGAAATGGAAAAATTAGGGATGGGTTCGCAAACATGATAAAGATGTAAAAAAAAATATAAGTAATGGTTATGCATTCCGTTTTAAGATAATTCGTGCCACAATAGCGGACTTTACACAGGCGTTCTATCGCGCGTTCTCAGGAGCGTACAGGATTGCGTGCCGGTAAGAGTCGCCGATAAAGTAAATATAGAATATTCGTCGATGCAGCGGACAAGGCTATTGGAACTTGCGTCATGCAAGGAACAGATGTAATGAAGCCCATAGGATATGCGTCAAGAAAATTAACTGCGGCAGAGATGAAATATGCCATAACAGAGAAAGAATGCCTTTGATTAATTTGGGCGTTGAATTACTTCAAGCATTATCTGTGGGGAATTAAATTCCAGGTGGTTACCGATCATTGGTGTGGTAAAGGAGCAGGAGAGACATGAATGGAAGATTGGCGCGATGGGCATTAGCGATACAAGATTAGGATTTCGATATAGTGTATTGCGAATTAAATACATAGAAAACATCCAAGACTCAGAAACAAATACTCGTGCTCATCACACAAATATTTGCCAATACCGGGAATCGAACTTGGGACCGCTAGCTTCGAAGGTATGGTCACTACAAACTAGGCTAACGTATCGTCAAATAGATTTAAATGTTGATAACTTACTCCCTTTTAAAGTTCCCGAGGGAATAACGAAAATCGAAATCGGGTGAAGTTGCGGACAGAAACTAGTATTTCATAAAAACAAGACGTAGTTGTGGAACCCTCGGTACTTGAGTCCGCGTCGCACTTGACCGGGTTTTTTATCAAGCTATATTATTCAGTATGTTGCGAGATTTATCATCTTTGTTGTGAAGATTAAATTGGCTACGCCCATTAATTTGGTGAACCCTATGAGGTGCAACGAAGAGCTGATGTCTAAATGCAAGGTAGCAAATAGAAGCGCATAAACGTACGTCAGTGTTATATCACTCAAAACGTTAATTTCATGCTTTGCACTTAAATCTACATTGAAGTATCAGTGGTGCATACATTTCTATAATCGAGAAACTGTTTGCAGGCAATGGTTTAGTCAGTCAAAATATTATTTTAAATGTATACGCAACTTGTTCGTTTTATTTTTATTCTTTAATTTTCAAAATGAATTTGAGAATATTTATGTATTTGGCGTTGACTGTGAGTACTTGGTTTGTGGACGGGACAAATAAACGAAATAACTATACGTCTAAAAATAAAGCAGTTACTACCTAAAAGGAAGCGTAACGTTTGAGTATTAAACGAATGATTACATCTTTACTTACATATTACTTATAAATAGTAACACGTATATTTTTTTTAAAGTTTACGAGTTACTTTTGTTGTACTCTCTGGAAATACTTATTCGATTTAAAAGATTCTTCCAGTAATTCCAGATATATACTGAGAGCTGACAGCGTATGCAAATTATATTACTACTAGAGGACGCCCGCGACTTCGTACGCGTAGAATTAGTTTCCCTTTACTCCCCCCATTTCTTCCCGTTGGGGGTCGATTTTCAGAAAATCCTTTCTTAGTGCTCACTTACATCATAAAAGGAACCACTATACCAAATTTCAAGTTTCTAGGTACAGTAGTTTCGGCTGTGCGTGACCTATCAGTCAGGATTGCCTTTTATATATATAGATTAGTTGTGTTTTAGCGTGTTTTTGGACTATAATTATAACAGTCTGGCAACTGAGTCCTTGGGATTGGCAAGGGTGGGGGTAATGGTGTGAAATTTGACCCCAAAATCGGACATGCTTGTTTTGTTCAAGGGTAGGACATCAGTTATTGTTTTGAATGCGAACTCCTGCGTTCCAAATTTCCTTTTTAAAAAATTACAGATCTTTGAATTTCCTTTTATTTTAAAACGGTAAAATTAAAAAGGCATAAATACTCTTAATAAGTAAGCAAAAAAAATAAAAGCTTAAAGTATCAAACAAAAGTATTAAAAATACATATCAGCACTTCTTTCTATTAGGATTTGTTACACATAATAAAAAACAAAAAAACCGCCTTCAAAAATGCAAAAAATAACTTCTACTACTAGGTACCTACTTAGTAGTAGGTACCTATCCTATTAGGTTAGTCCAACTGAAGTCGGCTTTTTGTTGAAAATATTGTGGTCGCCGACTTCAGTTAGACTAACCTAATAGGATAGGTACCTACTACTAAGTAGGTACCAAGTAGTAGAAGTTATTTTTTGCATTTTTGAAGGCGGTTTTTTTGTTTTTTAAAACATTTATTTTATTTTACACTTTTTAGTGATCATAATAAGCTTATGTAGTCCCACTTCTTAGTTGATATATGAAACTTTAAGACATTTCAAGCTCGCCGCAAGCAACGCCGCGGGAAAATCATAGTCATTTTAAAACAATTAAATGTGCTTCGTTGTAGTCGCTCAACTATCTTAATCGAGATATCTTATCGCCACCCTTGAAATCGGTACCGTTGAGGAGTTCCGGTGGCCATCTGTGGTCTTCATCATCAGTTCCGCTTCACCAAGTGACACTTTCTGAATGCAAATGCTACGCTTGTTACTAAAAAAACTAAAATTGCTATATGTTTGCATACAATATTTGAGGAGTTCCCTCAATTCCTCACTGATCCCTTCATCAGATTCAGATTTGCTGACAATGGGACCACCTCGGAAGTATACTCTATCAAACCAAAAAAGAATTTTTAAAATCGGTCCACAATTGACGGAGTAATCGGTGAACATACATAAAAAAAAAAAAATACATACAGTGGAACGTATAACCTCCTCCTTTTTTGAAGTCGGTTAAAAATGGCGTTTTCCTTATTTTTGTTTTTTTTTATGTAACACTACAGAATTAAAATCTTATTTAACGATGCATAAAAAGCGTTAAATTTACTTTTTAATGTGTTGATATATTGAATTCTAATTGCATGGCACTTAAAAGATATCCTATTTCAAAATTTTGCATAAGGGCTGTCGCAAAAAGTATCGGTTAAGTATATTGTTTGTATTTAACTGGACTACTGTCTGTAAATAAAAGAATAGCAAAGTATGTTGTTAAAATATACTACACGTAGGTAGTAATCATCAAAAAATACCAGACAGGAAATCTAAAAACTAGCGGTTTCCCTCAGCTTCGCTCGCATATATATATTGAAAAATAGAAGTGTCCTGATTTCTCGTTTCTGAAGGAATCGTAAAAAAACCTTTTTCTACTCGCGTAGTAGGTACCTACCTTAGTTCTATTACTAAGATTTATTACAATTTAAAAAATAAATAACAGGAGTTTTGCATAAACCTGTATATTCATTAAAAATTTGATTCGTATAGAATATAAATAAAAATAATGTGTTCATAAAACTATTGCAATTATTTTGATGTACGAGTTTGAAGTATTCCCATTTCGAACGAGAAAATCATAGTTCAAATCACGCACTACGATGATACTGATAACGTCCACAACTATTGCAAGAGTTCTTGTAGAGAGTTCAAATTTGCGTGACATATTCGAATTCTGATACAAATGTAATCCAAGCAACTAAAGATCCGCTTGTACACCGGTTAATCTTGATCTTTCATTAAATCGACTTTAAAATTTCACATGATTTTGCAGAAATACAAAAACACACCAAATATCTTGCTTCATAAGTTGGAATTAAGTCATGTTAAGAAATATAATTTTGGTCTCTAAACTTACAAAGAGATAGGAAGTTTTATAATATTATACAAAAAACGTTTGGTACACAAAGACTAACTTTTAAGCGTTTACAAAAAGTGAAATTTACGGAAAAGTCATGCGTATTTTCATCGATGCCGGCTGTGAATGTTAAAAGATCGTGTCGGAAATTGCGGCGACTAACAAGAATGATTACTTGTTCTCCAAAATTTATATTAATTAAGCTTTTAATTTTTATACACATTGGATTTAAAAAATAAACATAATTTAGTTAACTCAACCTTAGTAACAGAAATTATTAACCAATTAGGTACAATGTGCTACTAACGATATCGCTATTGGTAATCCAATGAGGTGCATTGTGTGATCGCAACGTTGACATTTCATTATTAAACGTTTCGCAATGTTCTTTTTCGCACTGCAAATAGCGGGAATTACAAAAAAAGTTCATCGGTATATTTAGCTAATGGCCAACAGCCATTCTATTTTATTCACTTAATTACTGTTAAATCGACTTTATAAATTAAAATATGTATACATAAACAATAATTATTAAATAATGAATACTTACACAACCGACAGTAAATTAATTTTACAGTTATTATTTAAAAAAAAAAATTTTTTAATTTCGCTGTATGACCTAAAGTTCCCGGGTCCATTCTAAGGTTGTAAGGACCGTATCGTAAAGAAAGTAGACAACTTTAGCCATCTCTAAAAACTAGCACGTACATAACATAGTCATTTTTTTTAAATACCGAACTACTTCCTTTTCTTTAAATTGCAACCAAAAATAATTGCTATTTTTGTCAAACCGTCAACATGGGGCAAATTAACTAACACATTCGAAAAAAATATTTGGACGATTGGTGCAAAATAAACGGTATGACGATAAGAAAACTGGATAAAAAGTACGAGTTGAGGCCCGAGGGCGTAAAGAAGATGAAAAAAAAATTTGGTGACTTCTGTACTCTCGAAGATTTGCCTAAATCTGGAAAAAAACCAGGGATCATCGACTTGGCACTACTAGAAAGAAAGTTGTAAGAATGTTTAAACAAAATCCGTCCATATCAATAATAGATGCGGCAAAAGAGCCAAAACTTCTTTGGCTATGGTACAAAGAATCAAACTAAGATGCAACCTAAAAACCTATAAAAAACAAAAACAACCAAAACGAGATGAAAATCAAACAATAACTGGCAGAACACGGACAAGGAAATCATATGACCGTATATTGAACAAGAAAAATCAGGGCATTATAATGGATGACGAGACCTATGCAAATTGGACTTTAAAGCCTTACCAGGACCTCAACTTATTACGGGCTAATAAGGAGGTTACTCGATAAGATAAGGCCATCAACATCGGGAAATTCGGCAAAATAGTATTAGAGTGGCAAGCGATTTGTCAAAGCGGTATGCGATCGCAATCCTTCTGCACTACAGGGACTTTGACCGCCTGCGGTACACCGTGACGAGTGCTTACCGAAAATATTACTACCACTTATAAAGAAGCACAGGATTAGCACTTTATTTAGGCCGGATTTGGCTTCTTGTCGCAACTCTAATACAAGGAAGGAATGGTATTAAAGCCTATAAGGTAGAAGTAGTGGATAAGGATTATGAGTTCTCTTAATTGCCCAGAATTTCGCCCATTTGAGCGATATTGGGCTGTCATGAATCTCTAAAAAAACGTCAAAGACGCCACATCAGAGTATCTAAAAATTTATCGGAAGTGGTCGTCCATAAATAAATGAGACGCACTAAAAAGAAAGTTAGGTTTCAGGCAAAATAGATATAATACGGCGAATTCATTCAAAACTGCTTAAAGACCTTATTTTTTAGTTTCTTTTTGTTTCATTATCAGTTATCACACACAAAAAAGATACCTATATCATTTTGAAGTTGTCTACTTTCTTTTCGATACGGTCCTTAATAAGTGAAAAAAAAAGTTTCAAAATAGCTGGAATTTGTTTTCCTTTTACACGGCGTTCTTGAAAGTTGAAAAAATAAATATTTTAAAAAACAAAAAACCGCCTTCATAAACGCAAAAAATAACTTCTTTAAAATTGTAGATACCTAATAGGTTAGCCCAATTGATGTCGGCTTTTTGTTGAAAATATTGTGCTCGCCGACTTCAGTTGGACTAACCTATTAGGTATCTACAATTTTAAAGAAGTTATTTTTTGCGTTTTTGAATGCGGTTTTTTTGTTTTTTTTAAACTTTTATTTTACGCTGTTACGTAGTTCCACTTCTTAGTTGATATGAAACATTAAGTTATTTCATGCGCGCCGCAAGCAACGCCGCGGGAAAGTCATAGTCATATTTCAACAAGTAAATATTCTTCGCTGTAGTCACTCAACTATTTTAATCTAGATATCTTATCGCCACCCCTAAAATAGGTACCGTTGAGGAGTTCCGGTGGCCATCTGTGGTCTTCATCATCAGTTCCACTTCACCAAGTGATACTTTCTGAATGCAAATGCTAGACTTGTTACTAAAAATACTAAAATCGCTATGTTTGCCTACAATATTTGAGGAGTTCCCTCAATTCCTCACTGATTCCCTCATCAGATTCAGATATGGTGACAATGGGACCACTTTGGAAGTACAAACTTGTATCAAACCAAAAAAGAATTTTTAAAATCGGTCCACAATTGACGGAGTAATCGATGAACTTACATTTAAAAAAAAACATTGGAACGTATAACCTCCTCCTTTTTTGAAGTCGGTTAATAAAAGAGTTAATCACTATTTAAACGACTTTTTATCTGTGAGCATGTGTGATTTGTTGAATTAAGTGATGCAGAAATGTTGACGCCCCTAGAACTAAAACAAGCGGCATTAGATGTGACCAGTAATTTGCTACCTTTAAAAGCGAAAAAGGCCTATGAGAAATGTTACGGAACGTTCATGGCGTGAAAAAGGCGAAAAATGTAAAATCGTTTTCGAAAAACGTCTTACTTGCATATTTTCAAGAACTGTTGACAAAATTGAAGTCGTCCACATTGTGGACAGAATATTCTATGCTTAAGTCTACATACGTTGGTACTTATTTGACATAAATGAACCGTCCACTTCAAACAGTGCACAAAATACATCCACCGCAATTCAGCTTAAAACTGTCACAGAGGAAAATTTAGAAGAAAACACTACCTACTCAACTTTCGAATAAAACATTTAATATCATCACAACTAGCCAAAATACCAATGAATTAAATATTAACATCCCATCCACCTCCACAAATACCGAAGAAATAGTAAACCCAGCATACCATTTTACTATCTGAACCATACAAACAATGAACAATATTAACAATTACCACAAGTAGAAATCAATAAACTTTACTTTATAGTGTACACGTTTTATTTTACAGGTCCAAAAGATTCCGCCGCGAAATTTTGTACTACTTGTAGATATCGCTTTGAGGTTATAGAAAAAGTAATGTACTTACGAAAGTATTCATAATCGGCCATTGAGATACTCATGCGTATCTATCATAGACTTTCGGTTTCGCCTCATGTCATAAACTCGCACTCGTGTCTCAGTAATTTATGCAACTGTATCATAATAAAGGCCTTATTATGATACAGTTGCATAAATTACTATTTTTAGCACGCGTAGTAAACTCTACTAATAAAATTTTCTTACCTTAAAATTTTTACAACCTTGTAACCATCGCATGAAACTTATTTATTTTATTATAGGTACCTTAGTAACGACAGTTGATGATCATGTCAAGTGTCGCTTATAATATACCAGTTTTCGTATACGAACGTGGCTTTTTTAAAACACATAAAATACACGTTTAAAAAACGGGAGTGAGGCTTCATGGAACCGTCAAAGAGCCCTGAATCCACGCTGCCTCAAAAGGAACTGACCCGACCTGTTGGGGAATGTCCGACTGAGCTACGATCAACGGACTCCATGCGAGGAGGGCATGAGAGTGCCAACCTTCGTGCTGGTCAGCGACTGGCCAATAAAGCTGTGGTTAACGCCACAACCAGAACTTCTTATTCTCCGGGAGGATCAGCAAAAAACAAAGAGAGGACGCAGATATTTATAAATTACTGGTAGAACAGAGCAAAAAACAAGGCCGTAATTACAGACCTTGTTATTTACTTGCCTAAAAACCGAAGATTGGACATAGTTTTAAATGCCATTGGCCATCAGTTACGTTTACTTTCTGAAATAGATAAGGAAACATTGGCAGATTCCATAAAATGGTTTATATGCAAGACAGAAAATAAATTCAAGGATTGCAAAAGTAATTTCCTTAATTTTCAAAATAAAAACAAAGAATGGTTTGGAAAAAAATAATTGAGGACATAAAATTGATATGTGAACCTGAAACACAAACTTGCTCTTAATATTTTGAGTTAAGTAACCGACAGCAGTTGCGGTCACGGCGCAAGCTTGAAACTATTATAGAAAATGAACCACCCGCTAGTCTCATGAAAGCTCTCAGTTCGACCATTTTGATCGAGGGAAGCAAATTGCTACCAAAGTCAAGCTCGTGATCTAGAGTCTGTTATTAATCTATGCTTGATTTCACCATCTTAACTAAAAAAGTGGCAGAATAAATCTCTCAGCCTATCATTCAACCATATACCCCACCAGATGAAACTCTCGCAATCATAATTTACCGATTTTTTTCCGTTGTGACTTACCTTTTTTTACAACAAGACTTAAAAAAACGACTACTCTTTGTCTCCTCCATACTACAAGGTACGCCAGGCTAAAAACTCTTGCCACCCTGAAGAAATATCAGTATCTGAAGTAGAAGGCTCCATTTCTTTAGAGAGTTAATTACTGTGTTTTACTTTTAAAAGATTGGTTGACTCTTACGATGATGTGTTCTCACAGTAGGGGAAGCTGTTGAACCCCGGAATCAATAATAAGAAAAGTAACAAATATTTAACTTGTCATAAAAAATGAAAAATAGTAAGAATTAGAAAACTTTAAAGAGCTCTTCTACCTAAGTCTTTAGTCCAAGATACAAAGTAAGTTCGGTGTCCAAGGTGCAACAAAACAATATTTTTTTCATCTCACTAGCTCGGAAAGCCCTTTTTGTTTGTTTGATATCTATTGAGAAAATCGCTTTTTATCCACATGTGAAGAAAGAGTTTTGACATTTGAAGGCAACTTAATTTTTTTTTCTTTTGTTTTATCCCAAGGGAAAAGGCAAAGGACATTGATCCATACAGCCTAGTGAAGGCAGCTTAAGTGATATTTGACAGATAACAAAACGTAAAACGTTAAAAGTGCTGAATTTTTAACATCACAATTAATGAATTACATCGAGTAAAAAATACAAAAAAAAATGTATTGACAAAGAGGAAAATAAATAATAATTGATATTACATTTTTTTTATTATTTTCCTCGCTGTAGTGAGGTGAAAAGTTTTGTGTTATACACGGGTGAAAAGTTATTTTACGTCTCGTGTGTTGAAACACTCGTTACGCTCAGGATTCTATTTTTGAACCACTCGCTTCGCTCGTGGTCAATCATAGAATCCTTTCGCTAGCTCGTGTTTCAAATGAACACTCGCAGGTAAAATACAACTTTCCCCCCTTGTATAACAAATAACTATTAAATTAAGCTTCTTAAACGCACTTCGTCTAAAAGTTAGGTGGAAACGACCGCACTATCTGACAGATATTTATTGTAGCTTTAGCGTGCATTATTCAGTTTTATCATATTCACCGTGTTCAATAAGTTCGAATACACATCTTTTTGCACTGACCCTAAAGACATGTAGACTACAGGTCATCCAATTCTTATATTATATTATATATAAAGAATGTTGTCGTTAACAAAATGCAATCGTTTCAAACGTCAAGCATTTGTAGTTTACTTTTAATCCACGATGAAACAGTTTCGTAAAACGATTGTCAGAAAATTTCGCATTGGTGCTATCTTCAAGGCCTTAAAACCCCTTGGAATTAAACGCAATCTAGTTTACACCACAATCAAAAGGTAGAAAGAGACCTCCTCAGTAGAAGACAGGAAAAGATCCGGTCGGCCACGTTCAGCTAGATGAGAGAGCGCCTCCGGCGGAAAATACACCGCTCTATCCGAAAATTGGCTGTTGTCCTGAAAATTTCAAGAGGATCGGTACACAATATTTTGAGGGTGGATCTTGGATGCCATGCCTACAAAAAACGAAAAGTTCATGGCATTTCCGAAATGACCAAGAAAAAAAGAGTGCAAAGATCCAACATGATACTTTCTTCGCACTCAGGAGATGAGTTTGTATTTTCTGACGTGAAACTGTTCATGTTAGAACAGCCTCATAATACTCAAAATGATCGATTGTGAGCACCACTGATAGAAGGCATTCCGGACAACCAGGCAAATGTTCCTAGGTTCCAGAGCTCACCATCGGTGATGGTGTGGGGTGCAGTTTGTAAACGCCTCTAGTACAAGTATTTATCGATAAAAGCGTTAAAATCAATGCTCATTACAAAATGTTAAAAAAGTTTTGTATAATTTCTCAACTAAGTGAAATGTAATTTCTTTTTGAGAAATAAATTAGTCTTTAACCCAAAATTCGAGGTTTTGGTGAAAATTGTTGCCCCAAATTTAAAAAGGATGTTTGAGAACGAATATTATGTTTTCCAACAAGACGGAGCTCCTTCACACCCGGCAAACGCTGTTCAAGCTGGGTGTCAGGCTAATTTGACAGATTTTCAGCCGAAACATGAATGGCCACCCTGTTCTCCAGACTTGAATGTATTAGATTATTTCGTAGGGCCGTACATGCTTTCGAAACTACATGATTATAAAATCGCAAACCTGGATCATTTCAAAAAGGTTATCGAGCATATTTGGGACGAAATACCAATGGAAGCGGTGCGTGCTGGGTGTGATTCGTTTGGGAAACGTTTGAAGCTAGTAAAAAAAGTTAAAGGTGGAGTTATTCCTAAACGTTTGTTATAAATAGTTTTCATTGAATTAACTATTCGTACATTTATATTATTGAGAATTTAAACTGTATGCCAACTTATTGGACACGGTGTACAAAACACTAAATAAACGAGTTTGAAATAAAGTACTGAAAACTCACATTCTGTAACAAATTTTATATTTTTGTAATTTTTTCGACGCACACGCCACTCTCGAATTTCGAACTAACTATACTTTCACTTTTATAGATAATGGTTCAAATGACAAAGATATTTTCATCACACTTTCTCAGAAAGGGTGTTATAACACGCAGGCGTATAGGGCAGTTATAGCTCATGTAGCTCCCGCGGGAGTTATGGGTTTTTATAACTCCCTAGGGATTTATGACTATAGTTTTAAAATATAGAGTCCACTCGTACATTATTTCAGACTAAGGAGGTGTAAAATCAGCCCAGGTTTATTTCCTATACTTAAAACTTGGCTACAAACCAATTTTACTGTATAATTAAACTTATTACGGTACATTTATCTGCATTATATTTTTATTTTACCATTATTTGGGAGACATTTGCAATTATTTTATTAAATTTCATTTTGAAAATCGGTACAATCTAGCAGTATGGCCTGTTAAGTTTAAAAACTAACGCAGTTCTAAGCAGTACCTAGTGTGGAAGACTATATGGCCACCGGAACTCCTCAACGGTACCTATTTTAAGGGTGGCGATAAGATATCTCGATTAAGATAGTTGAGCGACTACAACGAAGAATATTTACTTGTTGAAATATGACTATGAATTTCCCGCGGCGTTGCTTGCGGCGCGCGTGAAATAACTTAAAGTTTCATATCAACTCAGAAGTGGGACTACGTAACAGCGTACCTATATTATGATCACTAAAAAGTATAAAATAAAATAAATGTTTTAAAAAACAAAAAACCGCCTTCAAAAACGCAAAAAATAACTTCTTTTAAATTGTAGATACCTAATAGGTTAGTCCAACTGAAGTCGGCGACCACAATATTTTCAACAAAAAGCCGACAACAGTTGGACTAACCTATTAGGTATCTACCATTTTAAAGCAGTTATTTTTTGCGTTTTTATAGGCGGTTTTTTGTTTTTAAAGCATTTATTTTTTTAACTTCAGTTGGAAAGGTTTATTTATGGTCTTCGCTTGGTAGGTGACTAAAAATAACTGAAATTTTGCTTTATTCACTTCGATGACATTTATAACACCATATAGCTGGCAGACTAAATCTTCTAATGTTGAAAATAATTAATAGATTCGAGATCTATTATTATTAAATCATTTAGTCTTACAAATCTACTTTTAGAGTATTACGTAATTCTGTTGACTTTTCACTGCTTTTCAACCCCCACCCCTTCCAATCCCAACGGCTCTCAGTCGCCGGACTGTCATAATGATAGTCTAGAAACAAGCCAAAACACAACAACTATAGCCATATCATTTGCTATAAAATGACGTGCGATCTACGCTGTCAGCTCGCACCTAGTACTTGTTACTGTCTTGTTTTTTTTATCAATTACTTCTTTTTTATAAAACGTCGTTTGCTAACATAAGATACGATACGATAGATTCTGCACTTGTAGCAAAAAAGCTATTGTTATTTGTTTGCAGAGCATTACTTTTTATAACTGCATACAAAAATATCAAATTACTGGACAGTTGCGATTTTTTTAATTGCCGAAACTATAGGTAGTATTAATTGCACCAACACAAGATTTGTTTGAAATCTGAATAACATTAGTAATGAAATTAATTTAACATAAATAAGTAAAAACTTTTTACTTAAAAATGTATGAATATAACTTATTTTAAACATAATCTCGAACTTCTGGGCAAAATCGCTCCTTCAGATGTAATTTGCAACTTCTGTACTTTAGTTTTGTAATGCGTCACGCCGGTTACAGTCCAGTGGCATCCTCTTAAGGTTGAACCGCACTAGAGCGGCGCTGCAGCGGAGAGGCGCGGCGCGGCAAAATATTCTCGGGGAGGCAACTGTGTCGCGTCGCGCCGTGCCGCTTCACTGCAGTACGCTATAGTGCGTTTTATTTCATAAGAAACAGTTGCAAATATATTTTTCTTGCCGCGCCGCTCCGCTGCTTCGACGCGCCTCTCCGCTGCAGTGCCGCTCTAGTGTGGGTCAACCTTTATTGTCACCACTACAATAAAGTTACCATTAAATGAAATAATGAGATTTTTGAAACCTTACAATACTCAACATATTATTTGAAAAATCTACCAAAGATTGGTTTGACTAGTAAAGTTATTGAGGCAATCGGTACAAGGCGGAGTCAGCAGTTTAGTTTTAAACCAAGAGATCATCCAAATTATTAGGAAGGTACAGTATCGACCAAAAGTATTTTGACAACAGCAAAAGCTTTGATATTTTATGCGGCATGTTAGTTATCTCAACTTAATTTTTGGTAAGACAAATTATGGCTTAAGACCTCCTAAAAATAAGTAAAAAGTTTAATTGCATTGAATTAAAATATAAATCTGGCCACAAAAAAACATCAGTTTACTGGTTCAAAAATATTTTGACATTAATTCCTTTTCAATTCTATTGAGAATTGGGCTGCAGAATGTAGGTACATTTTTTATAAGGGGCTTCTAAACGGGCCATGTTTTTCTGCAATTGATGGCTGCAACACCGTGGCCCGGCAACATTGCAAGCAATACCAGTCACACTATGCAATATTGCAGTAATGTCCCGGCCATAAAGCCAAACATGTTTTGTATTGCCACTAATGGCCGACATTGCCCCGATGGGTTGCCGGACGATCGCTATCGATTTTACTGCAATATTGCACAGCCAGTTCTATTGTTGTTTCAGTCGCTCTCTTTGTTATGGCACAGTGTATCCTTTTCTACGCTTCATGAAGTTTGCTATGAGTAAGTGTGCTTTGCGATCAGCTGCATTTAAGGATATGCTGATAATAACAAAAATGACTACTACGTGGTCTAACGAGAAAATAATTGATTTCATTAATGAAGTACATTTACACCCTGTGTTGTGGGATATAAAAACCGGCATATACAAAGATAGGAATGCTAAAAAAGATGAATGGAATGAAATCGCTGAAAAGTTCGGCATAACCAGAAACGAGGCTTACAAAAAATTCCGAAGCTTAAGAACTTACGCAAATAATGAGGAGAAAAAGAAGAAAAGTGGTAGTGCTGGTGGTAAAACAGTGAAGTGGATTGCTAACGATGCGATATCGTTTGTCTTAACTCAAAATACCGCGAATACAGGATTAGACAGTGAAAATGCAACAGCTAACATAAGTATCTTTAATAAAGCATTTTAGACATTAAAAATGTAATATTAAGTAGGTATCATACATAAATAGGTAACTTGAACTTCTTCCCTCTAAATATGTTTATCTTGATCTTGTTCCTTCTAAATATTTATATTGCCATGCTACTCGCCCCTGCTCTGTCATAAAATAATGCATAAATTCGTCTCTTATTGCTTTTGCTCTTGTGGTTGCATTCCTTCCCAGTATTCTTAAATCTGTTAAACTTTGTTCGTCATCTCTCCATGAGCCTGGAATTATTCTACCAACGTCAATATCTTCACTATCAAAGGTCCCAGGTGGTGAATACAGAGATCGTGCTCTTGTGTTTCGTCGCAAAAAAAATTATAAATATGCACAAGCCATAACTATATCTTGTACATGTTTTAACTCAACATCAATAGTTGTGTGTCATATACGGAAAACGGAAGACAAGATACCAAAAGAGTTTTCTACAATACGGCGTGCTCTAGATATTCTATAGTTACATACACGTTTAGGAGATCCTATGTTCAAATCTAACGTATAGGGCTTGCAAATGTTCTCTGTTAAGGGAAATGCATCATCTGCCAGGAAAATACCTATACGGTGTTAACATTTCTCGGCCAGGGAGGGATTCAGGATGTTGTATGTTAAGAGTTTGACGCAGGAGTGCTTTCCCAAAAGCTGTAGGTCTAAAAACTCCCCCATTAGATATACTTGCTTGAAATCCAGCATGTACATATAGAAAATTGTAACGTGCATCTGTTACAGCAAATAGCACTATGCTATAAAACTGCTTATAATTGTAATATTGACTGCCACTGTTCGGTGGACACATAATTGAGACGTGTTTGCCATCTATTGCAGCCAAACAGTGAGGGAAATTCCAACGATCCTCGAAATCTTTCGCAACTTGTTTCCACCCTGTCGCTCCTGTCGGTATCTGAAAAAAGCTTAAAGATATAGTAACAATTTTATGCATTCACAGGCGACTGAAACTACGCACACTGAAATTAATGCTGACCCACGTGAAGTCGTGGAATCAGAAACAACTGACTCTTTGGAAGCCTTCGATACTACTCCAAAACCACGTACTAAGAGGTCCAAAACTACTGATCCACTATTAGAAAAGGCTCAAAATATTATACGCGATGCCCGCGAAAAAAAAACGAATATGCTGCTTTCGGAGAGCATGTAGCGAACAAACTGAGAAAATATGACGATTACACGCGTTCTCAGGCAGAATTTAAAATCATGCAAATACTGTTTGAATATGATATGACAATGTACAGAACTCGAGCTGTGTCTACATCTACACAGAGTCCTCATAATAATAGCAGAGGTGGAGCCGGTACTTCACAAAACCAATATTCAGACATATCCACACCACCCCCTCAAAATGATTTCCAGTACATGACGGTTCCTGAGTCTCTACATGATACTCCTCCTAATCAAACTCAGTCAGAGGCTAATACTTTTTATCACGTTATTGTTCCTCAATCTGAAGATAATGCCGCTCCAGATCAAACCCAGTCAAATAGAACTTACTTATGAAGAACTTGTGTCGTTTACTATCCATAGTGATTAGCTACTAGTTATCTATTATTATTAAATTTAAGAAAGCGTCGGTGAAACTGCAATACCGCGTAACTAACAAATTTAATAAGATGCAAAATACACCTTAGCAAGCTCTTGCTTGCAGTAAGGTACATTTTGCTACTTATTGAACTTGTTAGTTACGCGGTATTGCAGTTTCACCGACGAAAATACATCATAATTACTCTTTACTATTAATATACTTAATAAACCTATGTCAACTTACCTTGATGTATTCTTTTAATCCTTCTATCATAGCTGCACACACCTCTGGAACAATAGTAGAAATCGAAGCATCTGACACTCTGAAAAAATACATCAAACTTTTAAATGAATCTCCAATTGCCAAAAACCGTAGAGTTATCGCCAATCTTGTGGTAACAGGTATTGCTCTCCTCATGTTTGTATCATTTCTTTTTATTTTTGGTCCGATTTTGTTTAAAAGAAAGTCGAAGTCACCCTTTGACATTCTAGTAAAGTTTTTGAATACCTAATTTATTATCAAGGCTTATTTCTAGACTCAAATTATCTCCAATTTCACGCCTATTTAAGTAAGGTCGAATCCACAATCTCTCCTTTTTCTGTTTCTTTTTTAAAATAATATAAGCTGCTGCGACAAGTGTGATTTCGTCAGCCATTGTTGTCAGTTTGTATAGCCCGTTTAGGAGTCTGCATCATGGGCCATACTATTGCAGAAATATTGCAACACATTGCCCAGCCATAGATTGCTCGGCCATCAGTTGCAATAAAATATTTTTGTGATGGCCGGGCAATTAGTTGCCAATAGTGCAGCCACAAATTCCAGCAAAACATGGCCCGTTTAGAAGCCCCAATAAGTAAATATAGCAGGAGACTTCTCATAATATGTCAAAACATAAAGAATATTCGAACGATTTCAAACATGCCATTGCAGCTGCACTCAAGAAGGGTATGACGCAAGCTGAGGATTCGCAAACTGATTAGTGTCTGGAATAAACTGTTCAAGGCTCGAAAGAGTGTCAATTATAAACCTAGATGCGGTCAACCTCGAAAAACGACTTCTACTACAGATCGTGTAATAAAAAAGCTATCCGTAGAAGACCCACGGAAAAGTGCAGTGATGATTAAAGATGAACTAAAAGAAAATTATAACATAAACATCCACGTTTCCACTGTTAAACGACGCCTAATAGAGCAAGGATTACATGGCCGACGCCCATCTAAAGAATAAGACATCCAGCGCCTCTATTCAACATGGTAAAAACAATATCGTTTTTGTCCTGTTACCGTATTGTCAAAGTTTTGATAGCTCTTATTTTCTTGACAGTAATGACGGCTGACGTCATAACAATACCTTAACAGGTAAACTACGATATCGTTTATACCGTCTAGAATAGAGGTGCTGATTAACGTTCGCAATTCGTCACAAGTCATGGACAAGTGTTGATTAGTCAAAAATGTGCGTCGTCCTCATAATAAAGGACACGATGTGCGATACCAAGTACCCACAGTCAAGCATGGTGGCGGCAACGTAATGGTTTGGGGGTCGGGCCTCTTGTGCGAATTGATTGATTGGGATAATGGATCGATTTGTGTATGAAAATATACTTAATACACACATGATACCCTATGCTAAAGAAAATATGCCACCTTGCTGGGTTTTTCAGCACGATAATAACCCTAATCATAAATCTAAGCATATCCAGGCTTTCTTAAAGCGTATAAAGTCAAGGTTTTTGAGTGGCCCAGTCAAAGTGCTGATCTTAATCCTATCGAGCATCTATGGGAAGAGTTGGATCGTAGAGTAAGGTGCAGAAATTACTCCAACAAAGACGTTTTTTTTCAAGCACTTCAGTCAAAGTGGGAGAAACTACCATATGAACGTATACAGAAGTTAGTGGACTCTATGCCGGCTCAATGTACTGCTGTTAGAAAGGCCAAAGGTATGTAACTAAATATTAATGACATGGTTTCATTTAAGCATCCCCACAAGCTTGGAAAAATTATTTTATACGGGTGTCAAAATATTTTTGAGCTACTTGAAGTGGATATTTTCAGTTTTTCTTTAAAGTTTTTTGTTTAGTTTTAATAATCTAAGTAGAAACGTTACAAGTAAAGGCTCACAACATGTACGTAATTGTAAAATATTTTTATTTGTCAAAATACTTTTGGTCGCTACTGTAGGTACTGTAGGTAATAAATATGTTCAATTCACCCTATTGTTGTAGATTTGGATTTCATCATGCTCAGCGGAAATAAGAAGTGTTAAGAAAAGTTTAGATTTTCTTAAGGTATGTATTGAATCACGTACAATATTTATTTACAAGTTAAGTGTATACAGCTTGTAATCGTTAAGTGTGACCAGGCGATTATTTTGTAACTATTACAAATATCAAAAAAAAATTATATCGAAAGTACGTTACCTAATCAGTAAAATGACATCAATAACTTTTAACAAATCAAACAATATCCGAAATTTGGACATTAAACACTCTCATACATTTAGTGTGAGATTAGTAGAAAGGTTTTAGTTTCCTTATTTTAAGTGTTATTTTGATCATCATAGTTCCCTACGAGTGCCGAGGTGAACAGCGAGCCCGATGTATAAACAGTCCGTTAGCTACTCGCCTCATTATTTTAATCGCAACATTCGCAAATTGCGCGGTCTTGTCGACAGTGGTTTTTCAAGTGCAAATTAATGACCGTTGCCAACTTGGTTTGCATACATTCATTTTCCTAAAATTCACTCTAAGCGAGCACACGGATAGCAAATAAAAACTAATCGAGGTGGACAAACATTGTTCGGACCATTTTATACCTCATTCTAAACCCAAAACACGCACTGCTTCCAATATTTTGGAATAAAATAGTAAAAAAAAAAGCTCGAGTTTTGGAACCTAATTAATTCGTGTACAATGCCCAGGACATAAATTAATTTAGATATCTAATGGGTGACCGACCGGAGATTTCTCGGTTAGTGTAGAACTATTTTAAAATAATGTTTTTTTTTTATATTTAGGGATGAAATTAACTATATGGATGAGACTATGGCGCCTGCAGGGTCTATGCTTTGGGGCAATTCCATGGCAGAGAGTAACGCAAGTTACCATTTTCTAGCCTTCGGCTTGTTGTTTTGGTTATATTGCTAAATGGAACAATTATTTTATCTCTACATACGTGTTTAAATTCATATCTAGAAAAATATTAGCATTAAAAGTTAAAAAAAAACACGAATTGAAATGGTAACTTTCGTTACATTATCGTGGAATTACCCTTTGGATAAAATGGCAGACGGTATGATTTAATGGAATGGGCCCCCTTAAACAGAGCATCAGTTCCAGTAGGGCTGAGGGTGGAGTTGTACTTCTGGACTTAAAACTACCATAAGGTGCCTACTCGTCACGTACGCAACATATCCGCCTACATAATTTGCCTGTCTTTTCAGAATCTATTTTAACTAGCTTTCCGCCCGCGACTTCGTCTGCGGAGAGTCAGAACTTCTGTTAAAAGTACAGTTATAGTTTAACATCACCTTCAAATGCTTTTAAAAAAAAAGACTTGAACGTGAATTTTAAGTAAGCGGTCCACATAAACAACTTTAATTTCATGGCTCTAACCTTTAAAACAACAAAATTGACATACAAAATAAATTCACTGACTCTCTTTCACTATTACATTTTTTTATACGATTCTAGATAAATTTGCCATATTTCTATACATACAATTAAACCACTTAGCAGATTTCCGAAAAACACCGAAGCTGAATACCTATTTTCGGTATGTAATAGTAGTCTCCATACCCAAGTTCATATTTTGCAGGTATGTAACTTTGAATGTTACATAATATCGATACAAACTTTACAGTAGTCTTAGATCCCAAGTTTTTCCCTTTAGTTATTTTTTATTATTGATAATGGATTTGCTCTTAACTAACTATTCCATTAAGGTGCAAATGTTTAAAAAACACTGAAGATTGCAGTGTTTTAGATGCTATAATTCATGCACCTGGCTAAAAAAACAAACTCCTGTTCAAACTTTCACCCGCTTTTCACACCGTTAAGGGATTGTTTTAAAAAAATGGTTATTATTTAATTTATATTGGTGTTGATACCGAGTTTCATATACTTATATCTAACTTCAGTCATAATTTTAATTTGTAGGTAGGTAGGTTTTTTATAGGAAGGTAAACATTATCTCAATACCAATTTCCACATTTCTCACTTCAAAAATGACCAAATTTCTACCAAACTTCTACCCCCCATTTAACCACCTTTGGGATAAGTAGTTTTTTCTAAATCGCCGAAAGTAACTTTTTTTTGTTTATAGAAACAGTAGCGTAAATATACATATCCACATTTTTTCCTTCAAAAATCCCTTACAAACTTCTACCGCCAATTTACCCGTAAGTTTTTCCAAAATCGCCGAAAGCAATATTTTTAATTTATAACTACAGTAGCCGTTACAACATTTTCCACGTTTCTCACTTCAAAAATATACCATACAATTTTCTACCCCCCGTTTTACCTCCTCAGAGGTAGTTTTTCCTGAATCGAGCATTTCTACCAAGTTTCAGGTAAGTAAATCAGAACATAAAAGTATTCGTTCCTATATAAACTTTGCAACCCTCTTTCATCCCCCAAGGGGTTGAATTTTAGTTATCACGTGACTCATTATTTTCATTGCAGAGCAAGTATTTCTACCAAGTTTAAAGTAAATTTAAGCATACCATTTTTTTTTTCTTATACAACCCCCAACAATCGCTGAAATACGTGTCTCATTATTTGCATTGAAGAGCATTTCTACCAAGTTTCAAGTTAATTTGATCATAAAAATATTTTATCTATACACACTTTGCAACCCCCTTTCATCCCTCTAGGGGTTGAATTTTAGGGATCGCTGAAATACGTATCTCATTATTTAAATTAAAGAGCGTTTCTACCAAGTTTCAAGTAAATTTGACCATAAAAGTTTTGTTTCTATTCAAACTTTGCAACCCCCTTTCATCCCTCTGGGGGTGACTTTTAGTAATCGCTAAAATACGTGTCTCATTATTTGCATTGAAGAGTATTTTTACCAAGATTCAAGTAAATTTTCCTAAACAAACTTCGCAACCGCCTTTTATCCCTCTAGGGGTTGAATTTAAGTAATCACTGAAATACGTGTCGCATTATTTGCATTTAAGAGTATTCCTACCAAGTTTTAAGTAAATTTGATCATAAAAATATTTTATTTTTACACACTTTGCAACCCCCTATCATCCCTCTAGGGGTTGAATTTTAGTAATCGCTGAAATACGTGTCTCATTATTTGCATTGAAGAGCATTTCTACTGAGTTTTAAGTAAATTTGACTATATTAGTATTTTTTTCCATACAAACTTTGCAACCCCATTTCATCCCTCTAGGGGTTGAATTTTAGTTATCGCTGAAATACATGTCTCATTATTTGCATTTAAGAGTAGGTATTCGTACCAAGTTTCAAGTAAATTTGATCATAAAAATATTTTATCTATACACACTGCAACCCCCTTTCATCCCTCTAGGGGTTGAATTGTAGTAATCGCTGAAATACGTGTCTCATTATTTGCATTGAAGAGCATTTCTACCAAGTTTCGAGTAAATTTGAACATAACAGATTTTTTCCCATACAAACTTTGCAACCCCCTTTCATCCCTCTAGGGGTTGAATTTTAGTAATCGCTGAAATACGTGTCTCATTATTTATATTGAAGAATATTCGTACCAAGTTTCAAGTAAATTTGATCATAAAAATAATTTATCCATACACACTTTGCATCCCCCTTTCATCCCTCTAGGGGTTGAATTTTAGTAAACACTGAAATACGTGTCTCATTATTTACATTGAAGAGCATTTCTACCGAGTTTCAAGTAAATTTGACCATAAAAGTATTTTTTCCCATACAAACTTTACAACCCCCTTTTATCCCTCTTGGGGGTGAATTTTAGTAATCGCTGAAATACATGTCTCATTATTTGCATTGAAGAGCATTTCTACCAAGTTTCGAGTAAATTTGAACATAAAAATATTTTATCCATACACACTTTGCATCCCCCTTTCATCCCTCTAGGGGTTGAATTTTAGTAATCGCTGAAATATGTGTCTCATTATTTGCATTGAAGAGCATTTCTACCAAGTTTCGAGTAAATTTGAACATAACAGATTTTTTCCCATACAAACTTTGCAACCCCCTTTCATCCCTCTAGGGGTTGAATTTTAGTAATCGCTGAAATACGTGTCTCATTATTTATATTGAAGAATATTCGTACCAAGTTTCAAGTAAATTTGATCATAAAAATAATTTATCCATACACACTTTGCATCCCCCTTTCATCCCTCTAGGGGTTGAATTTTAGTAATCACTGAAATACGTGTCTCATTATTTACATTGAAGAGCATTTCTACCGAGTTTCAAGTAAATTTGACCATAAAAGTATTTTTTCCCATACAAACTTTACAACCCCCTTTTATCCCTCTTGGGGGTAATTTTAGTAATCGCTGAAATACGTGTCTCATTATTTGCATTGAAGAGCATTTCTACCAAGTTTCGAGTAAATTTGAACATAAAAATATTTTATCCATACACACTTTGCATCCCCCTTTCATCCCTCTAGGGGTTGAATTTTAGTAATCGCTGAAATATGTGTCTCATTATTTGCATTGAAAAGCATTTCTACCGAGTTTCAAGTAAATTGGACCATAAAAATATTTTTTCCCATACAAACTTTGCAACCCCCTTTCATACCTTTAGGGGTTGAATTTCGAAAAATCCCTTCTTAAACGACGCCTCCATTACAAAATCAACTTCCCCTCAAAATTCTAAATTTGTATCTTTAGCGGTTTGGGCTGGGCGTTGATATGTCACCCGGGACATTGCCTTTTATATATATAGATTGTGTATAACGTACAGAGCAAGCTATCAAAATTACTTCTGCAAAAAATAGAACAAAAATATATAAAAAGTTGAGATTTGTATTGAAAAAAAAAGACGGATTTGGCACGTCGCGTAACATTTACGATCTTAATACAGGTCAAGAAATACAAATAAATAAATCTAAACAATCCTACTTTGATAACTGCAAGCTTTTCAAATATGCGTCAATAACATCTTTCGAAGTGGAAAAAAGCTTTTACTTTTTGAAGTGGATATATTCTGCTAGAAGACGTAGACTAACCGCAAGTGATTTAGAACAACTTTTGATCAGTTACGGAGAGTCAGTTAACCAAAGAACAACGTCGATAAATTAATCAATTGACAGTTGACTTGTAGGTAATTTATAACGTGAATGCCTGATTATCCTATCATTTCATTAGTGATGTGCAATGTCAATAAAAAACTTTTGTTTACATTAAATTTTCAGGTAATTCGTCGCTAGAAATCAATAATACTGTAACCCGCAAAAAATAAACTTTACACTAGAGCCAAATTACAGAAGCAATTTAAAAAAACGTAACTTCTAAACGGTCGAAGATTTTTTGATCCCCTTTTGAACCAATATTTTTAATTTAAATAAATGCTTTTGTTTTACTGAATACTCAAATTTCATGTAAAACAGGTTTAAAGGTACTTTTTGAGGGATTACAGTGTTTATTTTATTTTTTTACCCGAAAGAATGCTGTAACCTATAAGGAAAATTTATGAAGGTGGTATTTAAAAACCAAATGAGAGGGGGTTTTAAATTGCTGTAAATAAAATCATAACCGTTTACAACATTTTTGGTCAAAAAATATTTACTTATTAAAAATTTTTAGACGACAGAGTTGGTATAACAGGATTTAGGAAAAAAACCGGTCAAGTGCGAGTCGGACTCGCGCACCGAGGGCTCCGTATTGAAGATAATAATGCTTGGTAACCGCAAAAGAAAATACTCATTTTGTTATAAACTTTATTTTCCAGGCAATAAGGTCGATTTTGACTAGCCTAAATTTTATAAAAAAGAGTATGTGTATTATTGCTGAGCCACTTGCACATGTAATAAATCTTTCTCTAGCGCAGGGTATTTTTCCAGAGATATTAAAAAAGTCTGTAGTAAAGCCACTCTTCAAAAAAGGAGAAAAAACGGAAATGGGTAATTATAGGCCAATAACCCTCACACTTATTTTTTCAAAGATATTCGAAAAGGTGATGTACAATCGATTGGTTAATTTTTTGGAAATAAATAGTGTAATCAATGATCAACAACATGGTTTTCGCAAATCACGATGCACCTCTCTCGCAACCTTTAAGTTGATAAAAAGTGTTTTAGATGCAGTAGACAATAAGATACCAGTTGCGGTCCTGTTTATGGACATGAGTAAAGCGTTTGACTTTGTATGTCACAAGCGGTTAACTTCTAAGTTGTACAAATATGGTATACGAGGTCCAGCTCTCGATTGGATAAAAACTTATCTTGATAACAGAACTCAGTGTGTGGAGACCCAAAAATACTGCATTAACTCCAAAACTCTAAAGTCGTATCGATCATCTTATGTTAACAATGATAACGGGGTTCCACAAGGCAGTATTTTGGGTCCTTTACTATTTTTATTATATATAAACGATCTCCCTAACTATTTATCTCATGAGTGCATCCTATTTGCCGATGACACATCAATAATTATAAAATGTAAAGATTTAACGACAAACAATGATGAAATTAATTCCACATTGAATCAAACTATTGACTGGCTTAATGTAAATAATTTAAAAGTAAATAAAAGTAAAACAAATTTTATTCAATTTCATACAGACAGAGGAAGCTCGCAAAACTTAGACATTCGATTCGAAAATGCATGTATTGAAGAAGTGCGAAGTACAAGGTTTTTAGGTATAACTATTGACTCCCACTGCAACTGGAGGGAACACGTAGAAACAGTTTGTTCCAAAGTTAACAGATTTGTGTATGCACTACGTAGAATAAAACAGACTGTTTCTCAACAAGCCGCCTTAACCGCTTACAATGGCTACGTAAATTCTCTCTTGAGATACGGGCTCGTGCTGTGGGGTAATTGCGTTGACAGAAATAAAGTTTTTATCACGCAAAAACGCTGTGTCAGAGCAATTTTTGATATTGACCGCATGGGATCTTGCCGTCCATATTTCATTAGAAGTGGCATTCTCACCGTTCCTTGTCTGTACATTTTCGAGGTTTGCGTATTTGTTCATAAATATAAGATTATCTTTACTGAAACACAGATCATGTGCCCACGAAAGGTTAGGTCGCAATACAAATATAAATTGCACAAACCAGGAGTAAAACTGGCACTTACCTCGAAAAATTCGTATGCGATGTGCATCCTGGTGTATAATAAATTACCTGACGTTTTTAAAGATAAGAAATTATTAGTATTTAAGAATATGATTAATGCTTGGCTCGCGGAGAAGTGTTTCTACGACCTAAAGGAATTTTTAAACATGTGATAATTGGTATTTTACTTTAATTAATTGGCTATTGTTCGCTCATAGCACTCTTATTATTAAATTTTTACTCAATGATTTACTTGATGACATTAGTATAGTTAAGTCAAAATTTGTACACCTATTTATAGGTAGGAGGTGGAGGTCTTTAATTCTTAATTACCACCAATATGTGTACCCACTTTTCACAAATAAATTATTCATTCATTCATTCATTCATTCATTCATTCATTCATTCATTCATTCATTTAATACAGATTTTCTTAGTTTTCTTGTTATTTCTCAAAAACTGTAAATAATGAACACTTTATTTTATTTTTCCCAGAAAATATAAGTAATTATCTATACGTCAGGATTTTTTCCAGAATTTTTGTTTAATAAACTTCGGAGATAAGGGGGGGGAACGGTCATTTTTTGTACATTTTTGACGAGTTTTGAAATGTGCAAATTAAGACCTTTCAGATGACACCCCATTTGCTATAATCGAACCACTTTCATTTTTGAACCCCCCATTCTAGACCCCTTTTTAATTATTAATAAAATTAATTTCATTTTTTTTTACTACAAATAGATGCGGGCAAGCAAGTTGTACAACTATGCCAAATTTCAAGTTGATAGCATTTGTAGTTGCTGAGAAAACCTGCTGTGACATACAGACAGACAGACAACGAAGTCTCACCATAAGGGTTCCTTTTGTACCATTTTGGCACGGAACCCTAAAAATAGAAAAATTAAAACGTTTATTTATATGTTTATTTTATAAAAGTTTTCATATTATACAATCAATATTTTTTCCATGTTCGTCGGTATTAATGATTGCCGTCTAGATGAAAATATCCACTTTAAACTGCTAAATGTTCTCTCAACGTCTACAGTGGTCAACGAGGCATTCTTAAAATATTTATAATGACTCAAAGCCAATTTCTCATTCATGATTGTTATTAAAATGTCCTCACCTTTTATAACACTGTACTTTTTTCATGGTGTCATAACCAGTATTTTTTTCTTTAACTTTTTGCAAGTTCTTTTTCCATTTTTATTCACATACAATTTCGATAAATCAGCTTGAACTCTTTTTATTATTCCAATGCTGTCATCTAGCGTCAATTGAGGAGACTGCAGTTCCTTAAGAGCTTTTGTGATGACAGAGATAATTTTGACTCACGTAGTTGTATGTCAGGATATTCACTAATCCACGAGTTAATATAATATTCGCATGGGCGTGAATGTTTCTTGGGCGGCATGATTATTTTGGACTTCGTAACAAACGTAGCGGAATATTACCTTATATATTATTCTCACTCTAAGATATGAATGGTACTGACAGTAAATTGTCATATCAGATGTGACATCGAACCTCTTTATAGTAATCGAGAATGTTCAATGTGCACATGTATTAATTTAATTTATTGACCTCTTTTTTATCGATATCAAATCCCTAGAACTTGCCCCGAGTTATCCCAGGTATGCAGAGAATACGATATAAGAAACTTTTGTTTTCTATTAAAATTATACATTTTTATTTCGACTCTTTATTATCTAACTGACAAATGGAATTCTTTCATGAAATGAAATAAAATGTGCGGCTGCTTCTCTTCCCGGGTATACATAAAAGACAGTAAAGCGATCATTCCAGGGAATGGGCAGCAGCGTTCCCTGTGATAAGACATTTTTACAGCTGTACATTTACATCTGTACATTCTACGCTGCCGCCTGCCGAGTGTGGCGCGTATGGCAAAAAACCGCTCTATAATAGTGCGACCAAGGCCAAGGCCCCCAGTTCCCGGCCACCCCGTTTGTCCTGGCTCCGGTAACGGCCATGGTAACGATGGGGCAGGGGGTGCTAAGAATCTCCGACAGATACGGAGATACGGGTACCACCCCCGACGACAACTGGCCCTGGTAACACACAATATACGCACATTGATGACAGACGAGAGGATCATTGAGCTGGAAGAGGAGTTGAACAAGTTGCGCTGGCATATAGCTGGTTTATCTGAAATCCGAAGACAGGGTCAGGACGCGATAACCTTGAATTCAGGCCACTTGTTCTTCTACCGGGAGGGAGAACAACTGTCCCAAGGTGGTGTCGGGTTTATCTTCCACAGGTCCCTTGTCAACATCGTGGTAACCATTGACAGTGTGTCGAGCAGGGTAGCGTACCTTATACTTAGAATATCTAAAAGATATTCGTTGAAGGTCATGCAGGTCTAAGTACCGACCCCGACACACTCAGAGGATGAGGTGGAGGCTATGTATGAGTACATTAATAGAGCCATACATAGCTCCAAAACTAATTTCACCGTTGTAATGGGAGACTTGAACGCGAAACTAGGCACGAGAGGTGATGGTGAACTGAGAGTGGGGCAGTTTGGATTTCGGCAACGGAACGCCAAGGGACAACGATTTTCCAACTTTGTGGAGTAAGAGGGACTCTGTAGGATGAACTCTTTCTTCCAGAAGTCGCCCTACATTAAATTGACCTGGATGAGTCCCAATGGTTCCACCGAAAATAAGATTAACTTCATCATGCCAACCAAGAGACAAATATTCAATGATGTCTCCGTGATTCACAGGGTTAAAATCGGAAGTGATCACCGAATGGTTAGAGGTACATTGAATATTAATGTCAAGTTGGAACGCTCCCGTCCGAAAAAGTCAAGGCCCCGACCTTCAAATTCTCATATCCAAAACCACGAGAGCTTTCAACTAGAGTTGAGTAATCGCTTCAGATGCCTAGATAGCTGTGGACAACCTTAGTGGCGGGCCAATAGACACTGTCCATGTGGGGTCTAAGTATTTCAAACCCCGCCATAAAACTAGACCTCAAAAACTATCCGAGCGGACCCGGCATATCATGGCTGAATGATGTTTGCTCACGCTCTAAATCTCCAAAGATTCAAAGTCCTATAGGCAGTTCAATAGACAGGTTTTCAAGTCCTTGCAACACGATATCCGCTCCTAAAAGTATTAAGGAGACGAGCGCACCAAGGGCTCCAAAGTGTTTGCAAGAGACATGTCTATTGAACAAAGCCAGTTGATGAGGCTGAAGACGTAGGTTGGGAGCTCCACTCTCAAACGATTCACCAAGGCAGGTCCGACTTTGAGAAAGAGGTCAATAAATTTGACTAGGTAGGGCAGCATTCGGGAAACTTCTCAATGTACTCTCGTCCAAAATACCTCAGTGCCTCAACACGAAAATCTATAACCAGTGTGTGTTATCAGTGATGACATATGGATCTGTCATCACTGATAACACTCGGAGTTCTCTGCGTGATAGAATAAGAAATAAGGATATCCATAAAAAAACTAAGGTCACCGACATAGCTCAGCGCATTAGTAGGCTGAAGTGGCAATGGGCAGTGTAAGTATATAGCTCGAAGAACCGACAGCCGTTGGGGACTTGGGGCAGAAAGGTACTTGAGTGGAAACCACGACCTAGCATGCGCATTGTGGGACGACCGCCTGCACTTTAGACATATGACCTAATAAAGGTAGCAGAAAGTCGGAGGATGCTGGCCGCATTCACGTCTGTTTCCCAGAGGGGTAGGCAGAGACCACAGAACTAATCATTTTACTTGTAATTAAAAGTACAAACAGTAAGTTTTTAAAACTATCATTTATTTTCAACTAATTGGGTTATTTTACTTTGTTGGAGTGGACCATAAAAAACAACGGTCATTGTTTTAAACGCCATAGTTAGTCTAGAGTTCTAGACTCCTTTAAAAATGTAATATGGACCACCCCAAAAAACTTAAGAAAACCAATTATAAAATGTATTCCTTATTTAAATATGCACTACACTTCAAACCGCTCTCTCCAACGCACACGCAGCGTGCTCCACAAAGTGAGGGAAAGGGGAAATGTCGTAACGACATCCAGTGCTCGTAAAGACACGTATTTTAAAATGGCGTAACTGCTATGAAATAGGAAAAAAACACATTTGAATTGCTGTATGTACCTGTGCAATTTTAAATTAAACCCAAAGAAATGCTGTAAACAACGTAATTCAAAAAATTTTGAAAGCAAAAACGCTGTATAATGTTAAAGAGAGGATGTTTCTTACCTTGTTTTGCTGTAAGTCCCATATTGACAAAAAACAATGGATTTCAAGCGGGTTTCAAAAACGAATGCTGTATATTTTTAACCGACTTCAAAAAAGGAGGAGGTTATACGTTCCACTGTATGTATTTTTTTTTTTTTTTTTTTTTTTTTTTATGTATGTTCACCGATTACTCCGTCAATTGTAGACCGATTTTAAAAATTCTTTTTTGGTTTGATAGAGTATACTTCCGAGGTGGTCCCATTGTCAGCAAATCTGAATCTGATGAAGGGATCAGTGAGGAATTGAGGGAACTCCTCAAATATTGTATGCATACATATAGCGATTTTAGTATTTTTAGTAACAAGTAAAGCATTTGCATTCAGAAAGTGTCACTTGGTGAAGCGGAACTGATGATGAAGACCACAGATGGCCACCGGAACTCCTCAACGGTACCGATTTCAAGGGTGGCGATAAGATATCTCGATTAAGATAGTTGAGCGACTACAACGAAGCACATTTAATTGTTTTAAAATGACTATGATTTTCCCGCGGCGTTGCTTGCGGCGAGCTTGAAATGTCTTAAAGTTTCATATATCAACTAAGAAGTGGGACTACATAAGCTTATTATGATCACTAAAAAGTGTAAAATAAAATAAATGTTTTAAAAAACAAAAAAACCGCCTTCAAAAATGCAAAAAATAACTTCTACTACTTGGTACCTACTTAGTAGTAGGTACCTATCCTATTAGGTTAGTCTAACTGAAGTCGGCGACCACAATATTTTCAACAAAAAGCCGACTACAGTTGGACTAACCTAATAGGATAGGTACCTACTACTAAGTACCTAGTAGTAGAAGTTATTTTTTGCATTTTTGAAGGCGGTTTTTTTGTTTTTTAAAACATTTATTAATTTGTAAACGTAAAAACACGAGACATAGACCAATCGACGCAGAATAAAAAAGCAGTTAGAATATTCAATAAAACGATTTTGGTAGTTGGAGGAGGTAACATGATTTTTGCTCTCTAGCGAGGATATATATTTCAGATAAACTCAATATCTTTTAGTTCTTAATTTAACATTAATAAACTTCACTAGAGATTAATAGAGATCACTTTAACATCTTAGTTGTTTGTTGAACAAACATAAACATTAATAATTATACAGCCTTTAAAAATCTCACTACTGTTAATACTTATGTAAGACTATTAAAATATTTGTAAATATTTCAAAAAAATTGTACGGTGTTTATATCAAAAGTAGCTTTAAAATATTCTTAATTAGGTACCTATCTAATTAATTAGCAATTTCAAATCTTAATCATTAATCAAAATTTCACAATTATTAGGAACATTTTACTTAAAGTGAGTTATAAAAATCAAAGTAAGTTTGTGGAATATGTCTTTTTTCAATTAACTTCAGAATGTCTTGTTTTTTTTTCTCGCTTATTTTAATTTTTTCTGTATACGCTGTGCTTAAAGCATCGGGCAGTATGAAATTTGTCAATTTTCTAGTACTGAGCTTTTTTCTTATTTCAATACGTTTAAAATAGTCATCAGCGTAAGAAATTTTGACGTAAAATGCAAATGGATCTTCTTTTAAGACTCGGATAATTTTAATATCGGCCACCTTTATAGTTTCATTGTTGGTAGATTTTGAGAAATTGTTTCCTATTTGATCACACATAGATTTTACGTCGTAAAAATCACCAAAAGAAAGTTCTTCAACAGAGTAATACGGCGGGTTTTTCTTGGCAGTCTTAATCAGGGTGACATATTCTTGAGGGCAGTAAATGGGACCGCATTTCAATGCCTTCTTAATAGCTTTTTCTATAGTTGCATGAACAGCATCTCATTCATTTTGTGTATGTCCTTTGATAAGGAACTTGTGTGTTATGCTATTGATTTTAAATTTATTGATAGCGTAGATATACAAAGCAGTCATAAATTTGTTCTTCTGTTGCCCGCAACAGTTGTCCGAATAAAATACTATATCCAGATCGTCAGAATTTACACATTGAGATTTCTTTTCAAGGAACCGAAGTACACATGATCCAATTTCCGTTACTCCCCGATTCCCTTGTCCTTCATGCCATACAAAACAAGTTGTTAATCCAGTTACCAATTCAGAAATACTCAAATTATAAGTAGCAAGTTTGGAAATATAGTAAAATACGGACACTTCGCCTCTAGGTGTAGTTAGAGCTGCTTGTAAGTCGTAACAGGCTACAACATAACACGGACTGACTTTATCCTTATCTAATTTTTTTTCAGCTCTGCTTAATTCCTTTTCTCTCTGGTGGGTATCAAAACTTTGTTGCATCTTAGCTTTCTCCGCTTCACTGCTATTCTCATAGGAAACACAAACTTCGCATCTGTCTTTTTTTGGGGTAAAGAAGGAAATGTTGAAATCAGTGTGAAAAATTTGGCTAAATAAGGATTTACTGACACAAGGCTTGGATTGATCGTTGCATATTTTTTGATAGTCATTATAAAGCTGTGTTAATGTCTTGCCTCCTTCTATAAACTCTCGTGTTGTCTGTGCTCGTAAGTAGTGGCTCTCTACTGTAGGTATTGCATTAATAAATAAACGCACTTCTTGGGATACATCAGTTTTTTTAAATCTATTGTCATGTTTGTCTCTTAAAACCTCCGTTACAAATCCATCCAAATTTGTTTTTTCTCTTACTGTTCTTATGACCCTGTCATTAATATCTAGCGTGCACTTGAAAAACTCCTTGCAAACCCTGTATTTAATGGTGTCAACTTCAAAATAGAAAGCGTAGTTCAAACCACGCATTTTCCTATCAGTATTGCAATTTTCACATGGATATCTGTATTTGGGTTTAATTTGTTCTGTGCAATTTCTAATGAAATCACGCTGTCTGTTAATGTCACCTAAGCCCAAGTAGCTATCGAAAATCCGTTTACGAATATGGTCGTCAATCAACTCAGAACATTTAAATTTACATGAATTTTTCAGATTGCAAACTGGAGGCCTTAAAGCTCTTGATTTTACAATTTTCTTTTTCGAGTTGGTATACTCTAAACCCAGATTTCGATTTACCTTAGCTGTTTTTTTTTTAGATTTACTTTGTTTTTTAGAATTTGGTAAATTGGAACATTCCGTCGAAAATGATTTGTGCATGGAACAGTCGGCATCAGTCATAAATTTATTGAACTGTTCAACACAAAGTAATCCTTGGCATTTGATACATGTGCTTGATACATCTTCGAAACAAGTACTAAACTCACAGTGCTGGTATGTTGGAGTCATTGCATCTTTCTCATGACTATTATGCTGGTGTGATGAGATGTTTGCATCCGGTATATTCAATAAATAATCGTCATGTATATTATGCTGGTGAGATGAAATGTTTGCGTCCGATACATTCATTAAATTAAAATCTTCGGTGTTATGCTCTGTCAATGTTTTATCTTTGCTACAGTCATTTAAAGCAATAAGAGTATTATTGAAATCACTATTAGTGCTGCGGTGATTTTCGCAAAAATTAGACGACTCCATATTCTCGAAATGATCCCAACAAAGAAAGCTGTTACATTTGTCGCAAGCTGCAAACACTTCAGAAGTGCATGAAAGATATTCGCACATTTGCTGACTTCCGGAGGATTCTCTCGTAATAGAAACGTTTGGTTTTTCTGGGATATAAGTTGGATCGTTCTTGTCGTCGTCACAATTTTCAAAGGGATCATGAACGGGATAGGTACCTTTGTTTTCAGTCTCTTCAAAATTTGGGCTTTCATTATAATTTACAGCCATTAAAATCCTTGTCGCTCGTTTATGCCGTTTCATTTTTAACAATTAATCTGAAAAATTAATTCAAAAATGCTTAATAGTGACAGGCTATACAGTCACAACGCAGTAAAAATCCTATTTCTTGCAAATTAAAGACAGGCAAAATAGTATTAACACAAAAAAATCCGAGTCATTACTGTATTAAGTAAAAATATTCTTGTTATGACCGCTTAAATCATTCAAAAAAAAAAAGGCAACACAGTTTTATCTCGAAATAATACGTAACTGATAAATATATTGAAAGGTGAATTGACAGGCAACACAGTATTAAGTAGCAATAAGCCAGTATAGATTACTTACCAGTCTATTAAGTTGAGAGTTGAAGCCGTCCCAAATAAATCCGTCCCAAAAATATCCCAAAATAATACTGCGAACACACGACCTACGCTGACGATCGCCGCAAGGCAACTGACTCAGCTAAGATGATACTATATTGCCTTGTACCGCGGTAGATGGCGTCACTAGTCAATAAAGGCTTTTAGTGCCATCTCTTGGTGGGTAGACAAGTTAAAAATATGACTGTTTTACCCACCGACGGAGAAAACAATATATTATCCAAAACAGCAATTAACTAAAAATTTGACTTTTTTGGGTTAAGACAGTATTGAATGTCATGTGCGATATGTAGTTCCGAGATGTATGCAGATATCTATCTAATACCTTTAAACGAGCAATTCTTGTAAATATAATCCGAATCTCGGAAATGGATCCAACTATTTTCGGGAGCCGTTTCGGGTTTCGATGATGATAAATCGATTTAGCTAGGTTAAGTTTTCTAAAAATGAATTTTAGAAAACTTACCAACAAAACATCCTGGTATTCAAATTTTGAGTGAGTCGCGCCAGATGCCCTCTCCCCCCCTCCCCTACCTACCCGCTGGGGGGGACCTCGTGACAATCGGGCTAAATCAGCTCAGATCACCCCAAGGAATACCTATTTCAAGCGGTTTACTTGTCTCAAAAATGAAAGGTGATGGACCTAAGATCTCCCACTATTAGCCCTAACCTATGCCAATTTCATACATTTTGATAGACTTATATAACTCACGTAGAATGTTGCTTCATTGAAGCTGACACAGTTTTAAATGATTTAAAAAAAAATGATTTTTTATAAAATTTGCAATGATATTATTTTCCGAACCCAGGAAAGACAGGATGGCACGCTGATGAAGCAGGTGATGGCGCGGTCCGGCGTCAAGCACCCGTTGGAAGACTTTCCCAGCATTTCGGATAACCATGGCCCAAGGTAAATTTCACGTTTCAATACAACTTTTCCTACTTATCTTCAAAAATAATTCCGTGACTGACTGCACGAGGGACTTGAAATTTGAAGATTCCTTGAATACCTTAAGTAAGCAATGTTTTATTTTTTTGAAAATAAGAACTTAAGTAAATAGGGAGACAAG
Organism: Acleris cristana; assembly: GCA_948252455.1. Lineage (NCBI taxonomy): Eukaryota > Metazoa > Arthropoda > Insecta > Lepidoptera > Tortricidae > Acleris > Acleris cristana. The sequence continues at coordinate 24,832,799 of OX411772.1, read as the reverse complement.
CAGAGAAACTACACCTAAACGAAGTCGCTGGCGTCCTGAACAGGTTGATGCCCCGCTCTTTACCGACAGTTTCAATGCCATGTTGGTCGTTCGTGGTTATCTTCCGTTTGGTTACCTTCTCGTATTATGAAATTTCAGTACTAAAGCCCAAGGTAAACCTCACTGCGTATGTAATCAATAACGAAATCACTAATTATAACCAGTGATCGGCATAGATAGTGCCATTTCGGGTGAATGACCTTAAACATTGTACTTTTAGACCAAGCTAATTAGATAAAAAAAACCGGTCAAGTGCGAGTCGGACCCGCGCACCGAGGGTTCCGTATTGAAGATAATATGCTTGGTAACCGCAAAAGAAAATACTCATTTTTTTATAAGCTTTATTTTCCAGGCAATAAGGTCGATTTTGACTAAGCCTAAATTTTAATACAGATTATCTTAGTTTTTTTGTTATTTCTCAAAAACTGTAAATAACGAACACTTTATTTTATTTTTCCCAGAAAATATAAGTAATTATCTATGCGTTAGGTTTTTTTTTCAGAATTTTTGATTAATAAACTTTGGAGATAAGGTGGGGGAACGGTCATTTTTTGTACATTTTTGGCTATAAATCAAAAAGTACATCACAAAAAAAATAGTTTAGAAATGTGCAGATTAAGACCTTTCATATGACACCCCATTTGCTATAATCGAACCACTTTCATTTTTGAACCCCCCATTCTAGACCCCTTTTCAATTATTAATAAAATTAATTTCATTTTTTTTAACTACAAATAGATGCGGGCAAGCAAGTTGTACAACTATGCCAAATTTCAAGTTGATAGCATTTGTAGTTGCTGAGAAAACCTGCTGTGACATACAGACAGACAGACAGACAGACAGACAACGAAGTCTCACCATAAGGGTTCCTTTTGTACCATTTTGGTACGGAACCCTAAAAAGCGTTTTGAGGAATTAATTCCCAGCAAGCTGGAAATCGTTTTAATACCTTCATTTGGTCCTCAGCAGGTTTTCTCAGCAACTACAAATGCTATCAACTTGAAATTTGGCATAGTTGTACAACTTGCTTGCCCGCATCTATTTGTAGTAAAAAAAATATGAAATTAATTTTATTAATAATTGAAAGGGGTCTAGAATGGGTGGTATAGTCTGATATAGTACGTAGATCACACAAAAAGTTTTGAGATGCTCGAAATACAAAAATGGAAAAAAAATAACGAAAAAAATATATTTTTGTGTGACCTACGTACTATGTCAGACTTTAGTTTAAAATTATATTAAACTTAAAGAATGCTTATTTTTCATTTGGAAATTAAAATTATAGCTGCATAAGTAGAATAGATTTTCATATATCTATATTTAGTATGGAATGTACGGCATGTCGCCGTTAACACTAACGTCCGAGGGGTTAATCATCTGTGCACTATTGATTTCTTCTTTTGTTTCAGACATGGCAAATCGGATGATAAAAAGTTATACTCCAGCTTCAGAAAAAACACTAAGTTATTGGTACGTTACACAGATTTTTTTCTGGCTTTAGTAAAAACTGGTCGAGTGCGAGTCGGACTCGCGCACCGAGGGTTCCGTGCCGCCTCACAGTGGAAATTATTATTTTCCGATTTGAATCCGACTATCGAATCGAATCAGCGCGAGCCCAAGCCACAATTGCCCATTTTTAGTATTGTTGTTTTTCTTAGTTCAAGAACAATTATACCAAATTTGATGCCTGTATGTTTTACTGTTTTTACGATACAACAAAAATAAAAAAATGTTGATAAAACTGGGCAAGACATGGGCACTGGGCATGTCCTGAGTGTTCGATATATTTATTTATTATTTATTTGAAAATTCTATGTGAATAAGTGCAGAAGAGCGTTTCTTCATGGCACTTACTGGCATGGCACATGGCTTAGAAGCGCAGTTTTTCGGCAATAAATCAGAAACGGTAGTATATTCGATCATATTAAAAAAAAATTCGTTGAAAGGATTTATTAAGCCGTTGGGATTTTTTCATATCTTTAGACAAACTGTTTAAAATATAATGGGGGGGGGGCAAATTTATGCAACTTTCGGAGCGATATTTTCCGAAAATATTCACCTAACCAAAAAAACTGCTTAGGAGCCTTAAAGTGTTTTTAAAAGAACTGTTGAAATATGTGCCATACGATGATTACCGGTAAAAAAATATTATCTTACATGTATGGTTTGCCCACAATAGTTTTTTTTTGTTATTTAACTACCAAACTAAGTACCTAGCGGGTTCTACAAGACTTATACTCCTCATCAATATACTTCTTGTAGTTCTCACACATTCCGAAAAATAAAACAACCCGTTATCTATTACTGTTCAAAAGATACATGATTGATTAAAATTAGGACGGAGGGACGGACGGACGGACAGTGGAGGCATATTAATAGGGTCCGTCGGGCAAGGAATCCCAAAAATTAAATACGAGACATCAACATTCAATCAAACGCCCAGATAATTGGCGCAATTTTTAATCAATTTCTTTCTTACTAAATCTTTACTACGGTTGGGAAATTAAAACAATAGGTACCCGTGTCATGTCACCGACGATTCCCTCTCATAAATTATGATTTATGAATATTGATGATTTAATATTTATAATGAAATTAATCTAAAATGGCTTCTGTCTCGTCATAATTTAAGGTTTTTAGAAAATCAAAAACAAGCTTTTTGGTTTCGACAAGAGTTCGGTATTTCAGAGTACAATGTTTTACAATAGAATTGTATATTGATATGTAAAGGTGTTCTCCGAAACGCTGTCCAAAAGTAGATTGTACTCTGGGAACTGGTAACTGAAAAACTCGTTTATTTAGAATGGTACTGTAGTTAGGCATAGCTGGGGCAAGTTTATGCGTGAGCAAGCAGATTCTGTGAAGGAAAAGTTGTCGGACTGTTAAAACATTAGCTTCGGCGTATAAGGAAGCTGTAGGATATCTGAAAGGTTTATTAAATATTACTTTTAGCACTGACCGTTGAGCTCTCTCTATGACTATCATGGAAGACTTTGTGGCGCTGCCCCAAACTGGAATGAAGTAATTAATTATAATTACAGACTGACACAGGGCGGTGTAGACTAAAGTGAGCAGTGGTTTATCGGCAGAATGACGGATTTTTTTAAAAACAGCAATAAGTAGATTTTCTAATTCTAAAAGAGAGTTTTTGAATATGAGTTTTAAAATTTAGGTTTTCATCCACGTATAGTCCTAGGTATTTAGTAACATTTTTACGTTGTATAAATAATAAATAAATAAATATCAGGGGACAATGTCACATAAATTGACCTAGTCCCAAACTAAGCTCTAGGCTTGTACTATGGGTACTAGACAACGATAAACATACTTATATAGATAAATATATACCTACTTAAATACATAGAAAACATCCATGACTCAGAAACAAATATTCACTCTCATCACACAAATATCTGCCCTTACCGGGATTTGAACCCACCCAGGATGATGTAAGTTTAATCAATAGTGAAGTAGCGTCTTCCGTAGATTTATGCTGCCTAAAGCCAAACTGTCTGTCGGAAAGGAGACTAAACTTCTCCAAGAACTTTACGAGCCGCGAGTTTACAAGCTTCTCTAAGATTTTAGAAAAAGTGCTCAATAAAGAAATGGGCCTATAATTTCCGGGAACTTCTTTGGGACCGTCCTTATGAATAGGTGTGACAGATGCAATTTTCCAGAGCTCTGGAAAACAACCTGACTTGAGACTTAGATTTTAAATGTGAGTAATTGGAACAATGATATATTTTTTTAAAGTCCGGATAAGATTGGTATTTATTCCGTCTAGCCCTGGTACACTGTTTACTTTTAATTGCATTATAATGGATTCTACTTCTCTTGCGTCTGTGGGTTGCATGAAGAATGATGTGTCCGAGCGCCCATTCAGACGTACTTTGGACGCAAGACTAGTTTCTGTGTCTCCTGATTGCGAAAGAATAATATGAGAGGCTAACTTATGTCCAATAGATGAAAAGAATACGTTGCAATCATTAAGGGACTTGACTGGGTCATTTACGGGAATTAGTTCAACTGGTTGAGCGTTTCGTTTATTAATATTACACATATTTTTAATAGTGCTCCATAGTTTCTTTAGGTTTTTCATATTTGAAGAAAGTTCAAACTTTTCAAATTCTAATTTAAGTTTTTTAAAAAGATTATTGCAAAGGTTCTTGTATCTATTGTGGGTTAATTGTAGAACAGCGTCTTCGGGATTTTGCCTGGATTTAAGGTGTAACCGATCACGCTGTTGAGTACACCTGAGAACTGTTGAGTACAGTCATCCAGGGTTTGAGGGTGAATTTAGACCTGGGAATCTTAACGTGCTTTGAGTTAATCTCTACAGCGTTGTTAATAATGGTCATAAAAGTGAAATAGTAGATTGTTCAACAAGAGACTAAAACGAGCCATAATGACACGAGATGTTTAGCCACGCGAGCGAGCGAGAATAATAATAATATAATAATTCTGGGCATATTCCTACCTACGGTGTTGATCATTTTCGTATCAGAAAGCATATAAGAAACCAATTAAATCATAGTTCTGGGCATATATGGGGGTTTCGGACCGTTCTATCCGTTTCCCAAAACACCCGTTCCCAAAACATCCGTTCCCATCACTACCTTTTCCTAAATAATCCGTTTCCCGATATATACGTTTCCCAAAATGTTCTTCTGCCAAAAGATACGTTTGTCTTGATATCCGTTTCCCAAAACACCAGTTCCCAAAACATCCGTTCCCATCACTACCTTTTCCTAAATAATCCGTTTCCCGATACAAATGTTTCCCAAAATGTTCTTCTGCCAAAAGATACGTTTGTCTTGATATCCGTTTCCCAAAACACCCGTTCCCAAAACATCCGTTCCCATCACTACCTTTTCCTAAATAATCCGTTTCCCGATAAGTATTCTACCCAAATGGTACGTTTGAATTAATATGCTGATGCCAACTATGTTATTAAAATAGACTTGAAAACAATTCTAAGGTCGTTAAGTTCTTTCGAGAGCACGCTGTCTCAGCATCACGTGTAGCTCTATGTATATTTATGAAACCTCTTTACAATAACACTTTCGTACCACTTGTATAGATAAAACTTGATACCTGGCCGCTTGTTAACTGATGACATGTGTTTACTGATTGCCAATGTCATGTCTATTGCAATTTGATTGGGAGCAAACTACAAAATGGATGTGAAATTTGTAAGAACTCAAAAAGGAAAATTATCTTTGTTGATTGGTATTTACCGATATAACCTACACACAAAAAATAGAAAGAGTGGTTCTTCTTATTGGCGGTGTGTTAGTGAGGATTGCACCACTTCAGTGACTTTGGATAAAGACGATCACATATTACGACAGCCTAAACTACACGCATGCAGCCCGATTGTTGAAGACAATGAGATCAGTCTAATAATCGATAAATGCAAGACTGATGTGTGCGAAAACTTAATGCCAATAGAACAAATTTATGACAAAAATTTTGAAAATTTTCAAAGTTCCGTGCCTTTATTTGATTCTCACAGAAGCTCTCTATATAGGGCAAGGAAGAATCATTTAGAGTGCGATAAGTTGCAAATAAATACTCCAGAAGATGCTCATGTTCCACAAATTTTGGCTGAGAACTTTTTACTCAGTGAAGACGGCGAAACAAATACGATGTTTATTTTTGCTACTCATCACGCCCGAAAAATGGTAACTAATAAAAGTTGCTCTTATATGGGCGACGGAACTTTTAAATCAGTACCAAGAGCTTTCTACCAGTTATATACCCTTCACATTGATGTAAAATCCAACAAAACGACTACGAATGTGAAACCAGTTATATACGGTCTTTTACCGAACAAAACAGAGGCCACTTATATGCGATTCTTTTCGATATTAAAGGAGAAACTAAATATAAATATAGTTGAATTCAAAGCAGACTACGAAAGAGCCCCAATGAACGCAGTCAGGGTTGTTTTCCCGAACGCCAAGATAAGTGGCTGTTTTCACCACTATTATGCTGCAGTGTGGAAACACGCCAGAAAACTGAAGCTTGACGAAATACCTTGTGGGAGAAATATAACAAATCTTTGTGCTGAAATACCACTACTACCAGAGGATTATATTCCTGAAACTTGGCAAATAATTAAACAATTATATCCAGAAAACGAGATAATCACATTGTTTAAAAATTGCATGGACAGTCAATGGTTTCCAAGGATGCCTTCAACTATATTAAGTGTCGCATTTCAACGACACCGGACTACAAATTGCGTTGAAGGGTGGAATAGACGCCTAAATAGCAGAATTCCCCCTCATCCCAACTTTTTCCTGTTTATTAACAGATTAAGAAAAGAGGCGAAATGTATTGACACAAAATTAATAAACAGCCTTTTCGTAGCATCAAAAAAAAACAGGAGGAAGAATGATATCTTGTTCGATGAAGAGTACAGCAAACTGTTACACAGATTACAGTATGGGGAAATTGATTGTATGGCATTTTTGCACGAAGTAAAACAGTTACGAAGCAGTATTCGTAATTAAGTTACATACATCGTCATCTAAAACAAGAGGGTTTTTTTTCGTTTATACTGACAGTTAAGTTCTAAGAGTCCTACTATTGTAATGAAATAAAACATTTAATAAGTAGCACTTACAATTAAGTTAATTTTAAGTTGTCATCGTGAACAAGTGGTTTTATTTTTATTTATTTGTACCGAGCGAGCGTTATGGTGCATTTCTAGAGAATATAAACACATGTGTAATATCTTTTTTCTTTTTTTTTTGACACCAAATAAATATTTTTTCTTTCTTTCTTTCTTTCTTTCGTTCTTTATGTTCTAAGCATACTATTGTACTACATGAGTAAAGTTCTGGGTTACAATACTGATGGTTTTTAATTTATGTAGAATTATCCCTCTGTCTGCCTTAGTATTTTGTGTTACATATAGTAGAATATATATGGGTTTCTAGGGTTACGTGCGTTCGATTAAAATAGTGATGCCCTTATAGGATTTCTCGTGTTTGTCTGTCCGTCTGGCACAACAGCTCCAAAGTTCAACTTTCTTTTTCAGTTTACTTTTTCAATTCCTCGATTCGTATGCATTTCTGTGACCCAAACACGAACGTGTAACGTAAATAAATAAACGTAATTTAAACATTTAAAAAATATAGAGCCTTTTTTCTTTCAGCAATTGATAGTCGAATAGCATATTATTAGGGTATGCAGTTTTAGCTAGGTACTTATTACCAATAGCTTCGTACTACTAGCGTGGTCCATTTTGCTGTGAACGGTCACAAATATTGCGTAAGTCTTTGAAGAATGGCAAGATAGGTAAATCAGGATTTATTTACGGGGAGTTCGTCAGAAACGGGTCTTTTGGGCATAAGGATGTCATGAGAGACGGATCTTTTGGCATACGGGTGTCATGAGAGACGGATCTTTTGGCATACGGATGTTATGACAACCGGGTGTTTTGACACACTGATGCTATGAGAAACGGATCTTTTGGCCTATGGTGGATTTAGGAAACTGTTATTTTGGAATGTTTTGGGAAAGGATGTTTTGAGAAACGGATAGAACGGTCCGAAACCTATATGGGTTAAAATATTTAAATAGATTCAAATTCGTAAACATTAAATGTGTTTGAGTCGGTGCGTTGATCGTCGATAAAATTAAGTCATTTACTATACCTACTTGATTATTAGCCGGTGATATGAAATAGCTCTCTCCTTGAACCAAGGTACGAGTACAGTCTAAGAATTAATATTATTAATTTCGGGATATAGATTAATACTAACTAACTAACTTGAAGGCCATTTACAAAAAACGCAAAGGTTTTCATTTTCAAGATTAATGCTCCTTTCCTTTTATCTTGGGAGCCCCAAGTTGGGGCATCTGTCCATTTCCTATTTTGAGCAACAACTCTGCAAAGAGCCGGTTTTCATACGTGCAGACAACGAAACTCATAATTTGTTTAGAGTTCTAATCTATGTTAACTTTGAATCTGCAGTATTTTCTTAAATAATATAGTGTAAAGGATAATTTAAATCTAAATTTCAATGCCCAAGGTATCTGGATAAGAATAAAATACTGAATGGGAGAAAAGAACTTTATAATTTTTTTAAAGATAATAATGGTTACTATGAGTCAACCTTACGAGATCTAGAGATGTACCACTGCTGATTTTTATCTAGGTTTTTTGAAAAACTACAATTCTTCAGTAGTACATTCTTTTGATATCTCTTAAGGTTCAGCCAGCGTAAGCTTTGTAAGCGCCCGAAAATCGATTTTTTGACGACTTTGTAAGAAAACATTGAGTTTTCTAAACTATGTATTTTAAAACTTAATTACTTATAATGAAATGTACATTTAAACCATCATCATCATCATCATACGATTTATAATAAAATCTCTAAATGATAGTGAAAATCGTATCAAATTCCAAATAGAAGGAGTTAGCGGAGAAACAGACAGACAGACGCGCAGCGACTTTAATTGGAGATCATTTCAGGATGAGTATGTTTAAAAGCCTAAGCCGTCCGTTTTATAAATACGAGTCCAGGATGGCTCATAATGGTCGAAGCATGAATAGTGCGTTTCTCAAAAATAAAACAAAAAGATTGTACAACTTTCATTGATAAATTAATGTACTTTTTGTAAAAAAAAAAACAAATTTCTGCCAAAAAACACCAAACGATACACTCGCTTATTTACAGCATGGGTCCATTCTGGCTACAATAACCTCGTTCGTGACAAAAAGAAATATAGACGCACCGCGATGAATTATCAAACTGCCAACCTTTGTCGATCTGAATGTTCTAGATGTCTTTGTATTGTGAATATAATTTTTTTGAAAATGTAGTATAAATGTGAGTATTTTAATTATAAACTTAGTAAAATACTAACTTTTTAAATAAAGGTTCCTTGGGCAAAAATCCTAATGGAGTAAAAATTGTGTTCATATTCATTTGTTATAATAATATACGTTTGACTTTCTCGTGCTTACCTCTTTAGTCTTTTTAATCGTTGTCACAGGTCTGTACCGATAGTTCCAAATTCAAATAATATGGTATGATGGAATTTCAATACTTACTCTACAATTTATTATTGATTTCAAAATACCTCCACTTTACTGGATATTGTCGTAGTTGTCCCGGAACTTTAACCTACGGACTCCTAATTACTGGTTATGGCGAGATAACATAGCATTTATGAGAAAACATAATTATCAGTACTAATTCACGTGATATGTTGCTGCACCTGCGTGTTTATCGCAAAACGAAATAAACAGCACTGTATCTTCTCTAATAGCCTAAAATCTAATGGCGATATAATGCGAGCACGCGCGGGCACGCGCCCGAACCCGCCGGGATGCGCTAGTCCTTGTGGCAATTTTTGGTGGAGATTGGTCGGCGCGATTTCAATTCTCGCTCCACCTCGTCTAGCTCGCCGGTGGAGAAGCACCTATCACGCCCCCATTCCAAGAGCGTAGCAGACAAAGCCACAGAACCACCAACAAGTCTAAAAAAATGTTGTCAACTCTGCTACCACACTTTGCACAATCAGGTGAAGATGCTTTTACCAGTGTATATTAGTGAGAGGTTGCAAGCCCATCGCCAAACAATACTAAAAGCCTTTGTCGCCTTAGTAGCCGGTGGAAAAGCACCTTTAAAGACAAAAAAGTATAAAATAACGAGATAGCACGCTGACATTATATTTTATTTGTTTACAGAGAGAATTACTAGCGACCATGGAAAAGAAATTTAAATCTGGAACAGGACGAAACGGGTAAGTTTGGACTGTAAGGGTGGGTTTAGACCAAACGAGCGAATGCTCTAGAACATGTTTTGTCTTTATTTTTACAAAGAAAACGTAAGAGATAATGCCATAGTATTCTTGTTCGTTCGCTTGGTCTAAACTCACCGTAAGAAGAAAAAATTCTATAAAATGAACTCTCGGTGTTTTTCGGTGTAGTGCATGAGCTGCAACTTAGGTGTGACAAATAATTTTCAAGGTTCAGTACTGTAACCCTACCAACCGTACTAACTAAAAAAAAACACCAAATACCGACTTCTTACCCTTCCCAGCCGCGCTTTACTCGTACCCTAAAAATAACTATTTGAATTGATCTAGTTCGTAGCAAATACGGAATTTAAAATGGCCATGTAATCTGTCAAGGGATAGCAGATACTTTTGAGAAGTGGATACTGAATGGAACAATCCTACAATTAAGCAAAAAAACCTATTAGGAAATCCTGAAGCAACCTAAAGAAAACATGAACAAAACAATTTGGAAATCTAATTAACACTGAGGTTTTTTAGAAAACTATCTAGCTGATTGTGGAATGAGATTATGAGAGTGAATATTAACTAAGCTAAGTACATGTTTGGAAGGCATTAAAGGTTTGCGATAAAGGCAGAGCCCCACAACCGCTCTAGAGCTGGTTATGCCCCCTGGCTAACGTCAGACGAGCGAGACATCCCTCTAGCGCGTTCTAAGAAGCTAAGGTGATTCAAAGGTAGTTTTTAGTATTGTAGTAAGTCAGTCGATCAGTGGTCTCTGTCAAGCTAGGGGACGAGAGAAACCCTCAAGTAGAGTACGTAGATTATTTTTCTAATTTCCTTTAAAATCTGTATTTTTGGAAAACTAACACTCTGTTAGGGCATTATTTTAAATAGCCAAAGAGAAAAAAATGAAAGGTCATGATATATAAAAGAATGAAAGGTATGAAAGGTAGTAAAATAATCCTTTAAATACAACTCCTGTTTCCAATTTCTAACGTCGTTCATCAAGCAAATAATCTGTGCTTTGGGCTTTACTTTCGCCTCTTTGGAATTACCGTAGGAAGAATAAAGTACTTCTGAGCAGTCCTTAGACTTGAGAGGTACGTAACCTTACACATTACAATTATCACATTCATAAAAGTGACAGATCTCAGTGACAGCGTCCAGCAAGACCTTGATCTCCTCTGAACTTCAAATCAGCATTAGATGTATGAGAATCTGAAAACTAAGTCATTCAATTTAGTTGGACTTTCCATCAGAGTAATATCTTTAATTTTAATTCATATAAATATTACATGGATTAAAAGCAGGATGAACCCCGTCGGATTTTGAACAGATAATCTCTACTAAACAAAAAGCTATAAATAAAAATTAGTGACAAAATATGGAATAACGAAATTCGAAACAAACAGATACTTTCCTGTAACCATCTTCTTTACAAAAGATATGTTATTTTATTATTATTATTCCATGCCCATCGTTTGACGACGGATTATTTACAATAAATAGATCTTTTAAATATCAGACTACAAGTGCGAAAACTATTTATGCTTTTCTCATTACATTTTTACCAAATTACTCGATATATTTTTTCTAGCTTTTTTTATCCACGTCAAGAATTGTCTCCTCGTTTTTTCTTTTTTTTGCAAGCCGTAGTGTTACAGTACCCAAAGGGTAAGGGTAAGACCCTACTGAGCCTACCCTGTATATTCGTCCACCTGTACTAACTTTAAAGGCTTGTATCTTTTGAATCGCTAAATGTGGTTGGAATTTATCAAACTACGAGTATGTGATACAGTTAAGTACGTTTACCTCAAAAATCGTAATACTTTTGCTAGGTAAATATAAACTTGTAGACCAATGTTTATAGGCTGTTATCAGTTATGATAGAGCCAAGGCTCTTCTATATACATGTACTGGTTAACTGTGGACCTTTCAATTAAACTAACGGCATGTTCGGCTATTAGGGCCTCCAGTCTTCTTTGTTTTAAAATCTATTTTTGACCTTATTATACTTTACATTAAAAGCGGTTGTACCGGTAAAAAACCGTTCAGGATCATGTCGGATCATGCTCAGTACTATGGTCATGGTATAGAAATTAAATAAAGTGAAAAATATTTTATGCACAAGATGAAATAATTTCTTAGCCTATTTTTTTTTGTTACGGCCTGGATTGTTTCGGCTCAGAAAAAAAATATTCAAGATTTTTTCTACGCACATAATTATCATTAGTGCTCTAAACGCGTTCAGAAACCGTTGGAAATGATCAGCGATATTACAGCCAATTTTACTATGAGAACTTTCTTGTCTGTGGTGGTAGGTAAAATTTGTACTGTAATGTTATTACAGAATCAATTTTTGTAAGGTTGTGATCTCTCAGGGGGCGTACTTTTGATGCCGATGACGTCAAAATGACGAAATTTTACACACAGGGTGCTTTGCTTTCATTTGGCAGGTGTTTAGGTATGTATTAATTGATACAAATAAAAAATGTAAAATAAGAAGCGGTAAAATAATTATAGTTAAATACAGCTTAATCGCAATCAAAATACGGATCACGGCGGCATCAATTTTTATTTCACTAGGTACACATTACTAAAAATGGCGAATTGAGTCAATTTTCTTTTATTATGAATGTCAATGCCATAATTGTATTTATGACTATTTAATCATATTATTTTTTATTACAATGTAAAATCGTTTTTTTTAAATGATTATGTTACCCGATGATTTTCGCTACTGCCGTTCTCAATCAAATAGTTTCCACTTACATTTTAGGTATGAAGTAGGTATTTATTTTTCTATGCGGCAACAGATTACTTAACTAATTTTTACATGATTAAATGTTGGTTAATAATTACAATAAAATCATTTGTAATCATACTCTATGTAGCGTGACGTCATTTTTGCGTCAACGGCATGAAAAGTACGCCCCCTGTATGAGTTTAAATTTGGAACAGCTGTCAAAAACTCAAGTGGGTCTCTATTCTAGTATCCATAGATATTAAAACAGTTATCGATACGAAACGTCAGTTCAGTATGTTTTTTTAATATAACCCGCACGAAATTTGATCTCGAATGACATGAGAATAGGAACTTCATTCGTTTGTCTATAATTTAAGAAAAAGCCCTTCATATTCGTGACACTGACACAGCACAAGTTTGTTTTAGCGCCATTTTTGGCGTCAAGTCGTCGGCTTCTGAACCCATCTTATGGCCGAACCCTATATTCAAACCGCGGATAGATAGGCTTACTTCTGGTTAAAATTTGACACATTTTGTATGGACAAATGTCAAATTTTAACCCGAGGTAAACCTTATCTATCCGCGGATTGAATATAGGGTTTGGCCGTTAGAGTACTTATGATATGTGTGTAGATAAAGTAGTGTATGCATCTGTACATAATTAGGCCTTAAAACACTCGTGTGATCATATTATGAAACGAGCGTTAGCGAGTTTCATAAAACCATACTCATATTTTAAGGCTTCTCATTATGCATCAATTGCATAAACTACTATTTTCTACTCGCGTACTATAAACCGCTAATATTGATATCGTTAATGGTATCAAAATACCAGCTATAGCGTAACCGAAGCGTGAAAACAATTCTATTATAAGCGTTGCCATGGTAATAACAGTTCCATAATAATTATTATAGCATTGTTATTACCATGGTTACGGTCATTCCGGATATCAGTCTGGGCGTTTAGTGAACACTTGACACCCTAATTTGTATAATAAACCGCTCAAAGTATATTATTACCAATTAAAAACCAAATTAAATTTGAGACTAATTATGTATTTAAAATGACATTTTTATTAAATTACTAAAAATAGATGATTAATATCCTTAGATTTGTTATTTGGTTACCATGGTTACGTTCAATATGGATATCAACAAAATGGCGTTTCGTTTGGCATTCCAACTTATACGGTAAATTGTCAGAACTGTTTTTAACTATTAAAATTTGCATGAAATTTGTAAACATTTTTTAACAATAAAATTCACAAACTAAGTATTAACGCTAATCGGTATAATGAAAATCACTTTAATGACAAGTAATTTGTTAGCAGAAAAATCTAGTAAAGTATACACGAAGAGTAAGCGATAATTCATTTTTGTCAGAATCATTTTAAGCTTGTAGAAAAAGTTATGTATGCAACGGTACATAATTAGCTCTTAAGGTACTCGTGCCTGTAATGTAATTAAAGCGTTCGCAAGCTCGCGCTCTAACCTCGGCGCTTGTACCTTAAGAACCTACATTATGTACCAGTTATATAAATAACTATTATTTTACAACTTTGTCGGCGTAATTTTAATTAGTTGTGGTACTAAGTCTCTGAGCTAGACCGCGGACAGACGGACATGGCGAAACTATAGGGTTCCTAGTTTGAATCAAGAATTCAAAAAAAATATTCAAAATGAGTTAATTAAGTACTTATAAGTTTTTTTTTATTAAAGTTATTAGTTTAGTTTGGTATCTTAGATGATTTTTAGTAGGTACGTATAAAACTTTTAGCCGCTTTTAACTGAAAAACCAATGAAGTCTTCTTGGTCGCAAAAGTTTAATAACTCGTTATTTTGTTTACAGGAAATCTGAAATGGTATGTATCTAGAGTTTTTGTATAATATTATTATTAGTTTAATAGCAAAGTAATGCGTTTAAGGAATATTATGCTATCAAAAGTATCTAATGTTATAATTATTCAATTCAAAAGACAACGTTGTATGACTAAATTTTAATAAAATACGCCGGTGTCTATTGATTCCTGTTAAGGAATTATACTTGGACTAGCTTTTGCCCGCGACTTCGTCTGCGTAGAACTCGTTTATCGCAGTTAAGTAAATTAATTGTTTTAAGTAATTTTATAGTAAGACGTCCTCCCTGGCCAGAATGATCTTTTTTAAACACACGTTATATTAAGCTCGAAATTTAAAGCGAATTTGATTTGGATAACGTCATCTAGGTTAATACATTTTAGTACGGTAAAATGAGGTTACGTTGATAAATTTTAAAAATAAATATTCTGTTAGTCCCGCTTTTAATCGTAAAATAAATTGTTAAAAATATTATATTCTACTCATTTGGAGTAACTTAAACCAGCTAGAGGCAGACAACGGTAGACGGCTTAGTAGAAAAAAAACATTACGCAGTTTAAATTCACTTTTCTTAAAATGGGGATATTTTGATTATCCCTTATATCACAATATCAAAGTCACCCCTGAAACATGTCAAAAAATTGTGGTTTTTGTTTCGAAGTTTTAAAATGCAATATATCTGAAGATACTTGATCTACTTACTAATATTTTGCATTCGCATATGAAACATATCAAAGTAATGTCAAGTAAGAACGAAGTTATAAAACAGACATTGCACAAAATCGGTGATTTAAAAATTGATCAAAGTCGCCTCGCGTTTTACTATTCAATATTTATTGTTTTGGCATTTTTCGCTAAAACATGAAGATTTCGTGGGCTGGGTATTCGTGATCATGCTACATACAGTTGCCCATGGGAAAAACAGTTTGCTTCTAAATGTACGGTCAGCTGCAAAATTGCATGGACACCTTAACGTCTATCTATAATCCTGTGAACACGTGAGGCCACGTTCGTAAGAAACAACCTAGATGTCGTTGTTAACTGAGCTAATTCAATTGTTGATTGCTACAACTGTTTGACGTTTTAGTATTAGAATCGATAATTTCGCCAGTTTACTACAAGGGCGGGGGCTTAGTTAGATGACACCCTGCTTATACGCGGAGTCCGTGGGTAGGGAGATCTATGCTGTCTACGTTTTTTTAACTAATGCTGTTTCACAAAATAAATGAATGCATTATTGTTTAAATAATTATCGTTTTCAAGAAATGATACAATTTTGGTTATTTAATGTTAAAAAAATATTAGTTTCTTATAAGTGTAATATTTATTTCTTATCAATTTTAATTTAATAAACTGTTAACTTAGATTGTTTATAATATTACCTTTGTAACAATTAAACGACTACCTGTTACCTACCATATATTATTGAGGTAATAGCTTAAGTATTCGTTTCCGAAATAGGAACGAAGATTGAAGCTTCACCACAATAAAATAGTAATTATTACACCGCAACAGAAATTAACAAATATAATTTTAAGCTGGAGACCGGGTTACCGTAACAGTCAAACGCATTATATTTAACTATTTTATACAGTTTTGACCACTAATACTCTAGTAATTAAAAGGACGTTTAAAAATTAATGGTATGATTTGTTAAAACCCTAAAACTCTTAAACACCTACACCCTAAAACCTTACCTTAAATATTTAAAATAAGATAATTATTTACCGTCCCAAATGGTATAGACACGTAAAAAAGGCGAAAAAATGTTTAATTTTGTATTTATTACTTACGTTAACGCGATCTCCAGTTGTCCACTCGTAGTACTTATTATACTTAACTCTAATACCTAGTGTAAGAGCCCTTTCCCACGGCAACGTCCCGTTTTTTGCAGGATCCTGCAAACCGAATACTGGTGTGAATGTTACCATAGTAGCACGTATGCTGCTAAACTGGATCCTGCAAAAAAACGGTCTTGCAAAAAACGGGACGTTGCCGTGGGAAAGAAGCCTAACCAACGCAATGAATCGATAGGATTCTTACAGAGATTGGAACCATGAAAACTATCCCAAATGTTTTAAAACAATGATCTTCTGTTGGAAAATACGCAGGATACGTGTTAAATTTAGGTATTTAAGAAAGATATGTTATTTGGTGTAAGATTTGTAATGAAGTGGTAACCAAGGTAAACAGAGTTTTTCAAATAAAATAAGAATTAGGTACATGTCATATGAAGAAAGTAAAAAAGAACATGTCTAAGCCAAGTCTACACAGCTGAGACATGTCTACATGTCATATGAAGAAAGTAAAAAAGAACATGTCTAAGCCAAGTCTACACAGCTGAGATATGTCTACATGTCATATGAAGAAAGTAAAAAAGAACATGTCTAAGCCAAGTCTACACAGCTGAGACATGTCTACATGTCATATGAAGAAAGTAAAAAAGAACATGTGAAAGCCAAGTCTACACAGCTGAGATTAGCCATAATCTAAAACAGCCGCCCTTAATCGAAGCTATAGTAGAGAAAAAAAAAGTAACTTAAGTAGTAATTAAACCTAAACTACATATCGTTTGTGTACTAAAGGCCCGAGTGTCTTTGTAAGAACATCTGCAGGCATGTCACAACTTTGAAGATATCCTAGGATTACAACATTAGAAGAGACTTTTTCTCGAATAAAATGATGCTTAGTTTCTATAAGCTTCGTCCTGTTGTGGTGTACAGGATTGAAAACGAGGTTTATGGCACTCTGACTGTCCGAAAATAACTTGACTGGCAAAAGTTTACCTGTTATTTCGAAGATAAAACGGCGTAAATAACAAGCTTCTTTTGTAGCAGATGCAAGAGCCATATATTCAGATTCATGAAATTCATGAAAGAGCCACTTTCGGTTGTTTCTTTGATTCCCATGATATTGCTCCTCCACCTAGTACAAAAGCATAACCAGTGTATGACCTTCTGTCGATCAAACAGTTCGCCCAGTCAGCATCGCAGAATCCTTTTAAAGGTTCTCCATACTTCTTGTAAACTAAAAGAGTAGTTTAGAGTGCCTTTCAAATATTGCAAAACTCTTTTTGCAGCATTCTAATGCTCCTTAGTATAACACGTATTAAATTGACTAAGATAGCACGTCGTATATGCGATATCTGGTCGTGTGTTTACTGACAAATACATGAGGCATCCGATAAAATTTTGATATGGATAATTCTCACTAACCTGATCATCACGTCTCCTTTGCATCAACTTCTTTATTAAAGGTGTATTTACAGTATTGCACTCTTGCATATTAAACTTTTCGAGTAGCAAAGATCATAATATTGTGATTGATTTATCTGTATACAATCATCCTTCCAAACAATATCTAAACCTTAATACTTTTTCAAAATTCCGAGGTCTTTTAATGAAAAAGAACTCGACAAATCTCTCTTTACAATGTCAAATGTCAGCTCAGATTGAAAAAAGAGTAAAATGTCATCGACAAATATACTGCGTATTACGAGTTCTTCACAAAAAAGTTTTGTACATACGCAAGGTTCAGAAGGGGTTGCAATAAAACCTATTTTTAAAATTGTTTCATTTATTTTTTTATTCTAGGCTCGCGGTGGCTGTTTAAGACCGTATAGAGATTTCTTCAAGAGACATACCTTAGATTCGTTTCCCCTTTCTAGTTTCCATTTAAAAACGCTGTATCGCCGTCCAAATGTTTTATTTTTAAACCGTATTCAGCAGCCAATGCGAATAAGGCACGTTGGGAAGAGTGACGAATTACTGGTGCAAACGTCTCATCGTAGTCCACTCCTTTTTGCACTGGTCCCACCGCCGGCGAGTAAGCTATGAATTATCGGCTATTTTCTTGTCCAAGAAACAAACAAAAGATAATCGCACCCGTGTAAATAAAAGAGAGAGATATATATTTATAGTTCATAGTTGAGCGAGTATAGCTCACTCGCCCATCGATGAACTATTAATTTATATCTCTCTCTTTTATTTACACGGGTGCAATTATCTTTTGTTCGTTTCTTGGACAAGAAAATAGCCGATAATTCATAGCTTACTCGCCGGCGGTGGGACCAGTGCCTTTACTTGATTGAAACCTTTTACAACAAGTCTAGCCTTGTATTTCAATATATTTCCACCAGCGTCTTTTTTAATTTTGTAGATCCATTTACAAGGTATTACCTTTTTGTTCGGTCTATCAACAAGATCCCAAGTATAAAGCTTCATTAGAGAATTATGCTCATCTAGCTTGGCATTATGCCATTTTTCGGCATCTTCAGCATGAATCGCTTCAAAATATGTCACAGGCTCATCTGAGTCACTAGACAATATTTTATTATAACTAAGGAAATCCGGTGGTTTCCAGCTTCTTGAGGGGTACCGCCGCTCCAGGAGAGATGGTTACTCTTCCAATCTAGCTGACTCATCAAAATACTCTGCGTTTACTGTAGAAGATGTTTCCTCCCCTGGATCGATACTCTCAACACAATCATGAAAATCATTTTCATTATCTTCATAATCAGCATTTTCTTCAAAAAGTAAACCTGAATCCGACTGTTTTTGCTTCAATGTTGTAAAGCAATTTTCGAAAAAAGTTGCATCCCTAGACTTAAGAATTCGCCGTGGGTTAGAAGGATCTCGAAAAATATAACTATTTGGGTCTTCAGAATAACCCATAAAAATCGCTTCTTCTGCTTTTAAAAGCAGCGTCCTCGCCTTCTCTGGTCGGTGAGTCCGCTCTGCAACTCTGACTTGTTGAGGGCTGTAGGGCGTCGTTGTTTGATGCTCGATACCTTTTGAAGAAATATAATCAGAAAATACTTTGTTAATAAACTCTTTACGGCCGTCAGTCCTAATAGATTTTATTTGCTTATTTAATTGTTTTTCAACTAAAGTTTGAAACCGGCGAACATTTTCTTTTACTTCAGTCTTTGAACATATAAAGTAAGCAAAGACTTTTCGCGTACAGTCATCAACTAAGGTTAACATAATATTTGTTACCTTGAAAAGAGGTTGTAGACATAGGTCCACACAGATCCAAATGGATCAATTCTAAAGGTGAAGTTGCTCTATTAAAAGCTATCTTCTTAAAAGGTTTTCTAGCTTTTTTCTCTTCTATACAAGCGATGCAACTTTTTTTGTCTACTACGGTAAATTCTACCCCTACCTGGTGATTTTTCAGTCGATTCATGCCTATTCGGCATAAGTGTCCAAGTCTCTTATGCCAGATTTTATACCTATTCTGACAATCAGAGTCCTCGCCTTGTGTCAAATATTTTTTCGCCATATTGTTGGAAACATTTGTAGTGCCATCAAGAACATACAATCCACCGTAAGGCGAAGCATGAAAAATAGAATCACCTGTAAAAGTAAAGGTATCATTTTTATAAAAGTAACATCAATAATATTATTTGCTTTATTTTTAGGTGTACTGATCGAAATATATCCTAGTCCTAAAAATTTGATCTTTTCACCATTTGCGATGGTTACGGTACCTTTATCAATCAAATTTATATCACTATTTTTGATTAAAATATATATATATCACTAAACGAATCACGACTTGAAGTCATATGTTTAGTAGCACCAGAATCTACATACCACAAATCCTTGTTTGAGCAGCCAGAAGTATTCAAAGCAGTAAACGAGGTATCATCTACACTTGTCACATTAGCTTTCTCCTTCTTCTGTTTCATTGGACAGTCTGGTCTCTTATGTCCGGGAACTTTACAGTCGTAACATATAAATTATTTCTTCTTTACCAATTTAGGCTTCATCTTTGCTTGAAATACCGAGTCTATTGTTAATACGTCGCCTTTAGACATCTCATTAAGGAGTCTTGTTTTTACCAGGTCCGTAGTTACATTCACATTGCAATTTTCAAGTGCCATAATGAGAGGCTCATATTTTGAAGTGAGACCTCCTAAAAGTATAGCTGCGATTGATGTATCTTCAATGTTTTCCCGATATCTACCTAGATCCTGTGGGGTTGACGTAACTGCACTTATGTACTGCTCAATGTCTTCAAAAACTGACAGACTTAACCGGTACAACTTACGCTCGAGAGCTATTCTTCGTCCTATAACATTATCCTCAAAGGCTTTCTGTAACGATTTCCACGTTTCTGATGCAGTCTTTGCACTTCTAACGTGAGTTATGGCTGCACCATCTACAGTTTGGCAGATCTTAGCAAGAGCTTTTGTATCATTTCTTACCTTTACAGTCTGAGGAGTCGTGTCAGCTTCTGGATATCCAGTAACAGTCGACCAGAGATCCTCGTAGAGGGCAAAAAGTTGGCAATGACGAAGAGCTTGACTTCACTACTATACCAGTAGCATCACCAATATTTTGTGACATATTTATACAGTTACTGTTCTAGTATTATTTTTAGGTCACCAAAAAAAATATCATAGAAATACACATTTATAATATTTATACACATATATTATGGTTTGCTCCTTTTTTTCTCGTGCTGATAACGTGTTGGAAAATACGCAGGATACGTGTTAAATTTAGGTATACAAGAAAAAGATGTTATTTGGTGTAAGATTTGTAATGAAGTGGTAACCAAGATGTAACCAAGATATACAGAGTTTTTCAAATAAAATAAGAATTACATGTCATATGAAGAAAGTAAAAAAGGACATGTCTAAGCCAAGTCTACACAGCTGAGATTAGCCATAATCTACAACATCTTCTAAGGCTTTCGGAGTTCGTTCATTCTGGTGATTATGTTGGACAATAATACCCCATATTTTTTTTGTTGAATTTATGTCCGGTGACCTAACCAGGCCAAGGAGTAACCCTGATATTATTGTGCTGACCAAACCTGTCCCGCACACTACGTGAACGGTGTATGGGGCAGCAGTTATCTTTTACGAGCGTTATTACCAGCCATTCGTTCTCTGGATACACATTGCGAACGGTGGGTAACATGGTTTCCTCCAGCATTTCTACATAATGAACACTGCACTGATAAATCCATCTTCCTCACCATGGCTTGACACTGTGGTGTGCTTATGAGTCGTGGTCTACTCGTTCTTTGCCGGGTTAGCAAAAATTCCTCCTCTTCAAACCGCCGTACCCATAAAACAACAGTTTTCCTCTGTAAAGAAAATAGAAAATTGTAATAACAATTAAAGATATAAGTAAAATAGAATAAATAAAGTCGAAACAAAAGTTATTTTAATACTACTTACTTTCACACCGGTTTCTCTAGCAATATCTGACAAATTTCTGCCTTCACTGTGCAAAGCAATTAATTATTTGCGATCTTTTGATCAGGTCAATATTGCAACAAGAAGCCATTTTTTCAACTAAAGTAAAATTTTAACTAAAAGCAATCAATTAAGCAGCTAGCGAACGAACGAGCGTAAGTCTTTGTAATAATCAATCTGGTACGGTAAAACACAACTGATATGGCTTACCGATGTACCTGCGCAAATGACGAAATTTCGAAGCGCGGGAACCAATCAGCATGATCTACGAGCGTTCTGTGTTATTATTGGTTATTAGTGACGCCATGTTGACGCGCGCCCGCTTGTCATTCAGTCAGCCGTGAGTGAGATGGAAAAAATAAATGGAATTTAATTTGCACCTTATAACTATTACCTAGGCTAACACCCGTATTCACAAACGTCACAATGAGGTCTCACGGTGCTCACGACCGCACAGGGTGGTTCAAATCAAAAACCTGTATTGAACGCAGTGCGTTTACACAGTGAAGGATCCTTTAAGTATCTATTGTTTGTGAATACCGGTATTATAGGTAATAGCAACGAGTGTAGTGTTACGAAGCGAGCGGAATTACTAATGGCCGGTTTTATAAAGGTCCGTTAGTAAATATGTCAGATCAAATTTTAGTAATTTCATACAAGTTTTGACATTCCTGACCGAAATTTGATCTAACGGATCTTTATAAAACCCAGCCCAAGTCAACTAAATAAACGTATAGTATCTAAGTTCAATATTAAACGGATATACAAAAAATACATAGATCGATTAAATATAATAAAAAATATTTGGCGTGTATGCTTTTGCATTATTTCATTTACACTAGTGTGTTCATGTATATTTATTTAGGTTATTAAGTATACATTTTGTTTAATATTTATGAAATTTGGTCAAGATTTTTAAATTATTAAATTCATTCAATATGTAGGTTAGCTGAAAGGAATCCCATATAGAAATAAGATAGCCTTTAAAGTTTTGATTAAAAAATAATCTTATTATATTCCATAACCCAGAGAAGACAAACGGATGAACAGCCACCAGTGTTGATTATCACAAGCCCTTACGAGCTACCCGACGCTGAGCCGGCGCGGCCGGGCCACTCACTGATCAAGCCGGCGCAAAACACGCTGCAGTCCGCCGCCACGTACCCGCGCAAGGACGTCTCAGGCTCTCTTGTCTACGGCAATTTGGATAACCTTGGCATAACGTAACACTTCACCTTTCATTTCAATGTTTTTTTTTAATTAATACATATTTTTTAAATATCGATGCTGAGTTGGGACCGTTTCCCAACAATTTCTGTGTCTTGTTCTTTTTGTATCTATGTAATGTGATTTTGTATTGTTGTGAATAAATGTCTCTTTATCTTTATCTTTGTATAAGAATGCGATAAAAATGAAAACAAAATTATAAGGTTGAGAGGAGAATTAAGTTCTATATAACAACAACTTTATTTACATAACTAACTTTCTATAAGCTTGTCTACCTAACAACTGGGGATCCCTCACAGAGGCACCTGACCTACTAATGGAATTAATATAGTCCAAAAACATTATACTTCTTGACTAAACTACATTAAAGTGACAAAAAATCGTTGGTCTTTGGTAGAAATCGAACCTACATCTCCTCTGGCTCTCCGGGCCGATGTAGGCGCATTACATGCTACGAATGCCCTACTTAAGATCCACGAAATTAGTGATCGCTTGCTTTTTCATACTCGAAGAATATGCTTACGCCATCTTTCGTTGTTTATTAATAAACGACACTCATGTTTCAAGTTACATTTAAATTAGCATGAGTACAATAAACAACGATAGATGGCGTCAGCATACCCTCCGAAAATGAAAAAGCAAGTGATCACTATTTCCGTGGATCTTAAGTAGGGTCTTGGTGGCATAAGTGGTAATGCGCCTGCATCGGCCCGGAAAACCAGAGGAGATGCAGGTTCGAATCCTACCTAAGACCAACGATTTTTTTTCGCTTTGATATAGTTTAGAATTTCGTAACAGACGTTTCTGTTATATTTAAAAATTTCTCATGACTACTTAAAACTTCAATTTCAAAAATGTTCATTCGGGTCATGACGAAAATAATAACACACGGGTACCGCAAAACCCAAAGGACCTCACCGTATTCTCATTAAGCAATATAGTAGTGCATTAGACAAGTCATACCAAATAATAATAAATTTATTTTTAATCGTCTTGCTGGGTTTTTTCTGTACTTTCTACTGTGATATATCAAAGCTCTATCCGGCTCTACCATCCTTTATTTTTATTACAAACGGTGGTAGAACATAAGGGTTAAGATGGGCCTTTTGTGCCCCTTCGACTACTGAATTATATTGTGGCAGCCCTTTGTTTAGACCTCAACGCAAAGGCCAGTGAAAAGGCCTTTGGGCAGTGAAAAGACTTATATCTTGTGGGTTCATAATGCGCTTAATGTGCACCGCTGTTTCCTCTGTCTCCTTGTGAGATCCCACGGGGTCTCTGCACCAAATTGTACCATAACTTTCGTCATATCCTACCCTGCCGCGCTATTCCCTATAAAAAAACGTTTGAATTGATCTAGTTTGTAGTAAATGCCCCACTCCCGTTCTGGAGCTGGTAATGGCCCCTGGCTAACACTAGACCTATGCTATGGAGCTCAAAACCAGGCTGCGGGCCCTCCTATAGCGCGTTCTTAGCGAACTTGAAGCTAAGGTGAACTCTAAGGGAATTAACAATTCTTGTAAATCAGTAATTCTGTTAAGTTACTGTCAAGCCAGAGAACGAGAGCAACCCTCAAGTAGAATGCGTAGAATATTTTATAATGTTCTTTTACCTAACTCTGTTTTAAAAGACAAACACCCTGTTAAGGCAGTTTTTTTAATAGCCAAGGAAGAGAAGATACTGAAAGGACATGATGTATGAAAGAATGAAAGGTGGCAAAGGTAGCAAAAAAAACCTTTAGGTAAATCTCCTATTTTCCAATACCTTACGTCGTTCATCGATCATTTGACCCAAGCTTTGGGCTTTATTTTTGCCTCTTTTATATTTAGTACGGGCGGTAGTGTCACCCAATGTATGGAGAGGTAAAAAATTGGTATCGGATGAATTCACTTGGCACAGATGTATCCTAGGACAAACTGAGCTAATTAAGTCCGGTAGCCATCAGCCACCCCCTGGTTATTCAAAGTTACACGCCGCCGCGCTTCAGATAAAAAAAACATATCGGCTTCAGTTTACCTATCACCTCGAGTGTAGTGTCATTTTCTGATAAACCATACTCATACTCATACTCATTTATTAATAATTTTTGATAAAATTACACGTCAAAGGTTACATTAATTTATAGATTAATAAGTATATAACTTACAATTACAATTTAACAATGCCCACTTGTTAGATTAGTGTAGTTTTAAGTAAGCTTGTAAGTTCGTTCGTTTATAGTATGTGATAATGTAAATTCCTTATTAAAATTACAATTCATTAGTTTAAATTACAAAATACACATTATGAATTAATAGTAGTCATCTAGTGATAGATGTGGCTTTCATTTTTGAAATAATAATTACACTCTTTCATAATAATTTATATTATAATTATTAAGATACATAAAGAAGTTTCACAACATCAGCTTATATTTTTTGTTTCAACACACAATATTTTATAATATTTGTACAACTTCATATTTAAAAAAAACACGGTTAAACAGCCCAATTTATGCAGATTTAAAAAACATATAGTTTTATATTTGAGACCAGTAGAATATTGAAATATACCAGCGCGGTAGCACTTATTAAGACAGCGGGCGGAACGAACTGAGACGAGAACTCGCCACGAAGCATTGAAATTAATATACCACCTCGAGTGTGGTATCATTTTTCGTTAAACCGGGAATGAGGAATTCATCTTTGAGACTTATAATACAGTTTTCTAGAAAAAAGTTAAATATTGATGAAAATATCACTGATATCTATTTTTTTTTAAATAGTCAATATTTTTGAAAATTCCAAGGTTTTTGCAAAGAAAAAAATAATATCTCAAAGAATACTTATTCAGCTTTAATAATATATTTATTTTATATACAGTTATCATACAACGTCTATGTAAAAAAAAATCGAACATCCAAGTCAATATTTTAAAATTAACTTCTAGCAAAATTTTGAATATCTCACACTCACCTGTGGGTCTCAAGCAACCCTCCCCGTAAAGTACGGTGGGCTTAGCATTTGGGCTACTAGTCGTGCTTGTCCGATACAGAGGATGCTTGGCATGTCTGTAACCCCGGGTGAGAATTTGCCAGTTAATAAAAGCTACCCAAGCAGCGTGGGACCTTATTTCATTCAAAATTTGCTATCGCAAACTTTAGGAAAATAGTTAAAATTCATCCGAGAAGGTCCGTTGCTCCCTTCACGAACCTTAGGAAGGTCTCTTTTAGATCTCTTTTAAATAGATAATAGTGTGCCTCCGCCACGGTTTTAAAGTCTCCGAGCCGCATCCTTGTTGCTGTTGTGGAAATGGAGTCGACGACCTAGGACACCACGGTCTGTGTTACCAATCCAGTGCTGGTCGAGTTTACAGACATGCATCGATAACCTTTTTGATCCGTCGGGCTTTAGCATAATTTCATTCCCGTCTTCGCTTGAGCCCACTGGCCTGTCTGCCTAAGATGAAAAGAGACCCGACGAATGCACTTTAGTACCGTGGCATCTTAGTTGTCCCTTGGCGTGGGACGTTACTTGCGTTAGTTATTCTCGTGTTCAAGGTTCTGCTCGCTAGCCAGGGACCGCCGCTGACTACGCCCAAACCATCAAGTCCTGCAAATACGCTTTTTTAAAGCCAAATTACATAGTGCTGCACGTGCTATAGACACTTTTAGGCCGTGGTCATCTGACAAATGGAAAATTAATGAAAGAAGTGTCAGATAAATTAATCAGCGTCTCTGGCGACCACAGGCAAGGCTCCTTTTTTGCCCCAAGACTGAGCATCGCAGTGCAGCGGAGTAACGCTGCGAGTATCCTCGGCACGATGCTGCAAGTGGGTGCAATGGAGGGCTTTACTTTAAGTCAGCTGTAGTACAAAAGTTTATCTTTTACTTTTATTAAATTGGTTTGTTTAACTGATTGTTGTTAGAAATAAAGTTTATTCTGCAGTCAAATTATAAAATTCTTAATCCCTTTACACATAGTTTATTTTATCGTACAACGTTTATCTTAAAAAAAAATCGGTCTTCAAGTCACAACAGACAGACTTGATCTCAAAATGATCAAATCACAAACGGACGTCGTGACCGTCAAATATTACATCTCGTGAAGATACGTCCTTCCACATAGTCTAAAGTTCAAATAATGCCATAAATTACAATATGAACCATAAGGATCTAGGCAAAAATGTATCATAGAAATGTAAACTATTGTCACACTAAGAATTTTTATATAGATATTACTGCGTTTATGCGTTTATGCGTTTATTTTCCATCACAGTTTTTTTCGACATTTTAACAGTTTTTTTTGACAGCTGCACCTAACACCGTACTGAGACTTGCTCTTGCACCGAATTAGTTTCAGACAAGCTGTAGCAGCAACGGGTGCAGTAGTCGGAATTGGTTTCCAATTGTGATTCGATTGTATTTCCCATTCCCAATCCGCCGGACTGGGAAGAAGAATCGGCACCACCGCTTCGCCCCATACGTGCACACCGTGGTACCGGCTCTTAGGAGATGCTGCTGGAAACTGGCATCCGTAGGCGGAATATTCTTTAGCTGTCGGTCGTAAAATAACTCCGTATAATGAATTCACCTTAAGTTTAATTTGTTAATTACCAAATAATAATTATGTAATTTGTGATATCAATAGTATAGTGCAACAGGCTGCGCCGCGAGTTCTCATCTGAGTTAGTTCCGCCCGCTGTCTTAATTCGCGCTGCCGCGCGGGTATATTTGTTTATTTCACGCGTTTCAAATAAATGATATGAATTAAAACTTTATGTCTTTTAAATTTGCATAAATTGGGCTTTTCAACCGTATTATTTGTAAATATGTTGTTGTACATATATTATAAAATATTGTGTATTGAAACAAAGAACATAAGCTGATGTTGTGAAACTTCTCTTTGTATTTTAATAAATTTATATGAAAGAGTGTAATTATTATATTAAAAATGAAAGCCACATCTATGATTTATCAGAAAATGACACCACACTCATGGTGATAGGTAAACTGAAGTCAATATAATTTTTTATCTAAGGCGCGACGGCGTGTATTACCCCCCTCCCTACCCACCAGGGGGTGGCTGATGGCTACCGGGCTAAATCAGCTCAGTTTGTCTTAGGATACATATTTGCCACGTGAATTCATCCGATACCAAAAGGGTGTAGCGGGATAAGCCTTCAAAAATTGCCCCCAAAGCTTTGAGTTCAAAACTACTATCAGTTGATGCCCCGTCAAATGAAAATAATTCATACCAATTTTTAACCCTCTACTGCCACCTGGAACCCCACGACATTCATTTAACCCTAAAACGTTTTTATTTATTTTCTCAAAAAGTATAAAAAGGAGAATTGTCAAATTTTGCACAAATGTTGATGTGATCAATATAAACAATCAAAAAAAAAATGAGCCCTCTACTTACTTATTTTCCTAGAAAAAAACCTAAATTAAAAATTAAAACATCCTGTATAACAATTCAGGCTCGTTGTACTAACACCATTTTTTTACTAAATATTAACCAACTACCTATCTACATAATATGTAAGTTTCATGTAATTAACAAAGGTGGAACAGTGTGAAAATATAGGTATTGTTCAGTACGTACCATGTATGTAACACGCTTACGGTGACGACATTAGTAAAAGATATCGGCCCGCCAACCGGGAAGCCATCCGTAATCGATCTTTTTTAATTTGCTACGATTAATGAAACTCATTAATACATATTTGAACAAATGTTTCTGTTTATTTTACTTTACCGTTTAGCAAAAAGGTACTACTTAGGGTACTCAGCATTTTACGTAAGTTTATTTGAAGACTAAATATAGGATGTATTTTAGGTTAGTTAGTAGTTAGCTACTTATAATTAGTTTGTTGTCATAAACTCGAATTTATATTACTAAAAATAAATAAACAGAAACACTTGTTCAAATATGGGTACACTACATAATCTCGAAATATTTTTTTCCGAATTTGATAAACACGAATTTCAGAATTCCGATTTTGAAATTACCGAATCATCACTATTCCGAATTTTATTTTCACGAAGTATCAGAATCCCGATTTGTTAAAATTCCGAATGTTTACATTTCCGAATTATTAAAATCCCGAAAAATATTTTTCCGAAAATCACAATTCCGATTATTGCTATTCCGAATCCCGAATATTCATTATTCCGAAATTTTAGCACCCCGAATTCTCTAAGATTTTTTATTTCAAATAAGCGCCTGATAAAATATTATATGATGTTTAGCATGCTTAATGCTCAAAAACTGTACGAAATGTCCGACAAAGTCGACGGAGATCCTGTTCCACGTAGCTCAGGCCCTTCGCGCCTTGATGCAACTCTAACCTAACCTAACCTATCAAGGTAAGATGACCTAGTTTAGTTATGTGCTCGTCATCTCACCTAACTTTTGTTTCAAGTAGACTTCAATTCAATTCAAGTGGTTAGTTTCAAATTTTTCATTATCGATCTGGTTTGTGAATTTTCGGAATTATAAATTTCGTACAAAGAAAATTCGGAATCGTCAACATTCGTAAATATAATATTCGGAAAAACGTTTTCGTGATTTTAATATTCGGTAAAATTCTAGATTTTGATATTCGGCCTTATATTTTTTCGGTATTGTAAAAATTCGGAATTATGAAATTCGGTTTTTTCAAATTCGGAATTAAATAATTCGAGATTTTAAGGTGTTCCCGTTCAAATATGTATTAATGAGTTTCATTCATCTTCCTTAAACATTCGACATTAGCAAATTAAAAAAAGTTCGATTACGGATGGCTTCCCGGTTGGCGGGCCGATATCTTTTACTAATGTCGTCACCGTAAGCGTGTTACATACATGGTACGTACTGAACAATACCTATATTTTCACACTGTTCCACCTTTGTTAATTACATGAAACTTACATATTATGTAGATAGGTAGTTGGTTAATATTTAGTAAAAAAATGGTGATAGTACAACGAGCCTGAATTGTTATACAGGATGTTTTAATTTTTAATTTAGGTTTTTTTCTAGGAAAATAAGTAAGTAGAGGGCTCATTTTTTTTTTGATAGTTTATATTGATCACATCAATATTTGTGCAAAATTTGACAATTCTCCTTTTTATACTTTTTGAGAAAATAAATAAAAACGTTTTAGGGTTAAATGAATGTCGTGGGGTTCCAGGTGGCAGTAGAGGGTTAAAAATTGTTATGAATTATTTTCATTTGACGGGGCATCAACTGATAGTAGTTTTGAACTCAAAGCTTTGGGGGCAATTTTTGAAGGCTTATCCCGCTACACCCTTTTGAACTATGGTCATTAGTAGCCGTACTAATTCCCGTAGTATAAATAAATCTCTCATGAGCAGCCCATAGTTTTGCAGAGTACGAATTCTTATGAATTCTTCCCTTGGGAGAAAGTAGCGACGATCCCTCAGGGACAGCGTCCAACGAGACCTTGATCTCCCTCTAGACTTTGAATCAGCATTCGATGTTTGAGAAACTGAACACTAGGTCGAACAATTTAGTAGGACTTTCCTAACAGAGAAATATCTCTACTTTATATTTTTAAAAATCATATAATTAATTCGTTATTTTCCAACGGTACGAGGGAAAAAACGGCAGGATCATCAGTTTTATGGTGCGACGTTACGCCCGCAGTCGAATTTTTACAAGCTTTACATATATCTTTACATATATTGCTACCTGGCTCAATTCCATTCATATCGCCTGTTGTGCCGGCAAACCAATGTCGGAGTCATTTTAATATAATTTACTACATTTTAAGTATTTTAATTTCTTAAACATATTTTCCATTGTCTTAGATATGGAAAAACAAGCCAAAGGGTCTTGTAC
Organism: Acleris cristana; assembly: GCA_948252455.1. Lineage (NCBI taxonomy): Eukaryota > Metazoa > Arthropoda > Insecta > Lepidoptera > Tortricidae > Acleris > Acleris cristana. Next base: position 24,802,129 of record OX411772.1, on the reverse strand, counting down.
TCGAACTTCAGAAGAAGCGATGATCTGTTGGTATGTATTTTTTGGTATAAATAGCGTCAATCGTTTTAGTTATCTTATCAACATTTTTGAAGTATAATTTGCAAACCAATGTTGTAAGAATAAAAATTTAGTTACAGGTAAATTACTTTCGAGACGTCTTTGCATTTGTAGTTTTGTACGGTCAGGACATAAAGAAATAACCCAATACTTTTATATATTTTTTTATAATATTTATTGTCAGGTACATCGATGGAACTGATAATATTAAGCAATACAAAAAAGTGAATAATATTAATAATAAGACATTTCGCACTCATTCTCATCCTCACTTTCATCCGATGAATCATTTGTGTTAACTATAATTAAATTTGTTCTGATATTATATCTAAAGCCTCATCCGAGCCTTGAATTTTTTTTCCTCTTTAATAGCATGTAGACAAATATTTTTCCATTACTCTACAGTCATTCTATTAAATTTTTCCTCAGCTAATGTCATTATAGAACACTCATGTTCATTGTGACCTTTTTTTTGCGACGTAATTTTTCACTATCCCCCATATATTTTCAATGGGATTGAACTGAGGGTGATATGGCGGTAAACGGAGCACAGTATGTCCGTGCTATCGTAATATTTCATCTGCATATCTCGCCTTATTTTTTAGAATCAGTTCCTATAACAGAGGCTTTAACATGTTCGATGAATGTTCAATATTTCTCAACTTCAGCCAGTCAATCATTTGCTGTTTTTTTGAATTAGAATACGGTGCACGATTTTGAATTGAATTATGATAGGGTGCATTATCAAGAACACCAACACTAGTTATTAGGTTTAAGGTTGCGTATTGATTGCGTTTGGACCCACTTCGAATAATTTCTCATAATTCATATTGTCATGGTAATCATTACTTCTTTGGTTGGCTTTAAACATGAGCAAGACATTTGGTACAAAACCATCCATTCCGCCGGCATGGACGATGATCAAGCGGTTGCCCTTTGATACATGTTACTTTAAACCAGACCTGCTTGCATCTGACCAAGACTTTGACAGGTAAAAACAATTGGTCGATTTTGGTCACCATATTCTGCAATTGTTATGAGATAGTTAATTCGTAAGTATCGAATTTCGTGCTTTTCCTTGAGCAGTTTGCGGTTATCTTCCGTTGGTTTCCATTTAAAACCTAATGCGATGACGTGTTTTTTGTAACATTCTTCCACAACCTTCATAATCTACCTATTTCTTCTTTAAATTTAGCATGTAGTTTTTTCACCGTCGGAATTTCTTTATTTGTAATGTGAAAATTGTGAATCTTTCTCCGGATTACTTATTGATCAAAATCATCTATTATAATTATTGTAGGCTTTCGATTTGGTTTCTTTTTAGGTGATTTAAAGGCTGGTCCCTGTTCTGAACATTTGCTTTCTGATAGGACCTTTCTGACGGAAGTCAATGATATTCCGCTTGATATTGCAACTAATTCAGCGCGAGTCACAATACTGTTCGAATTGCTATTTCTTTCATTTTGGAAATATTTGTACAAACTTCTTTAGTTTGGGAAGTCAAAGGCTTACCTCGACCATGTTTCAACATCGGAACCATATTTAACTAATAACGTTACAATAAAAACACTGAACAAGAAATTTACAAACAGGAATAAATATAATTATTATTTATTTGACATTCACTGACTTTTGACTGTCAATATATTTTTTTCTTCAAAATGTGACGAACCTCTTTTTTCTAACTGTAGATTGAAATTTAAATTTAAATTTTACAATCCCTCCAAATATACAAATACTACTACAAATGTAAAAACGTCTTAAAGTAATTTATCTGCACAAAAATATGACGCATTTGTAAAGGCGAAGTGCCCTTCTTTCAAACAACGGGATATATTTAAGCATAATATCATCTTTGGTACCTACAACTTTATCCATAACACATAATATTACCTAAATAATAAGACACCGCTTCTTGGCTAAGGAGGGCACCTTAAATCATATACAGTTTCAAATCATTACCATAGTACACTTTAACTTTTTAATTCAATTCATGCATGACCTTTCCAAGAGAAAAAATAATCAAAGGAGGTTTATTACGTAAAGTTCATTGCGTGAAAATACATCAAAAAAGATTCCGACTAATTATGCTACCCGATACAGACACTTGCACAATAATTCACCGATGTGACAAATTTCAGACACAAACTTGCAATATTAGGTATCTGTATAAAATTGCTTTGACATTTGGGCTGACGAACAGACAAACGTGCTGATTATTAAACTCAGTGAATGTATTGTAGTTCTTATTTTACGTACCTATTTCGTTTGGCGTAATTAGGTAGAATATACAGGGTGCCATCGGAGCCGTAATCAGAAACCACTTTTCCACTGGTAATTGATGGTCATAACAACGTAATAGGAGTTACTTGAAATAAACGTTCTTTTTTTTTGTTAATTTTATTCTTCAATTATGTCACTAATTCACTAAATCATGGTTACCCTAATTATTTCATGAAAACCTCTTTGGTTTTCCTTCAGAAAAGTTTATTATTATGATACTTTTAAAAATAAAATGACAATGTCACTGTAAGTCACTCTTAGTAAACAATTACGCATGTGGAACAAGTGTATCTTTGCATCTCTTTCATGATTGTAGGGTGACCACGCTGTTTGAAGGTCATAATTTAATTTTAAAGATTACATGATTAAAATTAAATAATGCAACTATCGACCTGCATTCCTGTGTTACTGTAATCTCAATTTAATGCTTAATTAAGTATTGTCACTTCTGATTACGTCTCAGATGGCAATCGTAATCGTAATCGCAACCGGCATCAAAGTGGAGGAATTGTTTTCATTTTGTATGCAGACAAGCCTTTGATTTTCAAAATGAAAACGATCGTGATTGCGAGTGCGTTAGACAATAAGCCCTCAGGTCTTATCTAGCCTCTAAAATGAACTAGCTCTATACTTAATATGTCAATTGTATCTATAGCATGAAATGATGATGAAAGTCTATATGTACTAGCTCTATATTTCGAAGCATTTCATTATTGTCATTAAGTTGTGTAGGTATGTATATAAACCAATATCCAAAAAACTAACATGGTAACCATGGAAGAGGAAAGAGGCACTACACACCTGTGTCTTCATTGGGTCCCTCTTCTAAAATAATGGCCACCGGCACTAGCGGAGCTGCACTTGTCCCTAGTTGAGGTTCCGGGTCTGATTCTGTTAATTGTAAGTCGGAGTCTATTTAGTTTTCTCTCATATCTTCTGATTTTCCTTAAAGTATCTTCGTCACACTGCGTATTATTTGGTCTTTTTATTTTTCTTACTTAGATTCTCACAAAACACACACGAAAAATTTCCACCACGTAAGCGAGCACAGAAAGAGGGCAAGGGCGTAAGTAGGTCGAGAGTAGAGAACATAGACTATACTAACCGTTAAAAATTGCGGTTTTTCGCGGCAAGTTATTTGTTTTGTTTTGTGAAATTACATGGGAGATATGGCGAAACAAATACAATTTTATATGGAGTTGACATATTCATCTCGAATGTTAGTTTATTAATCTCGAGTGGCGCGAGAATAGGGGTCCAGATTTAAAAAAAAGTTATCTTTGGTAAAATTGGCGGTGATACAGCTTCTACACTACCTTTGAAAAACCGACGCCAATTGACTAACACTATTGAAAGTGATTTGAAAGTTTTGAATATGAATTTTTATTTTATTTCCTCTCAGTAGCTGTGAAAAGCACTATGTCTGCCTCGGTAGAAAGTGCAATTTATGGACTCGTGCACTAGAGGGCCTCAACTACGTTTCGGCCCTCTATATGACTCGTCCAAAAATCGCGTACTTTCTATCCTATGCAACAATGTCCTATATTTTAATAAAGAGGGCATTAGGAACATACAAATAAGGTTGAATTAAACGTTAGGTTTTAAACATCTATGGTATAATAATATTCGGTTTTCACAGGAATTGGATACGTAAATACATAGCTAAGAATCGGGCATAAAAAATAAATGTAACGTTAATTCGGGATGCTAAAATTAGGGCTAATTAACAGTTGAAAAAAAAGGGTAATACACACAGCATTCTGCAGATTTCGAAGGAGATGAATATATTTTTCTAATCTGAAAAACGAAAAAACAATTAATAATTTTAGCTGGAGTATTTTGAAGTCTAGTGTAAACGGATCCATTAAGCATAATCATTTGCTTTACAGGAGAATGTATTAAGAACAATTAAGAAAACTCGTGGACTTCGAAATCGTCGGATCAAGTAAGTAATAGTACATTACTGAAGAGGCCGTGAACTCAGGGATTTAAGGACGAGTTTGGGGTAGACGGCCGAGTCGCAGACGAGGCCGGATAGAACGAGTCCTTCAATCCCTGTTCCGGCCGAGGATTGTATAGTACTTTTCTCAAGCAATGTGAGGAAATATTAAAAGTACATAACTGCAATCTTATGACTGCAATCTTACGATGGCTCTCTCAAGACTGCACTCTTACGACTGCAATATTATGATGGCAATCACAAGACTACAATTTTACGTTGGCAATCCTAAGACTGCAATCTTAACATGACAATCTCAAGACTGCAATCTTACGATGGCAATCTCAAGACTGCAATCTTACGATGGCAATCTCAAGACTGCAATCTTACGATGGCAATCTCAAGACTGTGCAATCTTACGATGGCAATCTCAAGACTGTGCAATCTTACGATGGCAATCTCAAGACTATGCAATCTTACGATGGCAATCTCAAGACTGCAATCTTAAAACGGCTATCTTAAGACTGCAATCTTACGATGGCAATCTCAAGACTGCAATCTTACGATGGCAATCTCAAGACTGCAATCTTACGATGGCATCCTTAAGACAGCAATCTCAAGACTGCAATCTTACGTTGGCAATCTCAAGACTGCAATCTTACGATGGTAATCTCAAGACTGTGCAATCTTACGATGGCAATCTCAAGACTGAAATCTGACGATGGCAATCTCAAGACTGCAATCTTACGATGGCAATCTCAAGACTGCAATCTTACGATGGCAATCTCAAGACTGTGCAATCTTACGATAGCAATCTCAAGACTGAGCAATCTTACGATGGCAATCTCAAAACTGCAATCTTACGATGGTAATCTCAAGACTACAATCTTACGATGGCAATCTCAGGACTGCAATCTCACGACAGCAACCGGCAACTGCACATAAATATAGTACCGTAGATATTTTTTTGCCGCATACTCTGCTTAATGCTCTTACATAACCGGCTAAGAAGCCATGACTGTCAAAAATAACCCGTTCACCTTAGCCTTCTTGAAAAGCGTCTTCTTATTTTTTTTAATGTCGCAAATATGGTTACAGAGTCATGTGGTGGTTGGCAGAATGTAATTTTTCCTTTGTCAGTTTAATATTAGTAAGCAAATTTAAAAAGTTAGAGCAGCGGCCAATAATATTTTTTCTTAGGGTTTTCATACATTACTTCTTGGCCTAGGCCAAGAAGTAATTGTAGGGAGCCATAAACAAGAAACTTCATGTCTTCATTTCGTGCCATTAACCCATACGTTAATGGCACAAAATGAAGACATGAAGTTTCTTGTTTATGGCTCCCTACATTAATTCTTGAGAGAAGTAATGTATGAAATCCCTAAGAGAAAATATTAGAGGCCGCTGCTGCTCTAACTTTTTAAATTTCCTTACTAACATTAAACTGACAAGGGAAAAATTACATTCTGCCAACCACCACTAGATTCTGTAATTGTCTCGAGATTACCATAGTATGATTGTTGTCTTGAGATTGCCATCGTAAGATTGCAGTTTTGAGATTGCGATCGAAAGGTTGCAGTCTTAAGATTGCCATCGTAAGATTACCCAGTCTTGAGATTACAATCGTAAGATTGCAGTCTTGAGATTGCCATCGTAAGATTGCAGTCTTGAGATTGCCATCGTAAGATTGCACAGTCTTGAGATTGCTATCGTAAGATTGCAGTCTTGAGATTGCAGTATTAAGATTTTCATTGTAAGATTGCAGTTTTGAGATCGCCATCGTAAGATTGCAGTATTGAGATTGCCATCGTAAGATTGCAGTAATGTACTTTTAATATTTCCTCACATGTTCCTCACATTGCTTGAGAAAAGTACTATACAATCCTCGGCCGGAACAGGGATTGAAGGACTCGTTTTATCCGGCCTCGTCTACGACTCGGCCGTCTACCCCAAACTCGTCCTTAAATCCCTGACTTCACGGCCTCTTCAGAAATAAACAGAAAAAGGGGTGTTTGTTTTTTTACTCATGCTGGTGGTGTAAGTCTGTGGACAATAATTAGGCTCCTTTTTAACTTTCTATGTTCCACTGTATGTATTTTTAAGTATGTTCTCCAATTTTTCCGTCAATTGGAGACCGATTTTAAAATATATTTTTTAGTTTTAATATAGTTTGTAACCTAATCTTAATCTGAGGAGGGGATCCGTGAGGAATTGAGGGAACTCCTCAAATATGATAGGCATACATATTATGGCGATTTTAGTATTTTTGGTAACAAGTCTAGCGTTTGCATTCAGAAAGTATTATTTGGTGAAGTGGACCTGATGATGAAGACCAGAGATGGCCCCGGAACTCCTCAACGGTACCTATTTCAAGGGTGGCGATAAGATATCTCGATTAAGGTAGTTGGGCGACTATAACGAAGAAAATTCTAATGTTTAAATATGACTATGACTTTTCCGCAGCGTTGCTTGCGGCGAGCTTGAAATATCTTAAAGTTTCATATCAACTAAGAAATGGGACTACATAACAGCTTAATATGAGCACTTAAAAGTATACAATTAAATAAATAATTAAAATAACAAAAAACGGCCGTCGAATACGCAAAAAAACTTAGTTTATAAAAATGTATAATACCTACCATTTTAAGAAGTATTTTTTTGGTTGGAGTTGGCGACTCACAATATTTTAACCAAAAGCCGATTTCAGTTGGAGTATGAAAAAAATACTTCAAAACCTATCATTATAATAGTATTTTATGTAACTGATACATAAAGAGGGTCCTTAAAATACGAGTGTGGTTTTATGAAACGAGCTGAAGGCGAGTTTCATAATAATATCACACGAGTGTTTTAAGGCGTAATTATGTAGTTACATACATTACTTTATCTACACATATCATAAGTACTCTAAGATGCGTTCAGTAGGCGACAGAACAAACATGGCGGCAAAGCTAACCTGTGTCACGAATATGTATGTTTTTTTAAATCATAGACAAACTAACAAAGTCCCTATTCTAATGTCATTCGAAATCAAAATGGCGTACGACACTTTACCATAAGAATAAATACTATTAGAAGGGCATCTTCGGTGTCGTTGTATGGATTTGACAGCAAAGCCGTCACATAATTACCTACAGCGCCCCACGCCCCGCCTTACCCCTTTCTCGCCTATAGCAAAATTAGGGTTGTCACAAGTATATAATACTAACTGAGCCAGCAACCTCGTTCGTGTAGAATTAGTTTATTTACCTGTAAAACTATACGATAATCCATAACCTTTTTTTACACCAGCGGAGTCGGATAAAAAGTACCCTAAATATTTTGCGTCTCAGTGGTGTCTTTGACCAATGTGATCTCTTATCAGTTAAAAGGTGCAGTTATAAATAAAACGCTTATCCGGTACTCGTATCAGTGACGTATATAGTATAGACCAAGAGCAAGATCCTGAAGGAGAATCGCAATTTTTTACTGCACTGTTTTAAAACAAGTACCTATTGTTAAATCTATAAATGTAATGTAACATTATATTGCACATAGATACATTGTGTTTCACTACTGCGAATAGTGCGACACTTTGTGTGGCAGTGGTTAGACTGTTAGAAAATAAAACATTATTATGAAAACATTATTATATTATTAATTTAGGTATAGGCCTACGTAAAACAGGGGCATGTTTTATAAAACTACAATTTACAATTTACAGGTTACAAGTTTCCATTTGACACAACCTCGACCAATGACGACCAGCTATTTGACCAGTGTTGCCAGTTTAGAGCTGTAAAATTTTAACTTGTAGCATTATAAAACGTGCCCCAGGTAAGATTAATACATATTCACATATGTTTTAAATTTAAAAAGGAAGGTAATTTGACAGTTTTTCTCTTCAAATCTCTATTTGTGTACTTTAAAGCGTAGTAGATACGCATCCTTATAAAAAGAGATTGCAAATAATTCAGCGGGAAACAGGTGCACGGTGGATCCCATTTTATAGTTTTTATAATTTGTAGTAGCTTATTTCCGGTGCCATGACATAGCGCCAAGTGATCGATTTTTTTTAAAAATTGGTCTTCCAATTGCTCTATATACTGCACAAAGTTGTTTGGAGGAATGATGAGGTTCCCATAAGATTTGTGTTTAATAAACAGGTGGGATTCATTCACGTCCTGATGGTCTTTATAATTGCTGAAAGCAGGGCACTCGTGTTTCAGCGAACATTTTTTTTAAAGATAGCCACTTACGTAAGATAGTGCATTACGTGCGGGAAGATCAATTCTATAATCTCTAGTCTGGACAAGAAGGGGTTCAAACTCTTGAGTTTTCCTCTCATTAACGAATGTTTTGCAGTCATCCTGGTTTAACAACAAATTATCTAAATCTTCTTCGCAGTTGCTTATGGATGATTGTTTTATTAAATTTCCTAGCACCAACTTGGAAAATGCACGCTGAAATTGGATCGGAGTTGGCTCCCTGGTATTTCCCCCTTGCTGTCGAACTGATCCAAAGAAGTTTTCTAACGCATCTTGGTTCAGGCGTCGAGTAAAAATATATTTAAGGCATTTAGATTGGAAATACTCAAAAAGCTGCAAAATTCCATTTATTGTTGCTTGTAATCCAGAAAATGCTTTTATCATGTTTGTTTTGTTTTTTCCGGTTAATGGATCAATCGCTTTTATTTCCGTAAACGTTTTTAGCGAATCAGTTAGGCATTCGAGTTGATAGTCTGTGCCAGTAAATGCTTTTTTGTATTTATTCGCATCATACAGCTTACTGGAATTTAAAACATCGAAAGTGTTGTTGACTTTTAAAATGAAATCGACTGTGTCCTTAGCTTCAGCCGGTAACAGCTTTCCATCAATGTATAAAGACATACCGGCAGCAACAGTATAAATGAGTACCTGTGTTGCATAACGAACTTTCATGCGTTGGAATCGGTTAGGATTTATGTGTGCGTCTGTTTCTTTGGGGCCAATTTCTTTTTTTTTTTCTTTTTCTTTTTTGTAAAATGATTCCACATATTCCCAGCTTGCAGATTTAGTTTCATTAAATAGGAATTTGTTTGTCATCAAGTTGTTCCTTATGCTTTTGACAAGATGTGGCACATCAAATAAATAGAAGATCTTTTTACTCTTCAACATGAAGTACGGCTTTTCTACAGTTACTCCTATTGATTTAGCCAAATTTATGAAATTTGACCCCTGGTCAGAAACAATTGCACATACTTCCATTCCTGCGTTCAAAAGCAGTTTTATAGTTTTATTTAACCAATTACCTATTTGAGTATAATTTTTAGTGGTGGCTGTGAAGGCATATCCAAGGGGTTGTTTATAGTTTTCAATGCCAGAGGCGGCAGCATTATTACAAATGCATTACTGGCTAATTCTGGTTTTTTTCGCCGTCGATGTTATGAACTCCAATAATTTGGTCATTACGTATATCGTAATACATATTCTTTCGCAATACCATCTCATTCAAGCATAAAATGCAATACTTATAATTGGGAGAAATTTGAATAAATCGCTTTGCTAACATTTGTACTAACTGCTCACTAACTCCTGGTTCAAAAATAAGTTCTAATTTTTGGAGTGTTTTAAGACACGGTAAAGTGAATTTTTTTTAAGGCTTTCATAAGCCTTAGGGCTGCTAAAATATATGTTAAGAGCTAGAGATGGGCCAAACCGTAAATATTCGAAACCGAGTTACCCGAGTTGAAAATTGATGTAAACCGGTTTCAACCCGGGTTGCTCAAACCGAATTGATAGTACGAACCTACGCACGCATACACACGAGCGCTTCGTTCATCAGGAGACGAGACGAGTCAAACCGAGTCTGTGTTTCATTCGCGTCTGTGCTGCGTGCGGTTTATTGTTATTCTTAGTTAACTCGGTCGGTAGATATCGTGTAGGTATATAACGTTACGAAACGCTGATAGAAGATTGGCGCCGTTTAGCAGATGTTATTGACACTTTGACATGACAGTCGTTGTACCTATTGTAAAGAAAGAAAAATAATAAAAGACAATCAAGATCAATCAGTCTTTATACTTTACGCTACTTTTACACATTATACATATAATATCAGTCTATGTTCATAACATAACATTTACTATTTAAAATTTATAATAACAAGTACGTTTAACAAACAAAATATTATCTTCTAATGTTTAAAATAATAATGTACTCTTTGGTTTCAGTCTTCGTTTTGTTTGTACTATTTATAATCTTAAGGAACTTTAATTTATTTATGTATGAATTATTAATATTATTATATAGGCAAGGGGTGGAAGAAAAGTTTCGACAAAATGAATGAATTGGCAACATGATTCTTTCATTTGTTATTGTCCGAATATCTAAGCCGAATATTGTCTAACTTTTTTGCCAAGCTACTTAAATTACTTAAAATTGCTAACAAAACTTAAAACTTGGGTATAAAAATTTAAAAACAGTTAAAGTAATAATTAAAATCACCAATTGAATGTACTATTAAGGAAAAGTATTTCGTTAACTATTTTAAGGGCTAAACGGTTTCGTCGATCATTACATAAAATCCCTGCCTTGGAAAACAAACGCTCTGATGGCACCGACGTTGCAGGAATGCAGAGATATTTTTGTGCCAAGCTATGTAATGCCGGAAAGAGACCTTTTTTTTCGTGCCAGTATATCAGTGGATCACTTTTCCTTTCGAGATAGGGCAATTCGACATACTGCTTAACCATCATTGCGGCTGAAGAAAACGGAGTTGCCTCACTGCTGGAGTCAATTATCTTCTTATCCACAATGCTCCAAATTTCGTCTTCTTCTACAATGGCAGCACTAGGGACACTGGGGTTAGACGAACTGGAACTGGACTGGGTCATCGAAGTTTCAGCCATATAATCCTTCAGTTCATGAATTACCCATAATTGGGCGGTATTGGCGTTACTCTCAAAACCAAAGCCTTTTTTTTGAAGCGTGGGTCAAGGAAGGTGGCTTTTGCTGCTGTCCTGTTGCTTTCGTAAACTCCAAGCCTCTTTTCAATAACATTACCAAGAATACGTTTTAAATACTGGCCCGATTCAGTCAATGGAGTTTTGTTGTTTACCGCTTGCTGAAGTCCAAAGACAAGAGGTATGACAGAAGAAAGTGAAGGGTATTTTTCTCCGGATAAAAATGCTGTTATTTTTTCGAAAGGATGTAAAAGTGCCACTACATCTTATATCAATACCCAATCACTTGAGTCCAAATTGGACGGTGCTGCACCCAGTAATGGTAAGGTAGCTGAAAGGGGTACTTTGACCTTCAGCAATCGCTCCAGCATATAAAATGTGCTATTCCATCGTGTGCGAACGTCTTGTTTAAGTTTAAGTTGTTCTACATTCATCTGTGTTTGCATATCGCGTAAAGCATAAGTTGATTTAACGCTATGCTTGAAATGTGCCACAATCGTTCGGCACTTGCTTAAAAGCTGCAGCAACCGTGCATTATTAGAATTAGACGAGTTCTCCTCGGTATCGGAACTGTATTTTTCAATGCAATCTTTTACAGCCAGATTTATTAATTAATTTAGCAACTCTTTCTTTTATAACGTAACCACTGAAATACTATCTTAAACTTACTTAATTACGATTAATATTGGATAAAACATAAAGTGCATAGGTAAATAATGTATTTATTTAATTCTTTCATTTTTACGCTCTTTACTTAATGTGTTTATGTTACAAATAATAAATAAAGATTCAAACTTCGTTGATATCGTCATACAATTATCGTAAAGCACGTGGTCAAATACAGAACTAACAATTTCGTATGGTAAAACCACAGTTTGCGTAGACAGTGGCGCCTTTGAGAGCTTCATTTGAAATATTGTTGCACGTTTACTCCAAGCGCCGATGGGTGGCAACCCGCTAGTGTTTGTTGCGATAAGTAGTCCAGAGGGCTTATTGTCTAACGCACTCGCAATAACGATCGTTTTCATTTTGAAAATCGAAGGCTTGTCTGCATACAAATTGAAAAAAATTGCTTCCCTTTGAAACTGGTTGCGATTGCGAGTGCGTTAGACAATAAGCCCTCTGGACTGTGACAGGTCACGCGGCAGCGCGCGTAGTGGGGATAAAGTTACCCTTCTAATAGTATTTATTCTTATGACTTTACTTCAAATATACCGAGTCGACGTTCAATTGATACTAGAATTGGCCTCCTGTTTGAATTTTGTTGGTTTTGGAAGATGTTCCAAATTTGAACAACATTACTTTATCAAAAGTTTATTTACAGCTACAGATAAGAAAACATATCATAGTAAAATTGTATCAAGTAATGCTGGTCATTGTCTACGGATTCTGAACGCATTATAGAGAACTTATGATATGAGTGTAGATAAAATAAGTTTTTGTTTTATATTAATGAAGCAGAGCCTATCAGAATCAGAGTGATTCCCTTAGTGTATTTCATAGGTGTGCCATGCCTAATTTACAGTATTATGTTATGGTAGCACTTCACTTGGCCATGTTTGCCAAATATTAATCTTACATCTCTTTCGTTTAACATACTGATTGAAAGAGATGCAACGATAATATTTGACAAATAACAACCAAATGAAGTGCCACCTTTATCAGAACAGTTGAAAAAAATTGAGATGTGTAAAAAATCATTTTAATGAGTCTTCTTTTGTTGGCAGGTTCATTCCAATTGTAAGTCATTATTTTGAAAAAATGTGTTGGATCTCACGCATCAATAATAAAGTTGAAAGCGACCATTCCGAAAATAGTATTTCATAAATATGTTTAAACACTTTAGTACCTTGTCTATTTAATGTCATGTTTTAACTGCCGTATATGAATTTTCACAACGATTAAAATGACAAGGTACTAACTAAAATAAGATAAGATGGATTTATTACAATCTACACGAGACGCGACGGAAAACCTCGTTTGCAGTATAGATGTAGTGAAAAATCCTTTCCCATCGTATTTTCTCGGAAATGTTCGTTATTGTCATGCTACTTCAGTCACACCCGTATTCACAAACGTCATTATAAGGGTCTCATAGTGCTCACGAACGCAAAGGGTCACAAAAAAAAGCAATTAACTCATTTGGGCAGCATACAAAGATTTGGCTGGCAATAAATAAAAATCGGGCAACAACTCTTGTTCAGTAACAATTTACAAACGGTTGACATTTTAACCAATATCAATCTGCTTTTTTTACCATTTGTCTGCCTAATAAACAGTCGAGCTGCAAAATGGAATACCACTACCGTGACCTCGTCCATTGTGGGAGAAGGAACACCTCAGGTTTTTAGAAGGTGCGAGTCCGACATAACCACTCGGCCCCCCCTGGTCGATTGGTACCTATCCATAGTGGATTTCCCCTGGGAAAAAAAAGGTTCGTTTTATATCAGGCCCGGAAGGTCAGAACAACCCAAAAATAGGAGCTACGCGTGAGCGGAGCTCCGTCGACTCTGTTAAAATTTGTAAATTTGATGGTGGATTTGGCATACATATGTGAGTTGCTGGCACGGCAATAAATTTCCCCTTTTTTTTTAATGGACAAAGTGAAATATTTTGCTTACCTACTGATTGCTTACCAAAATTTGATTAACTGTGGGTCGCTCAATGTAGTTCAAATATTTAATTTGCTGACCAAAATAATTTAAAGCAGTTCAGTATACAGATTGCAGACAGATTTATAAATGTTTGCTAACCATAAGTTGCTTACCAACTAGCTATGTTGGCTGACCAAATACAGATTTCTGTTTACCAAAACAAGAATATTTTGCTGATCGATTAAGGCCCGGTTTTATAAAGGTCCGTTAGTAAATATGTCAGATCAAATTTTATTAACTTCATACAAGTTTTGACATTCCCGACCGAAATTTGATCTAACTGATCTTTATAAAACCCAGCCTAAATGATACCCATACAATAATTCATAGACACATCGCCATCATTCGGAAGTAGTCGTGTGTTCCGAGTTTTCACGATGGGACTTTACTTTGTTTTGGCTACCCAATCTTTAGTAGGTAGGTACATTTTACGTACGTTTTTTTTCATTTGGATTAATGTTTATTTGGCAGAATATTATTTAACCAAGACAAACAGTCGCAAACATTTAACTTCGCCCAATAAGTTATTGGCAAAATATACTTGGTAAAATTTTGCATTTGCACATTTATTTATTTATATCATATTAAACAAGTACTAAGTTAGGTTAAGTAAGGACTACGAGTATAAGCGTTTAGAAGGGTAGGAGAACCTTTGTATTACCCTAAAAACTAATTCTACGAGAAATGTAGTCCCCTACAAAAGATTGGCAACTCTTGATCGGTGTGAAATAACTGTCATTTACGAAAATACCCCTCGCGCCGTACGGTACTACTTCATAATCCTCTTAATTACTAAATGAAACTAAGGATACACAACAAATAAAACTTCGTATGCCGCAATTGGGTAATCAAATGTCGTTACCTAGAAATTTGGACACGTGCCTCTAAGGCGAAGGCTACACGTACAATTAAAACTGTTTTATTCACGCATTACAGAGAGGTAAGATAAAGCTACACGTACAATATTTATCACGTCAGTACTTAACGTGTTTCGTAGAGTTCAGACGTGATTGTTGGATGTGTAAGTAAAACCTAATTTTTGTGTGGCTATTATTTAGGGACTTTTAAAAAAAATATATAAGAAAGAAGTGAACTAAACATTGGTTACAACAAAAAAAAAACACGAAGGGTCTGGCCGATCTGCCATGTAAAATTGGCCCTGGCTGAAAATATAAGTTTCTTACGCGTGTTTATTTACCTTATTACAAGATATAATTTTACAAAGTTTTATTCCCAAAATGCTCTTGATTTTGAATAAAAAGAAAAAAGAAAAAAATATGTTTTTATTTTTTGTAACCAAACTAATGATTCGATTTATTTGTAATAATAAACTATTGTCAAAAAAAAACAACGTTTAAACTCATTTATGAAGGGTTAAAAATTGACTTTTTTTTAAGATTTTTTTTAATACTTACGAGATAGGGACAACCTTTAATTTTAGTAATTTTATGTGGAATCTAATATTGCGTTACATATATTTTTTGCAAAAAATCTATTTGGGGCAACAGGGTAAAAATATCTTACTAATGTATACACTTACCTACGTAAAAATCCTCAATTCATTAATATCAACGATGGGCGGGAATTTAACTATCTTTTATTTTTTCCCACTAGTGTTATAGGGACGGCCACAACTTCTTTCTAAGTTCCTTGGTATTATAATAATCTTAAGAATAACTATCTATCTGCCATATGATAAGTAATATACAGTATGTAAACTAACTAAAACCATCTCTTTAAACCAGTTGATAGCCAAGTCGAGTTAAGTGTTTTAACACATGTTTTGCTAGTACGGGTCGAATATTTTTAATTTTATCATTGTTTAAAAATTATAAACACTTACCTTTTTCAAAGTCGGTTAACCCTAAAAGTATCACCCTATGTGTAATGTTTACGTCGTGACAGATTTATGTCATTCAAATTTCACTGGTGTCACTTTATTGACAATTATAAGGGCGATTACCAGACTGCGTGACAATGAAGGAGCGGTTCCGGTTAGTACCGGATAGTAGTAGTAGTAGTGGTGGGCCTCGTCCTCGTATTGACGTCAGAACGGAAAAAAGGATCTACAACCATTTTACAGAAAATCTTGGCTTCAGCACTAGAAAAGCGGGAAGTTGTATGATATGGTACGTTTGCTGAACCCCACACCTCTAGACTATTTCTTCTGGGGATGGGTGAAAAAGTTAGTATTTAAAAAAAGTGTCGAGAACGGAGGAAGAAATGAGGCTGCGGATTGTACAAGCTTCGAACATAATCAAGCGACGTGCCCGGCAAAATCCAGCTTTGATGCGTAGCGTTCACTTGAAACAACCATCGTCGCTTGGTTCAAATAACGGCCACATTTGGTCTAATCTACGTCGTATTTAATCGGAAGTGTGCACATAGCCTTACTTTAACTGACATTGAAAATGTTGAACTTGGCCTTGACCTGACAACCAGATGACAAATGTTACAATTGTAAACAAATAATACAGGATGTTATTGAATCATGAATAACTAAAATGATATTTTTTGTATTACAATTATAAATTCTAAAAAACGTTAGAATTTCAATAATTTATATACGAAGACCTTATTTATCGCCTATACATGCCCGGATTCAAACAAATGGTTTTAGTAAGTTTACATACTGTATGACTGCCGCTACATGGGAACAACAGCCAAGAGTTCTCTACCCATTTGCACATTCACAGCAATACTGTTCGATTGCATATATTCCCCTTTTTTCGGCATGATACTTTATGAAGAATCTATATATCTTTTTAGACATATGTCGAGAATGTATCTGTATTTTAAGAATATTTGTATGATCCTTGACGTAGGCCATATTCATGTTATCATTCTCGTCTAGAACCTCGGCTAAATACGAAATAGCTTGCCCGAATTGGTAACTTCCCGTAAATAACAACTTTAATTCATGCTCAATTAGTTGGGGGAAATCAGCAATAGAATTATTAGCCGAAAATATCTGAAACGGCAGTTTTTTCCGCAACCAATCCTTGTCTTCTACCATTACTGCTAAATCACTTTTTTTCATCGCATTTTTTCAGGCTCATTTCTTCAAAAATCTCGCTGGACATGTTGTTATCAGACTTTAGACGTTTCCCAAAGCGATTTAAGAGATATGAAGCTACGCGATGGAAGCTCTTTATTTTAGGGAGTAGAGGTGAGACGTATAATACTGGAATAGGTTTTTGGAATAGGTTTTTGCTTGAAAGTCCAAATACGCGATCCCATCAGAGTGCGCCAACGCGTACCGAGTCTTTACACGTATCGGGATCAGGACGCGAAAACAGCGCGGTGTATTTGGAGTAGGTAAAGACTCATTTCACCGGGCGAAGAAAGATTATATAAAAAAAATAACTTTTTTCAATTTAAGAATTGTGTATGGATTATTTTAAACCCAATTCAATGCGTGTGTGTGTGGACCATTTTTTGTAACCGCCATAATATTGACACAAAACATAATATTGGATTA
The DNA here is from genome assembly GCA_948252455.1 of Acleris cristana. Classification (NCBI taxonomy): domain Eukaryota; kingdom Metazoa; phylum Arthropoda; class Insecta; order Lepidoptera; family Tortricidae; genus Acleris; species Acleris cristana. The sequence goes on along the minus strand of OX411772.1, from coordinate 24,784,793 downwards.
TACTGAAACTTCTGTCAATTATACTGAATCTTAAATATATATTAAATATGTACTCTCAAACTCTCAGTCAACCCGGGCCGGACGTCAGCGTCCGCGTACCGAGAAAAACCTCTTAATACTTAAGACTCGCAACACTTGCAACTCGGAAAGACTCTGAATCAAATATTTTACTCATAAGTCGCGTACTTCTAAATACTCGTAAAACTAGTCTTTGGCCCTAGTATTTTTGTGGACGCGTACTCGGATGACTCAGTACGTGATTTGCCTAGTTCGTCTCACCTTTATTAGGGAGCATCTTGTTGTCGCGTGTTTGATCTAAAAGTTTAAATGTTTGTTTACGTGCCCCGTGTACTGCCTCTACAACCCGCCGAACTTTTGTAACGTACCTCGAGTAGTTTAGCTGTAGCTTCTTGAGTGGTTAATTGTTTTCTTTGGCCTTTCATAGAAGGCATCATAACTCGATAGCCTTTTGACTCAAGAAGAGGTACTGCATCTCGAAAGCCTCGGTCTAAAACAAATATGTCGCCGGGTTGCATGAGGTTGGTTAAACTGTCGATAACTTTTGTCATTCTCATTAGCATAGTACCGTTAGTAACCTAGCAGGTCAACAATAAATTTTTCTTTTTGCCCAGAATATGACTTTCGTTGATACTCATTATTATTGCTTTTTTGATGATAGGCGTACGTACCATCGCAAATGAGTATTAAGCAGTTTCTGACATCAAAAAGTTTACTTGCAAGTTCCGAAGTGCGGTTTTCTATAAGCCATTCCCTACTAAATGCATGAATGCCAAACTGAAACCGAAGTAAATGACTTTCGAAAGATGAAATAACATGTGACACGTATTCAGAAACCATTTGCTCTCTTGAAAGTTCTAGCATTGAAGAAATTAATTTATTGCTACAGCCAGTTCGAAGTTTAATTAAAAATACGACGATAGCTTGTAACATGTCACTCGGGATATCATTTGATGAGAGACTAATTCGGTTTGTATAATATCAACATTTTCCCAGTTAAACCCGGTCATAACAGCGAACTGGTTGTCAAGGTTGCTTTTAGTAACGATTTTCTCGAATTATAGTTAATGGTTTTTGAATCGCCAAACTCCCAAATAGCTCTACTATTTCAGTTACCTTGATTGTAGCTGTAGTCGAGTAAACTGTGATCTGGTCTAAAACATCTTGATAGAAGTGGTCATTAATCAAATGTGAGGGACAGCATCTGTTTTCAACTGGTATGTATGTTTTTTTTAGCATATACTTCTAATCTAGCATTTTTGGGCACTGTTTTTAATGTATTAGCATTGGAGCAAATAAAGCAATATCGATGAGTAGATAATGTTCGATTTAATGGTAGCTCAATACTTCAGCCTAAGTTTGCCTTTTAGAAACAACTCTGAAGGTAATATCTTCATCTACGCTGCTTGATTCGCTCGTTAAATATTTATTTGAATTCACAATAACTTTCTTGCGGTAGGCTTTTGTGCGGCAAGAAGAACATATAATATCACCTATCTTAAAATCATGAGCTAGTGAAGTTGAAAAGAACTCTTTATCCTGAGATGACGCTAGTATTTTCTTGTTACCAGACGTTTTATAAAATCATATTTTGCAACTATCGCATTCACGTTTACTACACTCATTGTTTGATGACATTTTAATTACATCACTCCAAGATAATATAAAATACCTTTCAAGAATCCATTTCCACTAAAGCGATAACAGTATCTTATGAAAACTTACTTACAAACAATTATAATGAAGTACATTAGGTACAATAAATCTGGGTAACTTTCAATAGTCAGGTATGATTGAGCGAAACTTAAAATAGATTTCCCGAATGGTTTGCGTCAGTTTATTAACCCCCGACGCAAAAAATGTGTGTGTGTGTGTGTGTGTGTGTGTGTGTGTGTCTGTCTGTGGCACCGTAGCTCCTTAACGGATGAACCGATTTGGATGCGGTTTTTTTTATTTGAAAGCAGGTTTTCTAGCGGTGGTTCTTAGACATTTTATATCGAAATCGGTTCAGCCGTTTTTGAAATATTGAACTTTGAAATGTCAATGTCGGGGGTTTTTGTATAATGAAGTTAATTATGGTCTAATCTTTATGTACCCTTTTTTATTTACAAACATTTAATCTATATATATAAAAGGCTAAACTGACTGACTGACATATCAACGCACAGCCGAAACTACTGTACCTAGAAACTTGAAATTTGGTACAGGGGTTCCTTTCACGATCTAAGTGAGCACTAAGAAAGGATTTTCCGAAAATCGACCCCCAACGGGAAGAAATGGGGGGTGTAGCGCGAAACTTATTCTACGCGTACGAAGTCGCGGGCGTCCTCTAGTCGTTTAATATAACTTTAAGGGACATTTAAGGGTTCAATGTTACCAGGATCGACTGAAGTAGTTAAGTGACATAGGTAATAATTACCTACTTCAAATATCATAGTTAATATAAAATAATTTGCCAGCACAATAAATGCAGTATAAAGAATTTAATATAACTGTTTTACTTCCGTCATAGTCTGAATATCTTCCGCACTGCGAGCATCTTTCCAGCATTATAATTCCTTCATCCAATAGAAATACGTATAAAGAGGGTAGTGCGTCGCGGTCATTGATTTTATATTAACCCTCTGCAACTGTGGTGACTTTTTTAGAAACATTCTATTGACGTGGAGTCTATCAGACGTCATTTTTAAATTAAAAATTAAAAAAATACTGATTGGTATATGATAAATATTATTTTATGACATGGTGATACAACACGTAATTTAGTAAAATATATATAAAAAAATAGGTTTGAAATAAAATAAATTAAAATATATAATCAACTTTAATGAGATCAAAATTTCGAGTATTTATCACTAAGTTTTACTTAAATATTTATTAAAACACAACAATCAACAACTTCGATAAATTTAAGTGTTCAGTCATTTTTTAAATATTGTTCATACCAATTAAAAAAAAAACATAAAAATCTGTAGATAGATTGAGGCACACATCAGTCTTGAAGTTGGCACTCATTTTAGAGATCCATTTTGAAATCTACGCATATATGCTCCGAATATTGTAGGCAAATGGCCTTATTGCAAGCACAGCAAGTGAATCTTGTTTGCATTTTTAATCTAGAAGGGCATATGGTGCATGATTTGCTTCCGGATGAGCCTGGTGCTGGATGAGGTGGTGGTGGTGGAGGCAAATCGGTTCAACCGTAACGGCCACGAAGTCAGGATCTTCAACTGAATCATCCACGTCGCTAAAATCAACTTCTTCATTCAATTGTTCCAGCCATTCACTAATTTGTTGATCACTAGCCACTGTGAATCCGCTATGATTCCGTTTCGATAGTCTGGACTGCATTTCCAGCCATCTAAAATATAATGATTTATGTGGTTACGTCTGTAAGACACTATAGAAATATAAATATTTTTATGAGGTAACGACTGACAGACACTATAAACATGTAGATATTTTTTGTGAGGTAACGTCTGTCAGAATCAGGTCTTATTGCTGTACTTACGTCTGTGGGACACCCAAAGCTCGTATCTCCAAGCGTATACACCGTGTCGCCTTTCGGGCGTCACTGCTCAATGCCGCGAGTCGTCCTAGGAAGGTACTGAGCGAGCCAGTGCTATATCACGCCATACGGCGAAATGGCAACAAGCAATAAGTTTGGCGGTGACTGATAGACGTCACGTCAGTCGCAGAGGGTTAAGTCTATGGTCGCGGTACAGTGGAACTAGAATTCTGGTTGGCAGGTTAATCTGTTCAAAGATTTCGGATTTGATCGTTTCCACCTATAAAATAAAATTGAAGTAACTAAACTTTCTGCATCTTTACGAGTACTACATGAAAGCGCTCATTCCCAAAATACCACTATTTCAAAATACCAAATTACTCTTTTTACCTGGTTCTCCAAAAACCAGATTCGAAATATTGGATGACGATAATAAACAATACCCTAATTTCAATGTTTAATTTTGGGATACCGATATATTGAAAATCTGGTATTTTAAAATTCTGGTATTTCGGGAATGAGCGATAGGGTATAAAGCATGACTAAAAATATACTTACGTTTTCCGTTTCCGTTTTAAGCGGCATAGACAAATGTACAAACATCGCATTAGGTACAGCCCGTAACTTAAAAAGGCATGGCGATGTTCGAACGTGTATACATTCCAAATTCAAATGAATGAGTTCAAATTCAAATTAAAATTACCAATGTTTTATTGAATTAGTTTTTAAACCATTTTGTATTTAGAAACAAATCATAAGAAATATATTGTAATTCCGAACTGAAATTAATATTTAAGTAGGAAAGAGAAAAAAGTTTTATACTGACTGCTTCTACCACATTTTGAATTTTTAATCATGAAGGATTTTCATGCATATACATTAGTAAGATATTTTACCCTGTTGCCCAATAAAGATTTTTTTACAAAAAATATATGTTACGCAATATTAGATTCCACATAAAATAACTAAAATTAGAGGTTGTCCTTATCTCGTAAGTTTAAAAAAAATAAAGTCAATTTTTAACTCTTCATAAATGAGTTTGAACGTTGTTTTTTTTTGACAATAGTTTATTATTAGAAACTTAATATTTCCACATTACAAAGGAATCGAATCATTAGTTTGGCTACAAAAAAATAAAAACATTTTTTTTTCTTTTTCTTCAAAACCAAGAGCATTTTAGGGTTAAACCTTTGTTAAATTAATTATGTTGTAATAAGGTTAATAAACACACGTAAGAAACTGACATTTTCAGCCAGGAGCAATGAGCCCTTTGAATTTAATGCCTGAAATAAATTTTTCATATAATAATAAGTAGGTATACATTAACCAATAATAATAATAAAACATTAAAGCAATTATTACTCGAAATGACAGCCTCTATCCATTCTTTATACGAGCTCCTTCCGAGCCTTGTTGGGAAAAATGTAGCGGCGTGACACCTTCATTTATTTATTTATTTATTCAAATTCATTTATAGGTACACGGCATTACAGTGTGACCAATACACCGAGAAACTTGAGGATTAATCGGTAGAGATAATAAATTAAAAACAGAAGTCAATTAATACTAGATGGCCTATCATCCATCATCTCGCAAAATCTTAGACATTCACACACAGCTGCCCATCGCCGCGCAAACAAATCACATTCAGGTCCTGATACTAGAAGCGCATTCAGCTGCGTCAAGATGCGGAGCAAGGGAGAGTTCCTTCGCGATACGGTGCGCAGCCATAACTGGACGCGTACGCGGCCGAAGCGTTATTCGCGATGTTTCAGGGACAAACAGCCCCAAGACTCGTCCTACGAGCTCAAAGCTTCATACGAAATGCCTCTCCATACTATCACACTCGCAGATGGGAACTGTAACATCTTTGTTGCTTTTGGCATAAACGTTATCGTTTTGTCGGTTGAACGTTTCTTCGAACGTGAATATTTTTTCATCGATGAAGAATATGATTTTCGCATCGTGTCTCTTAAGCAGCATCAGACAACATTCGCGTCGTAATTTACGAAGGCGATCTTTAAGAAAGTGAACTTTCCTACGATTTCAAGCCTTTACCTGATGATTGTAGGTATTTCAGTATTTACGCAACACGCGAATTATTAGTCTGCAGAGGGTTTTTTTTTCTGGGTGCGACATGAATTTCGGCGAAGTTGATTATTTCGATGTTCGCAATCGTCCTTACAGACCGCGGGCGTCCACTCCTTTGGCGAATATGTCTCCTTGTAAGGTTTTATGGTGTAATATTTAAAGTTGCGGTTAATCACAAAACATTTTTAGACACGGAAAATCTACATTGGTTTTTTTCTTGCATATGTAGCGAAATGACAATCGCACGTAATTATTTTGCTCCCGCCATCACAAGAAGATTAATTGAAATAAATAATAAAAACATACAAATAGAACACAAACATTCCAAATTCAAACTTGAAAAAATAATAAGACAGCTGCCATTATTATTATGTTTCATTTTTAAAGTAATAGTTTGTCTTGAAATTTATGAGCACACGAATAGATTAGCAATTAACTACTTATTCATTGATAGGTAATTTAAATAAGAAACCCTGTATAAATTAAAAAAGTAACTATTTTTCACTCAATATGGAGGAAGGATGCCCGATGTTTGAAAACAAACAACCATCAAACAAACAACAACAACAAACAAACAAACAAACAAACAAACAAACAAACAAATAAACAAACAAACAAACAAACAAACAAACAAACAAACAAACAAACAAACAAACAAACACCCACAACAAACAACAAATTCTAATTCGTAAATTGGAGTCTATTGGCATACGCGGCATTCCACTAAGTCTAGACCTATTCAAGGATTATCTAAGCAACCGAACACAAACTGTTAAACTGGGGAACTTGCTAGTTACAAGCAAAAAGTAAATTACGGAGTTCCCCAGGGATCGGTGCTTGGGCCCACACTATTTTTAATTTATGTGAACAACCTCTGTTACACACAACTACCAAACTCAAAAGTAATCAGTTTCGCAGATGATACAGTATAGGTAATTCTATTCCAAGATGTGACGTGGGCGAAGGTAAAACGGGCAGCTGAAGAAGGGCTAAAAACTATAACTAGGTGGCTTGACTTCAATTTATTGACCCTAAATCCGACGAAAACTAAATACATAACATTTAGTATACGGGACAACCACCAACCTGACACTAATTTTAATATAAAAACCCACAGCAGTCAGTGCTTTTCATCCAGAAAAATGCAATTTTTACATCTCATCATCAGCCAGCAGTGTCAAATACCTTGGTGTAGAAATAGACCAAAATTGGAAGCAACACATTACCAATCTTAAGACCCGAATATGTAAACTTATACCAATCTTTAAGGGTTAAGGAACTTCTAAGACAATAAAACAAACAAAACTGTATATATGGCCCTATGCCAATCGATAGCTTCATAATAATATGGTATCTCTGCTTGGGGTGGTGCAAAAAAAGCGTTATTATTAAGGTTGAAAGGGCCCAGAGGTTTATTATAAAAGTTATCAACTTTAAACATTTTAGGTATCCTACGACCGAACTATATGAAGAATTCGAGGTTCTAAATATTAGGCAGCTATTTATATATATACTAACCGGTCAGCCAGAAAAACACACGAGGTATACCAAATTCCTATATGTAAAACTGTTTTTGCAAAAGTTTTTGATTTTTCTTGTCACCGTGGCGTGTATGTACCTATAATGCGTTCAGTCCTCGGCGCGAATTGTCTTTTATTTCTTCTACCGAATGAAAACGGGTGCCACGAAGTGGTAATTTGAGTTTAGGAAAAATAATAAAGTCGGCTGGAGCCGGAAAAATAATATCTGGTGAATTAGGTGGTGGCTCGATGGTATTTGTTGAGTTTTTGGTCAAAAATTCTTTTATAATGATGGCCTTGTGCACAGGCGCATTATTGTGGTGCAAAATCCAAGAATTTTCTTTCCACCAATCTGGCCTTTTTCGTCGAATTTGCTCTCTAAAACGCCGCATAACACTCAAATAATATTCTTTATTTACCATTTGACCTTTCGGACAGCACTCCAAGTACGCAACACCGCAATAGTTAAAGAAAACAGTCAACAAACTTATGTTGACGACGTTGAGGCCCTACCAGAGCGAGGCAAATATTCCATCACATCTCGACCGCTTTTGAACGCATTGTGCCACTCATAAGCACGTGTTTTTGATAACATCGAGTCACCGTAAGCCTTCTGTTCCATTTTCAGCGACTCCGAACACGAAATTCCATTTGCGATGCAAAATTTGAGACAAACTCTTTGTTCGATGTTTTTGTCCAATATGAAATTCGTAACACACACTAGAGATGATCGAACAAAAAATAGCACTGTATTTAATCTATTTGACAGATGAAACTCAAACTCCGCGCCAAAATGAAAAACAGCCGTGCCAAACCAGCAAAAAAATAAAAAAATAAAAATTGTATTCGGAACCATAAACAAATTATCAATTCCCGATACTTTTTTGACAGAATGTATATGTATCTACATGATGACTGACTTTATCAACGCACAGCCGACACTACTGTACCTAGAAACTTGAAATTTGGTTCAGAGGTTCCTTTCATGATGTAAGTGAGCACTAAGAAAGTATTTTCCGAAAATCGACCCGCAACGGGAAGAAATGGGTGGAGTAGCGGGAAACTAATTCTACGCGTACGAAGTCGCGGGCGTCCTCTAGTATGTAAATAAAGTCTGTTCCTATTCGGACTGCCAATGACAATAACAAGTATACCTAACTGTAATTGTCTTTAGATAGATGATGAAATAGCGATGAGAATAATATTAACTCTAATTAGTTTTTTAAAAAGGTTGAATATATATTCATCATCATCATTGTATTATTATGCTGAGTGCGATAGAGACGAAAACCTAGCTTATCAATCAAATCTATCAAAACTTCTTCTTCATTTTGATGACAAATATATTTCGAAAAAATTAAATGTATGTGTCAAGCACCATTCAGTGTCATCGTCTTTTATCAAAAGCACTTTTCATCAAAAAATACAAGGTTAAATAGAGATTACTAACTCAAAATAAACTTGAAGACAATGATTAAGTGTATAAATAAATTACATGACTATGCTCAACCTTCAAAAGGACGCGAATATAAGAGTTATAGTGGTAAATTGATTTGTATACAAGAGTGACGGAACGAATAGGAACAGAATTTACATATATTTATATAAATATAAATATATACACTCTTGTAGTAATCATAACTTACACATATTTATATGTCTTCATAATTCATGTAAATTAAATATATTTATATGCCAGAACATCTTTTTACATTAAAGGGTATGTATTTATAAACTAATATATAAATAATAATTGACTGTTGTAGGTACCTATACTTATACTAAATAAAATATTGCTTATAATAATTCTACAAATGCCTAGAAGTTACGAGAGGCACACTGAAATGATCAGGAATAGAATATTTCAGATTTAGTTACAAAAAAAACCTTTTTTGGAATTTGAATACTGGCCTGTTAGAATCTTAATGACATTCAAACAATAAATTTTTTTTAAAAAAAACTATATTGGTTTAAAGTTGACACGTCGTTAACAGAAATGGAGCTCACGCGTGAACATTTCCGTGCTCGTCTCAATGTCGCGGCTTATCTCAAGATACATAAATGTGTCAGCGAAATTGTTTCGATTTATGATGTTGAAGCACCGATTCAAACGAGTATGTACCGCTGGTATGCGAGTTCCGACGCGGTCGTGTGTCGCTCAGCACTGTTCCTTCTGCAGGTCGACCAAGAACAGCGGTCACGCCTGAAAACATCGCAGCTGTGCGAACTATTATATTAGATGACCGTCATGTGACATACGAGCAGATTCGGGCCTTTACCAGTATCGGAATGACTGCAATTCAGTTGATATTATATAATGAGCTGTGTGTAAGAAAGCTAGTTTCCCGTTGGGTTCCCCACAATTTGTCCGAAGAGCAAAAAGTGGCTCGCCGAATTACTCTGCAACGCTTCGACGGAGGGAAGTCAAATTCCGTTTATAATATCGTCTTAGGTGACGAATCATGGATTTATTCATACAAACCTGAAAGAAAACATCAGTCAGCAGTTTGGGTCTTCGAAGACGAGATCAAACCAACGAAAGTGGTTCGCTCCCGCAGCGTCTCAAAGAAAATGGTCGCTACGTTTGTCCCGAAAAAGGGACATGTTGCTACAATTGCTTTACAGGAACACAGAATGATTACCGCTGAGTGGTATATCACGGTTTGTTTGCCAGAAATGATAGTCGAACTCCAAAAAAATAACCCGAAACGTCGCATCATCTTACATCACGATAATGCGAGCTCCCATACGGCTCGGAAGACAAATTATTTTTTGAAGCAGGAAAATGTTCAGCTGATGAGCTATCCTCCGTACAGTATCGTATCCTCCTGACTTGAGCCCAAATGATTTCTTTACATTCCCTAGAAAGAAAGATTTCATCGGTTTGAAGACCCCGAAGCAGCAGTGGAAGCGCACAAATCAGCCATTTTGTCAACATCAACTTCAGACTGGAATTACTGTTTTAATGATTGATTTGCACGAATGGAAAAGTGCATTAAATTGAACGGAGAATACTTCAAAAAACAATAAAAATACAATTTAGCTATACCCTGCATGTGTTTTTTCTTATTCCCGATTATTTCAGTGTGCCCTCGTACCTACATGTTTGTATAAACTACCTAGGAAGTAAGCACCATGTAAAAGGAAAAAAAAGAGGAACAAACAAAAGTTAAATAAGTAGAAAATAATATAATATGTTAATTATAGTACTTTAGGTATAGAAACAAAACACACCTAATTGTTAAAATGTTGGTTAATCCATTTAGTTTGCATATACTATAAGTTGTTTACGCTAAACTCGCCAATTTTTATCGCATAGGCGTCGCAAAGCATTATGAGCATTGTTTCTTTGGCCTTAAAGCTTAGCCACTTTGTAGTCTTACCTCGCCGTAACACAGTTTCGACTACCACGGGAGGTAAATATTTTTTCTACGGAATACCGCCGTTAAATTTAATGCACAAAATTGTTATTTCTTTCAAGATTTTAATTTGCTACAGGTAGGCAGGTTATTTGATAAAGGTGTGACAAGCAAATACCTATAAAAACAATATTAAAAGATTTGTCGTAGAATAGTGAAATCATGTATTATTAATTACCTATTAGATGTTAAAGTAAGCATAAGTTAACCTTGTATTTTGGTTATGGTAAATAAAATTCATTTCAAATTAAAATTTCAACAAACAAACAAACAAACTGCCATCCAGAACCCAAAAATCAGGCTTTCCGTGGTAAATATTGAAATCCGTCAATACACTATACTACTATACTCCATTTACTTTAACGACCTAGTATGGGCTTCTCTCCCTCGCAAACTTTTATACAAAGGTCTATACACTAAACCACACTAGCAGTAAATATCATGAGATATGATAAATATCAGTAGATCACAGTACCTATTTATTGTTCGTGCAGCCTTAGCCTTAAGTAGATAGTGCTACTATCCCGATATCCGTATCTGTACACTATCCCTATTATCATACATTCGACAAGATGAAACACAGATTTCCTGTATTATCGTATTCTGAATTTTGAATGGTCATAATTCCGAATTTTCGGACACCCAATTCGCTTTAGTTCATTATTTTGGTCACTCTTCTGGTTTATTCATCTAATTTCATCAAAGAAAGTTCAGTTCTGATGCTCGCTCGCTCCGATCACGCACTATGTTTGTCACAGCTCAACCTAGCCCAACGCTAGTCGTCTCACCTAATTTAATTCTAATGCAAGGATAGAAAAGTGAAAAATAGGCCGAGTGTTTGTCATATAAAATGTGTCAAGTTTGGCAATATAAACACAATTACTATTTTAATAACTTTTTGTGCATATCGATATCTGTTCTAATTTATTGACAAAAATCCCTATGCCTTGATTTTTCATAGAAAAAGCATAGTATTGTTTGCTAATACTTTGTTTTGATGTCTTCTGAAAACTATTCCCAGAAAATACCGCCGGTTTCGAAAACTGACTATTTTCTTTTTTTTCAGCTTGTTATTGGCAAAAAAAATATAAGAACGGATAATTTGTAAGTATTCATGAGCCTAGTCTTTACGTCTTGGACGTTGCTAAAACGCCCTGTGATCATTTACTTGCGGTGCTTGCGGGGAATTCGATCGATCAGTCATCCCATGCGGCCGTTGAACCTACAGTCAAGCCCTGCTTGTTTGTGAGATCTTGCCAATAAACGCTTTTGGTTCAACACCTTTTTAACAGTGTGCACGACCCATCGACGGAGTCATATTATTACAGGAGGTCACGACAAATTTGGCAACGATCTTGCAAATGGATTATTCTAGGGTGACAGGATAGAGGGCACCTCCCTGATGCCAAATATGGCGGTCTACCTGCGCACGGTGGTTACGTTATCTATACATATACGGCGGCTAAAAAAACATGTTATCGTTCCCAAAGAATGCGATAAGGGAAATGGCTGAATGTTGTACATATATTAAGTACTAGTTGTACTGATGTCAAATATGCAAAAACAGACCAAAATTTTGGTCGCGTAATTTCCGGTGAGTGTAATTTGAGTTGCTTAACTTGAAACTCCGATAAGTCCATGCAAAAGGACAACGGAATTTGCATCTTTTTTCAAACAAATTATGTTATAAATTCGTATACCACATTTCAAGACATTGCCAAGTTTGAAGTTAAGTGACTCAATTACATAAGTCGTTAAAGAAAATCGGCTAAGTAAAAACAGGGCTACAACAATTCAAAATGTTACTATAGGGGCAAATCAAAAGTAAATAAAATATTTGAGTGCGTATTTTTTTATGGCTAAACGAGGGGAACTGTTCTAATTATATTGTCAATTTTTTATTGTTTTAGATTACAGCTCCTAAATTACAACAAACAGGTAATTTTTAGGAATTTTCTTCTATCCAGTAAGTGCCCTGTGTCCCTTTTGAGTTATTAAATTTGATAATACGTTGGCAGTGACGTTGACTTTTGTATCAGCATCGAGAAGTAGAGGTGAAGTAAGCATAAGGCAGCGTGGGCCTGTTTCTAGATTCACAATTCGATACATTTATTAGAAAACGTGACTTATGATTGAAATGTTTATGCCAGTACTACTGGTGACTGTTCACGCAAATAATCTGTTTTGTTCGCTAACACAACATTAATTTTAGCTTTCCGATCGGACGGTAAGGCACAGTATTATTACCATGCATGAGTTTACAGTGACCTTACTCGTTAACGACACAGCAAAAATAATTTGTATGGAGAATTGTACGCTCCTCTAGCGGTCGCTTATATAGAACTAAAGGTCGTAATTAGTACGAGTTCAACGGTAAATTACCTATCGAAGTCTAAGCGTTAGTGGCTAACGTTTTGTATCTGTTGCCGTAACTAGAACAAGGGAAAACTTATTAGAATTACTTTTTTATAAATAATTTCAATTATAGTTTTATCCAATTAATGTCGGTGAGACATTATTTTGCATGGAATATGTTATTACATACAAAAAAGGGCACTCCAAACCACATTCCTCAACTTTATTTACTGACGTTGTTAAAATGTTTATTTACAGAACACTTTTCCATTTACTTGACCAGTAACTGAAATTGTGAAGCGTTAGTTCGCATTTATTCACTTTATTTTATTACAACATAAACATAAAAACAAACAACAGCCGTTTGAGATTTTATACATTCGCTATACTATGACATTAAAAAAACATAACCCTCATTCTGACGCAGTCGGGTAATAATAAACAATCAATGAAATAATCACTTATGCCCGGTTCACATTATTCCAGTGCTGGACTGGATCATATCGTTTACATTATTTCAGTCGTTTAAGTTTTGTTGGAGTGGTAACACTATTGTGACAATGATTTCTAGGCAGAAACTCAAAAATTGTTTAAAAACTGTTCGTTTAAGTACTACTGTTACTGTTCGTTACAAGAAGTAAATGATTTAGTAGAAGAACTAAGGAGAGATAATCGGCTTTGGATGAGAAATTGGATAAGCGAAAGAAACGTAAACATAACGAATTTTTTGGAGGGCGGATTACCGCGTACCTCGGTTTTTATAAAAATCCGACGTGATATCCCATAGACATGCATGTTTTCTGTTTAAAGAGATAAACTGAAGAGTTTGGTTCTCATTCAACTTCATTATTAATTAAATTACGGAGTTTGTCCCCAAAAACACCAATGTCGTATTAACTTTTAACGTTCAATCCAGCACTGGATTGGCTGTCTATACTATTCCAGTGGCGCGCTGGATTGGGCGAGCTGGAATGAAAAAGTAGACGGTCTCTCCAGTCACTGGACTGGATTGCTCACTGGAATGGATACATTCCAGTGCATTCCTGTGCCGGTTTACATTATTCCAATAACATTCCAGCACTGGTTTGGGTCGCTGGACTGGAATGCTACTGGAATAATGTGAACCGGGCAACACTTTACATAGTGACACACCTCTATAACGCTTTAAATTAGTAGGGTTATTTATATATTTTAAATGGAAGCCATGGAGACTCGTGTTTTTGTCCAATATCATCCTTATTCAGTCTTTTCAGTATAGTTAGAAAAAGACAGCTGAGTTTGGTGTGAAATTACGCACGTTACTCCAGGACGTAACGTCAACTACACGAACTATCGATTTAACCTAACCTAACCTAACCTAACCTTAGCGAGAATAGTAAACGAAATCTGAGTTTTCGATAGCAACTCATGGTAGTGGTACAGAGGGCACCTTTACTTACCCAACCTGTGACCCGAGATAACATGCATTCGGCGAACGTTACCCATCGGTATTGAAATTTTGTCTGAGGATAGGTGCGATCTCACCGCTGCTTAACAGTGCGTAACTTATTACGGTGCGTCAAAAACAGTGCCATGTTGTTACTAGGAACCCGCCTTTTGTTTACGCAACGACACCGTATTTTACGCAGCGGTGGGGTCGAACCTAGCTGCCGTATGGTCGCGTCAGTTTTCAAACACGTTTACGTATGCGTTATGCATCTTGCCGAGTAACCCTAATAGAGCACCAGGTACACAGTTATTATGAGTATTCTAACTAGGAACAAAGAGTATTGAAGACGAAGCCTGACCCTGGCCGACCTCTCCACGCCGCTACACAGGAAAATGTTGCAAAAGTGAAGAAAATGATATCGGAAGATACTCGAGTAAAAATCACCATGAGCTTAAAATCCACCTTTTGCTGGTAATTGACAAACACCTTCATGTTAAAAGTAAGACTAAGGAGCATGAATGACGCTGCTTCAGTGGCGAACGCGTATTAAATGTTTTAACGTGTTTTGGGATTTGTTAGGCAAATATTCTGAACAAGTATTCAACAGAATAGTCACGGAGGACGAAACTTGAGTTTATCACTATGACATAGAAAGCAAGAAACAGTTGATGCATTGACATGTAAGAGGCGCACCTTTTCCCAAAAAAATTAAGGTCATGCCTTCACCTGGAAAGGTTTGTTGATTGACTCTAAAGATAAGTCGGTAAATATTAAAGGAGGGTACAAAGGCCTGATTCGTAACGGATTTGCCAAATTCAAAACGCTGGCACCTAGCTATAAAGGTTTTCTGTAGTTTTTTTTTTAGCATTTTCTTTACTATTGCCCTATAATTATGTAATGATTGTCTTTTATTGCGTAATTTGCTGATAAAAGTAAAACCAAAAAAACATGAATCAACGTGAACGCTGTGATCAGATTGTCGACAAATGGATGGAAAATACACAGCGTCTGAACCAATTCATCGCAAAAGAAATAAAAATTGCAAGAAGAACCGTTGATACGGTCCTGAAACGATACCTTGAGATCTTGTCTACCGCTCAAAAGCCTTGAACCTTAGAACATGGAGGTCCTTGCAATCCTGGGCTGACAGGAAAATCATTAAGACGATTTGCAAAAACCGAAGCATGTCCTAAAGGGACAAAGCTAAAAACATCTACAAGTTAGTCAATGGTGAGACGTGTTAAGGAACGGGCTGCTATGAAGACAAAACAGAAGCGGAAGGTGCCCAAAACATCAGGAAAACAAAGAATTTATACTATAGCTGATGGAGAAATTCCTCCAAATTCGGAAACCACCATAGGAATGTAGAAGTTTGGCTCCAATTATCTGGTTTGGCAGGCAATTTGCCCATGCGGTGATCGTAGCAGTGCATATACAACAATCAATAAGAATATTTACATCAATGAAGGTTTCAAGAATAGTACATTACTGCACAGACCGGGAAATAGGCCGTTGCGGGACGAGTAGAGTTAGCGTGGCCGAGACGCAGTCGAGGCCGCGCTCTATACGAGTCCAGCAACCGCCCTTCCCGGTCGAGGCTTGAATAGTGCTTTTCTCCAACAATGCGAGAAAATATAACACAAATTGTTAAAATATTAAACACAGGTCAAAATCTCCTTGAAAAAAAAAACAGAATCACGTACTGAAACAAATAAAATCACACATTTAAACGTAATAAATTCTATTTGAATAAAATATGGTTTAAATTATAACATCTATTACGCGTTTATGTTATTTCGGCAATTAATTTTGTTTATGAACACAATTTCTATTAAAAAAAACGTCAAAATATTTGATACACTTTTAAATACGCTGTAAACGCTGTTTGAAAATGTTTAACTTTTAGTCTATGACATTTAAAAAGTAAAATATACATGGAAGAATTTTGATTGCACGAGTGTTTGGCTGTTTGGAGTTAGTTATCCTAGTCCAAACATGGTTTTAAAAAGTAAAACACCAGGTACGTAATGAAATTTGTATACATTTTCGCGGCCGCTGCCGCTGGTAAATAATAACTTCTTTTTTTTAATTTTGCCTGGACCTGGAACTCAGAACTTCGCGGGCTGATTTTACGACAATAAGGTTAACATTTCCGAGCATGTGGGAGAAAACGTCTAATACCATTCATTCAAAAACACAATACTTGGACCTTATTCTGGCCTGATCTAGCTACAGCCCACTATAGGACGGATACCCTAAATTTTCTTAAACAAAATGATGTCCAGATGTAGGTAAAGCACTGAATCCGCCGGATATTCCACAGTGCCGCCCTATCGAAAGATATTGGGCTCTCATCAAAGGAATCTTGCGTAAGACAGGTAAGGCTGCCAGCAACCAACAAAACTTCCTGAGGAAGTGTAACGCAGCGAGCAGGAAAGTGGCTAATGATACTGTCGCACGGCTGATGGAGGGCATTCGACAAAAATTGCGGCAAGAATGGGAGAAAAAGTAGAAATATAATAAAAGTGTGGAGATGATTCTTTTATACTAATTTTTTAATATAAAATCATATATTTTGGTCAATTTAACAACTTATCTTACAGTTACAGCTTCAATCTGGCGTCAATTTGGTAAAGCCGTTACGAATCAGGCCTTATAGTAATATAGGAAAAAAGAAGAGGAAAATCTCCAAAATTTTTCGAAGAAATGATGAGTATAGACACAAATCGTTATTCGTATAAAAAATCTAAAGACCAATTTTATATGAGCCAATATGGACCCCAAACAAAACAATTCGGAAATCTAATTAACACAGGTTTTTTAGTACTCTATCGAGCTGATTGTGGAATGAGATTATGAGAGTGAATATTAACAAAGCTAAATACATGTTTGGAAAGCATTAAAGGTTTGCGCTTAAGGCAGAGCCCCACACCTGCTCTGGAGCTGGTAATGCCCCCTGGCAAACCTAGACGTATGAGACTCGACGCCAGTCTGGACATCCCTCTAGCGCGTTCTAAGAAGCTAAGGTGATTCTAAAGGAATTTTCCTATTTTAGTAAGTCAGTCAATCAGTGGTCTCTGTCAAGCTAGGGGACGAGAGGAACACTCAAATAGAGTGCGTTGATTTATATAATTTTCTTTTAAGTCTGTAATTTGAAAACTAACACTCTGCTAAGGAAATATTTTAAATATCCCAAAAAAATATAATGAAAGGTCTTGATATATGAAATAATGAAAGATGGAAAAGATATTATAATAAAGCATAAAATAAATTTCTTATTTCCCTATATTTGACGTCATTCAGCCAGCAATTATTAATCCAAGCTTTGGGCTTCACGTTAGCCTCTTTTGTATTCCCGTAGGAAGAATAAAGTAATTTTGAGCAGTCCTCAGACTTGAGTGGTTCGTAATCTTACGCATTGCAACTGCCACATTCACAAAGTGACAGTCCTCAGGAACAGCGTCCAGCGAGATCTTGATCTTCCTCTGAACTTTGAATTAGCATTCGATGTATGAGAATCTGAACACTAAGTCAATCAAGTTAGTAAGACTTTCCAACAGAGTAATATCTTTCATTTGAATTTATATATTACACGGATTAAAAGCAGGAAGAACAGCTTCAAAAGTTAAGCGAATGTTCAGTATAAAACGATAATAGCTGTGGATAAAGATTAGTGACAAAATATTGATATGGAAAAACGAAATTCGAAACAAAGAGATACTTTCCTGTAACGATTTTCTTTACAAACCATATTTTTATATTATTACTAGCTTTTGCCCGTGACTTCGTCCGCGTAGAACTCGTTTATCGCAGTTAAGTGTTTTAAGTAATTTTATAGTTTAACGTCCTCCCAGGCCAGGATGATCTTTTAAATACATGTAATATTGAGCTCCACATTTAAAAAGAAATTGAATTGGATAACGTCATCTAGGTTAATACATTTTTGTTTACCTACAATATTTTTTGATTTTCCATCTTTCGCTAGATCATGAAGATTTCGTGGGCTGAATACTCGTGAGCCATGCTATAAACAGTTACCCAAGGGAAAAACTGTTTGCTTCAAAATGTAAGCGCCGTCGCGCGCGACACGCGCGGGCTCGCGCCGGCAATTTTGGGTGGAAATGGGTCGACGCGATTTCAATTCTCGTCCCACCTCGTCTCTCGTGGAAAAAACCTTTAAACTGGAGAACAATACTTTAAAGCTTTATTCCTACAGCATTATAGCTTCGAGCGTGACAGGGGCCAGGATGCTGACACCAAACACGATACATACGCAGAAGACGATGCTAGAGAAGTAGACGAGTGAGTATCTAAATAAACGTAGTTTCTTTATTTAAACCAGGCACACTGACAGCATACACATCAAACATTACAGATAGATGTTAAATTTTTGTGTCTTACTTCTTTGATGTACGCTTACGACAGGCGTTCATGAGATTCAAATATACTATTTGTTTAAAAGTGACATGCCAAAAAATTCTAGATACCTATCATGAGCCAGAAGAGAAGGATGCAAAAAAAAAACACTAAACTATAGAATCAACAAAAAAATTACACATTTACATAGACGTCTATACTGGGTGTCCCAAAAATCAACGTCAACCCGCCTAGGGCTGTTAGAGCAGCTAAAAAGCTATCGACTTAACCCCTATCATATGTATGTTCAGCGATTTTTACTAGTTTCGGAGATATTGATCATTTTAACCAGATTTTTTGTTATTTTCCCATATATCCATGTCAAGTAAAAAGGGGGTCGCAAAGTTTATATGGAAAAAAATATTTTCATTGTCACTTAAAACTTGGTATAAATTGTCTTCAATGCAAATAATGAGACACGTATGTCTGTGAATACTAAAATTCAACCCCTAGAGGTACCTATAAACGGGGGTAGCAAAGTTTGTACGCGATTTTGGTCATTTTTGAAGCGAGAAATATGGAAATATAAAGTCTGTTCCTATTCGGACTGCCATGAAAATAACAAGTATACCTAACTGTAATTGTCTTTAGATAGAGGATGAAATAGCGATGAGAATAATGTTAACTCTAATTACTTTATTAAAAAGGTTGAATATACAGGATGTTCGGCAGAAGGTTGGACAAACTTCAGGGACTAACTCTGTAGGTCATACTCATCAACTTTTATTATGGGACCAACATCCAAATCGCGAAAAAAAAAAACAGCTGTTCCATACATTTCGGCTGTTTAGCTCTCAAAGTTTGTATGAAACAGCTGGATTTTTTTTCACGATTTGGATGTGGTCCTGTAATAAAAAATGTTGAGTATAACCTACAGAGTTAGTCCCTGAAGTTTGTCCAACCTTCTGCCGAACACCCTGTATATTCATCATCATCATCGTATTATGCTAAGTGCGACAGAGACGAAAACCTAGCTTATCAATCAAATCTATCAAAATTTCTTCTCCATTTTCATGTCAAATATATTTCGAAAAAATGAAATGTATGTGTCAAGGACCAGTCAGTGTCATTGTCTTTTACCAAAAGCACTTTTCATCAAAAAATAGTGGTTAAATAGAGATTACCACCTCAAACTAAACATGAGGACAATGATTAACTGTATAAATAAATAATAATTATGACTGTGCTCAACCTTCAAAAGTACGCGAATATGGAGTTATAATGGTAAATTGATTTGTATACAAGAGTGACCGAACGAATAGGAACAGACTTTAGTAAGTAAAAATAAAAAACTTTGAAAAACAAATCGGAATTTTTTGAAATCGGAATCGTGAACATCGTTGTTTAGAATATGAATAAAAGAAATATTTACGGCAACTTCGAAAAAGAGGGGCAAATGGGGGTAGAATTTGTATGAGAACTTGGTAGTTTTTGAAGTAAGTAATATGGAAATTAGTCTTACATTATATTTACTGGAGGGAGATGTGGTTTCCTATAATTGGGTAAACATCGATCTAGGTGTAATATTAAAATATATATAAATATACTTAAGCGTAAGTCATCTGTTGGAAAATCCATAAAAAATGGGCATCAAAATAAAATGCGTAAGATTTTTGGGATGTTTTAGAACATTTTTGATATGTGTATTAATAATGTATATGTAGTCTTAGTGTATAGTGTAGTTAGTATAATGGTTTTGTAAAATTTTAGCCTATTCGTTTTATAAACATAGTTTAATATTACAGTTCCCAAGAGCATTCAAAAAATTCAAATGACGTAAGTTTCAAGTTTCAAGGTAAGAAACATAACGTCGGTGATAATGCAATACCGCTAAAGGAACAAATTGAATAAAGTGAAAAAAATACCTTAGCAAGTAAGTCATTAAGGTACATTTTGCAACCTATTGAATTTGTTAGGTATTTCAGTATCACAGACGATAGCTTGATCAATAATACCAAGATTCAAAAAATGCAAAAATGTTTTTTGTGTTACTTTCAAATGGCAAAGAAATAAACCCCGTTGCAAAGAAAACGGTCATTTTTTGATTTTTTGAATTACTTTAAATATAAAATAACTAAATAAGATTTCATGATAAAAAATAAAGAAGTGTTGTTTACGAATAAAAATAATGATTTTATATAAATAATGTTATTTAAATGATGTAGCCTAAAATTTCATTTAGTTACAGTATGTTTAAACTACTTGAAAAAATCGAAAGTGCCCGTTTTTTTTGCAACTGGGGTTTATCTATTTCGCCGACATAGTACAGGTGCGTTCAAATTTAAGTTACAAGAAAGAAGAATGACAAATAATAAAAATAAAACACACGCTTAACTTCTGTTGTGGATCAAACCATGCTGGTCGATAGAAGACACCTATCCATCTCAGTCCCATGCAAAGAGTTTCTACTGTTCGAAAAATTCGAAAGCTATTTATGTTTTAGTAAAATTTAAACAAACCCTCTGTTACCACCTAACGTCGATTATTCTGTAGTTCTTTAGCTAGTGCAAAAGTTAGGCATCCGTATCCAATTAACTTTTATGCAAATAATACCAGTTTTTAGTAAAAGAAAAATCATGAACCACTTCGTAAATCCAACTTAAGTTCCATTTTTCTGGGTAGTCAACAAAGTTGTCATTTTTCTACAAATTACCTATTCCAAAAACTGCGCTACTTAACGATAAATAATTTGTACAAATTTTGTTGAATTTTGCTCCTTACGCGTACCAGCATCATGCAAAAATGGGTTAATTAAGTACACTGTGTGAGAAATTGATGATTAACCCTTAAGTAAAAACCTAGAATAAACTTAGAATGAAAGTACTGTAATGGGCTAATGGGTCTAAACTTCAATAAATTAATTTAGTGTTAACTTTTAATTAAGACGGTAGTTTAATTAAAAGTTTGTATTTCTCTGCACAAATTTATTTGTTATTAGCAAGTTTGTTCCTTTGAAATCTTGCAAGTAAAACAAGTTATATATCGGAGATTATTTAACCACTATCAAGCTAAATAATCAGATAAGTACTTAGACATTTTAATATTATAATTTACAAGACACCACAAGAATGGTGACTGATTACCAAATTAGAATCCAATCCAGGGAACTGGTTCAAAGTTTAATTACAATAGTTGACTGATTAGATTTTATTAGCGGCATTAGGTGGTTATAGTGGTTGTTGTTAAAATTTAACAAAAATATAAAACAAATATGGGAGTGAAATCAATAGGGCTCGCTCAGTGTTCTCCACCGACCAGCATCGTTTGATCTTCGACTGATGGTACACCCTTTACTTATGGATTATTATTATTACTCCGTAAACACGTAGTTATTAACGATTTATACGTAATCATTAGGTTTGTTTCGATTTAAGTTAAAATTTATTGATTTCTTTCGCGTAGAAGTCGTCTAAAATACCCGTTGTCCTTCCTCTGGGTTTAAGTCATCTCCATTACCAAATTAATCTAAATCGCTTCACCGGTTCAGCCATAAAACCGTAACAGACAGATAAACAGTTACTTTCGCATTTGTAATATTAGTATAGATGGATTAAATATTGTTTTATATCACAAATTAAACTTATTTTTAGTTTATATTGATATTATTGTAATTTTTATTTTTGGGTTGTGAAAAATACATTTTCAAGACATTGCCTTCTTTGAAAAAAGAACTTTCTATGTATTTACAATTTAAATGTAACTTTATCTGTTAAAGTAGTAGTTAATTTTTTTTTAAATCGGAATATACTTTATACTTTATACTTGTTGAGTGAATGGATTTTTTCATTATTTTAGTAACGGAGATTTTTTAGCAGTATGACAGATACAAGTATAGGTACAACAATGAATAAGTTCGGTTTTAAAATATAAGTATAAATAAATATAATATGGTACAGTCGACTACAAAGACATGTTTTATCCACTTTTGCATCTGATTTCCATAGAATAACATTATAGTACTCGTACAATTAGGGGAAGTACGCTCAAAGCGGGTACGCTAAGGCTGAAGGTTAAAAAACAATGTTCTTTTTATTTTATTTCCTTTATTAGTATGTATTTGTTTTTATAGTCTTTTACGTTTACGCACAAATCAACGAAATGAAAAAATACGTCAGTTTTACATAAAAATAAAAATAAAATTGGCACCCTTCCCAAAACCCGTTTTGCCCGTGGGGGGTGCCTAAAACGGGTACGACCTTTGGGCAATGTGGGTAGTGATTGTTCGTATGAGATCAAATTGACTTCGAAATTAATTAAGTTCACAGATTCGTCCAAAAATTAACAATTTATGTAGTGTAAATATATTAATACCTACCAAAGTTTTTGGCTGCACTTTTGACCGCTTTTTTGGTCGCCTCTTTTATAGTAGCCACATTGTGGTCTCATCTCACGACGATTGGGAAGTTTTTCTTTTATATTTACTACCATCTACATAATAAAAGTAATTAAAACGTAAATCCGTTGATTAATTTGTACAAATAGAGGCAAATGGCGGGTACACGCTTTTCCCATACCCGATTTGCCTATGCGCACGTTTTTGTTTAATCAACATGGAACTTTAAAACCGAAACGATAAAACACAAAGCAGCTTCATAAATAACAAGACTAATAACCAAAAACGTGTACACCACGCAACTGGCATCACTGCCTGGGATTGGCTGACATGTCGAATGTCACTTCGTATCCACAGATTTTTACTAGTGCTAAATGCGCGCAAATTTAAACGGCTACCTATTTAGGCAGGGTACCCACTTTAGGCGTAGGTACGTGGTAGGTCCCATAATGATCTGGCCTAACCAAGATGTGGCAAAGGAAATTAAATCAAAGTCCGATTATTTTTCAATATAGTCTCCTTTAATATGTACACACTTCTGACATCTATGAATTAACATCTCTATGCCTTTAAAAAAATATGTTGAATCTTTGTCCTCAAAATGGGCTAAAACAGCTGCCTTCAACTCTTCGTCATTAGAAATTTTTTTTCCTCGTAAGTCCCGCTTCAAATTAGGGAATAAATAATAGTCACTGGGGGCCATGTCCGGGCTGTAAGGGGGGTGGTTGACTTCCGTGAACCCGGACTCGCGAACAGCAGTCTTCGCAATAATGGCAGTATGTACTGGAGCATTATCGTGAAGCAGCAACACCCCTGTCGAGAGTTTACCTTTGCGTTCTTTCTTTATTATATCCCGCAATTTATGTATAAGTGAGGCATAGTATTGACCATTTATAACGGTATTACGTTCTTTAAAATCAACCATCAGGATACCCTCACAATCCCAAAAGATGGTGCACATGAGCTTTTTCGTAGACTGCTGCACCTTGGCCTTCCTGGGCGGCTGTTCGTTCTTAAAACGCCACTCCATCGACTCGCGTTTGCTCTCAGGGTCATAATAGAGCACCATTGTTTCATCTCCAGTCACTAGCCGCCTGATGATATTCGTTGGATTTTCACCACAGAGATCCAAAAAC
Source organism: Acleris cristana (assembly GCA_948252455.1). NCBI lineage: Eukaryota > Metazoa > Arthropoda > Insecta > Lepidoptera > Tortricidae > Acleris > Acleris cristana. The sequence goes on along the minus strand of OX411772.1, from coordinate 24,760,568 downwards.
TCTGAAGCACATCGCACTCGTTCTTCTTTTTGCACCGCTGACAGAAGTTTAGGCACCCGTCTTGCACTCACCTTACTCATATGAAGATGGTCATGAATTGCACGGTGCACTGAACTTTTGGAGACCTCTATCCTTGCTGCTATCTCCCTAATCTTCAAACGGCGATCACTCAATACCTCTTCTTGAATAAGAGCGATATTCTCAGGAGTGAGCACTTCCAGCGGCCGGCCCTCATGTCCCAGGTCTTCGACAGTTTCCCGTCCGAGTCGGAACTCCTTCACCCAGTTTTTTACTGTGCTATACGAAGGTGAAGACCCCCCGTACACACCATCCAACCGCTCTTTAATTTCGGCAGGAGATAAACCTTCTTTGAATAAAAATTTTATAACACTTCTATACTCGGTTTTTGACATCTTGGTAAAACAAGCGACTTCCCACACACAAATGACTCTAAAATCCAAAATAACAATAGCAAGTTGCAACTTGTTTCTATATTACTTATCCGGAGAGACGTACTATTCAATGCGGTATAACATGTTAGGACATGTTGCTGGGAACTATATCAGGCCAGGTCATTATGGGACCGCCTGGTACTTCCCCTACTATGCACTCGCATCACGCCGGTATCGTCTAATCCCGAAATCGAACTTGAAATAATCCTTAGCCCTGTCTTTTTTGCTTATATAAGATGCGATTTCGGCAGATGAAAATATATATATATTTATATGAATGTGTTTTAATTTTAACTTCTTTTCTTAATTTTTTATAAAGGAATTGTACATTACCCGCCGAAAAACTAACCACGAAAACACAATTAACGATAGAAAAGAGCAGTACTACTCTGATGAAAATACAAAATCGAACTCAAAAGAAGCGCCGTCCTCCAATGAAAAGCACCCTGACAGCCCCTACACGGTGTTCAAAAACAAATACAAACAGAATTGGCTTTGGAATTTTGAGGTAAAGTACCAACATTAGGTACGAGTATTTACTAATAATACCTACGTGAAAGAGTCATGAACATACGCAATATACAGAAGAGTCGTGCAGGTCCGATCTTAATGTAAGAGTCCATCAATAATTTGCGTTTTGCGCCGAGGCAGACATTGTGATTTTTACAAATACTCCGAGTAAATAAAATAAAAACTACCCACATAAATACATACGAGGGATTGCTGAAAAGTAATATACTACAGATGACACAAAAGACACTCGTGGATAGATATTTTTTCAATGTTATAGATAAATACTCTCGTAAACACAAAAAAAAAGACCATATTAATATTTTTAGGTTTCTCGTAAAAACAATCCTGAAAATAACTGTGAACTTTATTTGTTCATCGGTCAAAAATCTTCGTCCTCTGAAATTACGTTGAAAAAAGACGGGCTTTTAACTCGTGCACGTGCTCCTATAAGTACAAGAACTCAATCAATGAAGCCACCATATTAGTTAGGGTAAAATCAATGACTAGAAAACCGTGACTCTTTCTGTAACTTTAAACATGACGATACGAACTTTGAACATAGCAGTAAACTTGACACCAGCGACCGCAATTGTTACATATTTTTTATCTTTATCTGTTTCGCCCTAGATTTGGATGAGTTAGACCAACATTACAGAAATGCACATAAGGCTGCTAGAAAATTCACCGGTTTCATGCAAGCCATCTCGCACTTATAATATTGATCAAAAATTGTGCTTAGGCCATGGTTTTTTTTGGTTTCTCGTAAGAATAATCCTGAAAGTAACTGCGACGTTTCTTTGTTTATTTTTCTTCAGTAGTCTCAATAAGAAATAACATGGGGCTAAAACTGGGCTGCATGGGTCGCGGTAGGTACTTCGAAGGTATTTTGGTCATTGCTAGCTTTGTTATGCAAGTAGTATCGACAGGGGCCTTAGACAAGATGCTTAATGCTAACGTAAACGATTATCGAAACCTGACAAAATGTACGAAATTGATCGTAATCCTAAAAAAATTCGATAGTTATAACGCTCGCGGAGTGCATCTTTTCTAGGACTACAGTAGCGTCAAAACTTGAACCTTGAAGGTACTTATCCTTCTTTAGCGAGCAATTTTTATACTTCCGTCGCACTGCTGAAATAGAAATGATTCTATTAATAGTCGAATCAGAGAACATTTACGAGAGAAATGGTGTCGCGCAGTTAATGTTGAATATTTCAAATGGTTATGTGAGCTTTATTTCAAAGGGATTTGGTGGGAAAATCTCGGATAAGGCTATTGTTGAGGAGAGTAACTTGATTGCCAATCTGCCACTGAATGCTGTAATAATAGCAGAAAGGGGATTTAAGGAAATCGAATCTCAATGAATTGAGAAAAAAAAATTTGTTGAAATAGTTTTTATATTATTAAATATTCACTATCCACCTTCTTAGTTCTTGTGTGTCTATGACAGCTTATACTATGTGACACCGTCGGACTTGACATTTTTTTGTTCTATTGTAATCTCATATATTTTCTTCTCAATATAGTTTTCTCTTAATTACTGCGTCTGTTATTAGGTTATGGGCCCAGAAAAGCCCAGCTAAAGTCATCGGAAGTGCAGTGATAATATAATTACGAAATATTTTTCCAAATAATTTGTTCGTCGTTTGTTGTCGCAAGAAAACAAAAGTTTTTTTTTCTTCCGAATATAGCTTCGAATCATTCTATGGCTTTAATCGAAAAACATACGGGTCGTGATAATTATCCGACGTGGAGATTTGCGGTGCAAACCTATCTGCAACACGAAGAATTGTGGAATTGTGTTGATGGTTCCGGTACCGTGAAACCCAAGTTAGATACGAAAGCACGATCAAAGATTATTTTGTTAGTCGATCCAGTGAACTACGTACATATTCAAGAAGCTACGACAGCAAAAGAAGTATGGGAAAATTTGGAGAAAGCATTTAATGACTCTGGGCTCACGCGCCGTGTGGGATTACTACGAGATTTAATTACGACAACTTTGAACGGGTGCCACAATATTGAGGAATATGTCAGCAAAGTGATGAGTACGGCACACAAACTACGCAATATCGGCTTTAAGGTCGACGACGAGTGGCTCGGCACACTGCTGCTCTCTGGTCTTCCGGATACCTATCAACCCATGATACTGGCTATGGAAAGTTCTGGTGTGAAAATCTCCGCTGACTCCGTGAAAACTAAACTTCTACAAGATGTCCGACAAACCGACTCAAACGCATTTGCCGCGAATCATAGACATGGTTCAAACCGTAAAGGCTACATCAAGAATTATAATGAGACTCAGACGAGCAAGGGACCACGGTGCTATAGCTGCGATAAATATGGTCACATCAGCACAGAGTGTAAGTCGAAGAACAAGAAGAAGAGTACGGTTTCAAGCTATGCAGCAGCCTTTGTGGCAACAACATCGAACTACAACGCCTTGTATGTTGACTCTGGTGCCTCAGTACATATGACGAAGCACCGAGAACTGCTACTTGACGAGACATCAATTAAATTCATTAAAGTTGCAGATGACAAGACGCTGTCAGTCAAAAGTTGTGGCCAGGTATCTCTGGATGTTCATAATGCTAAAGGTGAACCAATTACAATGCTACTAAAGAACGTTCTGTACGTGCCAGATCTTGCTACAATCCTACTCTCAGTGAGTCAAATTATTAAAAATGGCGGCCAAGACAAGTTTAATGCGAAAGGGTGCCAAATTGTGAACAAAGAAAGCGTCATTGTCGCTACGGCACACATTGTTAACAATATGTACCGGCTGAACACTATAGTTAGTAGTGCATACATATCGACTGTTGACAATAAGGACGCCTGCTTATGGCACATGCGCATGGGTCATCTTAACTTCGGAGACTTGAATAAGATGAACGAAGCGACTACTGGTGCACAAATGTCACCGAAAGACTCCGTTGTATGCGTCACTTGTCTGGAAGGGAAACAGACCCGGTTACCATTTAAGAAGGAAGGTTCCAGAGCTACTCAAAAGCTAGAAATCATTCATGCTGACTTATGTGGGCCTATGGAAACAAAGTCACTGGGAGGCGCAAGATACTTCATGACTTTGATTGACGACTTCACGAGAAAGGTGTCTGTTTACTTTTTAAAGAACAAGTCTGAAGCGCTCGAAAAGTTTAAAGAGTTCAAGAATGAAGTTGAAAATCAACTTGATTGTAAGGTACGCTGCCTTAGATCAGATAATGGCTCAGAATTCGTCAATAAGGACTTCTCAGACTATCTGAAGAGCTCAGGAATTGTCCATCAAACGACCACTCCTTATACGCCCCAACAGAACGGTCTCGCGGAGAGGATGAACCGCATTCTGGTCGAGAGAGCGAAGTGCATGCTCCTTAATGCCAAGCTTCCGAAGCTGTACTGGGCTAAAGCTGTGCACACCGCCGCTTACATTGTTTGCAGATCACCGACTCGAGCACTGTCATACAAAACTCCTTACGAAATGTGGACAGGACTGAAACCAGACGTAAGTCATTTGAGGACTTTTGGATGCGAAGCAATGGTTTACCTGCCGAAGGAAAAAACTAAGAAGTGGGATGCCAAGGCCGAAAAAATTATATTTGTGGGATACTGCGATCATACCAAAGGGTACAGGTTCATTAAGTCCGGCTCGAAAATAGCTGTGAAAAGTCGCGACGCTGTCTTCTTGGAATCTACCGTAAAAATAAATTTCGTTCCGGTTATTTTAACAAATGAAAATTCCAGTTTAGTGGATCAGCCAGAAAAAGAAGAAACTAGTGACGAGGAAAATACTGAGATGTATGACTCAACTCAGACGGCTTTTGAGTTGACTGATCTCTCTGAGCAATCTGAGCAATCCGAAGGATCAGAATACGTACCGACCGATTCCGAAAAGAATGTTAAGCCAGAGTCCAGCAAAATGACATTAAGGTCAAGAAAGCAGCCTGACACAGAGCCCCCAACTAACTCAAGTTGCTATCTAAGTTACAGCGCTGAGACTAGCTTTACGCCGCAGACCTACCAGAAGTCTCTTAACTCAGTAGAAGCTCATCAGAAGAATGGAACATGGACCCTTATAGAGAAGCCTGAGAATGCAAAAGTGATCGGCTGCAAATGGGTCTTCCGCCTGAAGGACGAGCCAACCGGTATCCGTTACAAGTCACGTCTTTGTGCTAAGGGGTACGCACAAACTGAAGGTATTGACTATGAGGAGACGTTTTCACCGACAGTCAGGTACGATTCTATACGATTACTCTTATCTGTAGCTGCTCAACATAATCTCAAAATGATACAGTTTGATGTAAAGACCGCTTTTCTTTACGGTGAGCTAAAAGAGGATATTTATATGACTCCTCCCGAAGGCCTAAACGCAGAACCAAATCAGGTATGTAAATTAGTAAAATCGCTATATGGTTTAAAGCAGTCACCCCGCTGTTGGAACGCAAAGTTCGATTCAGTACTAAAGAAGTTCAAATTTATGAAATGTAATGCCGATCAATGCGTTTATGTAGGAGAAGTAAACGGAACTACATGCTACCTCTTAATTTATGTCGATGACGGGCTCTTGTTCTGTGAAAATGAGTCTATTTTGCAAGACATAATTAAAAATAATAAATTACACTTCGAACTGAAAACTTGTTCACCTACTAATTTTGTCGGCTTGCAAATAGAAAAAGGGGAGAAATACATTTTCATTCATCAGACAAAGTACATAAACAATCTGTTAAGCAAATTTAACATAAACGATGCCAGTTCTAGCACTGTCCCCGCTGACCCGCACGTCAGGCTGGAGAAAAGCGAGACTACCAGCGAGGAGAAGATACCATACAGAGAGGCCGTGGGATCACTGATGCACGCCGCAATCGTAAGCAGACCAGATATCATGTACGCCGTGAGCTTGGTGAGTCGATTTCTCAATTCTTATGATCAGAATCACTGGAACGCTGTCAAGAAGATTTTTAAATATCTAAAAGCCACCAAGGACTATGGTCTCTGCTATCGATCAGACATGGCAAGCGATTTGGTTGGTTACAGTGACGCTGATTACGCCAACGACCGCGACACCAGACGTTCTGTCACTGGTTACATATTTTTTAAAAATGGTGCTGCTGTCACGTGGGCAAGCCAAAGACAACAAAGCGTGGCCTTATCGACAACGGAAGCTGAATTTATGGCTGCCTGTGCAGCAACGAAAGAAGCCATCTGGCTTAGACAAATGATGTCTGACATTGGTCAGTTCAATCAAGACTCTGTCTGCTTGAATCTTGATAATCAAAGTGCTATGTGTGTGATCAAAAATGTTGAGTATCATAAACGGTGTAAACATATTGACGTTAAGTTTAACTTTGTCAAAGAAAAGTTTTCTGAGAAAGTAATAACTTTAAACTATGTTAATACTAATATCCAAAATGCTGATATGTTAACAAAACCCTTGTCTAAAGACAAATTAACCAGTTTAGGCACGAGGTCGGTATGATGTCAAAAGTGAGCATACATAACCAAACTTGATTGTATATGTTTTGAAATGTTTACAGTTTTAGTTCCGAGTTTAGTTTGCTTATAATTATATTTGTACATCTGTATTTCTATCTCTTGTCTTGTCTTAGCTCTTTGAGGAAGGATAGCTCAAATTTGGTAGGAGTGTTGAAATAGTTTTTATATTATTAAATATTCACTATCCACCTTCTTAGTTCTTGTGTGTCTATGACAGCTTATACTATGTGACACCGTCGGACTTGACATTTTTTTGTTCTATTGTAATCTCATATATTTTCTTCTCAATATAGTTTTCTCTTAATTACTGCGTCTGTTATTAATTTTCCTTTTCGATCTCTTAGTGTTTATACAGGGAAAAACAAATAAAAGCGGAATTCCCAGAAAGTAAGGTTAGGCCAGTTTAAGAGTGCATGTTGAAAGGGTAATAACCACTTGACAGTCCGGCCCGCGAGACCATTATGCCCTCAACCGTCCGGGATTTTTAGCGACACACGGCCCGCGCCGCGATTCCGCAACTTTCTAACAAAAACGTCTGTATCTTCTAAACTCCAAAAGTTATAACGAAGAAAAAAATACTGAGGCATAAATGAACGTACACTTTTTCAAATAATAATATATAATTAAAAAAATATACATTATTAGTGACTATAATCAAGGTTAAACTTATGAAATCGGTAAAAAATCCTAAAAGATTTTTATTTGACGACTAATTACAGGAAATCTAAAGCGATGACCCCCTTTTTATATTACACTAGAGGACGCCCGCGACTTCGTACGCGTAGAATTAGTTTCCCGCTACTCCCCCCATTTCTTCCCGTTGGGGGTCGATTTTCGGAAAATCCATTCTTAGTGCTCACTTACATCATGAAAGGAACCCACGTACCAAATTTCAAGTTTCTAGGTATAGTAGTTTCGGCTGTGCGTTGATATGTCAGTCAATCAGTTTTGCCTTTTATATATATAGATATCAAAAAAATATGCTATTTTAACTTCCTAATGATACCACAACCAACACATATCGTTCTCAATAAGATAGCAAAATAAATTAAACAAATTCCCTACTCCTTCCAACATTTTAACTCGCGAAACCGCCTGCATTAGGCTGCCTACAACCGATATACACTTAGCCGTTCGTGGAGAGTATGGTATCCAGTGTCGATGTAGATAAAATTTGTAAAGGTATATAAACAAACAAATATACGAAGTCAAGCTAAATAAAACAATTTTAAAAATAAGTAATTAGGTAACTGAAAGAATACAAGCATAAAAAAACACATTTCCAAACACCGAATAATCAAGGTACACGAGTAATCGTTTGTACGAACCTTTATTTTTGATATATTTTGACATGTCCGTGAATAGTCAACCGTCCACGACATAAAACCTGAGAAGAACAGTAAATGTTATGATGATTCCTAAGTAGTATGACTATATTTCTTATGTTTAAGTTTATTAATCTGCTCTTTATAAACCAATCATCAATATTTCCAGTATATTTTAGTAAACAGGGCGTCAAACTACTAATAATTAGGCTATTAACGTTCACGCTCATGCTCGAAAATAACCTTGATATTTTAAACTCTATTTTCTAAACATCACACTAGGTCATTGGAAAATAATACACATTTTCGTAGAAAGTACACATTCCTGATTATTTTAATGTACAATAACCCCCTAAAATATGTAAATATACTTCAAATACTTACGACATATCCGCGAGTCCTTCACTATCACTCACAATGCGCAACGCACAGGTTCACAAGGCACTGGCAAAGATATATTTTTAAATGGATATGCAGCTAGTCAACACTGCCATCTATATTTTTGAGAGCAAGTAGGTTGGTTAGACTACATTTGTGCAGCAGTAGGATTTGTAAATAATGCCGACTTTTTTTACTAGATATTTGACATTGTATTCAACTATTCCTTCTTCCCCACCTTTGGAAAATAAGGTATCCGAGGATGGTTAAGAGCATTTTGGTTCTGAATACTATCGTATCGTGGGACTGTCAAATGGATAAGACGTATTAGGGAGTTTTCTTTGTTAAAACCACATTCAGTTGTTAATTATAAGTATGTTTCATAGTTAGATGAGATTGTTGTAATTGCTTGTGGTTTAATTAACCTAGAAGGTGACATAATAAAAAGAAAATAACATGATTATTTATTTTTATTTTTATTTAATTTCAAACACTTATTTTTTGGGAAAGGTATCTTCGTACATCGTAGATCAAAAGGTGGTAGCTTTTAAAAGTAGATAAGTTACATAATAAGTTTATAGAGTAATAAATAATAATTATCAAAAATAGCAGAAATAAAATAAATACAAAAGTAAGGTTAATTAACCCATTTCCGAGATCGTTACCAAATTTTTCTTGGCCTCCTGTTTTATTTCTTGCGACGCTTCATCTACTCGATGATGGTCTTGTCTGAAGTGCTAGTAGAATCACTCAATATTACCCACATGTAAAAGAGACTTTGATTTTATATTATTATCTGAACTGGCTTATGAAGCGTTACTTAACTCTAGAACTAGCATAACTAAGCGTGTACCGTAACAATGTTTTAAGCGTAACCATGGTAATAACAATGCTGTAATGGTTATTACAGAACTGTTATTACTTTGGCAACGCTCATTCCAGAGGCCCTTGCCAAGTTGCATTACGCTAACAAGCGTTTCTATTCGTTTCTTTTTTAAGCTAATCACGTCACTAGTAGATGAAGTAATACGAAAAGTCACGTGATCTACCAGTGACGCGGTTGGTTTAAAAACGTAACGCATAGAAACGCTAGTTAGCGTAGTGCATCTTGGCAAGGGCCTCAGAACTGTTATCACCATGACTCGACAATTTAAACTAAGTATAGTAAAATAGTATATTGTTATTGCTAACGAGAGACTGACGCCGAAGGCGGAGGGCTTTTAATGACTCGAGTTTGCAATCCCCTTATGGCTAAACCCTATATTCAAACCGCGGACAGATAGGCTTACTTCGGATTAAAATTTGACACATTTTGTATGGGCAAATGTCAAATTTTAACCCGTAAGTAAATAGGGTTCGGCCGTAACTGCTCGTGATACACGCAATTTTTTTCATCACATTTGCGAGGAAATAAAAAAAATTGAGAAAAATAACAACAAACAAACAACTAGACTCGTTAAAAGAGTTTGTCAACTTTTTTCAATATAGTCTTCCACAGATAACGCTTAAAACTGCTTTAGATTTTAAACTTGACAGGCCATACTTCCAAATTCTACCCATTTTCAAAATTAAATTTATTAAAATAATTGCAAATATATCTCAAATAATGGTAAAATATAAATATAATGCAGATAAATGTACCGTATAAGTTTAATTATACAATAAAATTGGTTTGTAACAAGTTTTGAATATAGTAAATAACCCTTGGCTGATTTTACACCTCCTTAGTCTCAAATGATGTACGAGTTGATTCTTCATTTTAAAACTAAACTCATAACTCCCTAGGGAGTTATAAAAATCCAAAACTCATAACTCCCTATGGAGTTATAAAAATCCATAAGTCCCGCGGGAGCTAAATCGGCTATAACTGCCCTATACGCCTGAGTGTTATAACACCCTATCCGAGCAAGCCTGATGAGAACATATTTAAGTAGTTCGATTTTTTTAGTAGTAGTTAAAAATCGGTCAAGTGTGTGAAAATTTCAAGTGTCTAGCTGTTACGGTTCAAGAGATACATTCCACTGACATACAAACAGAGAAACAGACACACACAGACAAACATACAAACAGATAGACAGCGGAGGCTTAGCAATAGGGTCTCGTTGGCATCCTTTGAGTTCGGAACCCTAAAAAATTTAAAGTTTCATAATCACATTCTTACTTTTAGTACCTACTCTGAATCTCATTCGTAGATGACTGGTGATCACATGAACCAACCTCCGGCGGCTCCACTATTCAGCCATTTGGGACCAACTGGTGGCGATCTATTTTTTGCGCGAAAATGGTGGTATTTTAACCAGGTGTGTATTTTTTTTAATAATTCTAACACTACTACACAAAAAAATAAAAAAGATTAGATGTTTGCTCATAATAACGGGTGATAACAAAAAAACCGGTCAAGTGCGAGTCGGACTCGCGCACCGAGCGTTCCCTATTTAAAATAATATGCATGGTAACCGCAAAAGAAAATACTCATTTTGTGATAAACTTTATTTTCTATCCAATAATTTTGACTAGCTTAAATTTTACTACAGATTTTCAAAGATTTTTTGTTATTTCTCAAAAACTGTAAATAACAAACACTTCATTTTATTTTTCCCATATAATATAAGTAAGTAATTATCTATACTTCAGGATTTATTCAGATTTTTTGATTCTTAAACTTCGGAGATAAAGGGGGAGGAACGGTCATTTTTTATACATTTTTGGCTATAAATCAAAAAGTACATCACAGAGTTTTTTTAAAAAAATAGTTTTGAAATGTCCAGATTAAGCCCTTTCATATGACACCCCATTTGCTATAATCAAACCACTTTTATTTTTCAACCCCCCATTCTAGACACCTTTTTAATTATTTATAAAATAATTCTATTTTTTTTTAATTATAAACAGATGCGGGCAAGCAAGTTGTATAACTATGCCAAATTTCAAGTTGATATCATTTGTAGTTGCTGAGAAAACCTGCTGTTACATACAGACAAACAGACAGACAACGAAGTCTCACCATAAGGGTTCCTTTAATACCATTTTGGTACGGAACCCTAAAAACCGGTCAAGTGCGAGTCGGACTCGCGCACCGAGGGTTCCGTATTGAAGATAATATGCTTGGTAACCGCAAAAGAAAATACTCATTTTGTTATAAGCTTTATTTTCCAGGTAATAAGGTCGATTTTGACTAGCCTAAATTTGAATACAGATTTTCTTAGTTTTTTTGTTATTTCTCAAAAACTGTAAATAATGAACACTTTTTAATTTTTCCCAGAAAATATAACCAATTATCTGAACGGCAGGATTTTATTCAGAATTTTTGATTAGTAAACTTCGGAGATAAAGGAGGGGGAACGGTCATTTTTTGTACATTTTTGGCTAAAAATCAAAAAGTACATCACAGAAAATTTTCAATAAAAGTTTTGAAATGTGCAGATTAAGACCTTTCATATGACACCCCATTTGCTATAATTGAACCACTTTCATTTTTGAACCCCCCATTCTAGACCCCTTTTCAATTATTAATAAAATTAATTTCATTTTTTTTACTATCAATAGATACGGGCAAGCAATTTGTACAACTATGCCAAATTTCAAGTTGATAGCATTTGTAGTTGCTGAGAAAACCTGCTGTGACATACAGACAGACAGACAACGAAATCTCACTATAAGGGTTCCTTTTGTACCATTTTGGTACGGAACCCTAAAAACGAGAATATTCATCGCTCTTTGTTAAAAAAAAAACAGGCCGCATAAATTAAAAGGGTGCGGCAATTATTTATCTATTTATTTATTATTAGACACACCAACAAAATTAAATGTATGTAATGTTGTTGCTACCTCTTTCGTGATGGTAGCAACTTAGTTTTTTTCCGGCATTTTGTTTAACTGGGTTCTAAGATGGCATCTAAACAAGAAGCCTTGAGAAAACGAATTGTAATTTTTTATCATTCAAATTAAATGTTGGGGAAAAAGTTTATTTTACTCAAGAGATTATACCCGTTTTTACTACAACTCGCAGTGGCAGACCGGCAAAGATAATGACCAAACGATGGCTAAAAATGCTTCATACTCAATTTAATGATTCTGACAGTAGGAGCCAACGTGATGCTGCGAAAAATAATAATTGTAGCCAACCGTATATCTGCCAATCATTGAAGAAGGTTGAAATGGTATACCGAAAGAAGATGAGGGCACCAGAATAATACAGAAAAACAAATTTCGACCATTAAAACCCAATGTCGCTGGATGACCCGAAATTACGGTGGAAAAAGTTTCATTTTACATGTTGAAATTTATTTTCCTCTGAGAAAATGTCACATCCCGGGAAATGATAGATACTACGTGGATACTACACAACCAACAGTTCCCTTTGGGCGGGGTTGCCAAATTCGGATTAGGTTTATTACTAACTTTCCCAGTCTCTATTTAGTCAGCTTCTGGGCAAATCAGGTTTTTATTGGGTTAGATTCTGAGTTGGTCAGTCTGTGGATATGCCTCATACTATATGAACCAAATTCTTGTTTGTCTTTTTCTGAGGAGGTCAGATTTTCAGTAGGTTAGGGAGTTTATTCGTAGTAGGTCAGATTTGTACGAGGACAGATTCAAACGAGAAACTTTTCTTTATAAACCAAATTCTTACCACGTTGGTTTCTTTATTTAGTTTATAGCTGAGTCTAATAAGGGAGTATTATTTATAGGTAAGCGTCTTAATTAGTTATTTTATACATTAGGTATTTTCTTCGAAGGACAAGTACAGTTGGTCAGAATGTAAGATAGCACTTATCAATACTCTTTATTAATGACTTAATTTCGTTCTGGCCACTTGTAAACACATCAATGATAAAACAATATTCTCTGCCTCTGCCAATGTCAAAGTAGGTAGGTAACTAATGTTCTTGCTGAAATTACAATGGATCCAAATGAGTAAGCGGTAAAGATCACACCAAGCCAATGAAGTGGATGCTCGCCATTTTCAAGGGTCATCGACTATGACTGGAAGACTTCGACGACAAGACAGGATTCACCGTACAACGTTGCTTATATATACTTGACATTGGCAAAATTACGTTATTATGTAGACGCTATTAAATTAATAAATAATAATAACAATGTAAAAGGAAATAAAAGTTATAGAAACTGCAAAGAATAAGGCATGCATTCTTCTCGGAGACTACAAATACTGTTTTCAAAAACAAAACAAAAAAGGAACCCTGAACTTTAGATGCAGCGACTGGAATAGTAAGTGCACATCATCTATTACAACAAATTCTGAAATGACAACTATAATACGTGAAAGTGAGCTTACTTGTCTGCCGGATCCCGATAAAAATAAAGTGGAATTGGTCATGTATTCCTGCAAACAAACGGTTGCAAAATCATTCGAACCCAACCAACCGATGTTTGAAGATTCACTGCAAGAACTAAAAGATATGCACCACTCGATTCTACTGCCTACCTTTTCTTCAAAGAAAGATTCTCTTTACTCATATAGATAACGCATTTTAGGCACAGAAACACTGCAATTTGGATATTCAAAAGAGGTCACGATCCCAAAAGAGTGAAAGTGGTGAGGAAGACCTATTACTAGTTTATTGCTCTAATCTTGCAAAAAGGATATTAAAAAAAACACGTAAATTTCTCGCAGACTCGTAGGTTCGGTCTTTTATAATGTTTATTTATTTATTTTTTGTGTTAGTATTGTTATTTTACTTATATTTTTTACTTATATTATATTTTACTTATATTTAAATATTTGTTATAAAAAACCTAATTTACAGAAACAAAATAAATATACGGAATAATAATAATAAACTTTATTTCAGGCTACAAGGCCCATATTTACAAATACCTTACAGACTAACATACGTAACAATATACCGGGTGTACAGTCCAAATGGGTCAGTATGGAGAAGTCGGAAACTATGAGAGATAGCGAGATCTGTTCTTAGGAACCATGACGTCGATTTTAGATTTAATAATAATTACATTCAAACTATCCTTATCTTATTGGTGGGTTTTTCTTTCAATTATTTCAACAAGATTCCATTAGTGTTGTGCTTCTTGCGACTTACAGAATTATTGATATTGACCAAGTTCGATTCCCGGTTATGTATGAGAGTTAATAAAAAAGTTTGAATGTAATTATTATTAAATCTAATATCGACGTCATGGTTCCTAAGAACAGATCTCGCTATCTCTCATAGTTTCCGACTTCTCCATACTGACCCATTTGGATTGTACACCCTGTATAACATAACGACTACTTAAAAACTTTCGCGGTGTCCGCTAGCCGGCGGCCACGAAATCGACGAAACATGACACCGTTCGGCCAGAATTCCTGCTTTGAAAAGGTCGACAGATCTTTGGTCGGTACTCTCACCACAAACGACTTAAAATTAACCTTGTGGCGGGGCTCCAACCACTCGACCCTAAGAGTAACTCCGGTCTTAACTCGTACATACTCTACAAGATCCTTTGCCCCCGTAGAGTAATGTAATTGGGACACGTACAACTGCGTCGTGGGTGTAGCAGGACACAGCAAGTGGTTCAGTCCGGTTGGTGCGGTGCTGCACAGGTTCCTCGGGGCAGGCTTCTTCTTCCTCTCCACCAGGGTAAAACCATCTTTATCCTGCTTGGGACACGTTGGAGCCAGCACCCCGCGGACGGGTTTACTGCGGTTCTCCTTCATCTCAGTAGGAAGCTGTGCTGGTTGCGTAGCGATTGGTCGCCTGGCAGCATCAGCGTACGCGCGATTTGCACTCATAATAGAGGTATCGGGTGACCTACTTTCTGAAAAAGCATTCCGTAATAACACTACTTCGGCTCGTAATTCACTCACGATATTATTTGATGCCTCTAATTTAGACTGCATCACAGCCAAACTGCCCTTCAGGAACGTAATGTCCTTTAGCAGCCTAGTGACGTCGACGTGGTCAAACGAGACGGGTGGCAGCCTGTTTAGCTGCTTAGCCACAAAGGCAGGTACAGCCTCGTCTTCCAAATCAATCTTTCGAAACATATCGATGATGTCCTGCAAACTCTTGGCTCCTCCATCCCTCCGGCGGGATGGCATCAGGTCAGTCTTGCCCAACGACTGAAACAGTAGCGCCTTGCTGCTGCAAAACTCCTCCTCCTTGAATTTGGTTTTGCAGACCTGCAGGATACTGACCTCGTCCATACGGCCATCGTTGATCGCGTTCTGTATGAACGCCAACAGGTCGTTGGCTACGAGTTACTGAGAACCCATAACGACAGTGACAGGCAGCGGCTAAAAGCCGCGCAGTTCACTAATACGCATACGAATTCCTACTGTGCGATGAAACACGTCCGCTTACAAGCGCGCACTGCACTGCACTGATGACCGGCACACAATGACCGGCAAACTTTACAATCACTCACTACTAACCTCAACATCAGGAACGGTTTTTTTTAATCCTATATTGGTTAAATAAATATCAGATTCAAGAAAATGATCTAATATAATGACGCTTGAATTATTTGGTTTGTAAATAATGTACAGTAAAGCTAATGCTTTAGCCACGTCGTTGGTCCACATTGCTGGAGGGCTACCGGAAGACCGGTACGCAGACTGCAATGAAATTCAAAATCTTGTACCTTCTGATCCACAGTTCATCACCCACTCCAGGGGATTATTCAGGTCACAGCTCACTAGAGCCACCCGGCATCCGACCAGCACCGCCTCGTCGCTCGGCGTTCAACACCGCGTTGTCACCAGTGAACCTCGCATGGTCAACGAGTGGGCCTTGCGTGGTCAACGACTGGACCTCGCGTTGTCAACGAATTTCCAAACAGTCTACCAGCGTAAACCGCGCGCTGTCATCGCGCGGTTCACGTGAGGCAAGCATGCGAGCAACGAGCTACGAGTATCATCGAGTGGACCACTCGCCGTTCGCGCGAGGACACCCCGCGAGCGAGACTATCCGCTGACGCTACGTAGTTGAATTAGTGAGTGACCTTTAAGGTCACAGCTCATTAGAGCCACCCGGCACCCGACCAGCACCGCCTCGCCTCGAGCGGTTAGTATTCTTTACATGGATTTGTATGGGCATGCGCACACTATATCAACTACGCAGCGTCACCGGACCGCCTCGCTCGCGAGGTGTCCACGCGCGGACGGCGATTGATTCACTCGATGATAGCTCGTTCCTCGCACGCTTGCCTCACGTGAACCGCGCGCACGTGTAAAGGGAGACTCGAGCTCTCGAATCAGTGATGCTTGTTGACGCATCTTAGTCAGTCTCGTACAGTCACGTGCAGTCGGAGAGTCGAGCTCTCGAATAAGTGATGCGTGTTCACGCATCTGAGTCAGTCTTGTCTCACGTGCAGTGGGATACTCGAGCTCTCGAATGGGTCCAGAAGTCAATACCTACCTCGCAAAAAGACTATGATGAGAAAAGCCTACAACGCAAAACGACTATGGCATGAAAAATCTACAAATCAAAAGGTCTATGGCGTGAAAAAGCTACTACTGAAAATAACTACTTCGCATAAGGCCTTTATCGTAAAATGACTTGGTCGCAAAATGACTACTTTTTAAAAAGTACAGTCAATTAAAGAATTCACATTCTCAAAAAAAATGAGAAATAATATTAAAAAAAAATTCACAAACAAAAACGTAAAGTCTTCTTCTACATCTAACTATGTAATAGGTATAAATGACAGAAACGAATTCACTGCCGGAGTATTTGTCTTTTAATACGTGAAATGTTTTTCAAAAACTGCAACACAGTGATGTTGCCTTGCTGCAAGCTTTTGATTTCACTTTTATACATTTTGTCAAACTGTATGTGGCGTCGCAATCTGCGTGACCTCTCAAAATAAAATTGTTTGAGGCTAATGTCTTTTAGCTTCGCTTCTTTTCGCAGAATGTATAAAAATAAAATCAAAGTAGCCTTGTGTGGCACACGACTGTTCATACGTCTGTGCCAGCTTTCCATTCCGTTGTTGGTACGATGCCTTTCAGCCCCACAGCATATTAGTGTGAACGATCTTATAAACTTCTCAGTAGCTTCATCTTTTGATGCTCGTTCCGCTATGCATTTCCAGCCGTCCTCAATATAGGTAACCGGCAATAATGGCAGATTTGCAGTAAATCTGATCGTCTGTTTGTCTTTCACGTTGTGATCATTATCTTTCTTCCATATAGCACGGTTAAAGTGATAGTAGCATCCCGTGATAACTGCCTGGGGATCTACCGTTTTGAATGCGTTAACCAAGGCAGGTTCAAAATCACATTTGAATTTTTAGATATTAAAATGGAGCACATCTCTAACTATGGGAAACATCCTTTGGTAAGTAACTTCGGCTTTGTCTGGCAGTAAAGCATATATTATCGGTATGATGTTAGTGTACTCCTCACAGCTATTTAAATTCACATGTATGGAAAAAAACTGCTTAAAAGGTTTTGGACACCTTTTGAAGGTTCCATCACCAAAAAAGCATCTGTTCCCGGTAGATAGTTTTGTTTTTCTGGCGATCTTAGAACAAAACACCAATATTTTGTCATGTTCACCACTGTCTGCCACCAAAAAATCAGTTGCCAGTATATTCGGATTTTTTACATCTTGTACGTTATTGAACTCTGTATTTCGTAAACCTAACGTTTTCTTTCTAGCTCTATATAAGCTATCCTTTTTTTCCAAATAGGATGGCATCAGTAAAGTGTACGGCAGTTTTTTTTATGTTCTATAACATGTTTTTCATATATCTTTTTTACAGGTTCCATATTACTGCATACCTCTTGACGACAGTTGTCCATCATCAAAGATCTCTCGTTTTCTTCATGATGCGGTGCACAACTGTGACGACTTTGTCTAAGGATCTTGTCTCGATTTTCATTCAGTGTAACTGACGCTGAACACTCGTCTTTGTTTACACACCGCCACAAACTGCCGCTTTTGTTTGTTTTTCCAAAATTATATCTTTGCCCATTATGGAGGAGAGAAGGTTTTCCTTTTTGATTGGTAATAAATTTTAAAACATTCTCCATTTTATGCAAATAAATTACAACTTTACAAGGGCAACGTCAAATCCGAGATATGTCACTCACTACATACATTTGTTTCATTTTGAAATACGAATCATTCCAATTCGATACTTCATTGTAAGTGGCCATTGCAAAGATTATAGTAAAAAGGCATGATTATGATTACATACATGATTATGAGAACACGGGTATTCATTCATAAGTTTATCAGTTAATTGACGTGCTTTCTTTGTTGTCTTTGAAAGACCCATTTTTTACAATACAATACAATAAAATACAAATATTATTTATTAAATACCACACAAACTAATATAGAATATTTAGTATCTAAACTCATAAACAACATAAATTTATTCGCAAGGGCTAATCAGAGTCCATTAAACATAAGCCAATACAATACAATACATATAGTCAGTACCTAAACTCATAAACAACATAGGTAAACTTATTCGCAAGAGTTAATCAGAGTCCATTAACATAGCCAGAAGTAATTTGAGTCATATACTTGTTATAATATTATCTACACTTCTGAGTTGAAAAATATCGTAAGCGCCGCGTGCGCAGTCTCGTCTTATATAAGTATAGCTGCCAGGAAAAACTTCAATAGCGCGATGTAGAACATTTCGTGTTTCCTCTTCAAAGCTACAATTAAACATATGAGTATCATATATTTCTATGACTGTCTTTCAAAGTTCTTTCTTTTGATACCACGCTCAATACGTTCGAATGCCATTTTTTTTCTGTGCGTTGCAATTTTATTTTAAAAAATCTTTTTCTACCAAAATAAGCTTTAAACACATAAGTTGCATATATTTTTGTAATCGTCTTTTAAAACCCTTTATTTTGATATCCCACTTGATAGGTTTGTAATTTTTATGTTTCTTTCGGCCCCGCAATATGTAGTATATAGTCCGCCATTTTGTTTTTATTTTAACGTCACGTAGCCTATGTTACTTGGGATGACGTAAGGGTCAAGGGATTTAGAAGTTATAGTGGAATAAAGAAACTCACATACCTACATACATAAATTATGTGTAGGTGTCACCTGATAGGGGTCCCTACTCCGCAGACATAAATAAAACGTCCAGATGTAAACAACTAAGATTTATTGCACTTAACACAGCACAAAAATAGAAGGAGAAAGCTTATAGTTTTGCCACAGAGTGTTTAGAAATACCAAGAAGAAAGTCAGAAAAGCACAAGCACATAATAGTCCGGTGGCCGACTGCAAGAAACCCTACCTGATAAAAAAATAGAAAATGCCTACTCTGTAGGGGTAGCTGACTTTTAGTAGCTTCAACTGCTCTTGGTCGGCCGCGACTTAACTTGGCAAATTTTGCGCAAATGGCAAAAAAGTGGTACAAAAATTCATCAAAAAAAACCTCATCGAAAAATAGAATGAAACTTGTATGGTAGGATAGAGGCCATTGAGGACAGTAAAAAAAAAGTGGTCGGCCAAATCCTGTGTTGGCAGGTTCCTGTGTCCGACCGAATTTGTGGTACCACGAGACAGCTGCATTTTACCTCATCGAAAAATAGAATGAAAAAAACGGATTATAACAGCTAAATTAAACCTGTTGACGTATGTCTTGGTCGGCCTCACCTAAGTCTGGCAGTTTTTGCAGACCGACCAATTTATAAAAAAAAAAATTGTTTCAAAATTGAAAATATGGTTTCTTTATGGCTTAAACTGACCAAATTTTACTAAACAAATATTT
Organism: Acleris cristana; assembly: GCA_948252455.1. NCBI lineage: Eukaryota > Metazoa > Arthropoda > Insecta > Lepidoptera > Tortricidae > Acleris > Acleris cristana. The sequence continues at coordinate 24,740,695 of OX411772.1, read as the reverse complement.
TTTTATTTCAATATTGAAAATATAGTTTCTTCATTGCTTTAACTGACTAATAATGCTTAATTTAATAAATTTCGGATCTCCCGTCGGCCGGCAGCGTTCCAGACGGTTGGGACCAACCACGAACGCAGGCTGTCGCGAGGGATGCGCTTACGACCAAGGCCGTTGACATCAACTAAATACGGTCGGGTCAACCGCTTTCTACACGGTCCATTTTTATATCAACCCGACCAAGGACACGGATCATACGGTATATGGGGCCCTTAAGTGTGACAATACTACCATCACACTTAAGGGCCCTATTTTCAATATTGAAATAAAAAAATATTTGTTTAGTAAAATTTGGTCAGTTTAAGCCATAAAGAAACCATATTTTCAATTTTGAAACAATTTTTTTTTTTTATAAATTTGGTCGGACTGCAAAAACTGCCAGACTTAGGTGAGGCCGACCAAGACATACGTCAACAGGTTTAATTTAGCTATTATAATCCGTTTTTTTCATTCTATTTTTCGATGAGGTAAAATGCAGCTGTCTCGTGGTACCACAAATTCGGTCGGACACAGGAACCTGCCAACACAGGATTTGGCCGACCACTTTTTTTTTACTGTCCTCAATGGCCTCTATCCTACCATACAAGTTTCATTCTATTTTTCGATGAGGTTTTTTTTGATGAATTTTTGTACCACTTTTTTGCCATTTGCGCAAAATTTGCCAAGCTAAGCCGCGGCCGACCAAGAGCAGTTGAAGCTACTAAAAGTCAGCTACCCCTACAGAGTAGGCATTTTCTATTTTTTTATCAGGTAGGGTTTCTTGCAGTCGGCCACCGGACTTAAAATCTAGCAAAAGCGTAAGCGTTACCGAAACTGTATGCGTTGTCTTATCGAGGGTACGAGCGGCGTGTGCATAGGAGCAAAGCGTAAGGCGCACTGGCGCGGGCGCATGGCAACAGCGCAGCTGTAGCTGCGCGCCACGCAGCGAAAGCGTGATACTCGATATCTTATATGATGGAAGAGAAGAAAGTTAGACGAGAAGTCTAATAAGAAAGTTAGACCCGCCATACACGGACTGCTTTAAGCAGTCGGGAACCGACTGCACTTCGTTGCTATTGGTCGATTTGCAGTTTCAATGCTCTAGAAAGTGCAAACCGACCAATAGCTGCTTAAAGCAGTCCGTGTATGGCGGGTCTTAGGTTCGCTTGTCCGCTCAACATACAAAACATTAACATGACACATAAAATAATTATTTTCGTTTGGTATTAAAATTAAGTACTAATATTATTTGTTAATATCAAGTAAATAAGTAATAATATTAAGCACGAATATTCATATTCAGTATAAATATTCAATACACAATGAATTATTTAATTATTTAATGCGAAGATTTTAGAGTTAAGTTTAGTTCTAAGTTTTGGAATTAACAATGCATAACAATGTGACTAGGTACAAAGTACACCACACATGCATACATACAAACATGAACCCTGAAAACATTACACTCCTTTTTTGGGGCAGTCATGTAAGAAACTCTGTACAGTGAATGCAGTTTAGTAAAAAGAATTAAAAATAAAAGCATCGCGGGCGGCACAGTCTGCGTCAAAATCGTATTTACGAGTAGATGGCAATTCTAACTGGCGCTAGTAAAAATATTAGAAAGCTTTATTTTAGACTTCCTTGGCCAAGCTGAAAAGGTTCTTAATGACTAACATTGCGCGAACGTATTTTTTTGAAATTAGTGTATGTATGTACCTTTAGTCGATGGCTGCTTAATAATGAAACGGATTGTATAGTTATTTTATAAACTATATTAAAGCGAAAAAAATCAGTTTCGGTCGCTCGTAATGCGCCTGCATCGGCCCGGAGAGCCATAGGAGATGTAGTTTCGAATCCTACCTAAGACCGACGAAATTTTTTCGCTATATTATAGTTTAGAATTTCGTAACAGACTTTTCTGTTAAATTTAGAATCTTTGTTTTAAATTTTATTTTAACGTTTTCTCTTTTGCTTACAGGATGACTACGTTCCATTCCGCTAAATAAATAAAAACATAATAAAGTCCAAGAAGTAATAAAAAAATGTGCGTTTTGTTAAATTTTAAGTACTTACACAGGTTACCTAACTAAAACACAATCAATAGTATTATTAAAAACAAAAACCGCTACAAACTCACAAGATAAATTCATTTGAATACTTTTCATAGGTAATCCATAAAGGATGCTAGCCTTGAGGGCACAAATAATGGCGCGTTTACTTCTTCCGTTTGGCCATATTTGACTGTAACCCGTTTTTGGTCACTTCGTCACCGGCTAGTGGTAAACGGTTTTTTCATACTAAATAACGAAGGTGGTAAAAGCAAATGCAGCCGACGCATTCGGTCACAGACCTAATGTAAATGCGCCATAATGCCGTCTACTAGCAAATCGCTAGTGTTTTTTTATTCACTATGTACCTAGTCGGGTCATAAGTTCTGTTACTGAGATTTAATACAATTTAAAAAATAAATTAATGGAGTTTTTCATAAACGTGTATCTAAATCAAAACTTTGATTTATATAAAATAAAAATAAAAGTAATTTATTCTAAACTATTGCAATATTATTAGATGTACGAGCTGTAAGTATTCTCATTTCAGACTAGAAAATCATAGTTCAAATTACGCTCGACGATGATACTGATAACGGTCACAACTTTTGTACTTAAGAGTTCTTGTAGAGAGTTAAAATTTGCGTGACATATTGATCAGACTTTTAGCTTTAAATTCTGATACAAATGTATTTCAAAAAACTAAAGATCCGCCTGTACTCCGATCAATTTTGATGTCAATCACATTATTTTGCAGCAATACGAAAATCTCTCTTGCTTCAAAAGTTGGAATTGAATCTTGTTAAGAAATATACTTTTCATCTCTCCTGTTCGGAAAGTTTAATTTGAATGGCTAGATGGCCGGGTGGAAAATTGCGTTTTCACCTCTAGGGTGGAAAGTATTTTTTTTTAATAGTTACGATTGGCCACGGAGTCTAAGATAATTGAGCTACGTCATATTATTAAAATAAAACCTTTTCATATATCTAAACTCGACTATACGTTAAACGACGTATTTATTACGATCTATAGGTTCATATTCGCAATTACAGAAAATCAACATTTAAAATTATTCCTCTATTCTGCTGCCCGCCATAATGCCATTGATAGCATAGCATGACACTTTTTTTTCACGTTTCGGCATAGCCATCTAGAAAATACACATACTGCCAACATTAGAAAAGTTTAATCGAGTTGGTCACGACTCAACATCAACACTGGACGGTCGTGTATACAACATCCGTTCGAAACAAGAATTTTAACCTTTATTACGTCACGAATATATTCCATCTCTTTCTTTACTTAGGGTAAGAATGAGATGGAATATTTAGATACGTAATAAAGGTCAAACTTCTTCGTTCGGCGTTCAACCTCTAGTTTTGTATATAAGCTCCGTGGTCGTGACCAACTCGATTAAACTTCTGTAATGTTGGCAGTATGTGTATTTTAACTTTTTTCCGAATCAAGAAAAAAAAAGTTTGCAATAGAAAAAAGCGGGAAACGAGATTAAATATATTTTATTTTCCTCACAGTCGAAATGAAAAGTAGAGTGTCTAACTCGGGTGAAATTACCCATTTCCCCTTGAATCTCGGGTGAAATGGGTCATTTTCAACCCTTGGTTATCAATCTACTATTTTGACTCTAAACATACACAGAGATAGTTTTATAATATTAAACAAAAAAGTTCTTTGGTAAACAAAGACTAACTTTTTTTCAAGCGTTTTCAGAAAGTGAAATTTACAGAAAAGTCATACGTAATTTCATCGACGCCGGCTGTAAATGTTAAAAGATAGTCTCGAAAATTACGGTGACTATATAGAATGATTATTTTGTTCTTAAACATGTAGATTAATTGAGCTTTGAATTTTTATACGTATTGAAATAAAAAAATAAACATTAGTTAGTTTATTTGACTCAACCTTAGTAACAGAACTTATGACCCGACTATCAGCCGATTATAGCAGTGGGACATTACATAGAGTCTTAAACAATGTTTTAGTTTCCTCTCAAAAGGGAGATTTGCAACGAAATTCTAAAGAGCGCGCACCCAAAAGCTGGTGTTTTAACGTTTTTATAACTGCAGTTTTATATAGAAAGAATCTTGTTTAAGAAACTAGCAGTCCCCTATTTAAAATTATTATATGTACGAGTATAGTTTTTACAAAATAATCAAATGTTTGTTTTGGTATTTCATAAAAATATACGTTAAAGCTAAATAATCTTTTAATACCTCCATAAATACATTTATTATATCACGCCTGTTTCCAAGAGGGGTAGGCAGAGACCACTTCTTTCCACCTGCTATGAACCTGACAAATCTCTTTCGCTTCTTCCAATTCATACATCGAGTCATGCATGGACGTCGGTTTCGGGTATTTAAGACTCGGCCCTCTTCCAGCATTTCTATCAAATCGGAATTTGATTCGAGAAAGTACGTCTAGAGCGGCCCCTTCCGACCCTTCCACTCAATCCCTCACTCTTGATCTTTTAATATCGGGTGTACCAGAAAGTATAAGCACGAGTTCTATATAAAATACAATGTTGCAATTTAGATTTTCATACATTTTTTTTATTATTTTATTATCTAACTTATTATCTAATGATATGATGTACAATTTTTTTAACACCTTTAGGGCTGATTTTTCAATCCCCAGATAAAACTATCCGTTAGTTAAATGTATTACTATCCTTTTCTGAAGTCATATGAAAAAAAAGGACAGAGCTAAAATTTACCTTCCGGATAGCTTTATCTGGGGATTGAAAATCAGCCCTTAATTGTATGCCAAATACCGGACCCCAAGACTTAGGAGGCTTTCAACCAATTTATTTTAAAGGTCTCAATTGAATCCACTGCCTTAGTATTTTCACATCACCTATTCTGCCCTCGTAATGAAAAACGCAGTACTTGCAAAAAGGTGCTTTCGAGAAAAACGCGGCTAAAGGTTTTTTGTTAATCTTTACGTCATATTATATAAGAAATATATATTTTTATATAATAATCGTGTGAATAAATACGTTTCATCGTATTATTTAGTTTATACTTAAATTATGATATGAAATTTAATTTTAAAGTCGAATACTGCATTTTTTCTTTGTATATTCGCATATAGCTACCCAACAATACAAAATAAGAATGCAGTAAATGTGTCAAGTACTGCATTTCTATCTTGGATACATGCATAGCTGCATTTTAAGTTAGGATCGTGTAATATTTTTGTTTTATTAATAATAGTTAAAATGCAGTTTAAGCTTGTATATTAAGCATTTTACATAGGGGAATAAACAAAAAAAAGTTTCAATAAAAAGTTTTTAAATTTATATGCCAGTTAAAGTTAGCTCTCTCCTTGTCTATGTTCAAGTGTAAGAAAGGGAAAGGGCTAAATTTATGTGTCATATATGCTTTACTTGACGATTGTGAAACAGCTTAGGCCCTTAGTGTGTGTGAAAATCGTGTTAGTTTAAAGCAAAGTAGGTATACCTATACTTAATTATTAAACACTTTTATAGCCTTAATCCCTATAAATTTTAAGGGCTTTTCTTTCTCATAAGAAAGATAAGGACAGAGCTACAATTTACCTGACAGATAATGTTATCTGGAGATTGAAAAATCAGCCCTAAGTGAAATAAATCAATTCCTAAAGTCAAATTGTGCTTGTCGCAAGAAACCGCAGCCAAAAAATATAAATTCGCGATTATAAAAGTGTTTACTAATTAATACGAGTAAGGGTTTCATTCAATGTTATGTAAAAATGCATTATTAACTTAATATTAAACTTAAGCTCTGGAGAGCAAATGACGAAAATGAATCCAATATTTAGTCTGTTTTTAGTTTTCGTCCACATATTTAAATTGATTTTACTCGTTCAGTACCTAATGACAATTAGGTGGACGAAAATTAAATGTCTAATCGAGTAACCACTAAAGATCAATTTACATCAAACACAGATATAAAATCGCAGGTTCTTAAAAATTGAGACTGATACAAAATTAAACTTACCTCTTCAGTTTAAAGGTTCAAATATTTTGCTGATTACGTAATTAAATTTAAGTTCATTATGTTCTAAATGAGCCTTATGCATAAAACAACTCCTAACACAACCACGCAAAATCACTTATAAACCTTGGCGTGAAATCTCTTCGTATCGAGGACCACGACGACACTCGTAACACAAAAATTAAACACCAACAACCGTAATTTTTATTACAGTCAGAACTAGTCAAATAATATATTTATGTTTGTAAAATGAACGGTTTGATACTAAGGGCGCATACGAGACCAAACATGGGCGATTAGCTGTTTTTATTATACTATTCTAAGTTTTTGTTTTTAAAAGCTCAGTCTACTGGGCGTAAATCGGAGCTAGACGGAAATAACCCGCGAAATACTTGCCGACTCTGTCGTGACTTCTGCTAGGTCCATAACGAAAGTAGCCAAATTCGAAGTTGATGGATCGTCATTATTTTTACTGAAAAAGCTTTCGATTTTATGCGTTTGTTTGAAAAGTTCCTATTTCTTGTGTTTTATTAACGCTTTTCTTCGATATGTGTGGCCGAAACCGCAAAGTTCTTAATCATGTCTTTAAATTTAAGCATCGGTAGATAAGTTTTCACCTAGACAAATTAAAACATAGGTAAATATTATTTTAATTTGTTGGGTTGATTTGAAACAAAACATGGCGCCCAAAGAAGGCTACGAGGGGCGGCGGCGTTCGGCGCCCTGAGAAGCCTGCCGCCCCGGGCTATGGACCCCGGCGCCCTGAGAAGGCTGCCGCCGCGGGCCATGGTCCCCTTGGCCCTAGGGTAAATACGCCTCTGCTTTACGAAATGAAGCAAGCAAGTACTGCACAAGGTCGTGTCGTCACAAGCGATGACCTCGGACTGAGCTGTCGCTGTCCTAAACTAAAACGCAGCAATAGCATTAACTGCGTTTCGCCTTAGTAAAGCTTTAAAGATAAGTTTTGTTGTGTATTTACTAACGTGCAGTAAACGACCAAATACTGCGTTGTTCCTTAGGTTGAGACATATGCTGCATTTTTACTTAGTATTACAATATAAATTCGAACAAATACTGCATTTCTACTTAACGTTTCCCAAAGATTGAACGATATTTTTTTTTTTTTTTAAATTGTATGAATAAATAAGAGTCATCTGATCCCATTTTTCATAAAAAAACAAAATCGAAATTTTGTCGAATACTGCATTCTTCATTACCAGGGCAGTATTCGAAATGGGCACTTTGCTTCCCTGCTAGGAGGGAGCAAAGTGACACGGTACCTGAGAAGCATAACACTGCAAGTGCCATTTTCGTAATTTTACAGAAGCAATTTTGTGTCAAAATGCAGCATACACGACATTTAGTAAGGGTTGTATTAAAACTGGTCAGCTTTAAATAACAAAGACTTTTATCAATCAAAAGGATGGCTATTTGAGATCTATATTTGTTATATTCTGAGATCAATTTCTTTATGTAAGATATACTTATTATAATAAAATGAAAAAACTAGCCCACATACAGTGTTCTACTTCTTAACAAAAAACTAAAACTTTAGAGTTACCACAATAATTATACCCTTAGTAACTCTAAAACAATATTCGAAACCGTATTATATTACTAAATGTTGTTTTTATATAATAATAAATAAGTCACTTGTATGTATGACAGCAAAATTTATGTTCCCATTTACAATTATTATAGTGTATTATATTGTTATATATTTTAAATATTGTTTTCGATTTACTAAATGTATAATTATCGAAGTAAGTAACTCTGAAATTTTGTTTTTTCTTCTTTTAAAAAGCAGAACTTTGTATGTGCCCACAGATATTTTTTTAATGTACCTAAATATGTTTTAGATTAAAAAATTGATTTCCGAATGTAACAAATCTTAATCTCAAATAACCACACTTTTGATTCATTAAAGTCTCTGTAATTTAAATCTGACCATTTTATTTTAAACCTTCCTCATTGTCGCTGAATTTTTTACACAAAATCGATTCTCCTGTAAAGTTACGGAAATGGCACTTGCAGTGTTATTCTTCTCAAGTACGTAATTTACAACCCCTTCCGCTGCCTAGCTAATATATGGAGCACAATACTGTAAGTCCGATCTTACATTGAAATGCCTGATAACATGATACAGTGACACCACTTTGATCATTCATAACACTGTAACTCCGGACATACGATTAAATGCAGTTTATACATACATTATTACACTTCAGTTAGATTGAAATGCTTCGAACTGACTAATGTTCTTACATCAAAATACATTTAAGAAACTCCGAAACTGTAACGACTTCTGCAAATACAGTGATATGGTTCGATAGAGCTAAAAAAGTTATGTATGATACCTACATTAAAAAACGAAAAATCTTAAAAAGTGGACTTGCAGTGTTATGCTTCTCAGGTACGGCTTTTCTGTTCAAGAACATTTTGTTGCAAACTTGACTTGACTTGATTTTTTTTATTTGTACCTAATCTGTAACGTGTATTCCTATTTTACTAGCATGATGATGATGATGATGATGATGATGACGATGATGATGATGACGATGATGATGATGATGATGATGATGATGATGATGATGATGATGATGATGGTGATGATGATGATGGTGATGATGATGATGATGATGGTGATGATGATGGTGATGATGGTGATGTTGATGATGATAATGATGGTGATGATGATGATGGTGATGGTGATAGCGATGATGATAATGATCAATTGATGATGATGACGATGACGATGATGGCCATGGCGATGGCGATGGCGATGGCGATGGCCATGGCGATGGCGATGACGATGACGATGACGATGACGATGACGATGACTATGACGATGACGATGATGATGATCTTTTATTTTCCTCATAGGTGAAGTGAAAAGCAGTATGTGTCATACGGTAGCAAAAATATTTCCACCTTGGGCGTTAACACTTGAATCCCTCACTACGCTCAGGATTCTATTTTAGAATCCCCGCTACGCTCGGGATTAAATTATAGAATCCTTCGCTTCGTTCTGGATTCAATGTACGCCCTCGCCGTAAATATGTCATTTTGCTCCCTTGTGACACGAATAACTATTTTCCGAAGATATGCTTTGGTAAGTGCCCAAAAAGTTTCAATAGGCCTGGCTTCTGAGCAGTTCGGAGGATTCATATCCTTAGGCACGTATTCGATTCTGTTGTCTTTATACCAAGTTAACGTGGTCTTCGAGTAGTGCACGGATGCTAAATCCGGCCAAAATAGAACAGATCCATCATGCTAGCGGATCATAGGCAGCAGGCGACGATTTAAGCACTCGGTGATGTAAGTATCGACCTTCATTGTTTGCGTACCTAGTGACAAATGGCTTAGATAACTTGCCGAACTCACAAATAGCTTGCCACACCATTACTTTTTTACTAAACTTATTAGTGTAAATGGATTTGTGGGTATCACTGATATCCTGGCTCTCTCGTGCGGTATAGAATTAATCACCAGATAGCATTTTGTAATCAAAATTTATGCATGTTTCATCGTCCATAATAATACATGCTGATTTTTGGCACAAGAGGTTGTCGTAAAACTTTCGAGCTCTTGGTTTCACGCATGCGGCCTGCTTATCACTTCGTTTTGGTTTCTTCTATTTTTTGTATGTTTTAAGACCAATTTGTGCTTTGGCTCGGTGGACATTACTTGCCGATGTTCGTAGTTTTTTGGCCACATCCCTGACAATGTCTGGTTTTCTTCTAAACGCATGAGCGATTTTCCGGTCCAAGTTTCGGTTACAGGTCCCGTTTTACGGCCTCTTTTCAGTGCATCATAAAAGGAAAATTCCTCACCTTACTCCCGATGCTGACACCTACCGTTTTTGCCAACTGTTTAAGAGTTATGTTAGGAATTGTAAACCATTTAAGCACGATCACTTTACGTTTTTCTGGAGAAATGCCTCGTATTTTGCGTATTTTGCAGAAATAAACACCAAATAATAACAACATTTGTTGGCAACAATTGAAACACAAAAACTACATTTATTCTTTTTTATTATTATTATTATGAAAAAAATAGTAGCACTGCAAATCTGTGCTTATACTTTCTGGTACACCCGGTATTTTTAATAGGACCCGTGTGTAGAAACTGTAATTAATGCAGTGTGATATGGTAAGAGTGGAAGGGGCCGTTTCCGAAAATATAGAATACCCATGGGTCGGGTGAGTAGGTATCATAACTATCAGATCTTTAAAACGACCTGATCAGCTTGATCGCAAAAAGACCACTATTGCAGAAAGTCCACATCTCAGACTAACTTGGTAGCAAAACGACTGTAGGTATTGAAAAACAACTACCTCGCATAAAGCTCATATCGCAGAATGACTTGGTATTAAAACGACTACATTCATAAACGACCACGTCGTAGAAGGTCTACACCTCAGGATGACTTGGTAAGATCAAAAATTTTAGTACCCTTGGCACACATAGCGAAGTAAAAAAAAATTCTTCTATTAATATGATAGGTAATAGGTTAGTCCAACAGAAGTCGGCTTTTGGTTGAAAATATTGTGAGTCGCCGACTTCAGTTGGAGTTAGTCCAACGTTACATATCATTTTAATAGAAGTTATTTTTTGCGTTTCTGGTGGTGGTTGTTTGTTTTTTAAAACATTTATTTTATTTTACACTTTATAGTCATCATAATTAACTTATGTTAGTCCGACCTTCTTAGTTGATATATGAAACTTTAAGACATTTCAAGCTCGCCTCAAGAAACGCCGCGGGAAAATCACCGTCATATTAAGTCAAGTATAAGTCATTTTTAAACAATTAAATGTTCTTCGTTGTAGTCGCTCAACTATCTTAATCGAGATATCTTATCGCCACCCTTGAAATCTGTACCGTTGAGGAGTTCCGGTGGCCATCTGTGGTCTTCATCATCATGTTCGGCTTCAGCAAATGATACTTTCTGAATGCAAATGCTGGAGTTGTCACTAAAAATACTAAAATCGCTGTATGTTGGGCTACAATATTTGAGGAGTTCTCTCAATTCCTTACTGATTCCCTCATCAGATCCTGGTTACCTTATCATGGTACCACCCATTCATCATCACAATCGGTTCATAAACGACGAAGTTATCCGCGAACAAACATAAATAAAAAACGATCGAATTGAGAAACTCCTTTTTTGAAGTCGTTTAAAAATGAAAATACATATATTATCACAATAGTAATTAAGTATATTAATAAGGCTTAAGGTTGAATAACTAGGTATGACTGAATAGTCGTTCTTTTTATTAATAAAAGTATCTATTCGTATTAATATCATGGGGTGATCTGTACATTCGAGATATGAACTTAAAAATACCATAGTGGCCCACAGAATGAGCAGAAAAACACGTTTCTAAAATTTTTAGAGTTGTGTCTGTTTGTCTGTTTAATTTTGTTTCTCCTCGCATCAATTGACAACCATTGAACCAATGTTGATGTGGTTTTCACTAAAACGTTTCAATAAACGGTGACCAGATTTATATATAATTTAGCTTCTGCCCGCGACTTCGTCCGCGTAGAATTAGTAACTTTGCCATCCCACGGGAACAGTGATTTATTTCGGGATGCAAGGTAGCCTATGTGTTAATCCAGTGTATAATAAACAAACTCTATTCCTAAATGTATCCAGCCAAATTCCTCCATCCGTTTTAGCGAAGAAGTATTATAAAACCGCAAGTAGTTTGGGATTGGAAAAGCTGTCAATTCATATGCACTTTGACTTTGACTTAAGTAAGTATATGGTAAAACTGTCACCTCTAATCCCTTTCTAATCGCGGCTAGATAATAACAAACTCACGCACGCATAAAAGTACATGTAGGATAGGATGTAAATAAAAAAAATACTTAGCCCTAGCCAACTTTATTCGGAGTGCCGCCCCGAGTCAACCCAGGGTGGTCAAGAAAAAAAAATTAACGTTCTTATTCCCAGTACTTACAGCTATTATCATATGTCATAGCTATTAGGTAGTTTATTTAACTTCTATACATACCTACTTGTTCCATACATACATACCCTCTCACCCCCTTAGGAATATGTTTTTCAAAATCGCCAAAAGTAATATTATTGTTATTTGTGAATAGTAGCGTAAATATTAATTTTCACGTTTCTAACTACAAAAATGACTAAACTCTCATACAAAATTCTGCACCCCCCTTTTATCCATTACGGGGTATTTTTTTCCAAAATCGCGGCTATTTTTTATTTGTAAATAGTAGTGGCTATATTATATACCTACCAATTTACACGTTTCTAATTTCAAAAATGACGAAACTCTCATACAATATTCTACATCCTCCTGTACGGGTAGTTTTTCTAAATTCGCTGAAAGTTATCTTTCGACTTCGTCTTTTCATGTTGTGACCAGAGGGCTTATTGTCTAACGCACTCGCAATCACAACCAGCTTTAAATTGGAGCAATTGTTTTCATTTTGTATGCAGACAAGCCTTCGATTTTCAAAATGAAAACGATCGTGATTGCGAGTGCGTTAGACAATAACCCCCCAGTTTCGTATCATGTTGCCAGCCCATTTCCACTTCAACCGCTGTGCATGCTTTCCGGCATTTATGACTTTAGTCCTTCGTCTTATATCGCTGCTTTTTTGTTTATCTTTGAGCTTTAGGCCTAGAATGCTTCTCTCCATAGAACGCTGGCATGTCCGTATTTTTGTTTTTGTGTATTTATTGTAGATCCAAGTTTGTGCTCCGTATGTCAGGCATGGGGTAGTATAGACGAATCCATTACTTTTTTCTTTAGATTTAATGGAAGTTTTGATTTTAATGTTTCTTTTAAGCTTTAAAAATTGGAAAACCTATATTAACTCAACACCTAATCATCTTGTTTAATAAAATATTGGAAACACAAAAAATCCCCCAAAAATGGGCCGAATCGAGAATAACTCTATTATATACAAGAAAAGTGATCCACAAGATATTGGCAACTACCGCCAAATGAGTTTACTCCCAACAATGTATAAGTTATTCGCAATGTGTCTAGAAAAAAGGTTAGAACCAGATATAGAGAAACACCAACCAAAGGAACAGGCAGGTTTTAGACCAGGGTTCTCAACAATCGACCATATCCATACGCTAGAGCAAATAGTGGAAAAATATCAAGAATTTATGTCCCCGCTCTATCTAGCGTTAGTAGATTACGCCAAAGCATTTGATTCGATAACGCTCGAGAGCACTGAAACACCAAAATATTCCGGACATGTACATAAATACAATTAAAAACATATATATAAAAAGCACAAGTAGCGTAAAGCTTGATAGACTAGGACCCAAAATAAATATACGCAGAGGTGTGAAGGAGATCCACTTTCACCAAAACTCTTCATTGCTGTCCTACAAAATATAATGAAGGATTTAAAGTGGGAAGGAAAAGGAATAAATATAAATGGCAAGTTTCTCAGCAAGTTAAGATTTGCCGACGATATAATTCTCTTTTCGACGTCATCAAAACAACTTCAAGAAATGCTTACAGACTTAAGTGACTCTAGCAACACCATTGGCTTCCAACTAAACACCTCTAAGACCAAGGTAACCACAAACAGTAAACAAACCCCAATTATAGTAAACCAAACGCCAACGAATATGTCGACAATTATATATATCTTGGAAAACTAATTTCATTTAAAAAAACAAGGCATATAGATGAACTAGACAGAAGAATTAATATGTCTTGGATAAAATTCTGGAGCATAAAAAAAAAGAATTCGAGATTAGTCCATACAAATTCGGCGTTAAATCTATGTATAAGACCTTATTTCAGTTTGGTCGAATCCGCCATTAGTAGGATACTCGTATTAGTAGGATTAGTGGATAATAGCTTCTGAACGCGTCTTCCTCCGCTTAGATTTTGATTATAGTTATTCCTTCGGAAACTTTTAAATGGGATGAAAATGTGTTAATCCAGGATATAAGGTATCTTCATTCCAAATTTCATCCAAATCCGTGCAGCCGTTGCAGCATGAAGAAGTAACAAACACACACACACACACACACACACACACACACACACACACACAAACTTTCGCATTTATAATATATTATTATAGTAGGAGTAAGATAAAAACTAAGATGAAACTTAATTACTTGAAACCCAGTAGTTTTTATTCTACGAACGTTTAAAATTTTGGACAATAATATTAAAGGGTGCGAGCGCCATCTTGCTGGAGTGACGTCAACGCTTAACAGCGGTATGCGCCCTTATATGAATGAGTAAGTTTACAGGGCCGGTATTCTAGGTGGTAGAAACAATATCGTAGTTTACCTGTTATGGTATTGTTTGACGTTAGACGCCATTACTGTCAATTAAATAAGAACTATCAAAACGGTGACAATACGATAGCAGCTCAAACACGATATGGTTTTTACCGTGTTGAATAGAGGCGCTCGGCTTATATCTTTTAACCGTAACTCGTAAGTAATAAGTACCCAGCTGAAATTTTCATAGAATACATCTTATTATAAACTATCGTTGAAAATTACACACTGAACAATAAATAAAATCCCAAGAGAGGGATCCCCATACAAGAAACATGAAAAAAAACATTTTTTTTTTTAGACTACACGCTTGTTGCTTAACTTGGGAAGGCGAAGTAAGGGTTGTATTTGTATGATAGCTTCTTATTTCAGCGCTAGCAGCCGGGTTTCGAGCGCGGCATACGAAGTTTAAAATTTAGTATCACGGAAACTATTTGACGTATTGAAATGTTTTTTTTTTACAGCAATGTTTTTAATGAAGAAAGGGGGGGGGAAGAGGTATCAAAGTTAGTATGGAAACAAGTTAACGGATTGAGCTGGTCACTTAAAACTTTGTGTGTTTACTCTAAGTAACAAATTAAACAAAAACTAATTCCAGATTTCTCGATTAAAGTTGAAACAACTAAGAGATTATCAAATTACGCCAATTATAGGTATTTCTTTAAAACCCTATTCGAGGGCCGTCGATTAATGATAACAGATATCAAAGTTTTATTCTCCGTTTATTGCAAAGAAACTAAAGCCAAAGATTTTTAAAAATGTAATGTACAGTCAAGGAAATTGATTCCTAGACCACTTTGGACTATGTCAAACTAACGTTATCAATCAAAACGTAAGAGACCTTATGATTTTATTTACAGTGTCACTTTGACAATATAGTCCAAAGTGGTCTACGAATCAATTTCCTTGACTGTACAAAACGTTATAAAGAGGTAAAATAAATTATTCAAAGGAGAATGGGCAAATTTGTATGGAACTTGGCCTATGAGCGGCCAAGGATAACTTTAATATCTGACGATGTGGTATAGCCGTACTGTTATTTGGTGAAAGTTCCTTTACTGTGACTTAATTGTAACCAGAATAAAAGATGTTTTTCGTCTAGAATAGTTTGCGTAGTCTTCCTAATTAGATGTTAGATCATCAATATATCAAATGTTTAGGAAAGAAGGGATATTTCAACATATATAAGTAGAAGATCTAACATATCAGGGTGAACTATCAAGCAACTATCAATATGTTATTTATTTACTACTAGCGACCCGCCCTCGCTTTGCTTCGGTTTATTTGAGTTTTCTGTAACACCCGTTCAAAAAACCAGCAT
The DNA here is from genome assembly GCA_948252455.1 of Acleris cristana. NCBI lineage: Eukaryota > Metazoa > Arthropoda > Insecta > Lepidoptera > Tortricidae > Acleris > Acleris cristana. The sequence goes on along the minus strand of OX411772.1, from coordinate 24,725,007 downwards.
TTATTATACATAGAAACCTTTCTCTTGAATCACTCTATCTATTAAAAAAAACCGCATCAAAATCCGTTGCGTAGTTTTAAAGATTTAAGCATACATAGGGACAGACAGACAGACAGCAGGAAGCGACTTTGTTTTATACTATGTAGTGATTAGGAAATAAAGCAATTATAATGGACGATAGCCTCCCGACCGTTTCTTTGGTCGTCAATCACAAAGTATGAAGAATAAGTTCAGACTTAAGTAATTCCTTTTTTAAAAGAGATACAAATAAAAGTCCTTGACAAAAAGTATTCCTTAATATCAGAGCTTTCATATGACATTAATTTTATCAGTGGTCGCCGATAGGCCAATTTGCCCAATCTCCTTTGTTGTTGTAACAAATGTGACGCCATTATAATGTGACATCAGAGAAAAGGACAACGATATCCCTCCCATAACTGGAGCGATCAAGACAAAAGCACGCTATCATAGTTTAACGTTACAGAAGCGTCATTGTGATTAAAACTAACGGTGTCACGTTGTTGCTTGAAAACATTGATTAAATGGGTAATATTGGGGTTAAAGTTCGAATACATATTTACTACAACATTTGGACAACCAAACTCTTATTTTTAACTTAGCTGGGTTTTACAATGTTGACTGTTCTTTGGGTTCAGCAGCATTATACTCGTAGTAAAAAGAGGAACCTTACAATTTCGTCATGTCCATGTATAACATATATTATGTGACAAATACCTTTGGGTGTTAGTTGTTTATCAAATGAAATAAAGAAATAATTTCGTTAGTAGTAAAAAAACAGAACTGAATAAACTAACCCTAATACCTTACCACAAACTTTTTTTGAATTAAGTAATGCAGTTTTTTCCGGATCATACAGTTCCATAGATTGTTAGTAACATTAAGGGCCTGTTTCACAATCGACGAGTAAATTTATCTGCCATTTAAAGTTGGCTCTCTCCTTGTCTATTTTTAAGTGTAAGAAAGAGAAAGGGGTAAATTTACTTGTCGATTGTAAAACAGTCGGTAAACCTTATTCTATATGGGTAATTATTTTACACAATTTGATTTATTTATTTCTCTCATGGCTTCTCCCACCCAGTGTGACAACATGGGACAGGCTTTGTACATTCTGTTTTGTTAGTCTATGTCAAAAAAAGCGGTGTCAGATTGACGTTAACAGCGTTGATACATCCAGATTTTATTTTAATAAAATCAGCCATTTTCAAGACTTATTCAAGACGTAGGTAGGTATTATTTTAACGGCTGTTATTTAGGTCTATTCCGAACAGTTCCATTATTAGTTCCATTGATGGAACTAGTTGGATTTTTTTTCCTAGTAGTTACCATTGATATATTATATGTTACATTAGATTAGCAATTACCGCAACAAAGCGTTGCCACTTCACATAAGGCCACAGCCATACGTCAGCAAACGTCAACTCAGTGCTCATTGGGACGCCGACAGAGTTGCACCGAGCTACAAAATGGGAAAATGCGTAGTGAAAGAATGTAATTCGAGATCACAAAAAGATAACGAATCCAGCGGAATTACTTTCCACACGTTATTTGTTTATGTATTCAAATTAACATAAAAAACCAGAAATCGATTTAAAATACCAAATATTGCAATTTAGGTGCAGTGTTGCCATTAAAATATTGTTTTGGTTTTCCCACATTGACGGGAGGTTTTAAATTTTATGTTTGAGTTCTCATATATTGGAATTAGATTTAATAAAAAATACAGAATAATGATAATAGAAGAATCTAGTATTTTCATTTAGTTACCTATTTTATATTGATACATTTTCAGGGTGCCTAAGGCTACATCCTTATCCATCCTTCCTACGTCAAAAGAAGTCGGTGGAAATCATTCGATTGTTGAGAAAAGAGACCGAATGGCTGCCTACTAAATCAACTGTAATATTATTATGTTCTAAGCACTTCAGGGATAAAGAAAAATTAAGACTGCACTGCACAGGCCTGCATATCCTGGGGCATGTTTTATAAAGCTACAAGTTACAATTTTACAGGTCTAAACTGGCAACACTGCTCAAATGGCTGTGGCCCGTTTCACGAAGCTACAAGTTACAAATTACAAGCGGAACTTTATTTCTAGCAAAAGGAGTTAGAAAGAGACTTTCGCTTGTAATTTGTAACTTGTAGCTTGGTGAAACGGGCCTCTGGTCGTCATTGGTCGAGGTTGTGTCAAATGGAAACTTGTAACCTGTAAATTGTAATTTGTAGCTTTATAAAACAAGCCACTGACAGTAAAAGGTAGATAAGCAGGTAATCCTGACAGCTGTCCTTCCAGTACAAATTACAATAACCTCAAAGGACTTGACAGAAGCGCGTGGAGCTAACCCCATGTGCTTCTGTTTAGTCCACCAGAGTAAATCTCTTTAACCGAACAATTGTCATCGCGTGTGATATCCATAGACTTGTTTCTCTAATAAGTCCATGACGATTATAAATTATTGTAGTGCGATGACAGATGTCAGGATTGACTTTATATCTTCCATTCACTATACATGCAAACAAATTTTATCCTTTGTACATAGTAATAATCTTATAATATTATACATATAGGTAAGTAATAAAAAACATTGAAACAAAAAATGACGTACTTATTTTATTACCTTTGCCTATTTCTAGTAATCTAATAAGAAATACGCATTTAACATAATTTCATGCATTAATTAATTACAAAGTAAGTATTATTTTAAAAAAATCCCTATTTATTTGTTATATTGGGCAAATTTTCATATGGTCGGCAACACCAACCTACCATGGCATATTTTTGTGTCTGTCCTTATCTAATGTCAGTGACATCATTGTTCTTGCAACTTGTGTAAGTGAGACCGATATATTTTTACTATGGGTTTATTTTAAAATGTGTAGTGGTTTTAAAGCTACGTCGTCGCGGCTAAGAAGTGGTCATACTTTTTTTACCGCTTGATAATGAGGTTTGCTTCTCTAGTATATTTATCTCAATGGTAGTTACATTCAACGAAGAGGGTTTACTTAATGGAACTACCTGGACAATAGTTACTTTCATAATGCAAGGTATAATTTATATCATTAATGTAACTTTTGGAAAAAAGTCCAGGTAGATCCCTTATTTAATATTAGGGGAATAGACCGTTATTTAATATTAGGGCGGTTATTGTGATCACTTAAAAAATAACGAACGGTCATTTTATTTTTCGGCGGTTGGTTAATAAGTGTACCTACCCAGCAGTAAAAACATAAACAGTAATCAAATAAAATAAGGGCGGATTTGACCAAACTGGAATAAATTTGCATGGACTAATCTTGGATTAAGTTTTATTCCAGTTTGGTCGAATTGGCCCTTAGTCGGTTATTTAGTTCTAAAATGTCAGTTCAAACATACATACAAATAGATACAGACAGGGTGTTAGGCAGAAGGTTGGAGAAACATCAGGGACTAACTCTGTAGGTTATACTCATCAACTTTTATTATGGGACCAACATCGAAATCGCGAAAAAAAAAAGCTCTTCCGTACATTTCGGCTGTTTAGGTCTCAAAGTTTGCATGGAACAGCTGTTTTTTTTTCGCGACTTGGATTTTGGTCTCATAATCAGGGATCGGAAATTCGGATCGATATTTACCTAAAGTTGGCAAAATCCCGTAAAAAGATAGGCGAACATAGCGTCGGCTTCTTAAAAATATTATTTTAATAATATCAGTTCCGGGATTCCGTGATTCTACAAAACGTTAATAATTATTATTATTTTACATGTGGGATAAAACGTTCCGTTTTGCTCTTATAAATTCGTTAGGTCAATGAGTTACAGGTAAATTAAAATAACATTTGGTAAATCTATACATGGAAAATAACTTCAAATAGTTAATATAAATACTTAATTATGAATTTATGCTGGCGTAAATTATTTATTTAGAAATCCCGGGAGTTTTATTAATGAATTATATAATTGAGTCCGCCTCCATACAACTGAACAACAACGCCGCCGCGAAAGTTTAGGTAAATATCGATCCGAATTTCCGATCCCTGCCCATAATAAAAGTTGATGAGTATGAAATAGGTACAGAGATAGTCCCTGAAGGTTCTCCAACCTTCTGCCTAACACTCTGTATAATATTTGTGTAGAAAGAAAATTGTTAAACCTTTTTATATCATAATTCACACCCTGGCCATTTATATTCCTTACATGACTGTTTTAATGTCATCAAAACGTATGTCTGTTTTTTGCTATAAAAAAATTATATCTTCTTGCACTCCACGAAACTCTGCATTTTATTAATTTAAAAGGTTATGGTCCTATTTGCAGTAGTGCTATATAAAGCGTGAGTCAACGACGACAACAGGCGCTAGCTTCAGTAAACTTACAGGCAAGAATTTCAACACTTGGATTTTTAGCCTAGAATGTTACCTAACTGATTTAGACTTATGGAGTGTCTGCATCAATCCGGTTAACGCCGCAGACCCTATTGAAGCCAGAAAGGACCAATAGGCACGGGCCAAAATTTGCTTGACCTGTGAAGAATCCGTTTATCCAGTCATTAGGTCAGCTACCTACGGCCCATCAAACATTAAGCTGTCTCAAAAAAGCCTATGCTGACAGTGGTTTGACAAGAAGGCTAGGCCTTATTAAAAAAAAATCCCCAATAATGAGTTTAAGGGAAACCTTCACGAATATGTCAATAACTCACTGGCTACGCAACAAGAACTGCAGGGAATTGGAGCAGGAGTTGATGACGAGTTCCTGACAATAATAATGCTTGCTGGTCTACCCGATAAATTTAAGTCACTCGTTATGACACTGGAGCACTCCGCTATGAAGATCACATCGGAAAACGTGGTGTCAGCTCTTTTAAAGGAAGAATCATGAGCTGTACCCGCAACTTCCAGTACACCGGCAGTGCACCAAAAAAAATGTTTTGTACTTATTGTAAAAAATCTGGTCATGTAGTCTCAAAGTGTAGGAGTTTAAAAAACAAAACCACTAAGAATGACTCGGCGATCAAGTCATATAATACATCTGAATTCACCCTGTCGTCTTGTTTCTCTAATATATCTCCCTCAGGTCAACATCATTGGTACATTGATTCCGGCGCAACATCCCGTATGAGTAAACTATTCTGTCCACAAAACGATTCGTATTGTCTCTCACTACAATGTTCCAATAATGTATTTCACTGTAACTTTAGAACTAATTGCAGCTTCTAATTTTATTCTATATCTCACATTGGTAAAAATCCAGCTCATCGAATTTTCATGGTTATCTTATTATTTCCATATTCATATTCCACGAAATAGGTACCTAGCTGGAAATTTTCTTTTATAATGAGTGTTTTAAACACTCATAGTAGAATGTCTAAGGTAAAATAAAAGGAGTCCGTAGAATAATTTAGAAAATCAAATTTCCTAAGTACGAAATTCCTAAAGACAAAACTTCGAATATCAAAATGTCTAACGTACGAAATCCCTAAAGATGCATGACCTTAATTAATCTGTTTTTAAAATGTCTAAATTACAAGTACTGCTAGTGCACGAAAATACTAAAGACATTTTTCCTACGTCCAGTTGATCTAAGTTTAAAATGTACAAAGTGTGAAATTTCGAACGACATTTCTCCTACGTTCAGTTAACCAAGTTTAAAGGGTCTAACGTACGAAACTGATTATTTTTTAACCCCGACGCAAAAAAGAGGGGTGTTACAATATAAGTTTGACGTGTAAGTGTGGCACCGTAGCTCTTAAACGAATGAACCGATTTGGATGCGGTTTTTTTATTTTTAAAGCTTCTATAGGTAATGACGTAAATAATTTAAAGAGAAAGATAAGGGAACAAAGCTATGTTAGAACATGTACAATACTACAAAATCATCTGAACAGTACCGACCAACAATTGGCGACAAGACTTCCATCTAAGGAAGCATTGCGGCAAGTAGGTACTTAATCCATCGAACTAAAAAGAAAGTACTCAATTTTCCGAAAAAGCCGACATCGATTGATTTGTCTATAAATACTGAAATGACAATGTTTGAAAACGAAAATTTCGCTATAAAAGATCGCTTATTCGAAAATGATTCTCATAGATACATTACATACTTTATAGTACCAAGTATTTGATAATTTTACTGGGGCAAGCCATTTATTGGATTATGGATGGAAAGTTTTGGGTCGTGCCCAGTATTTTTCAGCAGCTCTATACTTTCCACGGATCTTTTCAAAATAGCGACAAAACATTTTCCTTATTATTTGCCTTGTGCATTCACAAAGACAAAAATACTTATAACGTACTCTTTGATTTGACTGCACCGAAAATAATATTTTTCTAAATCCGTTAAAGGTCATAATGAATTTTTAACATGGTGCGATTCTTACTGTGCGTCAAAATTTTGAAAATATAAATGTTAGAGGATGTTTTTTTTCCATTTTAGACAAATAATTTATCGAAAAATTCAAAAATCAAAATCGAAAATAAAATACGACACAAACCATCAAATCAATATTAACATTAAATGCTTAGCTTTGTCGTTTTTACATCCGACAAATATACAGCAGTATTTCGATGCCCTGAAACTAAGTAGTAACGATGACGATGAGAAATTATTATACGAGGGGTTTGGACAGAATTATGTGCATGGCAGTGGAAATACCCCACCAAAGTTTTAACCTATATATTGGTGTACCGTTGGAGTGAATGCTGTGGCAGATATCACAAGTACCCAAAACAACGCGGAATCATTTCATCATCACCTAAATGTAATTTGCGGTAAGAAAAATATGGGGTTTTATCCCTTGAACTCGCGAACTTCGCGAATTGAAGAAAGAAACCAACCGTAATTTAATTGAAATGGCTAAGATTGAAGCAGGGTTACCTACTGGCTCGAAAAAAGCAAGGAAGAACGAATGCAAACTAAAAAACATTAAAAACATCATTGGAAAAATCCACGAGTACGAATACGTACAATTACTAAATAGTATCGCAACAAATTTGTGACTTTGTTAATAATAACTATGTCATATGACATATTATTAAAATAGATTGAAGTTGAAAAAAAATAGATTTTTAAGTTTTAAACTTACGTAGTTATTTTATGAAATGTTGTTAATGTTGTTCATTTATCTTATTTTTTTTAAGTAACTGGTTGTAGTTTTTAAATTACAATGAGAAAGTCCACTCAGCATAAATATGGTGTTATATTGTAATTTCATATTGATTTAGTTTTATTGTCACATTAATGTTCAAATGTAAGACCTAGGTAATCAAAAAAGGGAAAATAGATTAGGTGTTTTTTTGGAGATTATTTAGTGTCTGTCTATATGTTTAATATATACATATAATGGTAAGTTTAATGCAAAGATCAGCTCAGCTCAGATAAAAGGCAGCTCGAAACTCGAAACTCGTAGTTGTCATATTAGTCTTCGGGATACATAAAAAAATTAAGTTTAGTGCGAGCTCTCCTAGCATTACTATTCATATCCACTGCTTAAACACAGCCTTATTTTATTCATCATTTTCATGACTATAACAGTTTTCAAACCACAGCAGCTATCTCTTAACATACTATTTTTTATTTATCATGCAGTGTCACGCCACACACATGCAAAGCATTTATTCTGCTCTCATGTGTCATATGCCATGCTGCTTCTGCTCAAAAGTATTATTAGGGATTACGTTCTGTATCAAGATTTGACCCGGACAGACAAACATACATATCTACATACAAATATTGTGAGTTCAATAAACGGTTGTAAACTCAATAGAGGTTATATTGATTTTATTTATTTATAAAGCCGTTATCGTCCCTCTGTATAAAGGAAAGGGGTCACAGCAAGACTGCAAAAACTACCGCGGTATCAGCCTCCTTAGTGTTGTCGGCAAAGTATATGGGAAGATTTTAATTGAAAGGGTATTGAATGTTACGAATGACAAAATCTGGGATGTACAAACGGGATTTCGAAATGGCTTTTAATAGTAAATAGGCTTTTCGTATGTAGCTATTTTGAGCACTAGAGATATTGTGTTTCAAAGTATTGTCATTAGGCATTTTGTAAGTAACTATTTTGAGCACTAGAAATATTGAGTTTCTAAGTATTGTCATTGGGCATTTTGTATTTAGCTATTTTGAGCACTAGAAATATTGAGTTTCTAAGTATTGTCATTAGGCATTTTGGATATAGCTATTTCGAGCACTAGAAATATTGAGTTTCTAAATATTGTCATTAGGCATTTTGTACAAAGGAATATTGATTCCCGAAAATAAGATCATTTGACCAAAAGTGTATTAGGTCATGCATCTTTAGGAATTTCGTACGTTAGATATTTTTATATTCGAAGTTTTGTCTTTAGGAATTTCGTAATTAGGAAATTTGATTTTCGAAATTATGCTACGGACTCAATAAAAGAGTAGCTGAGTTGCTCTAAAAAGAGAAAAAAACATTAAAGCTATTATTCCACGCTTTTTCTTATATCTTAAACGACTATTAGCATTCTCCTTAGATTTCTCGCACTTTGACATAAAGGTAAAAACCTTTGACCTGTCAACAGTGTCAACAGTCACTTGTCTTAGACTGCTATAGATAAATCGATACATAGAGGTTTGAATGAAGTAAAACAGACTTAATTTACACACATATTGACAATCATAACTTTATTATTGCCTATGTCATAGACACGAAATAACTTTTTAAAAAAGCATTGATTACTTCAGAGCTTTTCTTAACATAACGCGCCTCTCGGTAATTAATAGTATAAATTAATGTGTAAAGGAGGAACACACTTAATTAAGATCTAAGTATGATGATCCTTAATTTACGTATGCAATGCGTTACGGCTCCTTTTTTTCCTTTTAAATAATTTTATTTTATGCCATATGTATAGATGTAGAACCTATTTCTAAAATAAGTGTAGTGGGCAAACGTTCATGGTTTCAAATAGTTTTCAATGGAATAGGTGTTAAGCAAGCCAAACTACTATCTCTGAAGCTGTTCACGTGTAACCTTTAACACAACTTGAGGCTGAAAACTAGGTCATGCTTCTATAGTGTGCACAGAATCTATTTTCTTAACAGCTCTTTACAAATCTTTATTACAATTTCAGTTTTAGTTATCGATAAACTGTTTTACACAATCAATTTCACGGAATCTTGACTTTTTAATCTCTCCGCCAGAAAATTAATGGAAAAACTTGAATTGCCTTTTAGGCTCGAAACGTAATAACAATAACTTCAGTGCTGCCTGTAGAACGATGAAATGGCAACGAATACCGAAGTTCTCATTTTAATAACTGTAAGAGTTATTTGTTATTATTTAAAAATACGAGTCAATCGTCATATCTGCCGTCTCAAATTTTCAGAAGATGGTATAAAGGTTCAATCGTTTGTGTTAAAAATATATATATTAGTAAACGGAAGATTTTTTAGGTAAACGGAAAAATCACAAATTTACTATTTTACATTATTATTATACACAAATTCGAAACCGTTAGTGCGAGTATCGAAATTCGCTTCCAAGAATCATATTTTAATCTTCTTGGTGGCCCAATTTTCAGCAAAGCATTCGTTAACTATTTTTATTAACTAAAACTTCATCCGTTTTATGGATTTCCTGATCGTATTCTTCAGATACACTCTCACGTGGCCATTTTTATTTTACGGTTTTGCCTATTTGTCCCTAAATTCACAGCTATGCGTTACGGCTCCTTTTTCTTTCCTTTTTTCGACCAAGTTGTTCATTAGCATACTAAAAAACCTGCCAAGTGCGAGTCGGACTCGCGCACGAATGGTTCCGTGCAACATTAGACACTATACCAGCGGGCCTAGTATGGTTGCGTTTATCGCGTGACAAATTGTGGATAATGCATCCGTCACTTTTTGACAAATTCAAATTTAAATCATTTATTCTGTAAGTCGGCCCTGTAGGCACTTTTACAAGTCTGAGTCTACCAGCGCTTCCAAAGAGACCACTGTTGAGAAGAAGCGCCGCAAGAAACTCAACAGTAAGCCGTTTTTCCAAATAAATCACTTATTACAATACTAAACTTAAGCTACATAATTTAAATGTCACAGGGATGTACAGGTCCCAGTAGTAATAATAATTAAATATATCAAAATGTCGGATTAAAATAAATAATACAATTTCGGAGATGTAAACAGTCTCCAAATGTCAAATTAAAATTAAGAATTAAATACAATTAAAAAAAACACAAAACAAGGGAGATAAAGAAAGTCTCCACGGTCAATTTTGGAGATGTAAAGAGTCTCCAGATGTCAAATTAAAATTAAATACAATTATTAAAAAAAAAAAACACACACACACACACACAAAAAATAAAATAAGGGAGATGTAGAAAATCTCTTATGTAAAGTTTATTATGTAATAAATTATTATCTTGAAAATGTTGCATTAACTGTGATAAAATTAATATCTCAAAGATTTTGCTGAAAGTGGGTAGTATCGATATCGGTCTAAAGTTAGTGGGGTCAGAAGTACTAGACACGTATATAATTTCCAGTAAGGGTCTTTTAGATGTTTTGTTCTCAGCCTTTAACATTCTTCATTCATCACTCAGGATTTCGAAGTAACGTTCTTGTCGGAGGTCAAATATGCATGAAAAATGGAAAGAGTGTCAAAAGTTGGAACTTCGTTAGGAACGTTGTCGGATCTATCTTGACAATTGTTCAGCAAGCAAGGCTCGCGTGATTCTGTTATCCAACTCGCTTTACAACTTTACGGATGAATTGTCAACCGGGCAGTTTTAGCTGTCCCGTCAGAGCGTCCAGTCGAGTTCATAAATATGTGAACACCTTAGTACCCTGTCCCTTTAATCGCTGTGACAATTCATAAATTCATTTAAACATGACATTATATTTGACAAGGTACTAAAGTGTAAAAACTCAACAGTCGAGTTCATATATATTTGTACACTTTAGTAGGTACCTTGTCACTTTAATCGCTCAAAAAATTTTTAGGGCTCACTACTAATAGAGCAGGATTCACTGGGATGTTCGTTTGTAAAAATCGCAGACCGCGAAATGTTTGGTGATTTGTCAACCTGAGACCCTCGACTTTATACGACGTTCAGTCCCCCCCCCCCTCCGCCCCTTGCCTGCTGTGGCGGTAAACAATTATTTCATGACACTACTGGCGTGCCTAACGCGATAGAAAATGATGGCACGCCTATTGTCCCATCAGCCATGTTTATAAAAAAGTATCTTTCTTTGGTTATTTTAACGCTTTAAACTTACGTTGTTTTAATCGGTTTTGAGTCGGCTAATCTACTTGTTTTCCTTGAAAAGTGATTCCGATGCTTCAAACCTGCGAAAACATAGGCATTTCCTTAAATTTGACAAGAATAATAAGTCCCTCTGATGCATTGCATCTACACTGTTTAAGATCATCAGCTCAAGTTTATCTGTGGAAATGCTCTTCTGAACCATATTTGAGCACAAATCAATCATATTTCCTTCAATTTGGTTACGAGTTACGCGAAAGAAACCTTTACCCAAAGCAAACGACGAAAAAATCTCTACCTGACTCTTTAATAAAACCGTGTAAATGTCGATCTAATTGTCGAACAAAGTCCTGTACCTGCAAAAAAGCAGCACTGAAATGTATAACCCTTGTGCAAATGTATAAACAATGATTGCAAAAACTTTTAACAAAATCAAACTGTTTCTCTTGCATGTGTTAGCACTTTTTTTGTAATTTTCGTATTTTTTAATTAAACAAAAAGTGTTCTATAGCTGTACTGGCTATATCTAGTAATTTTCTAATAAAAAAATCCATAATTAAAACCAATAATCTTTTGTAATTTACTAATAATATTTGGGAGGAGGGGAAGGGGGACCACAAAACTGGTTGGCAACATGTTTTGATTGTATGTCTGGGATATACATACGAGGGCTGATCAAAAAATACCCGGAATATTTGAATTTCGAATTTAAGTATGGGTAAAAAGGGTCAATTTTTTATTAAGATTGGCACATTGCTTTTCATTATTAATATGTCAAATTCCAGCTATTTTTAATGGGTTGGTATCATAACGACTACATAGTGAAAACGACCGAATCACCGTAAGGTCCAGATCTCAGAAGGACCATCTCTGCAGAAAGCCTATCTCCGAATGACTTTGTAGCAAAACGACTGGTTCTTTAAACGACCTCATCGTTAATAGGCCACATCTCAAATAGACTGGGTAACAAAACGACTGGTTCTTTAAACGACCTCATCGTTAATAGGCCACATCTCAAATAGACTGGGTAGCAAAACGACTGGTTATTTAAACGACCTCATCGTTAATAGGCTACATCTCAAATAGACCGGGTAGCAAAACGACTGGTTCTCGAAAAGACCACATCTTTAATCAGACCACATCTCAAATAGACCAGGTAGCAAATTTACTTCTTGAATTTTTTTCGTTTGTTAGTACTTTACCTCAAAAGCATAAAATCCTGGTAGCGATTCACCGGTTCGCATTTCACCTCGAACGTATATTTAAGTATCGCGTTGTACCTTGATCGTTTACTTTTTTAGTCGCTATAAGTTTTAGTCCCATTTAACCTCGATCGTACATTTAACTATAGCGTTGCGTCTCAATCTTAATTTTTTTTAGTTGATATTAATTTTTGTCGCATTTCACCTCGAACGTATATTTAAGTATCGCGTTGTACCTTGATCGTCTACTTTTTTAGTCGCTATAAGTTTTAGTCGCATTTCACCTCGATCGTAAATTTAACTATAGCGTTGCGTTTCAATCTTCTTTTTTTTTAGTGGATAGTAGTTTTTGTCGCATTTCACCCCAATCGTTTGATAAATTTTCGCTTTGTATTCTAATCGTCTATTTCAGTATTAGACAGTATCTTTAGTCACAAAGATAATATTTCAATGAGTTTGATAGCATTTAAGACATGAAACTACAGGTACAAAACACGTTTTACATAAAATGTTACAGAATTTTAGCGCGAACGTCAATTAACGCGTCAAATTAAATAGAGTCCCAAACAAATATCGATCGCGACGAAATACGTCTAGGGTAAAATACTACACGAAAAATGAAATGCAAGAAATAAAACTATCGAGGTTTATTTCAAATAGCAATTAACGCGTCAAATAAAACAGCGTCCCAAACAAAACTCAGTCGCGGTGAAATGCGATTATGGTGAAACACTACTCGGAAAATAAGATGCTACAAATTACATATACTAAAGTGAACAGCCACATGAAATATTGCTTCAAGAAAATAAGCTATTGAGATTTTGTACGTTCGAGGTGAAATGCGAACCGGTGAATCGCTACAAGGATTTTATGCTTTTGAGGTAAAGTACTAACAAACGATTTTTTTGTGTACAAGTACAGTTATATATGAATAAACGTAGACAACAACTTTATTTATTGATAAACTTTAAATATTGTATAACAAAAACTTTATTTATTGATAAACACTAAACTAACATTGTAACAACGCTCACATAACTTAAATCAAACAATTTACCCCATTTTTTAAAATAAATTAAAGAACTTATAATGAAATTAAATTTTACTTTTATATTATTAATTTCACTTAGAGATAACTACTGAATTTGCGAGTTTCAGCATTTAAAAATACGAAAAGTATTGTTTAATAAAATGAACATAACGTTGGTTCGTTAGTACTTCAAATTATATTTTATAGAAGAAATGTTGTCTAAAAACTCGAGTGGGTTGAGGTGTCCTTTCTGAAGTGCTTCAAGTTCTAATTTATACTTCCGATCGAACAAAATGTCCTTTTTCTTACGGTTAATTTTATTAAACAATACTTTTCGTATTTTTAATTGCTGAAACTCGGACTCTCTTTTTAGAGTATGTAAAAATAAAATTAAGGTTGGCTTGTACTGCATTCTAGCATTTAGGCGTCGATGCCATGCCTCTAATGCATTTGTAGTTCGATGCCATTGATTGCATGACGATATTAATATTGGATTTTTTAACCAAAACTTCTCGAAATAAGCTTTGAATTTATGAAATTCATCACCGTCCGGGGTATTTTCTACAATAGAATTCCATGCATTTACTATCAAATTTGCGGGCAAAAGTGGCAAATTTGCAATCATTCTCACTTTTTTTTTACCCTCAGATGTGGCTGCCAGGCCAACGTCAGCAGCTTTTTTCCATACATTTTTATTGAAATGATAATAGCACCCCGTAAGAATTGAGTTTTCGAAAACGGTTTTAAACGCGTTTATTTGGCCCAATTCGAAATCACATTTAAATCTTTGTATCTTTGCGTCCAGCACATCCCGTATTAAAGTAAACATTGCATAATAGGTGCTTTCACATTTATCGGGCAATAAAGCAAAGCAAATAGGCACGACGTTAGTCGAGTTTTCGCTGCTCCCTGTATCTACGCTCACAGTATATAGTTGATAGAAGGGTTGTGGTACTCTATTAAAGGTGCCGTCACCGAAAAAGAATTAGCCTTGTTCAGCATAACATTTTAAAATGTTTCTGTTTTTTTGAGAACAGAATAAAAAGATCGGTTCAGCGGTTTAAGCGTGAAGAGGTAACAGACAGACAGACAGACAGACAGACAGATAGATAGACAGACACACTTTCACATATATACTATTAGTATGGATTAAACCTTAATGTTTTGATGTTGAAATGTTATAAATATTTTTAGTGGGTTTTTAAAGATAAAAAAGTGATATTGCAGTGACAGGTTGCTAGCTCATCGCCCACAACACAACACACTTTATTTTACTTTTTTGATCTTTGAAAACCCACAATTGCTAAGCTAAAAGTGGCAATGAAACTCCTTTCGGGGCAGTGGTCCAACTGCTTTGTCCAACTGTCAAATAATTTTCATTTGAAGATCAAATTAACAGGCTCGACGGAGCTCCGCTACCGCGGAGCTCCTACATCTGGGTGGTTTGGCCCTCCGGGCCAGCTCAAGAACTAACATAACCTAAACCTACCTCATATTTATGATACTAATTTTGGTCAGTTGGACAAAGCAGTTGGACCACTGCCCCGTCACTATGAAACTTAGGTTTCGTAATATCCTGCATGCCTACCCCTTTTGGGACAACAGGCGTGAGTTTATGTATGTACTAGCTTTCCGCCTGCGACTTCGTCTGCGGAGAGTCAGCACTTTCAGGAACTCTTATTTAACCTGTGCTTTTGTTAAAAAATACAAAATATTTCCACCACCTAATAAAGAGGAGTTTCAAAAAAAATGTTCATCTACAGACTTTTTGGTCTTAACGATTTTGTTATATGTATAGATGCATGCAAACGCTATGCATAAAATAGCTCTGATTATACCAACATTTTGCGATCTAGTCATTTTGCTACCTGGTCTATTTGAGATGTGGTCTGATTAAAGATGTGGTCTTTTCGAGAACCAGTCGTTTTGCTACCCGGTCTATTTGAGATGTAGCCTATTAACGATGAGGTCGTTTAAAGAACCAGTCGTTTTGCTACCCAGTCTATTTGAGATGTGGCCTATTAACGATGAGGTCGTTTAAAGAACCAGTCGTTTTGCTACAAAGTCATTCGGAGATATAGGCTTTCTGCAGAGATGGTCCTTCTGAGATCTGGACCTTATGATGATTCGGTCGTTTTCACTATGTAGTCGTTATGATATCAACCCTTTTTAATGCGTAGTTAGTTTTTCGTAGAAATATTAGTCAGACGTGTTTTCTGGTGATCGGCGAATTTTCAAGAGTTTTCCAGGGTGAAAATGATGAAGCAAAGAATTTTCATTAATTTTTGTGTTAAAAATAAAACTAAATGCAGTGCCGAGATTGAAATGTTAGAGACCGTTTATGGAGAGTCTGCTATGAACAAAACGGCAGTTAATGATTGGTATAAATGTTTCGAGGAGGATCGTGAAGACGTTGAAGATGACGAGAGGCATGGGCGCCCAAAACATCGACCACTGATGACCACGTCCACACAGTTAAAATAATTGTGGATTGTAAATCATGATCTCCTACCACCAGGTTGCACGGCTAACAAAGAGTATAATTTGGAACTTTTACGCCGTTTGCTTGAGGCCATCCGTAGAAAAAGACCAGAATTTTATTGTGGAAAAACAACTGTTTCCAATTGCACCACGATAACGCACCCGATTACACGTTGTTGCTTGTGTGTGATTTTTTGTCAAAAAACCAGTGCATTTTTTTACCTAAGGCACTGTATTTGCCGGATTTAGCCGCATGCACCTTTTTCCTGTGCCCAGAAATGAAGAGAACTTTGAAAGGACGGCGTTTTGCTACCATAGTGGAAATAAAAAGTGAAGAGAAGTGAAGTCGCTTAAGGAACTGAAGGCCATATCAAAAAGTGCATTCCATAAATGCTTCGAAGATTGCAAAAGACGTTGGCAGAAGTGTATATTATCCAAAAGCGATCAGTTCGAACGGGACAATATTAATATAGAAGAATAAATAAAAGTTTTTATTAAAATACTAAATTTCCGCGTACTTTTTGATCAAACTGCGTATATATCAGAAGTCAGAATACTTCCGCGATTTTTGCAAACGGAACTCTACTGAGAGGCCGCTCTATAATGGAGAATCATTAGGTAGCTTAAAACTCGCTCGTCAGATTGACCGTCAGAAAAGAAGCCTTTTAAAAAAAAAACCTTCTTGCAGGATGCATGCCTATCCGTCTAAAATCTTTGGTTACCTTCTAGATAACTACAGCTTTAGGTTGGCGGTTGACCTTGCCTTGCTTGGTGAAATATTGTTGTGCCACATCGCTGCCACTGTGGAGCTCTTGTTCACCAACAGGGCCACCACGGCCAAGCATGCACAAATAGCGCTGGCCGCCTCGTCCCGCCATGCCTGCTGAAACGACACCATCCGACGGGTTTTTTTCAGCGCCTGACACGTAGGCTAACATGTGTCAATAGCAAGACCTAATGAGATGACCCTCTTGCCGTGAAAAATGGGACGGCCCTTAGTAAGGGATGCCTCCCATTTTTTTTTGCCTTTAATACCATATTAAATGACGGTTTTGACGGCAGGTGCGGCCACTGCAGCGGCTAAATCGGCCAAATGCCGCCAAAACATCCAAGTACAGCATACAATTGCACGTTTTGCCGTTACAACTCTTTCCAGATAAATAAGCCCGTCCGTGCCTTAGGTGACCATAGGACTTGCTTTTTCCTTGCCCAACAGCTAGGAATAGCCAAAAATTTGTCAGTTTCCATGAAGCAACGGGGGCAGTAATTTAGGCGACATTTGTGCCTAAATGATTGTCACTTACATTAAGTTAGTATTATAGTAGGTGTTTATAGTGCGATAGCACTTAAAAGCTATTTCGGGTTTGTACTTGTCTCTGACTCTCTTTTATACGCTCTTATTAAGAGCGAGTGAGAGAGAAGTACAAACCCGTAGCACCTTTTAAGTGCTCACAGACTGTAGCTTTTTAGTAGTGAGTGTACATTGTATTTCTAAAAATGGTAAATAAAAAAATAACAATTGTTATTAATTGTTGTTGTTGGTGTTGTTATATAGTTACCCCCTTACTAATAAACGTGGAGTAACGGTGGTGTAGCTAAACCATGCTTTGTCCTTAACTGTCAAATTCAAATGTCACAATGACAGATAAGGACAAAGCAATGTTTAACTAAACCACGGAATAAGGATTGCTCGGTTGACGGCGTTGTCTGTTACACGTGCGGAATTTTGTGATACTTGTAATTTAAAGTATTTGGGCGTTTTCCAAAAAAAGTGTACATGAACTTTTTTTTTCAGAATTCGTTTTTTTTTGGTTTTTCTTACTCAGAATCGTTGATACTATCGAGCCTCATACAAGAAAAAAAGTGTCCCAGATTTTACTATGTAATTTTTTTCTTCCAGTGCGTCACGACCATGTAAATAAAAAAGACTGCATACAAAAATGTGACGATCTGGAATGGAATATTTGGGACACTTTTTTTCTTGTATGAGGATCGGTAGTATCAACGATTCTGAGTAAGAAAAACCAAAAAAAATCGAATTCTGAAAAAAAAAGTTCATGTACACTTTTTTTGGAAAACGCCCATTTTTGGAATTCTTTAGATCTAGTGTTGGTTTTGTAGTTGGTGGTTGTGGTTAACCAGGTGAGTGTCTGTGAGTTTTGTGTTGTTTGAGATGAGCGATGAGGAGCCCCCTGACGGGAGCGGTAGTTCATATGATTTGCTCCGGGTTCCAAACTTAAATAGAGCCTTACAGACAAAGCTCCTCCTTTTGGCGAGGTAGGTCATCTTCGTTTTAAGTCAATTTCGAAGGAAGTCATGTTCTAGGTTAGTCATCTTCTCAGCAGGTCATCTTCGTTTCGAGACAATTTCGAGGGACGTCATTTTCTGGAATTAGTCATCTTCTTAGTAGGTTTATTTCGAGGGATGTCATTTTCTGACTTAGTCATTTTGTACGTAGGTCTATTTCGGGGTACGCCAGTTTCTGACTTAGTCATTTCCTAAGCAAATTTCAAGTTGATAGCATTTGTAGTTGCTGAGAAAACCTGCTGTGACATACAGACAGACAATGAAGTCTCACCATAAGGGTTCCTTTTGTACCATTTTGGTACGGAACCCTAAAAATGTGGGATCAGCGATTTTTTTTCCGTACTCCCTGTGCACCCAAAAAAAAAAATTAATCGATCGGGTGGTGGGAAGGGGTTGCCAGCGTTAATTAAAAGTACCAAAATAATAATAATTTTCATGTGGGCTCAGCTGTATTGGCTTTATTTCTGACGCGAGATTAATTAATATGTAAGCCCCAAAAAAATAGCCATGCAAAAATATCGGTGGTAATATTGGGAAATCCCAACAGGAATATACTGCTTCAGTTCCCACTTTCAGCATCACTAGCATGGGCTTAGTTAGAAATATCCCAACTAACTGGACTAATGGAGGAACTAGTTGGTTCTATTGAATGCTCTGTGGCAGACTGCAGAGTAATCAAGGCTCGCAGACTTAACAGAAAAACAGTAGTAGAAGAAAAGACTAGTTTTTTTTTGGTAAGCTACTCCCATAGGAAGTGTTTTGCTTTAATAATTCACTACCAGTTGAGCTCTATCATCTGCCAACAATCCAGTGCAACAAGTGCTGTCGATTTGGGCACATAAAATCTGCATGCAGATCCAAGCCACGCTGCTTCATATGCTCTCAGCTCAGATCATGCCTTTTCTGTTCAGGTTCTCATCGTGCCACTAACTCTTCCTGTCCCGAACATGCTAGATAAAAATCGATTAAAATAGTCATGTCTGAGGAATACATCCCCTACTCAGAGGCCGCTTTGCGGTTCCGCAATGTTCGCCGCTCTTTTGCGGATACCACTCGATTGTCCTTCTCACCAGGCACTCAGACTCTCAGTCCGCATCTTTCCCAGACATCTAGCCAATATCTCTCTCAGCAATCCAATCAGCCCTCCACTTATGCCCCCCAATCTTATAGAAAAACTGTTCATCTCGCTCGCCGCTCTACGCCTAACCTTGCCTCAGAGTATCACAAAGCTGCTCACAATAATATTGTAAAAGATCCTCAATCTTCACAAATGAATGGCTGTGGCCTCAATGGCTCTGAGACTGAGATTAATCCCAAAACTTTCCCAATATAATCTTATCAAACACTGAATCAATTAACCACAATAATGTCCAATAATGGCCCATACAGCCATTCATTGGAATTGTAGAAGTATTCGGCATAAAAAGACATGAGATGTCCTTGCTTATTAATAAATATAATCCTTTCATTATGGCCATCTCGGAGACATTGTTAAGACCCGGTTCCTTTTTTAGGATGTCTTGCTACTCATGTCTCCGGGATGACAGTGTCGATGGATGGGGCGGTTCTGCCCTCCTCGTCAAACGTTCCCTTCCCTTCTCCTCGATCCCCCTCCCCCATCATTCATCAGGGTTAAATGTTGTTGCTATTAAGACTCTTAACACCACATTTATTTCTTTATATATTCCATATCCCAATTCTACCCTTATTTCAGAACTTGATTCTATACTGTCTTTCTGGCCCTTTAGTGGTGATGGGCGATTTTAATTGTCTCAAAATGTGGGGGTCTAACTCTTGTGACTCTAATTCTCGCTATATTTTAGACTTGCTAGACAATGTAAATTTGTGTATGATGAATGATGGCTCTCCCACCGAAGAACATCTCCTTTACAAAATCCTAGTGCAGTGGATTTGACATTGGCTTCACTAGTTTGGCTCCACTTCTTGGATGGCAGGTGCTTTCTCAAGCCTATGGCAGCGATCACCTTCCTTTTCTCATTGCACTTTCGTATAATTTTCATATTTCATCGGTTCCTCTTCCCCCCCTCTTAAAATTTCGTTTGGACAAGGCTGATTGGCCTGAGTTTTCTTTTAGGGTAGAGAATGAGGTAAGATTACTCCCTCCTGTGTCTAATTAAACTAAATTTGTCCGCAGAAATCTCTATCCCTCTTAAAAATTCTTCTAATGGAAAACCTCATCTCCCCCGTGGTGGGATGCTGAATGTACAACAGCTATTAAAACCCGTAACAAAGCTGAAAAATTGTTCCTTGGAGATTTAAGTAGCATCGAAAACTACTTACAATACCAATCCTCCAATGCTTCTTGCAAGAAATTACTATCTTCCAAAAAAAGACTCGGTTGGACTCGTTTCTGCGAAAGCTTATCTCCTCGTACGCCTTCCTCTCTCATCTGGAAAAATATTAAAAGATATCGCAGCTTGTTATCGACTTCTGATTCAGCTTCCAACGATCCTTCTGTAAGGTTAGATTCCTTCCTAGACAATCTTGTGCCAGCATATGTTTATTTTAAAAAATGTCCTGAATTAGCAAAAAAATATTTTTTTATCCCTTCTAAATAAAATCTACGTATCGGGTCTATTCCGGGAATATGGAAGCAACAAATTATCATTCCTATTTTAAAACCTGGTAAGGATCCCTCTGATCCCTGTTCATATAGACTAATAGCACTTTCCTCTGTTTTGTCAAAGATTTTTGAGCATTTAATTAAAAACAGACTCGAGTAGATAATGGAGAATCGGGAAATTTTAGCGAGATCTCAGTTTGGTTTCCGCAGAGGCATGTGCACAATGGATAACCTCAGTATCCTTGTCTCAGATATACGACTAGCTTTCTCTAGGGGACAGCACCATGTGGGTGTTTTCCTTGATATCACTGCTGCTTATGACAACGTCCAGCTTCCAATACTCAGGCAGAAAATGCAACAGCTGAGTGTGCCAGCGAAGATAGTACATGTCATATGTAATCTATTCAGGGGTCGCTCTATTTCTATCGACTTTCATCACTCAACTTTCTCACCCTAGAACTATTTGGAAAGTTTTACTACAGGGCTCTGTCTTGAGCCCTATCTTATACAGTTTTTCCACGGCAGATCTCGAAAAGGTAGACGATGGTTTCTGTGACGTTTTACAATACGCAGACAATATAGCCCTATATTATGCCTCTGAGTCTTTTTCAGGGCCCGTATTATGATCACCTTTATCGCGGTGGATAAAGCTTCCATCATTCTCGCACTTACATACTGGTCAGAAAGTGACAGATGTTTTATCTACGTCGATAAACACGACCATAATCGGCCCGCTGATTGTACAAATCGGTTAAACACAGCACTTAGATATCTTAACGATTGGTTGGTAGATCATGGTTTAAACTTATCGGCTTCTAAAAGTTCTGTGGTTGTATTTTCCAGAAAAAGATGGATCCCTGACGTTGACATTGTAGTGAACGAGGAAATTATCCACGTGAATGATAGCGTTAAGTTTCTGGGTTTACATTTGGACTCTCATCTGACCGGAATCTCCCACCTAAATTATATAAAAAACAAGTCCGAAAAAAGCATATGTCTTGAGGGCCCTCTCGGGCGCCTGGTGGGGAGCTCACCCATATTCACAGAAGTTACTATAAAACGCGATCATTCGGAGTCACTTCGATTATGGTGCATTCCTGTTAGAACCGTACAACAAGTTGGCTCTGTCAACATCGGACAAAATACAATCACGGTGTCTCCGTATTATTTGCGCGGCAATGAAATCGTCCCCCATAAATGCCCTGCAAGTGGAGTGCCTAGAGCCTCCCTTGAGACTCCGAAGACCATTTCTTTCAGACCGTTTCTTCTTCAAGACTGCCCAATTCTCTAACCATCCTCTTTTATCCCGTATAAATAACCTGTCTCGTTTAGTTTCCCTCTCCAAATACTGGTCCCACAAAGACACCCCTTGTCTGGATAAGAGTTTCCATAAGCTCTGGGTTTCCCCCTCTTCTCCAGTTTTCTTGTAAATAATCCCTTGTTTATGACTGACATCAATGCCCTTGTATTTCAGCCAAATATTATGTTTTCCTTTGGTTTAAAGAAAGATATAATGAACACTAATAGCTTATTCAACAAAACAATAGCTAAACATTGGACAGGTTGGACCACTGTTTTTACAGACGCGTCGAGGTTGTCTAATGATGGATTTGTGGGCTCGGCGGTGTGGATACCTCGGTATAAAATTGACTTAAGCTTTAGATGTCCCCCCCAAACAACAGTATTTTCCGGTGAAGCGATTGCACTATTTGAAGCTGTGTCTTATATAGAATCACATCTATACATATAATAAAGCTGAAGAGGGTCGAAAGTCTGTACATGGCACATATTCCAAATAAATACTTTGGCTGTTGGCTACTTAGAATCGATAACAGAACACGTTCCAACAGTTTTTAGAATTTTTGTCTGTTTGTCTGTTTATCTGTTTGTCTGTTTATTTGAACGCGCATCACGTGAAAACGGCTGAACGGATTTTGATGCAAACTTTACTAATCTGTCGAGAAAATCCCCGGCCAGGTTATAGGCTATAAAAAATCATCCTTTTAAAGGGGCGGTAGCCCCTACACTCGATTGAGATAAATTTGCACCTGAATCTTATGGCGCTACTTAGAAAGGAGGTACAAACTTTTTTTCAAATATGTGCTACGACTATGGACTACAAAATATGTTGCATAACGTAATTTGCTATATAAATAGTTTCAAAGCCGTATTAGAGTCGGTGCGTGACGACCGCGAGAACTACAAGTTCGTCATCAGCGTCGCTACAACGCTCCGGCCACGAACGAAGTCGCCGTCGTCTTGGTGGACCAAGAGTGTGACCGCAGGGACTTCGTGCTGCAGATAATCAGCGAGACGCACTGCGCGTACGACTCTCTCCAGTACCCGCTGATGTTCTGCCGAGGAGAAGACGGGTACAATTTTGCCATTCATCACGTCGATCCTCAAACTGGAGCTCCTAACTATACCAAAAAAACATCAGCTTTGCAGTTTTATAGTTACCGATTGCAGCTGCGGCAGGATGAATGGCCCTACTTGCACCGTTTCAAAGGGTTATTTAGCTAATTTATAGTCGATCTCTACGCCAAGATAGAAACGGAAAGGTGGTGTAAATCCGCACGCATCAGAGACAACTACGAGTAGAAAACTATTGGATTTGCGTGATGCCTTGCAGCGCGACACGGATGCAGAAAATCTGGGCCGCATGGTCATACTTCCCTCATCGTTCGTTGGCAGCGACCGATACATAGCCGAGCGCACGCAGGACGCGTTATGTTATGCGCGGAAATACGGTAGCGCTGACCTATTAATAACGTTTACCTGCAATCTGAAGTGGGCTGAGATCACGAACGAGCTCCTCTCCGGTCAGCTATCAACCGACAGGTACGACATCGTGTCGCGAGTCTTTCACCTTAAGCAGAAGCGCCTAATTGACCTACTTACAAAAGGTAAACTGTTTGGTAGCGTCCGCTGCTTCATGTTCTCCATCAAGTGGCAGAAACGCGGTTTACCGCACTCGCATACCCTGCTGTGGCTAGAGGAAAAAAATAGGCCATACGACATTGATTTGGCGATCAGCGCCAAGCTGCCAGATCCCGAAGTTGATCCTCGCCTTTACAATATAATCAAGAACCATATGATTCACGGACCTTGCGGCACCATAAACCCGAACTCGCCGTGCATGAAGAACGGCCGCTGCACAAAACGGTCCCCTAAAAGTTTAGTCGCGGAAACCGTTACTGGTGAAAACGGCTACCCATCGTATCGTCGCCGATCTGCTGAAGCTGGCGGGTTTACGGCCGAGGTGAGAACTTGCAGTCAGACTGTACAGGTAGACAACAGATGGATAGTCCCGTACTCACCAGTACTTTCTCGAGCTTTTGAAACCCACCTGAACGTCGAGTCATGTGCGAGCATCGCCTCTTTAAAATACGGGTGCAAATATATCAACAAAGGGGGGCAGTCGGGCGACTCTTGCGTTGCAAAACAGAGATCGAGACGAGGTATTGGTCTACCGCTGCGGTCGCTATATCTGCACATCTTAGGCGGTTTTGCGGACCCTAGAGTTTCCGATACACGAAAGATTCCCTACCGTTGTCCATGTAGATGTTCATCTAGAGAACGGGCAGAGAATTTATTTCGACGCGGATAATGTTAGGAAGTGCCATCGTATTTTACGTACCTACAACAAACAAGCCGGAGTCTTTAATAGACGCCGCCGTGGGCAACCGGTGGAAGGGGCGCTGGGAATCTTTAGAGACCACACCCTAGGTAGAGTGTACACGATACACCCAAGTAACAGAGAATGTTACTATTTTAGGTTACTGGTGCACACAGTTCGTGGACCAACCTCCTTCGCGGCCCTCAGAACGGTCGATGGCGTGGTACACCCTATATTTCATGCCGCCTGTAGCGCTCTGCATCTTTTAGGCTACGACCAAAATTGGCATCAAACTCTGGCAGAGGCCGTCGTCAGTGATAGCCCCAGTCGACTACGCCACTTATTTGCGATTATGTTGGTATTCTGTGGGATGTCCAATCCTTTGCAAGTACGGCAGAAATATCAAAATAATTTTGCCGAAGATATTCTGCATCGTATGAGGAGTAGCGAGCAAGAACTTGACCAGGCTGACGAAAGGGTGTTAAATGGTTGCCTCACTTTACTTCAGGAAGTGGTCACTACGATTGGAGGTAATTCTCTGAACAGTTATGGTTTGCCCCAACCGACACGACCGAACCAACTCCATATAAATAAAGAATACGAGGAAGCAACCCATTACTACCGACAGGAAATGGCAGCTGTCGTCAGTATCAACATCCCCAGGCTGACTACAGAGCCACGGCACATATTCGACGGAGTCGTCCGAAGTATTGAATAGCAATCGGGCGAAATATTTTTTTTGGAGGGCCTGGTGTCACCGGAAAGACGTTCCTTACTGGTATTCTATTGGCAGAAGCAAGGAAACAAGGAAAAATCGGGCTAGCTGTGGCGTCTTCGGGAATCACTGCTACGTTGCTGCCTGGTGGCAAAACGTCTCACACAACCTTCAAGATCCCAATAGATTTGGACTGCACGGAAACTCCTGTCTGCGGTGTATCGAGAAACTGTGATAAAGCCAGAGTTCTACAGGAATGCAGTTTGATCGTCTGGGACGAGTGTACTATGGCGCATAAAAAGGCCGTAGAAGCCGTAGATCGGATGCTTCAAGACGTCAGAAGGACGCGAATGAGTGGCGTTATAATGTTGTTTTGTGGTGACTTCCGCCAAACTTTGCCAGTCGTCACGCGTGGAACTCGAGCCGACGAAGTAAATGCCTGCCTGAAGAAGTCGGTGTTGTGGCCGAGCGTGCAGAAGCTGCGCCTGACTGAGAATATGCGAGTCCAACAAGGAGGAAGCTCACATGTCCAAGAATTCGTCCGGGTATTGCTTCAGGTTGGAGAAGAACTTTTGGATGAAACCAACGGCCGGGTTCGATTACCAGAGACGTTATGCATGATTGTTTCGTCCGTTGAAGACCTCATTCGAAGCGTATACGGAGACATGAGCCAGGTGACGCGACGTGAGAATTCTTAGGTTTATGAGAGAGCCATATACTCACGCCGAAAAATGAATAGACAGCGGCAGTTAAATCATAAGTCATAAGTAATTTATTAAAAAAGCCAATTTACACGTTAAAAAGATATAGTTACATGGATAATTCCAATCTGCTATCATACAAATATTGCATAGATCATATAACATCAACATATCAAGATGTGTGTGATGTGTGAGTTTGAAATACTTCCAAAACCGAGCCTACCGAGATCACTTCAGTGCGATAAACTCGTCAAAGTCATAGAACGAGTGCTCAATAAGCCAGCGTTTCAGGCGATTTTTAAAACAGCATAAGCTCGGCGCCGTGGTTATGCTATCCAGCAGCTTGTTGTATACTGCGGGGCCCATGGCGTGGGTGAGCTTGGACGCCTTCTTTAGCCTTCTGCCGATACCTACAAGCTTGTTAGCATTGCGCGTGCTGTACTTGTGTAAAATTTAAAAATGACTATACTTGGCAGCGTCAATATACCGAGTTTTTGAAAATAAGGCCTAGCGGGGGTGTCAAGTGGCACACGCGCGATAATTCTGACTGCCCGTTTTTGAAGGCAGAACACTCTTTCCCACTCAGCACAACGTCCCCAGAGCTCCGCGCCATACTGGATCAAGGAGTGCACCGTGGCAAAGTAACACGTGCGCGCCACTTCATCAGAGACCATCCTGGCGACTCAGCCTAGGGCATAGCACGCGCTACCAAGTCACAGCCTGTTCACATGATGATCCCATTTCATGCAAGTGTCTATATCGTATCCCAGGAATGTAGTAGTGGTAGTTTGGTCTAGGGATATTCTTTCTACAAATACCGCAAGTTGTCCAGGGCTGCGGCCCGACAAGTTGAACGCCAGATAGTGGGTCTTTTTTAGGTTTAAAGCTAGCCCGTTTTCGCTAAACCATCGAGCAAGCTGCGCTGCGGTCTCGTTCAGTTTTTGTTAGGCTGCCAATAGATAGCGCAGTAACGATTGCAGCGACGTCGTCAGCGTACATAAGAATGTCAGCAGCCTTTATGGCGTCCGGAAGATCATGCCCTGATATTGGTGGAAATCGAAGGTGAACAGGCCGTATATAATTCCATTAACACTGTCTTTGATAAAGGCAAATCACAACGTACCCGGTAGAGTTCCTAAACTCATTGAGTGCTTCAGGACTCCCAGCACACACATTAACTCTGAAAGTTGGAGTTCCGATCATGCTTCTTCATAATTTGTTGCCTCCGAAGTTATGCAACTGAACCCGGCCAAAAGTAGTGCAGCTGCAGCGAAACCTCATCGAGGCGCAGATCCTGACGGGGTGCGGCGCCGGAGAAGCCGTGTTCATCGCACGCATCCCCCTCATCCCAAGCAACATCCCGTTCCGCTTCAAGCGCCTACAGTTCCCCGTGAGCGTCTGCTTCACCATGACCATCAACAAGTCGCAGGGACAGACGCTGCGCGCCGCCGGAGTGGACCTACGCACGGGCTGCTTCTCGCACGGGCAGCTCTACGTGGCGTGCTCGCGCGTCACCAGCTGCACGGAGCTGTTCGTGCTGATGCCCGCCGGGAAGACTCACAATGTGGTGTACAAAGAAATATTATAAAAATGTAAATATATGTCAATATACTTTACACATCTACTTATTTGTATATAACTGTAGATATATAAAGACTGTACACGATAAAATCTGGTCATGCATGCTCTGGTGTATCTTTGCAATGAATGCATATTTTCAAGCAGTTTTTTTTAATAATTTTTAATAATACTATATAATAAAACTAGTAATAAAATAAAATCGTATCATAATGTATGGGTATGTGTGAGGTTTCGCCGAATATATTCTATCATACCTTTCATCTCCTGTACATCGTTTTTTGAGAATCTTCACTCGCTTCCTGCTACAATTTCACAACTGTATTTTTATGTTTACAAGCTGTTTTACGCAGATTTGAATGTCGTCTTACCAAAAAAATACTTTTTGAAACTCATTTGTATTTGTAGTAGTCAGGAAGACTTTTTACTCCAAGCATTGAAAGTTCTTTTTGTATGGAAGGCATTTATTTGTCAAAAAGTCAAATTCGCCAAAGTTAAAAAAACCTCAGAACTAACTATCTGAATTTGAATACAATAAGAAAAGTTTTAACTATTGTTAAAAGATAATGTAATAAGGTATAATTTAGCTTGTATAATTAAAAATAATAAAATGTTTTTATCAGGAGAATTTGGTAAAGACTGTCAGAAGACCGTGTACAAAGAAATATTGCTACTGTGGATTATATAATGGTCTAAGTCACAGACGCTCTAACATTTTATTATGATTGTATTTTTATTATGTAGTTTCATAACCACTGACTATGACAAAAAAGTGCTGCTTGAAAATTAGCATTCATTAAAAAAATACACCAGAGCTTGCATGACCACATTTTATCGTGTACAGTCTTTACTAAATATGTATATATATTACTAAATATATATATATATATTTAGTTGTGCATACATAAACATAACTGTAAATAAAATGTACTCGGCCTCACGTTCTTGATATCTATTCTCCTTTCCTCTAATCTTAGACCTAAATTCGAAACTTTGTTAGGAAGTATATAGATTTATTTCTATGTGCATATTTCTTACCTTTGCATACTTGACTGATTTGACTGGAGGACCGATTTGGATGATATTTGCCATGGACATGATTTGGATAGGTACAGTCAAGGACGTAAAAATACAAAAGTTGTACTGTATCATCCGATATCACGCCTACTACTCTATGTCGTTTAAATCATATCAAAAAATTTAATAACGGCGAAAAAACTATTGATTTTGGAGTGTAGCTTTATTTAGTGGTAATTGTAAAATATTTTATCTTTACTACAGTCCTCTAGCTAACTTTACTTCAAGTTCCGCATCTAGGGGAGAGGGGGAGAAATTAGGGGTAAAAAAGCCGCTTACTGACACAGACCGAATTCCACGCGGACGGAGCCGCGGGCACAGCTAGTAAAATAAATAAAGCTATTGTTTTCTCGGATTCTCTTAGTTGCCTTCAGGATATTTCGAAATTTCCGCTCCGCTCCAAAGACAATCATTATGTAAACTTGAAGACTAGGGAATCCCTTTGTAGATGTCACTCTTTGGGTATTCAGGTAACCTTGGCTTGGATTTCGGGTCACTCTGGCATTACCGGCAATGAGCAGGCCGACGGCGACGCGTGCGCCAAACAGGCCATCGAAACTGGTTGTACTTCATACTCTGAATGTTTTGGTCATTTTTTTGTACCTTGGTTAAGTCCCATCTTAGCGAACGCTGGAGTGAAGAATGGAACATCTCTCGTTGCTCAAAAGGCAAGTATTACGGTGGTATTCAACCCGATTTGCCAGTAAAACCCTGGTTTTTCAAATATCGTGAGGCCAATAAGCGTGCAGTCTCCACGATAATACGATTGCGACTTCGTCACATTTGCTCACCTTCCTTTTTAGGTAAGATTCGTGTCCGCGATTATTCATTATGTGAGTGCGGTCTAGAAGATAGTACGCCAGATCATATATATTTTTAACTGCCCTAGAAATCCGGTATCCTTGTACGACATCCATCCTAAGTGTGTTCCCCGTCCAGTCAATGTTAGCTTTCTTCTAACCTGTGTTAACTCGTCTTTTGTGTAAGTCCATGCAAAAATCATTACAGATTGTAATATAAAATTATAAATAATATTATCCTTTCTCTTAATCGTAGCCACCCTTTCAAAAGTTTTTGTCGAAGGCTTTAGTAATAACGTGTAGTTTTAGAGATAGTTAATTAACTTTGTGCCGTCTCGTAGTTTCAGATAAACCACTAGAGATCAGAATCCAGAAGTCCAGTTAACTCGTGGGAACTATGACACCGATCACGCGTACCTTCCACTGACACTGACACTGGCAAGTTGCCCATTAGAAAGAAGCCATTTAAAAAAAAACACCACGGTTACTCAACGATTATTAGTAAGGGGGATAATATGTAAATTTGTAAGAATGTGAGTGAGTTAGTACTCCTTCGCGGTGAAACGGATAGATGGATTTTGAAGTTTGGAGTTGAGCTAGCTTAACCTTGAATTTAACTGTATTTATATTTTTACAAGCTGTTTTTTTATGATATTTTACTTTTTATTTTATATCACACATTAAAAAAATATATAAACAAAAAGTCTTAAAATACTAACTATAAATAAAATAACCCTTGCAGATCACCCGCTTGTGGCATGGTCCCTAAAATGCTGGCCGCGTTCCCCCTTTGCACAGCCAGGCTGAGCCGCTGCGCAAAGAAAGAGCCTACTCTGAGATCATCCGCGGCCAAAATAAGTCTTTCCGACACCTCTTTTACAAACTTCTTGGTGTCGGAAGACCACGGTCCCAAAGTTTCCATTGCCAGTGCCGCAAAAAAGTTTTTCTTTTTAGAATAGCGTATTTGTGGTATTTTTTTAGAATAGCGTATCCAGGCTGACTAGCGGATCCCTAAACGTGAGACGGAGCTAGCGTGTCCACGTATGTTACGTCCCAAGCCAAGGGGCGGCCCAAACACCATGGCACCAAAGTGCAACCGACGGGCCTTTTGCCATCCGAGGCAGAAAGACCTGAGGGCTCCAGGGTTGCCGGAATATTGGCTGTGCCGAGGGAACGTTTTATAATATCATTTAAAGAACTGTGCCTCAAAAAGCGGCCAGCACTTAGGTGGCAGAAGAGACCATGCTGCCCCAGTGAGTTAACTTGTTGACCACAAAGGCAAAAGGGGTGCGGTTCACAGATTGGTAAACCAAGGCGTAGACAAACAGCCACCCGACGAGTCCATCCAAAAGGGATCCAAAATACCGAGAAGGGAGAGTGTGTAACCAATATCCAGATTCCCGCTCAGACACTGCTAGCAGTCTCGCTCGTTCAGAAGAGACGGTGATGTTGGTTAGAAGATTTTTGTAATAAGACTTTACTGTAATAGAGTCCCAGGCGGATTGAAATGTATTGTCAGGAGGGGCACTCTCACCTGGGTTACATGTGATCCATTTAGTTTCGGCGTCTACACAAACACGAAACCTGTTTAACGCACATTAGAATGTCGTCTTACCAAAAAAAAACTTTTTGAAACTCATTTCTATTTGCAGTAGTCACGAAGTCTTTTTACTCCAAGCACTGAAAATTGCTTTTGTATGGGAGGCATTAATTAGTTAAAAAGTCAAACTCGCCAAAGTTAAAAAAACCTCAGAACTAACTATCTGAATCTGAATACAATTAGAAAAGTTTTAACTATTGTGAAAAGATAATGTAATAAGGTATAATTAGGCTTGTATAATTAAAAATAATAAAATGTTTTTAACAGGAGAATTTGGTAAAGACTGTCAGAAGACCGTGTACAAAGAAATATTGCTACTGTGGATTATATAATGGTCTAAGTCACAGACGCTCTAACATTTTATTTTGATTGTATTTTCATTATGTAGTTTCATAATTACTGACTATTACAAAAAAGTGCTGCTTGAAAAGTAGCATTCATTAAAAAAATACACCAGAGCATGAATGGTCGGATTTTATCGTGTACAGTCTTTAATACAAAAAACCGTCGGCAGCGGAGCAGGGCTCAAACTACCGATGGTTAGAGCTGCAGAGAGAGGAACCTCCTCACATAATAATTATTATTATAATGATGTTAAATTAATAATAATTATTATGTATGTTTTAGATCGTTACACAAAGCAGTGCAGTTTCAATATGGGAACAAATGAATACTCTAAGAACAACCAATTTTACTGAAATCTTTCCGCAAGCTAGAGCCGCTGATAGCAAAATGGTATATTTGCGGAATGCTCGAAGGGCAAATCAACCTATGTACGATGATGACATCGAATACGACGTGCCCTCAGTAAGTTGTTTCGAAGTCCTAGCTGCAAGTAGAACTACTTGTAATTAGGATCTCGGCTATGTCTTTGCACTGATATTTAATTGATACCTGTAGCGGTTCGTTGTTCCGATACTTAGAGAATTTAATTTAATTTAATTTTAGGTATGAATAATAAATTGAATCATGAAATGCTTCAAATTAGTTTCTTATAAAAGGCTATTCTTTCGAATAAAAATGTAAAATCAAGCAGTTTTTTTTTGGTGTATCACAATTGCTTTAAATTAAATCTTTATAAAAGGCTTTCCTTAAGAATAAAAATGTAAAAGCGAGCGGTTATTTTTTGAGGTGTATCCCAATTGCAACTACATGTCTCAAAATAAATATAAAAAATGATCAACATTATTTAAAGCATTGTATATTTAAAAGTGTACCGAAAAGTGTTATTCTTAATAAACTGACCCTACTTTTATCTTAATTTAACAGAGACGGGTTTTCGTGTTCAACCGATATGAAGGAGGGACGGTACTGGGCGTGCCCTCAAGGATGTCCCATCTACCCGCTGCTGAACCCATTTTACCAGGCCATACACTTATAAGGCCATCACTTGGTATGCTCAAGTCTGCAATAAAGTTTCCACATAGAGAAAACGAAAACGGAGAAGGGGTGTATGGCAATACTAATAATCTAGGGATAAGGCAAGTAATTAAATTAAAATACACAAACCCAAAGTTATTCAAAAAAAATAAAAAAAAACAAAATCATTTATTCGATGTCAAGAACATAGGTGGAAAGTACAAAGTGGTTGAGGCCTCCTCGTAGGTATGTATGTACCTGTATCAGGAGGTCTCGCTCTTCCAAAACTAGTAGATGTATTTAGTTCTTAACTAGGTGAGTTTAATTAACATGTGTGTGAAGTGTGTGTGTTGTGTGAGCTCCTATCTTAACAGTTTAAATTCCTACTTTTAACAAGTCATCTGTCTGATCATAACTAAGTTCAATTATCCATTCGATCATTTTGTCTTTACACTTATATGATGTTAAAGGATAGATATTTATTACCTTATTAATTCTTTTTTAAATGTGAGCGGATTGGACATCACATTGTCTCCTTGCATAAGCAGATTTACTTGAGGGTAAAGGTGCTACAGCCTTAACTCTTCTGTTACTTTGGTTCACGGATTTATAAGTTAGTTGTTTATGTAGCCTTAAGACTGCAGATGTGATATATAGTTTTCGCATGCTTAAGACCTAACATTCTTTGTACAATTCGAGAGTGGGGTATCTATAGGGTTTAAATAGCATGGTCTTCAGTAAACACCTCTGCCCTCTTTCAACTTCTAGGTACTTAGTTTTTGTTGCACCTCCCCAGACTGGAATACAATACGTCATCACAGATTGTGCGAGTGCAGTGTATATTTGAAATAATAATTTAGTGTTGGTGATGTGTCTGAGTATTTTAAAAATCCAAATAAGTTTGCGAATTCTATTGTTTATGTGTTCAATGTGAGGATGCCAGGAAAAATGTTGGTCAATAATGATTCCTAAATATTTAGTTGAGAATACTTTAGATAACGGTTTACAGTTACAGTGCTGGTTATAAGCTCGGTTACAGTTATGAATAGTAAGGTTCAGTTCAGAAGGTGGCTGTGTGCTTTTGTTTTTGGTAAAGCAAATGAAGTTTGTTTTTTCAGTATTGATCTAAGCAGATTGGAGATCAGCCATGCTTTTATCATTTGTAAACCCGTTTCTGCGCAGGTGTATACGGAGTCCCACGTTTTACCGGTGAATATCACAACAGTGTCGTCAGCATATGATATGACGTGACCTTTGTGAATGTACATGTTAGTGAGGTCATTTATACAGTGTGTAAATGGTATACGGGCGTTCCTTTTAACTGTGGTAAGAATAGCCCCTAATGAGCACATTTAGGCAGCTTTTGTTAAAAGTAAATAAAAAAAAATTAACCATACAAAATAATTTAACACGCAATGTATAACAAAAAAAGCAATGAATTAAAAACGCAATTAATAATGTTTCAAAGTTATGACAGATGGAATTAGATGTACATTGCGGGTCGATGGTATGTTCAAAAATTAATAACGGTGTATACGTTAGCATAATCAAAATAATTCTTTCTGTTTATGATTATTAGAGTCTTAATCTATGTCCATTTTTAATAAATGCCCGTATACCATTTACACACTGTATACACCAAGAATAGGGTGGGACCCAGCACACTCCCTTGTGGGACACCAAATGTCACCTCAGACTCTTCACTGACGTGGTTTCCAATCTTAACCTTCTGGGTCCGGCCTCGCAAGTAGTCGTCCAGTAGTTCCAGTGCTTTACCCCTAACGCCAATACGTTCTAGCTTGTTTATTAGAGTGGGCACAGAGACGGTGTCGAATGCCTTTTTTAGATCTAAAAACACAGCAAGAACTTTACTATTCACCTCTTTAGTAATTAGTGAAGTTAGTTCTAGTACAGCATCCTCCGTTGATTTACCTTGTCTGAACCCAAATTGTGTGTGCGATAGTAGGTTAAATGTATTAAGGTAGTCAATAAGCCGTTTATTAATAAGCTTTTCAATAATTTTTGAAATGGCTTTCAACACTAAAATTGGTCGATAGTTGTTGGGATTCCAAATAAAAATTTAAGTATTCTAAGAAGCAAGTGTGCTAAAATAGTTGCTACAAGTACAAAAAAACCCGGTCAAGTGCGAGTCGGACTCGCGCACCGAGGGTTCCGTATTGAAGATAATATGCTTGGTAACCGCTAAAGAAAATACTCATTTTGTTATGAGCTTTATTTTCCAGGCAATAAGGTCCATTTTGACTAGCCTAAATTTAAATACAGATTTTCTTAGTTTTTTTTTGTTATTTCTCAAAAACTGTAAATAATGAACACATTCATTTTATTTTTCCCATAAAATATAAGTGATTATCTATACGTCAGGATTTTTTTCAGATTTTTTGATTAATAAACTTCGGAGATAAGGAACGGTCATTTTTTGTACATTTTTGGCTATAAATCAAAAAGTACATGACAGAAAATTTTCAAAAAAATAGTTTTGAAATGTGCAGATTAAGACCTTTCATATGACACCCCATTTGCTATAATCGAACCGCTTTCATTTTTGAACCCCCCATTCTAGACCCCTTTTCAATTATTAATAAAATTAATTTCATATTTTTTTTACTACAAATACATGCGGGCAAGCAAGTTGTACAACTATGCCAAATTTCAAGTTGATAGCATTTGTAGTTGCTGAGAAAACCTGCTGTGACATACAGACAGACAGACAGACAACGAAGTCTCACCATAAGGGTTCCTTTTGTACCATTTTGGTACGTAACCCTAAAAATGTAAAAAGTATTTTTTTTCTCCACCACCAAGTATACAGTTTATGCATAACAAAGAAATAATTAACTTAAGAATTGGTACAGAACTTGTGCGGCAGAGACTGGTGACCCAACTAGGGAAACCTGTATGTCAGCTCACCAGGACTCCAACCCTCAGATGTATTATTAGCGACAAGTTTTGGTAGGTGAATACAATGTTATAAACCTTAATTAAGGAAACTACCAAGGAAGCAGAAAAATCTGTGTGCCAACAGCGAGTTAAATTTTTTAGATCGACTAATCAGATTGTTACGGCGCTTACTTGTCAAATTTAGTGGATCATAACTTACCATATAATGTTCTTTTCAATGTTGTGCAGGATAAAAAGTTGAACTGTTAGGACTTTGCATTTTTTGTAGAGGTCTGAAGTGGGGTGGAGAAATGGAAGGAACATGCTTACTTTAATTATTCCTCGCTGGGCTCGTTCTTATTTAAGTAGGTTGGTCTTGTGCGCCCCTCCCTAAGAGGAGATGTATAGGGTTGGGCAGATTAAGTGGCCTAGTTAAAAAGAGCCATAAAATTAAAACAAGACCGATTTTTTTAAAATTTATCACGTTTTTATTTTTAGCGTACTCTATACTTAAAAAAACTTATTCATAAGTTCAAATCGCTCGCCATCAGCTTTAATAACTTGACGCATTCTTCCATAGAATGCATTGCACGCGGCACGCACTAGAGTCTGTCTAATGAAAGATGAACCTGAGAAAAAGCGGCAAATTCAAAAAATCTTCATATGGTATTACCGATCAATGTAGGAATAAACGATTTTGATACTTTTCTTATTTTGTTGATTTTGGTGGGCACAAAGGAAGAGGAAACGCGTACTTTTTCACAATACTAAGGCCCGTATTAATAAACTATAGGTACTCAAGTCTACTAATACCGCACTCAAGTGTCCGTTTATCCATATTAAGACCACACACGGTATCATATTTAAGTACAGTTTATTAGTAGAAGCCCGAGAGTCTTACTACTTAATACGTATGGGTGGATCAACTTTTTTGTTGTTGTTAGTGTCCCGTAAGCCAGGAGACAACAGTGATAGTTTCTTAGAAAAAATGTTATAATGTATACTTCTATCACACTCAGGAGAAAAGCCATAAAAGAATGGTAGTGGACTTATATCCTTTGAAATCATAGTTTTAATGAGTGACCCAGGAAACGTCACCCTGGCACCGAACTACAAAGAAAAGTTGATTGACCCGTAGAGTCAGCATTAAATAAATAGATAGTGACACCCAAAGTCGCCAAACGTGTACCGAACTATTTAGCAACTTTGGGTATCACGAAGTATTTGATGCTTTGAAACTATCTATGAAAAAAAATGCAGACCACCATAATAATGCTTGCATGAGCATGCTTTCTCATTTGTGAGCTCTTTTAGTAAATAAAATCACCAATAACAAGTCATTAAGTAAAAATATTTTATTTATTATTAGGGTAAAACCGATGCTTTCTCTCAACTCTGCTAATAGACATCTGAGTGTAGGCACTTGCTTCTTTACAATATAAAATTCGTTCACTTTATTTCATGGACTTATTTTATGGCATGGATGTCAAAACTATCTAAATTGGATACTGTGGCCTTGTGAGTTCGCTTCTTTCCTGGACTACTGAAGACACTATGGTTTACTTTGCCTTCATTCTCTTCAATGTCGAAACACTGATACCTGTAAGAAGAAAGAAGGAATGAATTAAACAGAACACCATTTACAAATATATTGTGACACGCAGTACAGCCCCATTTTACAGTCCGACAGCTCTAAGAACATTTGGGTTTAGGTGAAATCAAATTGCATCGGTGTGGTTCAAATCGCAACGATTTAAGAACAAGGAAGACAGGTATAACCCGAACATCTTTTCCAAGAGCTCATGAAGTGTACGTAGGTACATATTAATATGTTTATGATAACTTTTAACTAAATTTATATAAACACCTCCTTAGTGTTTTACTGAAACTAGGTATGAGTGTCAGTTTTAATCATCTGTCTATTTAATTAATTTAATAAAATTGCGCTTGTTAAGAGATTCAACATGGTATAGCTACAGACAATACACCTATGTATAGGGAAAGACAATGATTTATTAATTTTAGTATTTACCGGTTATTGATGATAATTCTTCTAAATACTTCGTTTGACTCTGGCATAGTAAATCGTTTTGCTCCAACTCTTTCAACTGCTGAAGATTTTTCAAAACCATTTGTTTTTCACCATCCACGTCCAGCTTATCTGAAAAGAATACATCGTTTAATTTCTTAATGGAAAAGAAATACCAATTTCAAAAGATAGGTAGAACAGAAAAGGTATATATTCTATGAAAGTTTGGATTGAAGATATAGAAATAATAAGTATCAAAATTAACATGCCATACTAACCTTGTTATAACCTATGAATTCGGTCACCGTATGTAAACACTCTATTTTTTGTTTCAACAATGCTTCCCTCTTCTCTTGTTTTTCTTTATATTTGTTTATAATGGTACAAAGGATCTGTCGCACATCACTTTTCATAGTTTTACGCATGTTTAGTCCGTAAATTTCGAGAAGAAAACTTTAATTTGACAGACTCGAACCAACAACGACTTGTTTGTCAATGTCAAAACGTCATTTTAATAGTGTTGCCAGACCTGCCAGTCAAATAAAAGCCCGGTTCATCATTCATTAGACAGACTCTACCTCGTCTGGTATTTCATCCCATATCTTGACTAATCGATTCTTGAATGAGTTTAGATTCATGCCCTGTGTGCTCCCAATCTTGCTCAGCATGTAACCCCATATCGAAAAGTCCAAAGCATTCAAATCCGGCGATGATGCAGGCCATTCTTGCCAAGGTATAAAATCTGTCAAATTTGTTCTACACCAGTCTTGAGTGCGTTTAGCTTTGTGAGATGGGGCACTATCTTGTTGGAAGCAGTAATAGTCGTTTCCATATAATTTTTGAGCATTTTCTAGCAAATGACCCTGTAACACGTTCTGGATGTAATAGTCTTGGTTAATTTTGACACCTCGATCAATAAACAGCAGCGGTAACTTGCCTCTAGGCGATATCGCACCCCATACCATGACAGCTGATGCACTCTGGAACCGTTGTACGGCTAATTTGTCCACAGGAATATCCTTCAATGAAGCACCATAGACACGATCGTTTTGTAGGTTGTGACTGTCTTGTAGCTGGAAGATCTTTTCATCGGAAAAAATAATATCATCGCCGTCGTGCCAAGCTAGCAATTCCCTACATTTTTCCACTCTAGCTTTTTTCTGGGCATCTGTTAAGCCATGAATTTTTTGTTTTTTGTAAGCCTTTAGCCCAAGATCATATTTTAAAATACGACTCATTGTTCGACGGGATATTTTCATATCTTTAGCAAGTTTGCTTGCACTTCGAGCTGGATTTCGTCTAATACGCTCACGAATATTTTTAATGATGTTTTTGGTGCGAACAGATGGCTTTCTCCCAGGTTTGGGCCTGATTTGTGAAGATCCCGTTTCTTTGAATCGCTTGACGGTCCGCGATATAAACCTTATATTGATATTTAAATATTTCTGCGTCTTCAATATCTCACACGGTCGGTATTTTTTCTGGTACAAATCGCACACGAGCTGGCGTTTCGCGTCCATTGTTGAAAACAATATAAAAACAAAATATATCGTCTGAGCTGACGTGTAGAAATCATAAAGAAGGTTAAATAAATAGTCAACAAAAAAAAACGAAGTGAATAAGAAGTTTAGTTATATTTAAGTAAAAAAGCCATACACAACTAGGACACTTAATCTGCCCAACCCTGTAGTGAGAGAATAGATTGAACCAAGGCTAACTAAACCATTTTTATTAAAGGGTGGACATGAAAAAATCTGGTCGAATATATTTTGATGTCACTTTTTTTTTATTAGCGATAATGAATGTAGAACTTTTTTGTTAAATAAAACACAAGACTGTCGATTATAATACAGTAAAAACTTTATTCAATTTTATGTGTGTGTATGACATTTCGTACTTTGGACTTCACCTTACTCATCATTTGCTGAACAACATAATCAGAAACTTCTTTACTGGCTTTTTGCCACTTAGCTTTGAATATTTTTACGTTTTGACAAGATGTTCTCATCTTTTTAAGATTACTCTTTACTAAGGCCCAATATTTTTCAATGGGTCTTAACTCTGGGCAGTTAGATGGATTTGCTGTTTTTAGAACTACAGTGACCCCATTATCGTGTTACCATTTCTGAACCGTGGAACTGTAGTGGCAGGTGGCCAAGTCAGGCCAAAATAGTACAGAACCCTTATGTTCTCGGATCAAAGGCAGCAATCGGTTTTGTAAACACTCCTTCTTGTACAATTCTCTGTTGATTGTCCCTGAAGCAATGAAAATTTTGCTCTTCTTGCCGCAGGAACAAATGGCTTGCCGAACCATGTGACGTTTTGGGAATTTCGATAGTTTATTTTTTTATATTTATCCGGAACACTCTCCTTATTTTTTGCAACATAATATTCTTGCCCAGGCAACTGGCTAAAATCAGCTTTAACGTATGTTTCATCGTCCATAATTAAGCAATCGTATTTTGTCAGGAACTGATCGTACAATTTTCGGCAACGTGATTTGACCAAACTTTCTTGTCTTTCAGATCTGTTTGGGGCAATTACGGCTTTGTAAGATTTAAAGCCTGTAGTATTATCTTTAATTTTTTGTACGTAAGATTTCGAAACATTAACTTTTTTTGCAACATCTCGGATAGATATGCTTGGATTTCTTATAAAATAACCAACAACCTTCCTAGCTTTTTTTTATCCACTGGTCCTTTTTTTCTACCGCTTCCTTGTTTCCGCTCAACGGTCAGAGTCTTCTTGAATTTAGACAGCACTGATTGAACCCTAGATTTATTAATTTTTAGAAGTTTAGCGATGTTATTCTGTGAAATACCTGGATTTTCTTGAAAGATGTTCACAATTTTTTTTCTTATCTCCAATTCAATTGAGGTCGTTATGAATTATTACCATGTATCTCAAAAAAAAATGATGTACCGCGATAGAACAGAGTTTTGACGTGATCGTGAAAAAAGAGGCTGATATCAAACCGACCAGATTTTTTCATGTCCAGGGTGGACATGAAAAAATATATTCGTGTCGCCAATGTGACGAAGGAATTTTTGAAAAACAAATATAAGTTTGCGCGTTCTAGCTGTGAGTAGGTCAATATGGAGCTTAAAGTTAAGATTGTGGTCGAGTACCTACGATTCCTAAATATTTCATAATAATATGAGACGTTTTTTCCAGCGCTAGACTGACTGGCAGTTATGTATGTCGGGGTTAAGACATGAGTGGGCTACGATGGAGAAGGGCGAAAGTTCTATGCGATTTTCGGTTTTGGAGGAGAATGTGACGTGTTTAGTTTTGAGAACATTGAGGATGAGAACGTTATTCGACAACCATTTCAATACATTTAACCCATGCTGTGCAAACTGAAAGGCATTTTTCCATGTCTTACCATCAGGGCAGTATCATCAGCATAAGTAATGATCTTACCATTCGTCAAATGTAGTTGGCATAGACCATTGATATAAGCCAGGAAGGGCGTGTGACCGAGGATACTGTGGGACACCATGCGTCACAGTAACTTCGTCACTAATGTCCTTTTCTATTTTTTACACATTGTGTGCGACCTCTCAATACTTAATAGGCTGAAACAAACAAAAATAATTTTCAAAATCGGTTGTTCCAGAGGTTACTCCCTACAACCTCACATCTTTATAATATTACTAGCTGTTCCCGTGCCCACTTCGTTGGGCAATAAACATTTTTTGAGATAATATACAGCCTATGACACTCACAAATAACGTGGCTTTCTATCAATAAAAGAATTTTCAAAAATCGGTTCGGTAAATCCAGAGATTACCCCCTACGACCTCTTTATAATATTAGTATAGATATAGTACCTATATAGTATACAGTAATATAGTATAGATGAATTGTAATTACTTAAATAAGCAATATAAA
This sequence comes from Acleris cristana, assembly GCA_948252455.1. Lineage (NCBI taxonomy): Eukaryota > Metazoa > Arthropoda > Insecta > Lepidoptera > Tortricidae > Acleris > Acleris cristana. The sequence continues at coordinate 24,683,908 of OX411772.1, read as the reverse complement.
TTCTAACAAAATAATTATTAACATTAAACAAAATATTTATATAACGTAATTACATAATATTTGGCCCCAAGCACAAACCTAACAATTCGTGGCGGTAAAATCCAAATCGTATTTGACCAGTTATGTCCAAACCTTATAATCAAACCGCGGGTAGAAAGTAATTTGGATTAAAATTTGTCACATTTTGTACTTAGGCGGTCCTAAAGTTCTGTCACAAATAAGAATAATGATAAAAACAAAAATACCAATCAGTTTTTAATAATTTTTATATACCAATTTAAAGTAAATTTAATAGAAAATTAAAATAACTTAAAATTATTCAAAAAAGGGAGGTCCCCTTGTTTTTAATACAGGCCAATAGGATACTTGCCTCATATTAAATTTGGCTTAATAAATTAATATTTTCTTTAGTATTAGACTTAAGAAACCAATATTTATCGATTTCAGATATTAAAAGTGTAAGATGGCTACATATTTTTTATTTAAAAATTGTTCATTTTTATTTTTTATTTTGAACTCTGAAAACGCTGTCGGGCATGTTGTGACGTCATAGGACCTTAAGCAAACTTCATGTCGGTTCTTATACGAGTGAAATTCGCAATGGTATATTCTGCAAGTATTCTGTGCTGTGACATGACATTGTCATTTATAACTCATGGACTTTTGAGGTTGTGTTATGATCGTTTATCTATATGTCAAATGCTCTCGTCAACTGTCAAACAAATGTTTGTTTTCGACCCGTATGACGTCACAGCACAGATAATCTATAGACTAATATGGCTGTAAGCGTTTTCGCCCGTTAACGAAAATTAAACTTTTAAAATAAAGTTTTGCGGTTTTGTAGGTCCTAAAAAAATGTGTTTTTTTTTTCATCTAATCGGACAATAATTAATAACTTGAGACCTACTTTAAAACAGAGGCAACTAGCCTATTAACGCCGCGGCCAGTCGTCTATCGCAGCACGCACCATATTCATGTCTATTTCAGCGACTGCTTTTCTAATAGATGACTTCAGGCTCTCCAAATTTTTATGTGGTTTAGCACAAACCTTCTCCTCTAAGATCTGCCAAATTTGTAGTCCAAAGGATTAAGGTCCGGACTGGAGGAAGCCCAATCTTCGTATCTTTTAAAGTCGATTTTTTGACGCTCAAACCAGGCTTGAGTGGTCTTGGCTTTGTGTGCAGGTGCAGAATCCTGCTGGAACACAAATTAATGTCCTGAAAATAGCGTGTTGGGCAGATATTTGACAACCTGATCCAAAACCGTCTCTTTGTACACTTTTGCACTGATTTTGACCCCTTTTTCGCAAAAATGATGGATGATGCCCATGTTGCACCCGCGGAGCTGTTTTTTTTTGCTTCTTCAGAGCTCGTAGCGTACACTCTATCATTCTGTTTATTAAACTTTTCTTCAAAATCAAAAAAAATATTCGTCTGTAAAGAGGATATCGCGGTGTCGATTTTTCGCGTACCGTTTTAACAACTTTCGAGATCTTTTAAGCCTTATTGTTTTTAGACGGGCATTAAGCATGTGCCCACTCTTTTGTCCTCAACACTAGAGACTTCATTGTACCTATCAATAGTACGGTACACAAACCTAAGCGTTATATTTAATTTTTTGAGCAACTTGAAACGGTACTTGGCGAGTGCCCACAGCGGTGCAACGCTAAAACAGCTATTCGGTTTTCTTTCAATGTCCACTCCATCGTGAGAAATCGCAACAAATGACTGTTTTCTGTTTTAACATAATTGTCAAACATTCAAAAATGGAATACGAAAACATTTTATTAAAATTTAGTTCTAAATTTAAAAATAATGTGCCAGTGACAGAACTTTAGGACCGACTAGGTATTGGCGAATTTCTAAATTTAAACCGAAGTAAGCATTATATATCCGCAGTTTGAATATAGGGTTTGGCTGTTAGGTGTTGTTTTTAACTTGGCCGCCATTACTTACTGACAAGTAAATAAGAGCTATTAAAACGTTGACAATACTAACAATTCAAAAAGATTTCGTTTTTACTGTGTTGAATTGAGGCTCTGATCGATCCTGCTTGAAAATACTTTTTGTTGAACTAATTCTTTACCAATTTTTATGAAACGGATCAACAATGTCTAGGTTTCGCCGAACAAACATACGAATGCCCACTGAGTTGACTCTAGGACTTCACTTTGTCCACTGGACTAGTAATTATGTATGTAAACTCCTTATTGCACAAACAGAAAATATCAAACTAAAAAACCGGGCAAGATCATGTCTGACCATGCTCAGTGTAGGGTTCCGAACCCGTTACTACACAAAAACTATCTCAAATGAATGAAAAAATGCACCAGCAAAAGAGCATTATCATCATGGCATTTACGTCTTTTTCTTGAGAAGCGCAGGTTTTCAGCAATAACTCAAAAACGGTAAATCTGATCATGTTGAAAATATTTTTCTATGAAAGTGTTCACTAAGCTCACGTTTGTAATTTTTTAGAGTTCATTTGTAGCCAGATAGTATCCTTCGATAACAGACAGTTCAAGGAAATTGATCGACGGATCCAAAACGCCTGGAAGAGCTTCTGGTCCATGAAGGCGCTAATGAAGGGCAACCTTCCACTTTCACTGAAGCGCAAACTCGTCGACGTTTGTATTCTTCCCATCTTTACCTACGGTGCCCAAACTAGGTCATTGACTGAAGCCCAAAAATCCCGACTCAAGATTTGCCAGCGAGCAATGGAGCGCAGCATTCTTAGTGTTTGTAGAACTGACAAGATCAAAAACACCGAACTGCGCTCCAAAACTGGTATTTCGGATGTGGGTGCCAAGAGCGCTAAGCTTAAGTGGGACTGGGCTGGACACGTCTGCCGAATGCATCCGGAACGGTGGGCCAAGGTCGCCACCGAATGGACCAATTAATGAAAATGTGGACGTCATTACAAACAAAGCGTACAGGAGCTTGGGCTTTATGACATGAGTATGTAGCCAATTTCAAGCCCCGGATGATATTAAGGTACTTTACAACGCCTACGTGCGCAGTACTCTCGAATACGCTAGTCCCGTTTGGTCACCCCAATACATAACATACAAAACAGCAAATAGAATGCATTCAACGCCGTTTTATTAGGCACTTGAACTTTCAACCGTGCCATCACAGCATCAGTTATGAGAAAGACTGTAGACACTATCATATGAGTACCCTCGCTGCGCAACGCACTGAGAATGACATAGCGCTGCTGAACTGCGCTGCCCAGACCTGCTTACCGCTATTGCGCTGCGTGATCCTCATCGGCGCACTATTTTATGCCATGTACCCGCCCACCAATTATAGTTAAAACGCAGTCCTAACACGTATTGTCCGTACATGTACCTTATATGGTCTACGATCCGAAGAGCTTCACCCAGCTGCTTATTCGATCAAAAGTATTTTATCTACCTCTGGCTTCTCTTCATTCATTCGCATCAATATTTCGTTTTTTAAAAGTCGGCAACCCGGTATCGGGACTGATTTTTCGTAGGCAACCCTATATATATCACCGTGTTCGCAAACAAATGATCTTCATTTTGGTATAAATTTTATTCAATAAGCAGTTTGGTGCAATTTGTTACTACCGACTTCCTGTTTATACCTGCCCACCCAATAGTTATGACGTGAAAAAAGTAGTGAACCTTACGTTTGCATGTGGTTTGCATATTCTATAGGCTTCATACTTTCGATTAGTATGTAATTTGTCTAATAAGCAAGCCGGAGCAAAAAAAAAAAAACATTTTTTATTTTTTATTAAATATACACTGGACTGATTTTTTTCAGTCAACCCATTGTCTACAAATTACTATACATATTAAATTTGATATAAAATACTTTTGAGCGAATTAGGCAGCTCGGTGAAGGTCGTCTCCTCTTCGGATCTCCTACTATAATATGCTTTTCTCAGATATTGACATATTAAGTTGCTCAAAGGTTATCTTTAAATCAAGAGTGAGAGTGCGTTTGCTGAACCCATAGCAATTACTACTTAGCTTACACACACACACACACATACGCGCACACACACGCACAACTATGCAAAATTTCAACAATTTGTTTAGTTACGCGACCTATGTACGGTACGTAATATTCCTCGTAAAAAAAATGAGAAAATCTGTAATTGACTGTACTTGTTGATATTTGTACTATTGTATGAAACACCATGTGATCGCTGTTGATTTTCCAATAAACCATAAATAAATAAATAAATAAATAAAATGGCAAAAACGGAACCCTTATAGTTTGCTCATGTCCATCTGTTCGACTGTATGTCACAGGCATTTTACTCGAGAACTACAAGAGGTAGGTACCCACATAGATTAAATTTGGAGTATAGGTGTCTTGTAAGGTGTCAAAGAACATTTTGTTTTTTTTAACGTAATGACTATTTTTTTACTTCGCCAACCTGCCAGCGGTGAGTCATCCACATATACCGTTCGTCGCTCGCTGCAGCGCATGGCCACTGACACATGAACGAAGCGGACCTTTGAACACAGGAGATACTCGGACAACTGATAGAAATGGCTAACTAATGTTATGCGCGCGCGACTATTGCTACTGGAGTAGAACGTACCTAATTAGCCTCAGCTATTACCCGAATATGGCGCCAGTAACACTAGTAGATGCTAAATCTACTACTTACCAAAACTAGACACCGTAAGGTTGCGGGGATTTGTGGACATAAAAGTAAATAACTACTGACCCAAAAGAAAGAGCTTTATGTTCGGCTTGTTGTATGACATACCATTTTGAATGTGATGGTGAAACCTCAACAGAAAGAGAAGTGGCAATTTAAATCTTGTATAAGGAAATTTAATTCCTCAAGCATGATGAGCAAACAGATTACGCCGACATCAAATCTAACACTTAGGAAGACTAATAAAAAGAATATCAAGGCACAAGAACCGGCTCCTAAAACACCAAACATTATATCAGGAGAAGCTCCTGCAGTATGTTCTGAAACCTTTCCCAGTATGTTCTGAAACTTGTCCTCAGTTAATAATACACTATAGTTCTAACCTAAGTAAATTGAGCTTCTAAATTCAAATTCACTTACAACTACAATGAGTACGGTATCGACTGATACAAATCCGCTCACGCTCCCAGCTTCACAATAATCGGAAGAGGAGCATTTGGAGCAAGGTAACACTACGTTATCCTCAGAATAATAACTACTTAATGAATCCGAGTCATCCACGAACTCTGCAATATCACAGGACAAACAGTCAAAAAGCGTTGACTACTCGGTAAATGATTTGATTACATGGGCCCGTTTCATAAAAGCTTGTAACTTGTAATACAAGTGGAAGTCTCTTTTTAATACATACAGTTGGAAAGAGAGTTCCGCTTATAATATAAGCTATTATTTTATATGCAATATGCCCGAGGACTAGAATCGAAAGAAGAAATAAATAGACTCCCCACTGAACCTATCTCTGCACTAAACCAATTTGAGGAGGTGAGCATCGAAAATAATGGAGTAAAAAGAACTATTCATAAATTACAAAGAGAAATTGGAACATTAAAACAACTATGCAAATCAACTCACTTTAGGGGGTCGTCTGGATTGGATAAGAAGAAAAGAAATTCGTTACACAGTGATAGACGTTTTGTTTTGGCCCCTTTACATTTTTCGTCGACGACATCTTTCCGTCGTGAAGACAAGACGTTACATGGCTGCTCAGAGGCCCTTGCCAAGATGCATTACGCTTACTAGCGTTTCTATTCGTTTCGTTTGTAAACCAATCGCGTCACTGGTAGTTGACGTGATACGAAAAGTCACGTGATCTACCAGTGACGCGATTGGTTAATAAAGAAACGAATAGAAACGCTTGTTAGCGTAAAGCATCTTGTATAGCACCTCAGATCTCAATTGCGCGGCAGAGATACTACACTTACATAATCAAATAGAGTCATTAAGAGATGAGCTGAAGTACAAGGAGCAAATCTCACACTTCCTCACACAGGCAGAAACATTTTGTTTTCATCTTCTGTTCCATGAATGGAGTGCCCCCTTTAGAAAAATTAATTTTTATTATTTAACTACCAAACTAAGTACCGGACGAACGGACGGACATGACGAAAGGGATAAGTTCGCCATTGTATATTCCTTTTTTTTCTTTTTAGGGTTCCGTGGCCTAAATAGCAAAAACGGAAACCTTAATAGAAACAGAAACACAAGAGAAATGTACAATGGCGAACTTATCCCTTTAAGGGATCTCTTCCAGTTAACCGAGCGATTGAGAAATAGATAAAAACAACGGATGGCCTAACGAAAAAATAAAAATAGCATATAAATACGTATATACATATACATTAAGTATACTAGTATAATTATAGTAAAATCCATAATAAATTAGCCCTTAATTTGGCAAAAATAAAAAAAGTCGGGAATTCAAACCCTTTTTGATTTTGAATCAGCAAAAAAATAAAAACAAATTCCAAACAAAGAAAGTGTAGGATTATGGTATGTTCACTGTGATGAACATTGCCAAATTAAGGGTTAAGAAATAAAATATACGTATGAAAAGTAGGAACAAGAGTCCAGCCAGTACTTCTTCATATCAGCCTATATTTACGTGAAGCAACAGATTGACTATTACCCAAAGTTCGCCCCAAAAAGAAACCTCACGATTTTCTCAATAAACACTAAACCCCATTGTCGATTCTGCTCATATATATTTTTTATAGCCTTAAATATTTTCTACTACATGATGCGACCAAGCTTCGCTCGGTTTGAAAACGAATTTTCAAGAAGATGACAGCTTGGCCGATCAATGTTTCGCCCCCGTAAATCCCTATAATGAAAATTTCATTGAAATCGTTACAGCCGTTTTCGAGGATGTGATTACAAATGTTTTTAAAATTTTTGCTCATTTAATAGTAAAGTATAATTATATAGGTGTCTTAAAGATGCGTCTTTATATTTTAAGACATGTTTTTCGAAGTTCAGAGCGCATTTCATCCTAACGAGAGATCATTTTATTCTGTTTAAGGATGATTTCCACCAAACAGTCCGCAACGGATCGGAACGCAAAGAATACGAACGGATGCGGCGACAACCGATCGTATCCGGCAGCATGTCGACGCATACGATCGGGCGGTAACAGCCGTTCGCGGGTCGACAGGATGTCGACGCACACGATCGGCACCGTACGGTTGCTTGCGAGCGTATCCGCACCCAATCAAATAGTTTCGTTACTACCACGTGTTTGAGTGCACGTTTGAGTATGAGTGGGCTCGCCCGGTCACGGCCGAAAGGTTCCGATCGCACACGGCGACAAGCGAACGGAGCCGATCGCAAGCGACCGGAGCCGATCGCGTGTTGCGACATACTAACGGCTCCGATCGCGTGTTGCGGAAGATGCCCGCCGTCAAGCTGCTGTGTGCGGTTTAGTAACATAGACTTTAAATACTGTGTATATGATTTAATATCGTTTGAAGATTGTAAAATCCGTACCGATCCGATGCGATGCGAGCTGTTTGGTGAAAATCATCCTTTAATATTCTGATTTCTTCACTTCTGAAAGTATTTGAATGTTCACCTACTTTTCATCTTATTTCATGTAAAATAAGATAATTTTATAATAATTATTGGGTAGTCTTTTGATCGTCCAGACTAATTAGTTGCACTGTACTCATTTTCCAACTTTTTTTTATATTAAATTTGAATTTGTTATTTTTACAGATACGCTGATAGAAATGAACGGGTTCTTTACAGCGGATTCAGAAGAATGCCAATGGATTATATCACAGTAATACTGAACGTATTTTGTTATTCAATTTTTTTTTATATGGTAAGAGTATACTTTTATTGGAGTTTTAAGGGTTCCCTTGTCAAACTAGGAACCCTTATACTTCCGCATGTCCATCTCTCGGGTAAGTAACAAAACGTATAACAACAAAATATCTATTAAAGACATTACACGATAAAATCTGGTCATGCATGCTCTGGTGTATCTTTGCAATGAATGCATATTTTCAAGCAGTTTTTTTTTACAACTTTTACAATTATAATACTATATAATAAAACTAGCAATAAAATAAAATCGTATCATAATGTATGGGTATGTGTGAGTTTTCGCCGAATATATTCTATCATACCTTTCATCTCCTGTACATCGTTTTTTGACAATCTTCACTCGCTTCCTGCTACAATTTCACAACTGTATTTATATTTTTACAAGCTGTTTTACGCAGATTAGAACGTGGTCCTACCAAAAAATACTTTTTCACTTCTCATGCTCGTAAAGTCCTTGTTTATACTGGGTATAGGCTGCATAAAATCGCATTTTATGCACTAGACTAGAGCAGCGGTCGGCAACAGGCGGCCCGCGGGCCGCATGCGGCCCGCAAGCCCTTTACTTGCGGCCCGCGAGTCTTCCTGGCAATTTTTTTTGTAAGGGTCTTTGTATTCAGGATTTTTTGTAATAATTTCTCACAAAAGTTGAAATCCTTAGCATGCGTAATTGCGACTGTAGATATCGCCAACCACGAAGATATTCGTAGTCGGGCAGGACGAGAGATTTATTTGTAAGTATATATTAATAAGGCGCTTTTTGCACCAAAATGTATATTAGAATTCGTCCTTATTGACTACTGACAAAGTGGTAACTTTTGTCAGTAAAGTCATAAATTATTAACATGTGCGGCCCGCGTCAATTTCGTTAGCTACTATGTGGCCCTTGGCTGCTAAAAGGTTGCCGACCCCTGCACTAGAGCATAAAGTAAAATCTTCGTCGAAGACCAAAGCAATCGGTCCAACAGCCACACGAACAACTTTAACTTCATAGAATAAATAACCTCTTTATTTTATTTCGTTTCGTTAGTAGTTATTCGAAGTCCAAGGCAAGAATACCAACAGCCAAAGTACACAATAAAACTTCATGTTTATTTGGTGTTTTCTATAAAATATTTGTTTCATAATACCTACCATACCTACTAGTATGCACACATATCAACTTATTTTCAGGTTGCTTTGATCTTGGGCATCAATGGTGCATGTAGAGGTATCAAGTTAACTAATATTACCATCAAAGATATTGAATTTCATGGTGACATAGTGATATTCAAATTACGAGACACCAAGCCTAACATCGATAGATCATTTGTGATTGGAAATGAAATTAAAAATATTTTCAAAAAATATTATGCTCTTCGGCCTAATGATATCAAAACAGACAGACTCTTTTTAAACTACAAGCAAGGAAAATGTACAAGACAAGTAATTGGACGCCACACAATTCTATCTAAAATAGCAACATTTTTAAAACTAGATTGCCCGGACCTCTATACTGGACATTGTTTCCGCCGTACGTCAGCAACACTCCTTGCAGTCTCTGGAGCCAATCTTCTGGTGCTCAAAAGGCATGGCGGTTGGAAATCCGATAAAGTTGCTATCAATCATTTGCCATGCTATGAATAAACTATCAATCACTAAAAATATCACCTAGAATATTGTTGTGGCAAGAAATCCCCACACAGCCAAGTCTCAAAAAGATGTACCCCAACCTTCATCAATTTACATAAATCCACAGCCAAGCTGTTCCCGTACACATTTACCGTTACCGTTTACATTAAGGATCATAGTCCACCGCCAAATCTTCTATCACACATATATTACCAGCTGCTCATTTGCAACCACCCGTTCTTCACAGCCAAATTCATGATCCACAGTCACCACTCGGTAGAAAGGAGCCAAGGCCAGATTCGGAAGTTCAACAAACCAAAATCAGTGTACCTGGAAAAACAATAAAAATTTCAATAAGCTTGCCCCAATATGTCGAATTTAATTATAACTCTCTTCTCTAGTCTTTAAACAAACATACTTTATTACAGGTTGACACGCCAAGCCGTGTGCGTTCGAGGTTTGCTTGATTTATATTTGATTTTAAGAGTAAATTTGTACTTTTTACCCGACTCTCGAAGAAGGATAGTAATTTTTGACCTGTGTGTATGTCTAGTATCGGTCTAAGATCCGAATAGGAGACGACCCTCACCCAGCTGTTTATTCGATAAAAGTAATTTATATCAAATTTAATCTGGTAAGAAATATATGACGTTTGCATATTCTATAGGCTTCATACTTTCGATTAGTATGTAATTGGTCTATTAAACAAGAAATAGCAATTTTTAAAAAAGTTCGTTTATAGCTTTAAAAAAAATGGACTATATTGGACTGAAATTTTTCAGTCAACCTATTCGCCATAAATTACTTATCATATTAAATTTGATACAAAACACTTTTTATCGAATAAATAGCTAGAAGGTCATCTTTTATTCGGATCTCTTACTATACAGTGTGTGACATCCATACGAACATATATTTTGACAACAGTTAATATACATCCTAATTAACATAAGAACATGTATATTGTTAACATAAGTTTTATTTATATTTTCATACTAATTAATTCGCCATGCAATGTATCAAAAATAGCTCAATTATCCCTCAATTAACTTGCAATTAACTTAGACTTAATGTTTGCTTCAACTGACATAGTTTCAAAGGGCCTCGGTTCGGGATAAATCGGTTGGACTCGTAGAGTGATTGAGAGAGACACCACACACACACCCAAACTACCTGAAGTCCTTTACTATCTTTGTTTGCGATTTACAAAGATCGTTTATTTATTTAATACTAAAAAAACTTAACTCACGCACAAACGAGCAAAGGCTAGGATAGATTCCTTCACATTTCAAATGATTTCGGAGCACTGTGTTCGATCCTTAGTTTGTCCACGATATTCCAACTCCAGCGGTGTGCGGTGTAAAGCAAGAGCGACATTTATTGTCAAATCACAAGTGTAGTTATGCTTTGTCTTACGCACAAACCTTAACACCAGTTTTCTTAAAATGCAGATCTAAAATCTAACAACAAACTACATTCAATCATTAAAGAGTTTTCTACCTTATTGGCACTATGAAAACCATTTTCGTTTCAAGCCGTATTTTTGTTTTGACCGTAAAGCTTGAAACAAAGGATCTTTAGCAAAATTCCAGCAGACTGTGTCAAATTTTGTTACAGTATCCTGTTTTACTAGACAGTTTTTTGTATCGAGTTGCTTGTCCTGTTATGCAAACTGTTTTGATAATAAAGTAGTAACAACAACTTCCAGGTCTATCTACCTCCATGATTATCTGATAGCACTACTGATTATGAAATTGTCATAACTGTCATGTAAATTTCAGTTTATTGTTGTTAAATAACGTAAATAACGGAGGTCTATGGCTGGCTGTCATACTGAAAACATCTGTCCAATTATTTAATTTTTTGTAAATTATTTTATCGTTGATTTTGGTTTGCAAATCCAGAGCAGTTTTGTGGGACAACTTGTAACATTGATGAAGAACTTGCATTGAATAAAATAACAGTCAAAAGATCGTTCCAAATGAGTAAGCGGTCAAGATCACACCAAGCCATTGAAGTGGATGCTCGCCATTTTCGAGGGTCATCGATTATGACTGTAAGACTTCGACGACAAGACAGGATTCACCGTACAACGTTGCTTATATATACTTGACATTGGCAAAATTACGTTATTATGTAGGCGCCATTAAATAAATAAATAATAATAATAATAACGTAAATAACACATATCCGCTAAATGAATACGAAAGACGTACGTATGCTTTTCAATCAATATAATTAAAGCACAGTGCCATTTAAATGTGTCAATTATGTGTGATGTAATGTGTAGACGATGAAGGCTGACAGTAGTAAGATAAGTAAGTAAAATGCGCGCATGAATATGATCACTGAGGTTCGTTAGTCGACGTTACAATGTTTAAACCAATAAAATAGTTTTCACAAGACAAGAGTTCATTATCTACGATTAAAACTACAATAACACTAGTTTGGATATCGAAATTGCAGCTCTGAACAAATGTGTGAATTTTCAACTGCGCCAATACATTGTTAATCGATGGACCCTTTAAAAATGAATTACACTAAATTTATTGGAGCTATTAAATTAATTCCTTCTTTAAACGATTCACAGCACTTAAAGCTATCGTTACCGTAAAACGGGGTAAATAGGAATCAAGGGGTAAGTAGGGACACAACCTAAAATAAGACATAACTTGTTACAAATAAGAAAAAGTATTAATGGATAATAACGTTACGTCTATTGAAATAATTTCAGTCTTATTATTAGTAATATTAGCTTCATTTTAGGTTGTATCTCTATTTACCCCTTGATTCCTATTTACCCCGTTTAACGGTACTTAAAAAATATGTTCTTATGAATGTCACACGCTGTATATAGTTAATTTCTTAATGGCGAGCGTTTGAAAATGGGAGGTAGGGCACTTTTCCTAGGGACAACTATCTGTTTTGGGGCAAAGGAGCAGCCAAACAGACTACTTATGTCCGTGTTACTAAAAGAGCCCATTTGTTTTATACATATTTATGTATCTTAAACTTCTGTGACTTCTTTGGAGATTTTTTAATGAAATTAATATTTTAACAGTAGCGTCATGATACTCATGATGTATTTGTGAGAATATGATTTATGTTATTAATACTCTCTCATCGAGGATTCTGATATAAATAATTTTAAAGCTAGAAACAATAATATAAAGTAATTCCTACATTTGCTTTAAGAAAATGTCGTGTCCTTAACCCGTAAAAGGGTAATTTTAAAATCTGACCATGTACAACTGATACTTTTGTATTTTTTATTTAAACAGTTTTGTTTGAATATGTGAAACCGAATGTGAATAGAATTGTTTACCATTTTCACAGATATTATGCAGATCGCGGTGCTTCAAATTTGAATCAGGTAATTTATGATACGAGTATAATGTACCTACTAATTATTGTATAAATAACATACATATATACATTACATCACGCCTAAAGCACGCACGCTGGTTTTGGGTACTAAAAATAAAATAAAATATTTTTAAAATAATACCAACTACAAAAACCGATTTATATTTGTTTAGAAAGAAGATGGAGCCACACAAATGCATCTGCTAAAACTTTTGAAAAGTTTAGTTTTGTCACTTAACAGGTAAGAGTCCACTGAAAACGATGAACCTTTAACGATGACCCAGGTACTATCTACACACCTAATTTACTTATTATTATATTTTTTACCTATTTTACTTATATGAAAATATTTGAAAAAGCTCCAGTTTACAAAAGTTTTCGTTAGTAGGAATGAACCTAAGAAAAGAGTGTTTCCAATGATATGTAGCCTTTGCAGAGTATCTCCTAAAAACCAATAAGTATTTATTGCGTCCACAAACGAACCACACTGCTTACATAGTGTTAAGTGAAGCTTTAGTGCCGATCTCACCATACGATGTTTTAAATCAATGTTAATCGACTGTTAGTTCATACGTTTGGCAGCTGTTAACGCTCTAAATGTCTGTTAAGTGGTTAACATCGTATGGTGAAATTGGTACTAAAGATAATTTTTTCTAACCTTTATTCATTTTCTCACGTAAAAGCATTATTGGTGTACAGAGATAAGTGCGGTTATGTGGAGATCGATAAAGTCATATTATCAGCGCCTCTATTCAACACGGTAAAAACAATATTGTTTTTGTCCTGTTATCGTATTGTCAACGTTTCGATAGCTCTTATTTTCTTGACAGTAATGACGGCTGACGTCATAACAATACCTTAACAGGTAAACTACGATATCGTTTATACCGTCTAGAATAGAGGCGCAGAATAGAGGAGCTGAACTGCTGTCTTCGACACAAATTAAGGCCAGAATTTCATTATTAAACAATACGAGAGTTACCGCCTGTTTAACAATCGACAAGTAAAGCATAATTGACACATAAGCCCTTTCTCTGTCGCTTATTCTTGAAACTAGACAAGAGAAAGCCGACTTTAAATGACAGATAAATTTACTTGTCGATTGTTAAACAGGCCCTTAGGGACTGTTCAATTTACTAAGCGGACACAAAAAATATTTAAGATTACGGTTTTTTCGCTATTAGATATCTCTTTATTTGGCTAAATATTATTAAAACGAAAACAAACAAAATAGGTAATATTTAATGAAAAAGAAAATAATTACATCGGTAGAAATTTTGGACTTTTATGCGGATATTACGCATAAGTTCCTGCACATCACTTTTTGACACTTTTCGAGTAGCTGCAAACCACATTCTTTTGAATTCTTCCAATGATTTAGCTTCACGACCATCCTTTCTTAAGTGCCTCTTCACAATGGCCCAGTACCGCTCGATAGGACGGAGCTCCGGGCAATTTGGTGGACTGTCTTTTTTTTGAACGAATTCAATGTTTTTTGAATTTAGTAGCTCCACCGTCGGACCAGCATAGTGGGCACTTGCTAAATCAGGCCAAAACAAGGGTGGGACACTGTGCCTCCGATAGACGGCAAGTAACCGTTTTTGGATGCATTATTTTCTGTATACTTCACCACCGATAGTGCCTGTCGCAAAAAAGGAAGCAGTTTTGAGGCCACAGGAACAGATTGCCTGCCAGACCAGGACTTTCTTCCCAAATTTATCCATTTTAATAGTTCTATCCTCCTCGGGTACAGACTCTCCTACGACGGCATTGTAGTATTGGCGCCCCGGTAATGTATTGCTGTTATATTTTACGTACGTTTCGTCGTCCATTAATATGCAACGAGATTTATCTTTTAGTAAGATGTTGTACAACTTCCCACACCGTTTTTTCGATCTAGTTTGCTGCTCTGCGCTTCTTTTCGGAATTTTTTGCTTTTTGTAGGTTCGTATATTATTTCTTTTTTTAATATTTTGTACGGTACCTACGCTGACACCAACTTTCTTTGCAATATCACGAACCGATAGATAATTTCGCGATTTTAACAGCTGCATGACATTTTCGTCGACTTGAGGATTTGCCGGCCCACTCCTGTGTCTAGATTTCGGTAAAGGGTCTTCCACCCTTCATGGTCAACTGAGCCCGCCAGACACCGAGCCCGCGGGTTCAGTTGACCACTTTTATTTCTTGGCGGGCAACCTGACCCGCTTAAATTGTCAATTCAGCCCGTGGGCTAAGTTCACCACTATCTGAACTTATGGGTTGGCTGAGCCCGTGGGCTAAGTTCACCACTATCTGAACTTATGGGTTAGCTGAGCCCGTGGGCTAAGTTTACCACTATCTGAACTTATGGGTTGGCTGAGCCCGTTAGCTGAGTCACCCAATTACCCAATATCCATCACTTATTGGCCAGTTTCGGAAAAAAGGGGCTGTGACATTACACGACGGACAGACAGACAGACAGACATGACGAATCTATAAGGGTTATGTGTGTGTATCATACAATGAAAAAAAAATTGGAAAAAACTCAAATAAAGCAACGTTTTTTTTATTCAAGGACATTAGGTACCTAAAACTAAACTAGATTAAAAACAACTACCGTCACAATATATCCGATATACTTAAGTAGGAAACACTTTTTAACAAAATATGAACCGACTTCACAAAGCAAGAGAGAAAATATTAAAGTAGTACCAGTTTGGGTCACCCAAAGCGGTTGAAATAAATTAAAGCGGATATCAGCTTTGGCACATTTGCCCATAAATAGAGTATTAGACGCTTGACTGTACGTTTGTGCTCGATTATTACATTGTGACAAAAATTTAACTATAGTCTCAAATGTTCAACACATAACTCTAAACTTTTTTTGTTGTTTTCGAGATCCGTTATAATTTCCTTAATTTTATCATTAACCGCTATTACTTCAGGTTTTCTTTTCGTGGAGTAATTCTTTTTTACTTTTTCAACATCATTTCGCATTAGCCGTTGAAATACCACCAGCACTTTTAAAATATCAGGTTTCGGTTTTAACAGTTTATTTATTTTGGAATGCCAGCCTTCAAGAACATTATTTGTCCTGTTGTATTGATTGTAGCATGTCCAGTTTCCAAAATAAATAGACTTTGGGTTCATCCAGTTATCATAAAAGTACTGGTTAAATTGTTGGGCGATTTTCGTTTTAGGGCCTTCCTCTAGAGCGTACAGCCACGCGTCTAATAATTGGTCAAATGGCAAATGAGCCAAAGCCGATATCCGTCTTATGTGAACCTTGCCTAGTTTCGTTTTACTAAGGCCATACTCCTTTGCTTTGTTCCACAGGCACCTGGTAAAATGGTAAAAGCATCCTTGGCTGTGAATACCTTCATAAGTATTAATTAATGCCGATATGAGGGCCTTTTCAAAATCGACCTTCACACTCGTGGGATTCCACTCTGGAATTTGGCTTTTTATTAAATTGAACAGTACCTCATAAGTCGTTTTTTTATCAGGTAATAAAGCATAGATCACTGGTACTAGTTTAATATTTTCTCTGTTGCTACCTAGATCGACATGTATAGTCACTAATTGATAAAAAATTTTCTGACAAGACTTGAATGTCCCGTCAACGTAGAATACTTCGCATTGCGGTAACAAGTTTAGTTCTTGGCACGAAAACACCAATATTCTTGTGTCATTAAATTGCTAGTCAGCGAACAGCAATTTCGAAAATTTTGATGGTATGACCACGTCAATTGATTTTTTAAAGTGCACTTTTTTTTATTTCAATGATTTATATCGCTTTCGGTATAATTTATTCTTTATATTTTCAAAAGAAGACATTTTCTTGCCTTTATCCAGACCAGAGTCTTTGACTTCATTATAAATGGTGTCATAGATTTGTGAGACTGGTGTAGTTAGATCCTCGACGACTAGCTTGTCCATTTTGTCCATATACTTCTTCATTTCGTTTGCACAAAAATCGGGATCATGATTATGATCCGTCTCGTGAACGATGGCATTATCACCAGTTGTTTTCACGACAGCGTGACATGTCTTACACTTAACACATCGCCATAAAATTGTCCCATCTTTATTTATCCTTTTGATTCGGTATCGATGACCTGACTTCAACATGATTGGCTTTCCACGTTGCGAAGCTATAAAACTTACACTATCTGAACTGGACGACGCGGCGGTTGTACTTGGTTTAAATGGGTTCATTTTCGACGTAAAAATTATATTTTAAATGTAATTAATTACCTACGCGTTTCTTTATAACTTTTTACAAGAATTCAATGTCATGTCAATGACAGTGTCAATTAATCTTAAGTCGCAAGTGTACAAGTCAGTGTTATTATGAACGATATGCAATCTTCTTCTAGATAGATCTGAGAGATTGCATAGTAACAAGGTCACTCTAAAGGCCACAGAAAAAAGATGGATACCAATACAAATATAGTATTTTAAGTAACTGATACATAAAGAGGGTCCTTAAAATACGAGTGTGGTTTTATGAAACGAGCTGAAGGCGAGTTTCATAATAAGATCACACGAGTGTTTTACGGCCTAATTATGTACAGTTACATACATTACTTTATCTACACACATATTATAAGTACTCTAAGATGCGTTCAGTAGGCGGCAGAACAAACATGGCGGCAAAGCTAACCTGTGTCACGAATATTAATGTTTTTTAAATCATAGACAAACTAACAAAGTCCCTATTCTTATGTCATTCGAAATCAAAATGGCGTACGACACTTTACTTCAAATATACCGGGTCGACGTTCAATTGATACTAGAATTGGCCCCCTGTGAATTTTGTTGGTTTTGGAAGATGTTCCAAATTTGAACAACATTACTTAATCAAAAGTTGTATCGTAATTTTAACTTTTCATTACAGCTACAGATAAGAAAACATATCATAGTAAAATTGTATCAAGTAATGCTGGTCATTGTCTACGGATTCTGAACGCATTTTAGAGAACTTATCATATGAGTGTAGATAAAATAATTAATAGTCGATTGTGATTATCGTACTGAGTTGACCCTTAAGCTGTAGAGATAGATAGTGGGTATTTTAGCCTGCGGGCTGAGTTGACCCGTAAGCGATATATAGTGGTGGACTAAGCCCGCGGCCTGAGTTGACCCTTAAGCGATATATAGTGGTGGACTTAGCCCGATGCCTGAGTTGTCCGATCAGTGGTGCCCAGTCACCCACAACAAAAATAATATTGGTTAACTGAACTCGCGGGCTGTGTCCGGCGGGCTCAGTTGACGATGAAGGGATCTTCGAGCGTATGATGCTCTCCAATTTTTTTAATAATTTGGTACACCGCTGACTTAGATAGAACATTTGTACATTTTTGCTATTTTTCGCAGTGAATACTGTACACCATTTTTGCACTATTAATTTGCGATTATCTAAATTAATACGCTCCATCGCAAACAATAATCGACAATGACAGAACAAATATGTCGCAATTGACGAAGATGTATTTGCTAATGTCATTGCTGTCAACAGTATATCAATTGTTTTTAAATTCTAGGTTTATAAAAGAGGTTTAAGTGTGTCCGCTTAGTAAATTGAACAGTCCTTATGGTCTAAGATCCGAATAGAAGACGATTTGCACCGGGCTGCTTATTCGATCAAAAGTATTTTATATCAAATTTGATACGCTAAATAATATGTAGCGAATAGGTTGCCTGAAAAAATTTAGTCCAGTACTTATATCATTAATTTCTTTATTAAAAATGAACTTTTTTTTAAATTGCAAATTCTTGTTTAATAGACAAATTACATACTAATCGAAAGTATGAAGCCTATAGAATATGCAAAAGTTAGGTTTGGTGCAAATTATTAGTACCGCCTTACCTGTTTATACCTGCCTATCCAATAATTTGACGGGAAAAAAATTGTCAACCTAACGTTTGCAAGTTCTATAGGCTTCATACTTTAGATTGGTATGTAATGTGTCTATTAAACAAGCAATTGATTTTTTTTAAGCCAAATTTAATTTTTAATTTTTTAATTATTTTTATACCTACTGGACTGAAATTTTTCAGGCAACCTATTCGCCACATATTATTTAGCGTATCAAATTTGAAATAAAATACTTTTGATCGAATAAGCAGCCCGGTGCAAATCGTCTCCTATTCGGATCTCCTACTATTAGTATGTATGTTACTAAGCAGAAAATATTGAAACCGATATCAATGAAATTGAACATAGAGATAGCTTTATTCCTGGCTACGTTTTAGGGTTCTGTACCTAAAGGGTGCTACCGTAACTAGGTGTTGGAGTTTAAACTTTTTCAACTGAGCTTACTCACTTAAGAATACAAAGCCATTGTGTAGTTAACCACAATTTAGGATAACGAGCTCGCAGTAAAAGCAGATTATAACCGCCTTCGTTAACATGGATTAACGACTCTATTTCTTTTGACAATAGACTAAATACAGTAATAGAATAATGACAAGCATTTTTTTTGCATATTCGACCGCCCGTCACTCGACAAGAACTTACTCTGTAGATAAAGACGAAGTGTTGAATACATTTTCTTTGGGAAGTAATTAAATGGTCAGCCATTATCAAAACTCTTGTTCAGCAAACAATTTACAAACGGTCAATATTTTAAACAATATCAATCTACTTTTTAGGGTTCCGTACCAAAATCGTACAAAAGGAACCCTTATGGTGAGACTTCGTTGTCTGTCTGTCTGTCTGTCTGTCTGTCTGTATGTCACAGCAGGTTTTCTCAGCAACTACAAATGCTATCAACTTGAAATTTGGCATAGTTGTACAACTTGCTTGCCCGCATCTATTTGTAGTAAAAAAAATATGAAATTAATTTTATTAATAATTGAAAAGGGGTCTAGAATGGGGGGTTCAAAAATGAAAGTGGTTCGATTATAGCAAATTGGGTGTCATATGAAAGGTTTTAATCTGCACATTTCAAAACTATTTTTTTATTTTTTTTTGTGATGTACTTTTTGATTTATTGCCCAAAATGTACAAAAAATGACCGTTCCACCCGTTTATCTCCGAAGTTTATTAATCAAAAATTCTGAAAAAAATCCTGACGTATAGATAATTACTTATATTTTCTGGGAAAAATAAAATAAAGTGTTGCATTATTTACAGTTTTTGAGAAATAACAAAAAACTAAGAAAATCTGTATTAAAATTTAGGCTAGTCAAAATCGACCTTATTGCCTGGAAAATAAAGCTTATAACAAAATGAGTATTTTCTTTTGCGGTTACCAAGCATATTATCTTCAATACGGAACCCTCAGTGCGCGAGTCCGACTCGCACTTGACCGGTTTTTTATTATTTGTCTGCCTAATAAACAGTCGAGCTGCAAAATGTAATTACTTAATTACATTCACACCCTAGATTAACCAAAATTTGTATCATAAATATGAGGTAGGTTAGGTTCGTGTTTATATCAGGCCCGGAGGGCCAGAACAACCCAGAGACAGGAGCTCCGTCGAGACTGTTAAATTTGTACATTTTGATGTTGGGTTTGTTATATGTGCGTTGCCGGCACGGCAGTTACGAGTAATTTGCCCCCTTTTTTATTTGCTGGACAAAATGAACTATTTTGCTTACCTACTGATTGCTTACCAAAATTTTATTAATTGTGGGTCGCTCAATGCAGCTCAAATATTTAATTTGCTGACCAAAACAATTTAGAGTAGTTCAGTATATCATTAATCGAAGACAGATTTATAAATGTTTGCTAACCATAAGTTGCTTACCAACTAGCTATTTTGGCTGACCAAATACATATTTCTGTTTACCAAAATAAGAATATTTTGCTGATCTGTTCAATGATACCCTTTTCCTTTAAGGCCATTTTTAACCTACTCACCAAGGAATAAGGTTGAAAATTCAACATTCAATGTACTTCTAAACTTTTTCGTGGAGTAACTTGTTTTGTTGGCGTTTTCGAGAACAAAAGCAGATAATAGGATTGTGTAGATACAATGACCATTGTGTTTATGGGTAAGTGGAAGAGCTCAGTTCAAAAAGTTTAAACTATAGACACTTGATTCTTGTACGTCGTCGTCATCACAACAAGTAATAAAAAAATAGTCAAACTAAACATTTAAAAACGGTACGTAGCCCTTCCTTCGTGTGCGAGTCCGACTACCACTGGGCCCGTTTTTCAATTTTTTTGTGTCCATCTCCGTGTCCGTGTCCGTGTCCGTGTCCATGTCCGTGTCCGTGTCCGTGTCCGTGTCTGTGTGTGTTTGTGTGTGTGGTTGGGTGTGTGTGTTAAGCTTTATAAAATTACTTGACCGGTTCCTCTTTTTACACTACTATCGAAGGAGGAGGGTAATGTGTTTATCAGCATATATGCGTATGTATGAATGGATGTATGTTTGGTCTTTTGTGGCGCTCTAGAATCTAAACGCGTGGGCCGATTTAAATGATTCTCAGGTCAATCGATTCGTCTGAATCTTGTGAATGTCACTAAAAACACGACAGCAATCAAAATTCATCTATGGCGACAACAAAACGCCAAATTGTAAAAAAGAAAAAAAAGTAAAGTCGGCGAACTATGACAAGTGGGGCATCATTGAATAGGTATTTAAAAAACATGTTTAGGTTTTTTCATCATTTTTCATTTTTAATGCTCGTTTAGGATTTATAACGATTTAGAGTAGGTTAGCAACAGTTAGGTTTTTTAAAACTTGATTTTTGTTAGATTTGTTAGTTATCAAATTACCTGCTTTGAAAATGTTTACTTATAATTTTTAACTGACTTCAAAAAAGGAGGACGTTCTATGTCCAGTGACCACTGTTTGTATTTTTTTAACGTTTAAGGCCGTAAGGCTTGGAGACTCAAAGCATTTAAGAGTCTCAACATTTTGACAACTATTTTAAGTTTTAAATAATTTAGTCTTTTTATAAGGTTACTAGCTCCGAGAGTTTAGGCTCTTGAATAGAACTAGGCTTGAAAGCTACAGAGAAGAGTAGAGAGAGAAATTGTAGCTCTGTCCTTATCTTTGTTATTACAAAGAAAAGGATAGAGCTACAATTTACCTGACAGATAGTGTTATCTGGAGATTTAAAAATCATCCCTAAGCCCTAATAATTGAGGAGAGTCTTTTGGAACACTAATCTGTCCCATAATATACCTGCATTTTGAAACTAAAATACTTACTCTCCGTAGACGAAGTCGCGGGCGGAAAGCAATAAATAATAAAATTAAATACTCAGGGGATCATGTCAAGTGATCTCATTGGACATGAAGTTTTCGTTGACTATGGCAAACGCTTAGATTTCTGTGAATGCTTTGTCAGTATAACATTATAATCATGTAACGCTGCGGTTTTTACTGTTATGATACAATTAGATGAATAATAAAATTCATTTAAAAAAAATCGAGAAAATTCGGTATTCACGTTAGACGTGGACTATTTTTGTGCTAAATGTCGTTCAAATCCGTTCAGCCGGCAATATTAAATAACATTACACAAACATCTGAACTCCTTAAAGGTTATTTCGAACTGTTTATTATTAGAATAATATTTGTCGTAGCCCCGTAGTAGGAATGCGTTCATAACTGCTTTGCTGCTTACGTATTATGTATATTATATATTCGTTAATTAATTACAGGAATCACCGCACAATTAATGAAAAAAAGGTAAATGTATAACAACCTAGTGATACAACTACTTCACTAAGGTATTATAAAATAGGTCTAGTACTTACGAAAAAACTTGTTATACAGCGTGTTAGTTTCAAACGAGAAAATATTTAAATTTAAAGGAGCATGATCATTTTTAATGAGTCCAAATAATGAGTCACACATTATAGTATTTTTTTATGGCACTGGTTTTATTATATTTATTGTAAATGATTGCATAAGTACCTACGTATAACGTATTAATTTAGTGGTTTTATGAGGTAAACAGAAACAAGGACCAGTAATTGACTTGAAAACATGACAGTTTCATAATCAGTCGTGATAATATCAGATGACCATAGAGGTAGACCAAGAAGTTGTAGGTATTTGGTGCTTTTTAACCGACTTCAAAAAAGGAGGAGGTTATACGTTCCACTTTATGTTTTTTTTTTTTTTATGTATGTTCACCGATTACTCCGTCAATTGTGGACCGATTTTAAAAATTCTTTTTTGGTTTGATAGAGTATACTTCCGAGGTGGTCCCATTGTCAGCAAATCTGAATCTGATGAAGGGATCAGTGAGAAATTGAGGGAACTCCTCAAATATTGTATGCAAACATATAGCGATTTTAGTATTTTTAGTAACAAGTGTAGCATTTGCATTCAGAAAGTGTCACTTGGTGAAGCGGAACTGATGATGAAGACCACAGATGGCCCACCGGAACTCCTCAACGGTACCGATTTCAAGGGTGGCGATAAGATATCTCGATTAAGATAGTTGAGCGACTACAACGAAGCACATTTAATTGTTTTAAAATGACTATGATTTTCCCGCGGCGTTGCTTGCGGCGAGCTTGAAATGTCTTAAAGTTTCATATATCAACTAAGAAGTGGGACTACATAAGCTTATTATGATCACTAAAAAGTGTAAAATAAAATAAATGTTTTAAAAAACAAAAAACCGCCTTCAAAAATGCAAAAAATAACTTCTACTACTAGGTACTTAGTAGTAGGTACCTATACTATTAGGTTAGTCTAACTGAAGTCGGCGACCACAATATTTTCAACAAAAAGCCGACTTCAGTTGGACTAACCTAATAGTATAGGTACCTACTACTAAGTACCTAGTAGTAGAAGTTATTTTTTGCATTTTTGAAGGCGGTTTTTTGTTTTTTATTGTTATCGGCACTGTTTGCACAACAGGAATTATATAGTGAGAAAAAAGAAAATTAGGATGCATATTAAAATTTTGTAATGTACGATTAATTATAGTTACGATCAATATATTGATTAAGATCAAGAATAAGTTGAAGGTACTGTTGGAGGCCCGCAGTGCCAGCTCCCTCTTTTTTCTTGTGTCACTAACATATAATAACGCACTATGACTTTCGCGTACTTCAATCAATATTCACTTTTATAAAAATACACTTTTTCTTCAAGGGCTTCTTCAACTTGGTTTTCCGTAAGCGACTGACACTGTTCTAACCATAACTAATTCTACACATTTTAAAATCTTTCATTTCGAATATTACTGACGTAATAGCCAGCCAGTATAACTTAGATGTAGCCAGCAAGCTACAAGCAGCGAACCTCCACATCTTCCCGCCTAGCACGGGAAGTCTGGGACCCTATCGCTAACCTGGCTACAGCTCCCCCCTAATCATCACACCTACATAAGTACAAGAATCCAACTACAGGTTGTCTACCCCCATTAAGCTCTTAAAAAAACAACTAGGTACCTAACTCACTAACGATTCCCCTAGCTGGTGTACCCAAATTCTGGGAAACCCCCACAAAAGTGACAAGTCCCTTGCGAAGGAATATAACATGCATCAGTTTGCCCTAGTAGAGGTGTCCGTCTGAGAAATGTTAGAACAATACATACTGACACCAAAATGCATCCTGCCTGATATATGCTTAAATTAAACGAAATTGAACTAAATGTAATTAAGTTCAATAAAAGCTATTAATCAGCAATAAATACCTTGGCAACCTCTTAAATATATAAATATTTAGATGTTTTCATTATAAATTCCAGTTTAACCTCGGTTCACAAAGGCGGGCAATATTTAGCTATTAAAGTTTGTAGGTGAATCGTTTTTGCTTTATTTCATTTACCAATAAAATTATGTAAGTATATGAATCTAAAAATACATGTCATTAGGATTTAATTGAATGGGTACTATTTGTGGGCAAGTACAAGTAAATGAATTACTTCATGTCATTATTATTTTCCATTTGTCTGTGTCTGCGTGCATCGCAAAACATTCACATTTCTAAAAAACCTTTTAATCTTGTTTGTTTTAAGCATTTCTCATAAGTTTACATTTTCACTGTGTGTGTGTACTCTTTAATTTAGTAACTGATGGATAACTGTCCTTCCTTCCTGTCCTTTGATTTTCCTTCTTTTATGCAACTAAAACTATATGTATAATAATTATATGTACGACTGTTGTTATATGATATGAAAGAAATATGATATGAAAGAGAACTTTTTCTACTCGCGTACTATAAACCGCTAATATTGATATCGTTAATGGTGTCAGAATACCACCTATAGCATAACCGAAGAGTAAAAACAATTCTATAATTAGCGTTGCCATGGTAATAACAGTTCTATAATTTATTATAGCATTGTTATTACCATGGTAACGGTCATTCCGGATATCAGTCTTGGCGTTTAGTTAACACTTGACATCCTAATAATTTGTATAATAAACCGTTAAAAAATGTTAACACCAATTAAAATTATCTATATTAAAAATAAAATTATTTTTGAGACTAAATATGTGTTTAAAATTACATTTTTATCAAGTTACTAAAAATAGATGAGTAATATCCATCGATTTGTTATTTGGTTACCATGGTTACGTACGTTCAATATCGATATCAACAAAATGGCGTTTTTTTTGGCATTCCAACTTTTATGATAAATTTTCAGAACTGTTTTAGTACCTAACTATTAAAGATTGCATGAAATTTATAAACATTTAGCAATAAAATTTACAGACTATTAACGCCAATCGGAATAATGAAAAAGACTTTGCTAACAAGTAATTTGTCAGCAGAAAAATCGAGTGAAGACGAGAGAAAAGTTAGCGATTATTTATTTTTGTCATTATCATTCTAAGCTTGTAGAAAAAGTTATGTATGCAACGGTACATAATTAGCTCTTAAGGTACTCGTGCCTATAATTAGAGCGCTCGCAAGCTCGCGCTCTAACCTCGGCGCTCGTACCTTAAGAAGCTTCATTATGTACCAGTTACATAAATAACTATTAACTGATGTGCCTGAAAAATCCTGTCTTTTTAAATTAAGCGTTAAATACCTTGACTATTAAATCTAACTTTACAGGACTGAATTCAAAGTTTATATTACATTCACTGATAAAGCATAGTTCACTTAGAATTGGTACATATTACCAGGGTTATAAAATTTAAAATAATTAATGAAATAAAACATTTAGTCTAATAAATTGAAAAATATGTATTATTATTTTACATTTTCACTAAAAATATTCAGTTGTCAAAACCATGTATGTAATTCCGAACTTTCTTCGTAATCGATCCCATTATCTTCTGGACAGTGCTTTTATTTACTTTTTTGGCTTGAAGATTCCACGTAGATCGCAACGAATTTACATCTTTGACCATTTTGCCACTCTTTTTGAGTTTCCCTTTCATAATTGCCCAGTAGTTCTCAATTGGTCGAAACTGTGGACAATTTGGAGGATTCATGTCACGAGGCACGTAATCGACCTGATAGGTTTCATAGCACTGTAGTACCTTTTTTGAGTAATGGCAGCTAGCTAAAACTGGCCAAAACTTCACAGGAAGACGGTGGTTTCTAATGAAAGGTAAAACTCGTTTCTGCAGGCACTCTTTCATGTAAACATCTGACGTCATTGTAGAAGACGTAATGAAAGTTTTGGTCTTTAAGCCACAACTACAGATCCCTTGCCATATCATGTGTTTTTTTGCGAATTTCTCCAATTTAACGAACTTATATTTTTCTTTAACATTTCCTCTAGCATCAGCCAAGTAATACTTTGAACCGGGCAATTGCTTAAAATCGAGTTTAACATAGATCAAGAAGCACCCTTTGAATTTGGTTAAAACTTTGTCTTACAACAACTGAACTCGCTTTTTAACTTGAAGGTTCTGCTTCATGGTGCGATTTGGCTTCTTAATAGCTTTATAGCTCTTATAGCCAGCTCGAAGGCGAATCCGTCTCACAGTACTTCCACTTTTTTTTAATTTACGGGATATATCGTAATCGGACAGCCCTCGATTTTGTTCAACAGCTCTCAACACTTTCTTTTTAAGTTATCTATCCCTGGTACCCGATTTACGATTGATCTGTGTCTTTCGGCGGCAAGACAGGGTCTCCTTGTATCGTTTTATAACCCTACAAACAGTACTTTTGTGGAAATTTAGTGCCTTAGCTATCTGCGACCCAGACCACGATGGATTTTCCAAGTATTTGTTCACAATTACTTTCCTTTTTTCAAGTTCCATTGTCGATAACTATTAAACGCATTGATCAAAGTCTATAATTTTTGCACCATTTAAACATAAAAAGGTTGTCAACAAACCGTGATTATCACTTTTGAAATAAGAACTCTAGAAACATTTTTTTTTAATTCATTTATGCGTGCCAATTCTAAATGAACCATGCTTTATTATTGCGAAGTATTGATTGAGCTTCAACCGCGGATGATTTAAGACATTTTGTAGTATAGGCTATGTTGGAAAAATAATCTTCTAGTTTAGGGTCGCCTTAGGGCAAAGTTTTTATTTGGCGTGATTTGTTTGTCACCTGTTCCCCAGCTAACTCTAAAAAATCTTTACAAGTCTGTAGTCGTCGCTCCTCATCGAACATGTTTGCTAAATACCCAACAGCGAAAGTCGCTGATGAAACGAACCACGCAAGATAGATATTTCGTTATTTATGTTTACAAACCTACTTGTTTGATTTTCTTGATCTTGTAAAAGATTGGGCTCATCAGTCTGCACTTGGACATTACCGCAACCTTGGCGAACATCAGTAACCTGCAGTATCTGTGATATATCGCAATTCAACAGATTTTCAAAGTTTGGAATGACGTCGCGATACAGGTTGTTATGAGTAATTAGCCATTGTAGAGCAGTTTTTACTCTTTCAATGTCTATATTGAACTGTCTTTGTTGTTGCAAGTTCTCTCTTGTTTCTACAACAATAAACAACCCTGCACTAGTATGTGGTAGAGGTAATTGCTCAGCAATTTCGACAACGTCTTGTGCAAATAAAACCACTTGTCCTTTACACAATTTTGGCTAAACCTAGTCCATTTTGTTCCAATACGCTTAGGAAGGCACTTTACGTTTTTTGAGATTGGTAGAGCATCGAAAACACGTCACGATTTTATTCATTTCTACCAATTCGTTAGGTAGTAAATCTTGTCGACATGAAAATTCCAAATTACATCGCTGTTTGGGGTACAATAATTTTCTATAGATACTGCACGACACATCTGCAAACACGTTTATGGCTGATTTCTGCGACGGGTCTCACGCATGCTCTCCAAGCGATTTTGTCTCTGCTCCTCATTTTCGACTCTCAATGTTTCACTATTACGCTCTCTCATTGCAGTCAGTCTTTGAGTATGTTGACGGGGAAGTTCAGTTCTATTGCGTTCATTGATAACATCGAGTCGATGTTCGCGCTGTTCGGGAGTCTCATTACTTAATCTATTTTGTATAATGTCTAAACGGTGTTGACGTTGTTCGGGAGTGTCATTAACTAATCGGTTTCGTATAACATCTAGACGCTTCTTGTGCTGTTCAGTGGACTCGCCACTCAAACCTTCATGTATTCGATTAAGTCGATGGATTTTATCACTATGCGTCTCTTGTGATAATTGAGATCGCATGTAATGTCTCATTTGCGACAATCTGACATTACGAGTCACTGGAGATTCTCGGGAACGAGATACAGTATTCCGATTGCAGTTTTTGGATAGACGTTCCTTTTTTCTTTTTTTTTTATTCTCGCGTCCTGTTTTGCGAGCTGCACCTTTCGTAGGTCTACCCATGGTATACTTAATGAATTATGGCTCAAGTTATATGAAGTAGTTCAACTTACTACGTACCTACGATTAATTACACTCAAAATCTAAAAATAAACAAACTTTAAAAAAAAACCGACTTCAAAAAAACATTAAACAAAAACTCCTTAACTAAAAATAAAAGTTTAAAAAAACAAAAAAACCACCTTCAAAAAGCAAAAAATAACTTCATTTAAAATGGTAGGTAATAGGTCAGTCCAACTGAAGTCTGCTTTTGGTTAAAATATTGTTGGACGCCGACTTCAGTTGGACTACCATTTTAAATGAAGTTATTTTTTGCTTTTTGAAGGCGGTTTTTTTGTTTTTTTTTTAACTTTTATTTTATTTTATACTTTTTAGTGATCATAAGTATGCTGTTATGTAGTCCCACTTTAATTAATAAGAATTAATAAGAAACTATAGAACATTGAAATTCAATCTCGCCGCAAGCAACGCCGTGGGAATGTCATAGTCATATACTTTAACATACATATGCTTCGTCATAGTTGCTTAACTATCTTAATCGAAATATCTTGTCGCCACCCTTGAAATATATACCGTTTAGGAGTTCCGGTGGCCATCTGTGGTTTTCATCATCAGTTCCACTTTACCAAATAGTGTTTTCCAAGAGCAAATACACGAGTTACAATGAAAAATACCAAAATCGCTATAGGTGTGCCTATAAATTTTGAAGAGTTCCGTCGATTCCTCATAGACTCCATCATCAAATCTTCATTTTGATAAAAATGGGACCAAATGGGAAGCACCAGCTTTCAAACAAAAAAAGAATCTTCAAAATCGGTTCACCCAGTCGAAAGTTCTGAGGTAAAAAACATTTTTAAAAAAAAACAGTTGAATTGAGAGCCTCCTCCTTTTTTGAAGTCGGTTAAAAACCACTAAAAAGCGAAAAATAAACTGAATTAAGTAATTATTTAACTCAAAGGCCATAAAGGCGCGACTTTTTCTAATTAATTGCATCAAACAGTTTACTTATTAAACTTCCTACCTACCTATTCTTAATAATATTCTAAATAAACCCATATATGCAACATTATTTTACTTACCAATCTAGTTATATGTATTTACAAATTATAATTATTTATTTACAAAATTACAGTGTGAAATTTGCCATCGCAAACTGGAAAATAGTCAAAATTAATCCGAGAAGGCCCGTTGCTCCCTTGACGAACCCTAGGAGAGTCTCTATTAGATCCTACTTAATACTTTAAGGTTAGCAGTGTGCCTCCGCCACGGTTTTAAAGTCTCCGAGCCGCATCCTTGTTGCTGTTGTGGAAATGGAGTCGACGACCTAGGACACCACGGCCTGTGATACCAATCCAGTGCTGGTCGAGTTTACAGACATGTATCGATAACCTTTTTATCAGTCGGGGTTTAGCATAATTTCATTCCCATCTTCGCTTGAGCCCACTGGCCTGTCTGCCTCAGATGAAAAGAGAACCGACTAATGCACTTTAGTACCGTGGCCTCTTGGTCGTCCCTTGGCGTGGGACGTCACTTGCGTTGACATACTCATGTCCAAGGTTCTGCTCGCAAGCCAGGGATCGCCGCAGACCCAAGCCATCCGCAAATACGCTTTTTTAAAACCAAATTACGTAGTTGCTGCCCTTGCTATAGAAACTTTTAGGCCGTGGTCATCTGACACAGAGAACTTTATAAAAAAAGTGTCAGATAAATTAATCAGCGTCTCTGGCGACCACAGGCAAGGCTCCTTTTTTGCCCCACGACTGAGCATCGCAGTGCAGCGGAGTAACGCTGCGAGTGTCCTCGGCACGTGGCCAATGGAGGGCTTTACTTTAAGTCAGCTCTGCTGTAGTTCAACATTTTATGTTTTACTTTTATTAAATTGGTTTTTTTAACTGTATTTTATTAAAAATAAAGTTTATGCTGTAGTTAAATTATAAAATTCTTAATCCCTTTATACATAGTTTCATTAATCATGAAACGTATATCTATTTTTTTTAGATATTACTGCGTTTATGCCATTATTACATTTTCCAGCACAGTAGCATAATTCGGTACATTTCAACAGTTTTTTTTCGACAGTTGCATCTAACACGGCACTGTGTGTGTGTTGCTCTTGCACCGAATTCATTCCAGACAAGCTGTAGCAGCAACGGGTGCAGTAGTCGGAAAGATTCCAATTGTGATTCGATTGTATTTCCCATTCCCAATACGCCGGACTATGAAGAAGAATCGGCACCATCGCTTGGCCAAATACGTGCACACCCTGGTAAACGGCTATTAGGAGAATATACTACTGGAAACTGGCATCTGTAGGCGGAATATTCTATAGCTCTCGGTCGTAAAATAAATCCGTATTATGAATTGACCTTAAAATTATTTTGTTAATTACGACATGCAGCAGGCTGCGCGGCGAGTTCTAGTCTGAGTTAGTTCCGCCCGCTGTCTGAATTTGCGCTGCCATGCCGCGCGGGTATGTTTGTTTATTCTACACATCTTAAATTAATGATATAAGTTAAAACTTTATGTTTTTAAATTTGCATAAATTGGGCTATTCAACCGTATTTTTTGTAAATATGATGTTGTACATGTATTGTAAAATATTGTGTGTTGAAACAAAAACATAAGCTGATGTTGTGAAACTTCTTTATGTATCTTAATAAATTTATATGAAGGAGTTTAATTATTATATCCAAAATGAAAGCCACATCTATGGTTTATCAGAAAATGACACCACGCTCGAGGTGATAGGTAAACTGAAGCCGATTTTTTTTTTATCTTAAGCGCGGCGGCGTGTCACTTTGAATTAGCTGATGGCTACCGGGCTAAATCAACTCAGTTTGTCCGAGGATACATCTGTGCCAAGTGAATTCATCCGATACCAAAATTTTGACCTATGGTCGTTACAGGCCGTACTATTGTTGAAATAAGGGACTTCATTTTTTCACCATAGTATAAGATGGCCAGATTTCTGCAATACTGATAACATCTCTTAAAAAATATCTCTCCGTGTTTTTCCTTTTTTGACGAGGTACTTTATTACAGCACGATACTCAAAATTACGAGAGTTCTCCGAAGTTGCCGCCATGGTGATGTTTGTTCTTCCACAGATAAAATAATAAAGATGCTCATAATTAATAACACACAATACAATACCAAAAAGATTTTGTACAAGTAATATCAAGAAGGAGGTTATATGTCTTTGCTAAGTACCTCAGGCTGCGAACTTATCAGCCGCCCCTCGTATTAGGAGGTAGCGACAAAGATCTTTGTAGTACATTACACAAGTAGGCCCTTCGAGCTTGAAGTTCTTAAAAATAAAAATTGTTTCTTATTTCCAATTATATGAGAATCAGAATCACCTTTTATGAATAACGATACAAGTGACATGCGACTCGTTACATTAATCATGTCTGAGGTAAAAACTATAACAATGTTTTATAAATTCTAGAACACGCAAGTGGAGTTGGCACAAGCATTAAAAAAGTATTTGGACTATAGACGTAGCGACCATAGTCAAGGTGATGGGACACATCGAGCTAGTGCTGAGGATAAAAATGAGCCAGCGGAGGAAGGTTCTAACAAAGAAGAAAAACTTGGTGAAATTGGAAAACACAAACATGACTGGTTCTGGAAATCAAAAGTATGATAAGATTTAAATTTATAAATAGTTAATTAAAAGTAAAGCCAACGAGCCAAGATAAAGAATGTTATAGTAAGGTTACAGGTTACACAGGAATTGTATATATGGATGTGATTTAAAATAAACAATATGAGTCACATTTTATCTACTATTACTTAGTTCCTAAAGGGCAACTGTTGCTTACCATTAGTGTTTATATAAATGAATTTAAAGGAGAATCAGATAAATTTATGATAAAGACTTTGTTGAAAGCGATACGCATAGGAAAGCGACGTATCGGTTTAGTATATTGAGTCGGCAATTTGTCTCAGGCCTAATATTTCTTTCTCTCATCTCGTTGGCCGAACTTTGTGCCTGTTAACGATACGTTTAATCGCTTCCCTAAGTCAGATCAAAGATAAAAGATAAGTAGTTTAAAAAGAAAACAGACACAGTAGACACTGAAAGTATGTACATTGTCGCAGAGACTGGAAAGTACGCAATTTATAGACGAGTCGTGTATGAGTCTATCAATTGACCTTTCCGCCGAGGTAAAGATATAGTGATATAAACAACTTCTGCAAGAAAATAAATTAAATTATTTAAAAAACAAAAAACCCGACTGCAATAAAAAGACTGAAAAGCGAAAAACAAGCTCTATAATTTATAAAGAATTGTAGGAGCAATGTACTTATTGATATTTATAACAATTTAAATTTAACTTGAATATTGGAAAAGGCATTGCAGGCGGGGACAAGCAATGAATTACAAATCCTATTTCTTGATATAATTTAACATTTGGACTTGCTTGTCCCCGCCTGCAATGCCTTTCAGTCGCTTTTCAGTCTTTTTATTGCAGTCGGGTTTTTTGTTTTTTAAATAATTTAATTTATTTCACTCTTTTTAGCTTTATTAATAAAAAAAAAGAACGGGACGTTTTCCCGGGATAAAATGTAGCCTATGACACTCTCGCTGCGAAGACGAATCCAATGATACCTCATTTATCAAAATCGTTCAAGCCGTTTTTGCTGTAGCGGGGAACATAGAACTGGACATACATACATACATGACGGTGAAAAACATAACCCTCCTTTTGGGCTCCGCCGCAGTCGGGTAATAAAACAAAAATTATTGACATATAAAATTTTGCTTAATATTATTGTGACATACAAAACTATTGAAAATAAAAAAGCTCCTTATCATAAAAAGGCTTTAGATAATTTGAAACTTTATTAAAATATGTCAGTAATACATAAATGATCATAAAGCGATTTTAATGTTTATTGGGTTTTTTATCTATTATCACACCAAAAAAAAAATTGGGATTTTACGGAGGTGGTTTTATCGGAACCGAAGTCAGAGTAGAGTTTTTAAATTTGGTTTATTATAGTCGGTACCTCGGTCAAAGTCAGAGGCGGAGTCGGGGGCGGATGAAAAAATGAGTTGTGTGTGTGTGTAATGTGTAAGCCCGCGGGATGCAGAGTTGGCTGCTTAACAGTTATAAACTTAAAATCGTCGTCATTGTGTTCGTCGTACTGCGGCCGCGTTTGCTCATGATTAGGGACTCTGGACGAGCCCGAAACATGTCAAGCGTTATTCGACATAATTTACGTGAGTAACCCGTTGTGATCTCTTTGATAGTTATAAACTTTTTTGTTCACGCTGACCTCCGCCGGCACCGCCGCCGCTGCGCTTCCACCTCCGATTATTAGAACTCCGAATGAAAAGTATCGGAACCTGAGTTGTATACAATCGGAAGTTCCGACTTATCGGAACCGGATTCGAAGCTCCATAACATCCCTAAAATAAAGTAATCGTTAGCTTGTACATATTTTTCCAAAGATATGTGTTTAGAGAATATTTGTTGGTGTTCGATTGGGTGTATAGAACGAGGCGAATCGGATATTTTTTTGTATAACGATGAGTAAGTACTAAATAAAATATTCCAGTTATTTTAATTATATATATTTAACTGGGTACATTAGTTATCCAACAAAATCCAAAAGTTTAACATAAAAGTAAAGTTAAATATCAAACTTTTATTATTAAATAATAAAACCGTTCCAAAAATCCAACTCGCCCATTTTTCGAGTTGACTCGGATCAAGCTAAAACATGTCTTAAAACATTTAATTTATATTAATTATAGACCCAAAAACATTATTTAATATGTATATATATCGCGTTTTCGTACGCGTAGAATTAGTTTCCCGCTACTCCCCCCATTTCTTCCCGTTGGGGGTCGATTTTCGGAAAATCTTTTCTTAGTGCTCACTTACATCATGAAAGGAACCCCTGTACCAAATTTCAAGTTTCTAGTTACAGTAGTTTCAGCTGTGCGTTTATATATAAGTCTGTCAGGTTTGCCTTTTATATACCGGGTGTACAATCCAAATGGGTCAGTATGGAGAAGTCGGAAACTATGAGAGATAGCGAGATCTGTTCTTAGGAACCATGACGTCGATTTTAGATTTAATAATTATTACATTCAAACTATCCTTATCTTATTGGTGGGTTTTTCTTTCAATTATTTAAACAAGATTCCATTAGTGTTGTGCTTCTTGCGACTTGCAGGATTATTGATTTTGACCAGGTTCGATTCCCGGTTATGAATGAGAGTCAATAAAAAAGTTTGAATGTAATTATTATTAAATCTAAAATCGACGTCATGGTTCCGAACAGATCTCGCTATCTCTCATAGTTTCCGACTTCTCCATACTGACCCATTTGGATTGTACACCCTGTAGGTATATAGATACCCATTACACCTTTTTAACCAAAAATGCAGTACATTAGTCCTAGTTACTTTAGTCATCATGAGTTTGCGTCAAATCTGGTAGTTCTGATTTTTTGCAGACTTGTTTATGATGTTAGCCCTATGAATTATTCAAGTTTGTGACCTCGAGCGAAGAACGCAACTTTTTCAAAAATAAAAAACCACTTAAAATGATTTTGGCAATTATAACTCCAAAGGCCTAGTTTTTGGTAGTAGGTACCTTCTGAAGACGATTTCAAAGAAGACTAAATTACAATATGAGATTAAAATTGTCTCTGTAGACCTTAATAGTTTCCGAGATAAAAAGACTTTCAAAATCCATAATTTTTTTAACTTCGCATTTTTTTTGAACATCCTTGACGAGCTGCGGTAACAACTATTCGCCATGGCTGCGACAAAAACCAGCTTCAATCTGGCCAGGTTACACGAGACTCTGCTCGATTACCAATTTGTCCTTGCATTCACTAATACACATTACATCTCATTTATCATAATATATCATCATATACAGGGTGTCCGGGATATAGTGGACTACCTTACAGGGCTGAATAGCTTAGCTCAGGAGTCTTAAAAATATGATAATTCATGTTAAGTGAAAGTCGCATGGAAAACGAGATATCTCAACTTTTCAAAATGTTAGAAATGCGGCACCCTGTTTAACCATTTTCGATGCCACGACCACAGTTATTAATTTTTTTCAGTATCGTTTGCTGTGAAAGAAAGCTGATTAAATTTAAACTTTAGGAATCTGAGTTTTTCTTCCGGTAAGTTTGACATCGCACTGTGTAAAAATTTGCCTGTTTAATGCAGATTCTAAAATGATATCACAATAGAGATTATTGATTATAGCAGCGAAGTTATTATTAAGTTTGTCCAAGAAAGACTGAATTCTATCAAACTATCGAATTTAAAAAGCGACGTTTGTATCTGTTTAAAATGAAGATAACTGGTTTTAAATGTTTTAAAAGACAGTTTGCCTGAATGTGAAATGCTACAACACTGTAACGAGGTTGTTACAACATCCTTTGTTTGCGTTCCTGGCCACTCTTACATTACGATCTAAACCTTTCAAAATTGATTAAGATTTATTCGGATATCGATCCTTAGGCTCATTCTCTAGAAAATTTCAATGGAACTTAACACAGGATCTCGTGTCTGATAGCTTCGTTAAAATAATTTGTTATTTTATTTTTGATTTGTTATCTTCCTGTATTTTTAATATCGGAAAAAATATTAAAACACATAATTTTTTTAAAAGCTATTCATTTAGAATCAACTTCAATACTATACTCCTCTGTGTGGGTCTCAGCGATATTACCCTATATCGTCAGAAATGGTTCTCCGGCGGGAAATCGAACCTCGGTCTCCCGCGTGACAGGCGGGGATACTTACCACTATACTACCGAAGAAAACTATAAGGTTGGGGCAAAAGTATTTTCGTATTTTTAAAAAAAATTAAAAAATTTTTTTTGGCATAATTTTTTATTGGTTTATAATATGTATGTATGTGCCATTTTGATCGATGACTTGTTGCCATCTTGTAGGAAATTTTGAGATTTTTGATTTAAAAAATCTGACAGGTAGTTTTCACAGTGTTCTTTTGAAGTTAGCTTTATGCTTCCTAAAGAGTTCTGAAGTGACTGAAAATGGTGGAAATCTGATGGAGCAAGGTCAAGGCTATACGGAGGATGCATCAACACATCCCAGCCAAGCTCTCTCAATTTTTGCTGCGTGGCTATAGTTGAGTGCGGTCTGGCGTTGTCGTGATGGAACACTACGCCCTTCCTGTTCACCAGATCCGGCCGGTTTTTCTCAATGGCTTCTTTTAACCTCATCAGTTGCTGACAGTAAAGGTCAGAATCGATAGTGTTACTCGGTGGCAAAACCATAGTGGACGATTCGTTTCCAATCCCACCATACACACAACATCACTTTGTTCCGAGTCAGGCAGGGCTTTGCCACGGTCTGTGGGGCTTGTCCATTGCTTTGACCTCGATCTTTTTAGCACATTCTTATCCTAAGTGACCCATTTTTCATCACCCGTAATCAATGTTTTATGATCAATATCCAGTTCTTCAGCAATGTCGTAGCTACTAATAAGTCGATCTTGCTCCACTTTTTCAAAGACGGCACTAATTTTATCTGTGACAGGGCGTCCAGAGCGAACCTTTCACACTAAAATTTCTAGACTTGAAACGCTTGAACCACATTTGTGCTACTCTTATTCATACCGCATTAGGTCCGTAAACTGCACTTATTGGCGGCGTTCGTCGCATTTTTACCTTTTTTGTAATAAAACTTTTTTGTAACAAACTACCTCGTAATTTTACTGGATTAAATGATGATAAGATTATTAACTCGGTAGCCCGACGAATATGTAGACAATTATTTAGTCAGAACCCCGTTAGTTAAGTACTTCATTCTTGTTATCTGCCGACCACTCGCCCCTGGAAAGTCTTATTTTGTATGTTTAAACCATTTAAAATATACAATCAAGATATATTATATGTGTAAACATATGTGTTTAAATTTGTGATTCCATTCGCTCCAAAACAGATGATCCGAATATGACAAGTTTACAATATTTACACCTAAAGTAAATACGGTTTTAAATAGAGTTCAAATTTAATTCTGAATATAATACCAATATACCCAAAACAAAGTATTAAAATACTTAGGTTTAGTCAATTCCTTTTAATTTTAACAACACAATTTGAACCACGTTATTTAGATACATCAACTGCATATTCCCGATACATCTAAACGAACCACTCACTCGAAGCACCGCCGCGACTGACGCTGAAGACTTATCCAATAGCAGTCAAGGTCTCGGCGTGCGGAAAAGACGAAGCCACTACCCGCGGTTAGCTGCGATCTTTTAAATTTGACAGAAATGTTTCACTTTATCCGATTTACCCACCGATACGATTCGCCTCGGTCCACCCTATTACTACATAACTTCATATCTAGATGAAATCATGTTTGCTTTCCACTTTCCGAATTTAATATCTAGAATGAAGCAGTATTTTTCGATGGCATTTGTGTAATTTTATTTTACATCATTAAAGAAAGTTACAAGCCGTACGAGTATTCCCATAATTGATGTTATTAGTATCTAACGTTTTAGTTTTTTGTCCATGTTCTCATCATGATGATAGTTAAGTTAATTTTGAGATAAAACAACTGCATACAAAATTGTATGTTTTGACCCCTTCGGCCTACTATGAAACCAATTACTTTTGAAGAATTATTTTTCTTGCTACAAAACTAGTTACGTACAAAATAGTTTTTTTCTCCAGACGAAATTGGTTTCGTAGCAAGAAGAATAATTATTTCAATAAGCTTCTGCCCGCTTCGCTTATCACGGTTCCTGAGAGAATCGGAAAATAAAGGGAGCCTATGTCCTTCCCCGAGCCTTCAGCTACCTGCATTCCAAATTTCATCAAGATCGTTTCAGCGGTTCAGCCCTAAAAAGGTAGCAGACAGACAGACTGACAGAGATACTTTCGCATTTATAAACATAATTAGTATGGATTTAAATTTTCTATTTTTTTTCTTCTTAAAATTAATACTCTTTTCTAATATGAGTCACTGATTATAACATATTTCAAAAACGTCATTTATCCGACAGTTTTGTACCTATTGAAGAGTCAACTTGAAATAATAAAAGAGATTTATTTACGCATTTAGTAAATAATTTTACATTGGAATTAATTATACATTCATAAACGCAATGAGTGGTTACATTAAAATTGCATTGATTACAATTTGAAACGGAGGAGTTTCATGGCTATGCATGCAATAGTCGCCGATACCACCGTAGGAAGATATATCGTAACGGTAGGTAAGTAATTCCTTCAGGGCTTCTATTCAACACGGTAAGAAATAATATCGTTTTTGACCGGTTATCGTATTGTCAACGTTTTGATAAACTCTTATTTACTTGACAGTAATGCCGGCCGAGTTAAAAACAATACCAAAACAGGTCAAATACAATTTGGATTTTACCGCCTAGAATAGAGGCGCTGGGGTAGTTCTGGAAATGTTTCTTTAAATGACAAAAATAAAACCACAGTCAAAGAAAAAACTCAAAATACCTACTTCAGAATTTGTACAAAACACGGCTGGAAATTATATTTTGTTAGAGGTTTACCGGCTGAAAGACATAATGACAAAACTTTATTTATGTTCAAAAATATATGAGGACAAGGTTCATTCCCTAGAAAATGAACATATTATTTAAGGATATTGCCAAATTGAGTAGTGCTAAAAGAGGTCTTTTTACACACTCAATTTTAGTGTTAGGTACAAGTAAAAGAGTGTATATCATAGTTTCGACTACGTACTCTCGGAATATCATGCTATCGAATGTTCGTTGGCTCGACTGTTACTAGATCGAATATTCGCTGGGTCGAAAAGGGTAGAAACAATATATCGTCAAATCGAAATTGAGATTTCGATTGTCATCCCATAGAAAATCTCAGACACGACTGTTCATTGGCTCGACTGTTACTGGATCGAATATTCGCTGGGTACGAAAAGCGTAGAAACGATAAATCGTCAAATCAAAATTGAGGTTTAATAACCATAACCATATAATTCTACATTACGTTTTATCGATTGTACATATTTCGGCCACTAGTAATTCGATCCAGCGATAATTCATTACAATAACAGTCGAGCCAATGAATTTTCGATACACCACTGATCGAAACTATATAATTCTAGATTACGTTTTGTCGATTGTACATGTTTCGGCCACCAGTATTTCGATCTAGCGAATATTCTTTACAATAACAGTCGAGCCAACGAACATTCGATAGCTTGATATTCCGAGAGTACGTAGTCGAAACTAAGATATACACTCCAAGTGAAATGCGATTTTCCTTAACAAGCTAAGTAGTAACACCAGAAAAAAAAAATATTTTTCTCTTAGCGTATTATTATGATGGTGAGACTGGCAAAATAATTATTTCATTTTGATCTCGTAGAATCAGAAATTTAATTGTTGATTTTTAACATATCTTGGCAGAGGGCACTTTTAAGTCCTGCCCTCCTAATGTCAAACAACTATATACAGTCCATGGATTTAACAGACGCAATAACTCATCTATTGTTCGTTACCTGACTAAAGTATGAAAACTTACGAGATAGTATTGCGGCTTGGAGCTAGAATCTGTGGACCTCATACTTGCACGTGCGGGAAGCAAGTGAGTGAGCTGGGACGACATGGCCTTTCATGCTTTACCGGCGGGCCGTTTGTACCGCCACGTCACAATTAATGATCTGATTCGTCGTTCGCTTGCCACTGCCTCTGTACCAACTGTCCTGGAACCAGTAGGTTTGCATAGAGACGATGACAAGCGACCAGACGGAGCTACATTGGTGCCTTGGAAACTGGGTAGGACACTGGTGTGGGACGCGACGTATGTTGACACATTCGCCCTTTCCCACGTCCAGTCAAGCCGTAATCGGGCCGGTGCAGCCGCTGATCAGGCCCAAACCATCAAGCGTCGCAAATATTCATCATTATTAAATAATTATGAATTTGTGGCGCTTGCAGTAGAGACCATGGGACCTTGGTCAGCTGATATAAAAAGCTTTATTAAGGCCCTTTCATCCCGGCTCATAGACACCTCCGAAAATCCTAGAGCTGGTGCTTACCTCTCCCAAAGGATTGGGCTAGCTATCCAGAGAGGTAATGCAGCCAGTGTCATAGGGAGCCAAGCCGCGAGCGGACCTGCTAGAGGGCACCCCCTGTAGCAGGTCCGCTCGCGGCATGGTCCATGGTTCTTTTTATAGTGATGATTATTATTTACGTCTTTAATATTTAAGTAGCTTTGTTTTATTTTAATTTAAGTAAATTTAGTTTTAACTTTTAATTGTATTCATTTAATAAATGTACTAATTAAATCATAATTTCGTAAGTGGAAGCCGACAAAGATAACTATTGAATTTCAGTCAGCTGTAGAAGTCAAGGGTTGTTATTTTTAATACAGCAGATGTCTCTGGCGGGAAGCAAAAAAAATAAAAATAACATTAAGTGCACAATTCCTTAAATATCTGAAATGTGGGTGTCTCAGAGGTCATCAAACGTTAAAAAAATACAATTTCATTAAATACTACCAGACTCATTGGCTTAAGAGATCAAACTTTTTAGTATACTACAGTTGCGATAAAGATAAAGTCAGCACTACATTGAGGGATGGCACAGTAGAATAAATAGGTACATCGGACGGAATAATCATTCACTGAGTCAACTACACTCGTCGCCAAAATTAGCGGAATGAAAAAAAAGATGTAATTTTTAACGTAACAATTTTACTTGATAGAAACAACAATATTTATTTTCCTTACATAAAACCATCTGTTCATTGAGAAGTCAGTCATTTTGTGTAAGGAAAATACATTTTGTTGTTTTTATCACGTAAAATTGTTAGGTTAAAAATGTCACCTTTTTGTGTTCCGCTAAATATGCCGGTGTGTATATTAGACGTTTTTAGCAAAGAAACATAGGTTGCTGACATTTTAAAGTAAAGGTCACAAGAAAGCTGAGAATTAAACGGAGATCGACCATCAAATTAAACAAACACTTGTTCGTGGGCAAAATCAGTGTTGCACATTGTCTGTACGGCTAACACAAGTTGTTTTAGTTCGCTTGTCACTCAGTGCATCCCTATCATTACAGACAAGATAGAAGGGGAGACCCGAGCGACCAACAAGTCGCGGACAACTTGTGCTAGGCCTCCTGGAAATGTTTTGTCCTTATCTTTTTTTATAACATTTAAATTTGTAAATTTTGGTATAGTGTTTCGAATGAATATTTAGTTTTAGCAGCGGTGAATATTGGTTTATAAATAGTAAATTTAGGTTAACACTGTTTTTTTTCTGAAGGATGATTCCTTGGAATAAAACGCTATTAGATGAGGAAAATTCTTACGTTCCACCCAGAAAACTATTTTATTATTCATAACTAGGTGTCCAGGAGGAGGAACGTATCTAACGCATTTAAAACTGTTTGACAATGTGGAATAAGATTTCCGTTTACCTACATACCAACAACAAACCAAAAACTGAAGCGTTCATTTCGTTAGCGATTGTACGTAACTAATTTCGTTGAAAGAATAAACTTCTTGGTACGTAACTAGTTTCGTAGCAAGAAAAATATACAGGGTGTTCGGTAGAAGATTGGACAAACTTTAGGGACTAACTCTGTAGGTCATACTCATCAACTTTTATTATGGGACAAATTAACATCCAAATCGAGAAAAAAAACAGCTGTTCCATACATTTCGGCTGTTTAGCTCTCAAAGTATGTATGGAATAGCGATTTTTTTTCGCGATTTGGGGATGTTGGTACCATAATAAAAGTTGATGAGTATGACCTACAGAGATAGTCCCTGAAGTTTGTCCAACCTTCTGCCGAACACCCTGTATATTCACAAGTAATTGGTTACGCAGCATTGGTTTCGTAGGCGGTCGCACGTAATTAATTTCGTTCATTCAAAAAAATGAAAGCCAGCAAAGAGAGATCTTCTCTTCGGTAGTTGACAAAAACTGAATAGTAACGACGACTATAGTAACGACGGCAATTTCTTTAGTGATTCAACTAACATCTTAGTCGATGTATCTAACGTCTTAGTTTAATGTATCTAACGTCTTGTCAGGCTCCTATGGAATCAAGACGCTTTTGCACAACAATCACGATCTTGTTAGAATCGACCAATTATTTTTTCAGTGTTGTAAAAGACTTGTTTGAACGTGACTAGCTTTGTAGCAAGAAAAAAATTCTTCACAAGTAACTGGTTACGTAGAATTGGTTTTATAGGTGGTCGAAAGGGGTTTTCCCTGACACATCTCGTGATATTTTTTTCTGACTGCCGAAGGAGGATAAATGTTTTTTCCCTGTATGTATGCATGGTTCTTTGTTCCCTCGCAGAGGCCTTACGTATGGCCCGATTTAGATTTTCGACAAGAAAAGTATCGTTACATTAGCCAAAGCGTCGCGTCGCACAGTGGTGCACGTCGTATGGAGCCGCGGAATTATTTGTTTTTTTATGTTAATGGAAAATAAACATATTTTAAATATATTTATAAGTATAATAAAATAATTACTACTAATATTTAAAATAATACCTACATTGATTGAACTTATACATGTAAGATACAAGAAATATACTCAAGTCAAAACATAACTAATGTAAGTAACTTATGAATGAATGAATGATTAAACATATTATATTTGTCACAGATGTGAATAAAAAGGCAAATAAATACATAATAAAAATGGCTTTTTAATAAAATCAATCTTTAGAAAAAAAAAAGCTCAGTAACTTAATGGGGTAGTAATAAAAAGTTTGCAAAGTATTGCAGCTTGAACCAGTTAAATAATGATCTAGATTAAATAATGTGTAAATATTGTTATATACACGATGTTCCAGAACTTGACGTAAATATTAAGGTAAATAGTAAGGTCTTCCTATATGCTTATTATATATGAGATAATAAGGCTTTAATGATACCTGAAAGATCGCTACCTTGCGGGACACCTTTGGCTGCCTTGGCTGAAAATAGGGCTATAAATTTTGTGATTCTGAAACATGATTTGACGGTGGAAGGACCAAATCCCTGAGGCGATAT
This sequence comes from Acleris cristana, assembly GCA_948252455.1. Classification (NCBI taxonomy): domain Eukaryota; kingdom Metazoa; phylum Arthropoda; class Insecta; order Lepidoptera; family Tortricidae; genus Acleris; species Acleris cristana. The sequence goes on along the minus strand of OX411772.1, from coordinate 24,640,404 downwards.
TATTGTGGAATTCAGTTATTACAAGTAACAAGACAAATTTATTAAATTAATACAATTAAAAGTTGAAACCAAACTTATTTAAATTAAAATAAAACTAAGCTACTCAAATATTAAAGATGTAAATAATAATCACCACTATAAAAAGAACACCCCCCTCTAGCAGGTCCGCTCGTGGCACAGTCCATAGGACACTGGCTACGTTACCTCTCTGGATAGCTAGCCCAATCCTTTGGGAGAGGTAAGCACCAGCTCTAGGATCTCCGGAGGTGTCTATGAGCCGGGATGAAAGGGCCTTAATAAAGCTTTTCATATCAGCTGACCAAGGTCCCATGGTCTCCACTGCAAGCGCCACAAATTCATAATTATTTAATAATGATGAATATTTGCGGCGCTCGATGGTATGGGCCTGATCAGCGGCTGCACCGGCCCGTTTACGGGTTGACTGGACGTGGGAAAGGGCGAATGTGCCAACACACGTCGCGTCCCATACCAGTGCCCTACCCAGTTTCCTTGGCACCAATGTAGCTCCGTCGGGTCGCTTGCCGTCGTCTCTATGCAAACCTGCTGGTTTCAGGACAGCTTGTACAGAGGCAGTGGCAAGCGAACGACGGATCAGATTATTAATTGTGCCGTGGCGGTACAAACAGCCGGCACAAAACGGTAAGTATGGGTAAAAAAACGTAAACATGGGTTACGTAGGTTACGTTAGGTTAGATCTGTGACCACCAAGAAATAATCTGGAAATAATAAGGTTTCAGCAGAAATTAGCTTTCTACGAAATGAAAATTCTGCGAAACGATACAATCTGCGTAATAATTATCGGTGAATCAATAGGTAACCGTAAATAAATATTATAGTTAAATTTTACTCTTATACTTTTGGCATAGCCTGGGTGGCGTAAATTGTTTTTCCCTAAGTGTTTTTTTTTTCATATTACGTTATCAACGAGAGGTAGTATTTTTTATTTAATTATGTGGATTTAAGGGATAAAACTCCATTTTTCTTATTTTAATATTGTGTTGTAAAGGTGCAAGTAACATCTTTAAAAAGTTCATAATAAAGTGCACAATACTGACTGGATATGCGGCTGGAGAAGTCGTTTTATTTCCCCGGATTCCATTAATACCAACGGATCTACCTTTTCAGTTTAAACGCCTGCAATTTACCGTAAACTTATCGTTTTCAACGACAATTAACAAATCACAAGGTCAAACATTCAAAGTTGCGGCCTTAGAACTCAGCATCTGATAGGACGTCTTCGAAAATCATCGTAAAACAACCTCTATGCAAATGCACCTCTCTAAAATTCTTTCACCATTTAAAAAGTGTATTATTCCAGATTAACTTTGGTCATTTTAACTGATATTAACCGAAGCGAAGCGAGGGCGGGTCGCTAGTAACAGTATAAAGTACAATAATAATTATCACTTGTGCACGAAAATACAAACGAAATTTTTCCTACGCCCAGTTGACCTAAGTTTAAAATATATAAAGTGCGAAATTTCGAACGACATTTGTCCTACGTTTATTCTGTTCTTATGCTTCATATGCCATGCCGCTTTGCTTAAAAGTAGTATATAGGGAATACTTTCTGTATCAAGATTTGACCCGGCAGACAAATATAAGTAGGTATACATACAAACATTGCAAGTTAAAAAGGTTTTAAAGTCGGATACGTACTCGTACCATAACTTCGAAAACCAAGTACGTACATGTCGCACTGAGTTTTGTGTTACTTACTTTACTTGTTCATGTCAGCTGGTTGGCTATATATCTGCCCCCTTACTAATAATCGTTGAATAACGGTGGTATAGCTATACAATGTTTTGTCTGTACCTGTCATCATCCTATTCAAGTGTGTTTAATTAAGCTCTAACAATAATTTTTGGTAGTTACCTCATATGAATAACTATACATTTAAACACAAGTATTAGTAGAAAGAAATAAAAATGATAGCAAAACGCGATTAGTAGCGCCATCTTTTAGCGGCGAGAAGAACTAATTACTTATGCAACAAAGAGATAGAAGTATGACGCGAAGCCATTTTGTTTTTAGGGTTCCGTACCAAAATGGTACAAAAGGAACCCTTATGGTGAGACTTCGTTGTCTGTCTGTCTGTATGTCACAGCAGGTTTTCTCAGCAACTACAAATGCTATCAACTTGAAATTTGGCATAGTTTTACAACTTGCTTGCCCGCATCTATTTGTAGTAAAAAAAATATGAAATTAATTTTATTAATAATTGAAAAGGGGTCTTGAACGGGTTCAAAAATGAAAGTGGTTCGATTATAGCAAATGGGATGTCATATGAAAGGTTTTAATCTGCACATTTCAAAACGATTTCGTTGAAAATTTTCTGTGATGTACTTTTTGATTTATAGCCAAAAATGTACAAAAAATGACCGTTCCCCACCCCTTATCTCCGAAGTTTATTAATCAAAAATTCTGAAAAAAATCCTGACGTATTAGATAATTACTTATTTTTTCTGGGAAAAATAAAATAAAGTGTTCATTATTTACAGTTTTTGAGAAATAACAAAAAAACTAAGAAAATCTGTATTAAAATTTAGGCTCGTCAAAATCGACCTTATTGCCTAGAAAATAAAGCTTATAACAAAATGAGTATTTTCTTTTGCGGTTACCAAGCATATTATCTTCAATACGGAACCCTCGGTGCGCGAGTCCGACTCACACTTGACCGGTTTTTCGATATTGTTTTAGTTGTTGCTCTAACCTCGCAGCGATTTGTGCTCATTTTATTTTACGTTAGTAAACAATTTATAATGGCTCCGTACGGCGATCGACGTTATAATCCGTTCATTTATATATGAATTTTATATAAATCATCGAAAGTTTAAAAATTTAAGAAAAAATTCTACATTCTTAGTGCAAAAGTGGGGATGTTAAGGAGATGTACAACAAATGTGTATGTGTGTGCAGCCTGCAGGAAACGACTTTAACTTGAAACACCTCCAGTAGCTAATAAAGACATCGTGCAATGTAGTCAAACATCGAGTGAACTTTCGCAGAATACCCAACTCGATCTATTCATTCCCGAAGACAAATTCAAACATTATAATTATAATTTTAATTAATGGCTTTCACTCCTGTTAAGATGTATTTCGCCAATGTCGAGTTATTTATAGACACTCCCATGGACTTATTAGAGAAATAACTGCATGGATATCACACGCGAGGGCAATTGTTCGGTAAAAGAGTATTTTCTCTAATGGACTAAACAGAATCACATGGGGTTAGCTCCACGCGCTTCTGTCAAGTCCTAATTCAACCCCCCAACTGATACAGCCATGGATAATCCATCGACTTCTAATTCTGTAAAAACTTTAATATTGACGGTAACAACTAAGTCATGGAGTCAAAATAAACTTGCGGAAGAGTTTGGAACATCTAGGCGTTTGATATGTTGTCTTCTCCAAACCCGCGTGGTGGTAGCCGTAAACTCCCAACCGAAGTCGAAAACTTGGTAAAAAAAAATATCTCCGAGAAGACATTAGCCGGATCATGCCAAGGAAAAAATATTTTATATCAGTTAAATTAGATAATGGTAAAAGAATCCATATGCAGAAACAACTTCTGATGTGCAACATTGACGAGCTTTATCAAAAGTTCAAAGAGGAATATCCTACTTTCAAGTAGGTTTAACAAAGTTTTTTACTTTAAGACCAAACTACTTACCACCAAAATGAGAAGCTAATGCTGAATGGTGGAGATATTGCTAATCTCACAGCGGGAACTGTGATGGAATTTTCAACTTATAAAAATTGCCTTGGTCAGATAATGTGTCCTAATCTAACACAGAAGTGTCATTTAATGACTGCAAAAACACCACCAAATAAGCGTTGTTTAAACGATATTCGACAACAATCAAGTGACAGAAGTGCAGTTTGAAAAATGGCTTGGCACAGACGACTATAAAATATCAACTCAAAGTATTGCATTCTGATGATTTTGTTGATAGCTTTATGTGATGCCCTGGACACTCTGAAACCACATGCTTACATTGCAGAGGCACAGGCGCTTTATTTTAAACATCTGAAGGATATATATTGGTGAAGGTAAAATTATCGTACAGTGTGATTTTACAGAAAATCACAGTTTTGTTGTGCAAGACGCCGTCCAATCATTTCATTGGAATAACGAGTAAGCATCACTTCTGATTTCGATTTTTTATTATATAGATGGATTTGAAATAAAACATGGTAGCATTGTTATGATTTCAGATGACTTAAAACATGATACAGCTACTTAATACGGTTACCAAAAAATACTACACAAGCACCTTTTAGAAAAAGCAATTGCTGTGTCTAAAATTACATACAAAACCGATGGTGCCCCAGAACATTTTAAAAATAGATTTAATTTTGTTAATCTGATGCATTATAAAGATGGCTTTAATACGAATGCAGAAGCACATTTTCACGCAACATCTCATGGTAAGGGGCCCTGCGATGGTCTTGGGGGAACCTCAAACATTTAGCGACGCGTGCAAGCCTACAGTTACCTCCAAGTAGATCAATCACTTCACTAATGCGATTATACGAATGAACAAAATCATCTTTAAAGCAAACAGCGATTTATTGCTGCTCTAAAGACGATATTTAACGACAAGATTTTTTTGCTACCTAGGTTTGATTCCGCAGTCGCCATTCCAGGAACTAAAAAGTTGCATGCCTTTAGTCCAACAAACGAAGGCCCTCTGGTAAAAAGAACCAGTTCTAGCATAGATTCACAGTGTAAAATAGTAAAACATAATCATGAAATAAAATTGTTGTTAATTTGCTACGTGATTTCATTGTTATTATCATTTAAATTTGACAGCAGTGTTAATAAATACATATTTTTACGCCATCCAGCTGACGTAAACAAGTACGTAACACCAAACTCAGTGCGACATGACGTATGTACGTTAATTTACTCATCTCCCTAACTAATAGAGATCCTATTATAAAACTTCTAGTGTAATTTAAGTATACAAGTATACTTTAGGCTATATTTTGAATTAAAAAAATGGGACGAAGTTTATGAAAAATTGTTTTGAAATGTTTACTTTCGGTTATGAACATATATATTTTTTTTAATTGATTTCTACGGTCAATAGAGCGGAAAAAAATCTATACAAATCGCGAAGTTTAATATTTAATTACATTTTTTCAAAGTCCATAACTCGAAAAAAAACATAATTGAAAATAATTATTGCGTATTCGCTATCATACCTATAGTGCCCGGCCGTTAGGAAGTCAATCCTGACAGCTGTCATCGCAGTACAATTTATAACCTATTCTTGGGTTTGAGGTTATAAATTGTACTGCGATGACAGCTGTCAGGATTGACTTCCTTGCAGCCGGGCACTATAAGTACTATATATATACATAACCTCAAAATTTTTTCCTGTCCGCTTCTTTGAAATGCCCCATTAGTAAGCAGTCTAAGAACCGGAAGCTGTCAACATTTTGTATCATTGAAATATCAACATCTTAAGTTAAACGGACAAACAAATGTTCCCGGAAAACCCATAACGTTTTCGTTTACAAATTGTCCTAAGATGACAAACATCACTTTTAATATTAATTAAATTACCTACTTTCTTGTTACAAATGTATTTACATACATTTACGTACATAGATTGAGAAAAGCATTTTACAGGGTTTAAAAACGAACGCCACATTTATGGGCGGCAATTATCTTAAATATGGGAAATAGCAAGTAATACGCAAAGGAGATTTACTTTTATTTTTGAAAAAAAAACCTGCCTTTATGGTTTTTTTTCTTCTGCCTTAACCGGGAATCAAACTGCGTTCGAATATGACAAAACAATAATAATAGGATCGTATTTTATAATACAGACCGAAAGGAACATTGATAGTGATCAATCATGTATATAAATTACACATACACCTTTAAATCAAATTAAGACCGTAAAAAGAACACGAAGTATAGTTTTATCATCGACCAGTTCGATTCCCGGTTAAGGCAGACGTAATTTCGAAAATCCTTAAATGCAGGATTTAATTTTTTCAAAAATAAAAGTAAGTCTCATTTGCGTGATTTCTAATATTTAAGGTAGTTGCCGCCCATGTCTTGCTCTCCTTTTTTTCCACCCTGTATGTATATGCCTCGCCTGAAACGAGGATTGCCTGACTTGTATTTTAGCAGGCGTCGCTATTGCTCGGCCTGCTAACCACCTCGTCACCTCCACTTTCTGAAAGGGGTGGAGGCTGTATTCGATTAAAAGATTCGGTAATAGAGGGGTAATTACACAAAAGATCCCATAGGGACGAAGTGCATCCGTAAGGACCCCACCAATAAGATAAGATAAGTACCACCTCGTCAGCAAATCCCTTACTTTCCGCGCCTAGGCAATAATGTACTAGTCATATTGATTTATATGGAACGTTGTTGAGTTGTAGTTTCTAAGAACTATTTATGTATCGTAAAGTTTTCGTTAAGAACAGAAGTCATTAAAGAATCAAATTGCTGCAAATCTAACTACCATTAAAATACTGACTTTAATTGATTTTGATAAATGCTGTTTGATTTAAGTAACATTAAGAAAAGGTTAACTAAAAAACATACATACTCGGTGCGCGAGTCCGACTCGCTCTTGACCGGTTTTTTTTAATTATGAGGCTAAATGCGATTTTTATGAAAGAATATAATTTAAGTTCAACTAAAATAGTTATAGTTTTAAGGGTGGGCAATGTAACCCCCTATGGCTAAAGTAACCCGAGTTTACGGTAATTATATAAAATATTTTTAGCATTATTAGCATACATCAGCAATCTAATCTCGTAGCATTTCGGTAACACTTGACAGTACAGATTACTGACGTGACATTGCTTTTTCAGCATGAGTCGAGAAAGAATGAAAGCAATTTACAAAAAGAGGTTTTTTCCATTTTATATGGCACTCAGGCAGAAAAACATAGTCACATCACTCATCTGTTCGTATGTCAACCGACTGCTACTTACTAAATGCTAAGAGATTACCGATACAGCCATAGCAACGATTAGCCACAGTAATGTATATTGCTAGGAAATAATATAGTTACCTCCATATGGTTATTACATTTTTGTAAAAACTTATTGGACGAAAAATTCGGGATCTATGGAGCATATTTTATTTAGGTAGGTGTCAAGTATTTAAGTAACATTCAGATTTTATGCATTTAAATCGTTACGTGTATATTTTAGGATATGTTCGATCACATACAAGTGGAACAGTACGCCCCGGAATATACGGACATGTTTCCGCCACAAATTATAAAAAAACAGGAATGGAGCTATTTCGGTAAGGTACGTGAAATAACTTACTCAACGCAACGTTTGTCTTATTATTGACATAACTCAATCAATATAGCGCTCTTTTTTGTAGTTATTTGACATAAGTTTGAAAACTGTGACACTGACTTAGTCATTTAATAGGCCAGTGTGCCAAGTGCCAACACGTGCTCTAGTACCAACGTAGTTTCGTTTTAATTTGTAACTGAAGGTCAGATTATTGAAAAAGCTTTAATGGAAACCACCTTTATTTATTTTGATTTAAAAAATGTCACTGTAGAAAATTATATTTCAATGTTAAACAGATAAAGTTTTCAGTGTACAACAAGACAGGCCGTTTAAATATTAATGAGGAACCACTTTTATATGGGACCGCAAGCATACTGGGAACTCTTAAGGTGACCAGTAAAGTTACCAGTGAGGCTAGACAAGTTGATTAACATTAACGTAAGCGATTTTCGAAAACTGGTAAAATGTATAAAATTGACGTACCTAGGCGCTCGACGCGACCGTTTGACAGCGTACGTCAATCCTATACATTTTTGATGACGATAACGAACGCCGAATGCATCTTGACTAGGGCCCTTAGCTTATAGATAGCTTATGGGCTGCGCCACGAAATTATTTTTATAATCTTGCAGTGGATAATTTAAGAGACCTACTTTTTATGAAATACATTTTGCACAAATGAGTAAAATTAAACATTTTGTCTGGCGTCTTAAAGAAAAATAAAGATAGCCTTTTAATTATTTACAGAATTGAACTCCGGTGTAAAAGATCGTCTAGTAGAGCAAAATTTAATAATTAAATGTATGTTACGAGATTGAGTGAAATTATTTTTAAACATATTTGTGTACTCTCTTACGTTTAACTACCGTATGGATCAATTAAAGTGTTTGTCTCTATTTCTTTACGGCACTCATCACATCAGCCATCTCCGGTTGTTATACAGTATGTAACATGACGAGAAGCAAACCTTTAAACCCGTTAATGTTTAGGTGGAGAATAAAGCTATGGTGCGTTAATTATTGAAGTACTAACGCTTTTGCATTAGATCGTTTAATATTTATTATTTCATTATTATTCTTACAACACTCTTTATTCATTGTTTACATTGTTGTCTTATCAATTTAAAGGTCAAAGAGTGGTCAAGGTCAGCTAATAACACCCATGTGACAGTCACAGTCATATCATAACATGTCAGTTCAAATAAGGCTGTGTCTACACTCACCATTAAATGCGACGCAGTTCAATGTGTCGTCCACCAGTCGCTATAATTTGACGCAAACGACGATGGTTATTGTCATGAACGCTACGTAATAAATTTGAGAGATGTATTTAGAATTTGAAGATACTTAGCTCCGTTTAATGTACCATTTATAAATACTGGTCCAATAATGTCATTACCTCTTATACCAGCCCATACATTAATCGACCACCGAGTCTGGTGAGCTAACTCACGACCAACGTGAGGGTTTTGATGCTTTTTAGCCCAGTGATGAACAACTCGCCGATTCCAGATTGCGTTCCTCGTAAACAAACTTTCGTCAGTCCAAATTACTTTAGTAAAAAAATTACGGTCTTCTGATATTTTCTGCAAAGCCCAATTTGCATAATCAACTCGCTTTGAATAATCTTCGGGCTTTAAAGCGTGAACTTTTGCAACGGAGAATGGGTATTGTTGATCTCGTTTTAATACTCTGTGGACGGCCATATGATTAATACCAAAAAATCGCCCCGCTCTTCTTGTGCTGGAGCCAGGCTCGTCTTCGAAATGACTTAATATTTGTTCCTCTACTCCAAGAGACATACGGGTTCCTGATCCACCAGTACATAAAGGAACCGGCCGATTATTCTCCCGCAATCGTGTAATTGCCCTTACAATGACACGTGCGTTAGTTGGCTGTCTTCTTAGAGGAAATCTTTCGGCGTATAATCTAAGAGTGGCACTTCCGTTGCACTGGCACTCACCATAAATAAGTACAGTCACGAGATTTAATTTGGTACCCACCTTAGATCGGGATCCCCTTGGATCGCATAATTTGTTTTAGACTACTATTGTTTCGCATAATTGTTTTGGCATAATTTGTATTGGCATAATAGTACTGTCGCATAATAATACTTTTGCATACTACTTTTTTGGCATATTACGCTATTAGAATAATTTCAGTTGACCTAATTTGTATTAGACTAATACACAATATGCATATTATTGTTTGGGCTAATAATAATTTGTTATATCTGTCATTAACCATAATTTTAGTTTTCTAAACAGTTTCGTTGTTACATATTAGGTAATGTAAAATTAGGTCACGTTAGGTACATTAGGTTGGGTTAGGTTAGTATGATATCCAGGCGCGAAGCGCCCAAGCAACCCAGAATAGGAGGTCCGCGAAGCGGACCTCCGTCGACCTCGCCTAAGTTCCTTAATATATAATATAAACACTAAACTAACCTTTTCACGTAGTATTTCTAAGACGTTCGCTATAGCAATTTTATTACTATGTGCCATTTTTGTACATGACTTTTTTTAGGACAATATTGTTATGCATTTTATAATGATGCCAATTTATTATTATGACTTTTTGTATTTATGCTATTTGATGTTAGTCTTCATGACGATTATGCTTTCTGTATTTATGCTTTTTAATTTTATGTGTAAAAAATTATGCGTAAAGATGAGTATGCCCATCGCTAATTCGGCTAAAAGCAATTATGCGTAACAATAATATTACAAATAATTTTATGCCATCCAATAGGGAACCCCTTAGATCCAAAGTCAATCTGACATTCTACAACAATAAGGTTGAGTTTTCTTAAAGTTACAAATGACTTGACATCTCTAATTACATTGACGACTTCAAGCATATTTTTCTTGAAATGGGTCCCAAATTAATGCTCGTGACCGTATCATGTCCATGATCTCCTCAGCACTAAAATTCGATGGCATATTTATTATTTTTATAATAAAATAATCTATCAACATGAAGACATCAAATTGATATGATACGTAACATGTCATATTAATTTCGACTTTTTTTGTGTCCTACTGCACGGGTAGCACAAGTTGTATTTTCTCGCTTGTCGCTCAGTACGTCTCTATCATTACAGGTTAGATAAAAAAGGAGATCCGAGCCACAAACAAGTCGCGGACAATAAGTGCTAGCCTTGCTGGGCGATCTGGCTGAAGAAAAATAAATTGACAGTAATGTCCGCTCAAATGACAGATCAGATGTGTTTGAATAACCTTGTATATTTATTTTAGCCCAATGGTATTTAAATAACTTTTAATTTGTTTAACATATGTTAAAAGTGCGCCCCAAGTGAAAATGATATCGACAGTGATACTCGCGATCATAGTTGAAGCTGCAGAGCCAAGGATTTGTGGAATTACTTAATTATCAGTTAATGTTTATAATTATTGTCACAGGATGGTTCAAATAGTGTTAATCGACTTTGAAAAAAGGTAACAATACGTTTTTGCATAAATTAATTAATGGAAAGATAGTTAACAAATACTAATAAGAAGTGTGGTATTATACTAAACTAGACCTGGCCATCAACGTGTTCAAAGGTTTGCTTCTCGTCATGTTACATACTGTATATGTTAAATACAGATCCTATGGCGAGAATTTTCATCTGTTATTATGCAATCAACTCAACTAATAACCCAGTGTGAATTTTTTTGGTACAATTGGGTCTTAGAGCGGACATTTTGATCCGCAGTTATATCAACTATTAGTTAAAAAATATACCTAGCAGTTGAATCTGAGCTGATATGATAAATGACGTGTTATAGTATTGATTAATTTTCGATTTATAAGTGTTAGTAGAGTAAAGACTAGGTGACGTTAGACATGTCATTGTTGCTTAACGATTTTCGAAAACGGACAAAATGTATGGAATTGACGTTACCGTCCTACACCTTACGTCAGTCCTATATATTTTCGATAACGATAACGAACGCCAATGCATCTTGTCTAGGACCTCTGACCAATGGGGCCACCCCATATTATGTGATTGGACTTGGTGTTGACAAGAGGTAAGTCAGTAAGGTAAGCTCGTGCAATGATCGAACATCATTGCACGAGCCTTATTTTTGAAGAAGTAGAATGCAATAAGCAAATCATGTTACAGAATACGGATCTGCCTGTCGCCATTCCGAAATTATTGTTCCGGTACCTTAAAAGAAATCCGATTGTAATTGTTTTTTTAGGGGTGTGTCATGAATTGCATAAAAACGAATGTACTAATTCCCATTTTATATAACACAAATTGCATAATTTGAATAACAAAAACCAACGACATAAAAACGAAATGCATAATTTCATATATCATAATGATCATAGGTTAAAAAGTGAACATTTCTGAAGTCTTTGATTACTACAAATGTGGTCACATTTCTAACCTAACTTAACCTAGAAAGAAGAAATTGACTTAAAATGCATAACAACAGGAAAATGATCGTTATGATAAATGAGTGTTATGTTAATTTGATCGTATGCCTGATAAAATTATACAATTTGTTTTTATGCTAAACGTTTATTTCAATTTTTGTAGGTAGTTAAATAAAATTAGGTACTTATGCAAAATATTTTTAGACTGATTAAAGCGCACCCGGTTTTTTTATATGTTGTAAAGGACAATATAATCATGGTAAAACAAAGGTTCCTTCTCTCCACCTATATCTTTCTCCACCAACTTGTAATAACTGTCATTTTTTCAGTTTTTTGACTGTACTGTTTTTAAAGTTTATTCGAGTGCTAATAAAACGGTGTTACAATATTGTAGATCAAAAAATTTGCAGTAACTCTTGCGTCTAAACATTTTTTCCAAGACGTCTAGGAACGAAGATATGGAATCATCTATGGAGAGTTACCGTCGAAAATTACTACATTTGTCCAGTTTTCCTACCATATTTGAGGAGCTCCCTCAATTCCACACAGATCCCGTCATTAGATTTAGAATTGATGACAATGGGACCACCTGGGAAGCATGAATCTGTGTAACGAGAAAAAAACTGAACATCTAAATTGAAAAAATTGGTACAATACGGTTTAGTATCTGGGTAGTTCTACTAGCGTTTCAACCCCTTTCACTTCCCTGTCGCATTTTTAACCATTTCCCTGTACGAGTAAGTTAACCATTTTCGGTTATTTTCTAGGAGTCCAGACATTCTTCAAAATAACCGAAAATGGTTAACCTACTCGTACAGGGAAATGGTTAAAAATGCGACAGGGAAGAGAAAGTTGTTGAAACGCTAGTAGAACTACCCATCTACAGTAACGACCAAAAGTCTTTTGACAACAGCAAAAGCTTTGATATTTAATGCGGCATGTTAGTTATTTCAACTGAATTTTTGGTAAGACAAATAATGGCTTAAGACCTCCTAAAAACAAGTAAAAAGTTTAGTTTCAATGAATTAAAATTTAAATCTGGCCACAAAAAAACATCAATTTACTGGTTCAAAAATATTTTGACATTAATTCCTTTTCAATTCTATTGTGAATTGGGCTGCAGAATGTACAATTTTTATAAGTAAATATAGCACGAGACTTCTCATAATATACCAAAACATAAAGAATATTCGAACGATTTCAAACAAGCCATAGCAGCTGCACTCAAGAAGAGTATGATGCAAGCTGAGTTTTCGCAAACTTTTGATGTATCACGGCAACTGATTAGTGTCTGGAATAAACTGTTCAAGGCTCGAAAGAGCGTCAATAATAAACCTAGGTGCGGTCGTCCTCGAAAAACGACTTCTACTTCAGATCTTGTAACAAAAAAGCTATCCGTAGAAGACCCACGGAAAAGTGCAGTGATGATTAAAGATGAACTAAAAAAAAATTATAAAATAAACATCCACGTTTCCACTGTTAAACGACGCCTAATAGAGCAAGGATTACATGGCCGACGCCCATCTAAAAAACCACATATTTCAGTAAAGAATAAGACATCCAGATTAGCGTTCGCAATTCGTCACAAGTCATGGACAAGTGTTGATTGGTCAAAAATTTTATGGCGTGACGAGAGCAAGTCGTCGGATGGCAATATGTGGTATACCTTTACTTCCCAGAATTTCATATGCCCGAATTTCACCTGCCATAACTTACAAATGGCATAATGTTAAATCTTATAATTTCATATGATATACTGATTGTTTATCATAGTAGTCAAATAACAGAATCTTTGTTTCCCATAATATTAATTTCAATAATTTCATTTTTCTTAATCATTTTAATCCATTTTTATCACATGCCATAATGTCATTTGCCATCCGTGTAAATGGTGAATGGAGATGTTTGAATTAGGCAATATTTACCTACATAGGTTAGGTTAGGTTAGAGTTGCAACAAGGCGCGAAGCGCCTCAACTACGCGGAATAGGAGCTCCGCGCAGCGGAGCTCCGTCGACATTAGTTCGATCATTTATGTCCATATCAGTCGTGAATGAACACAAATATGTTAGGTTTAATTAAATTAGTAATATAATATTTAAAAAAAATTATTCACTCAATATATTTATTACAATATAACCAAGTGTTACATAACAAATATATACTTAATGTAAATACAAATTTGACGCTAAAGCACGCAAAAATTCTTCTTTTGAACTAACGCTTGCTTTTTAACTTTTTAGTATGGCGTTTAAATATTCTATTAAATAAAATTGTTGCACTTAATAATATGGAAAACATTACGTATGGCATCAGTATCATTATGGCATCTAACTTTCGGGAAAACAAGAGTATGTAAGATAACTTTTCTGGGAAATGTAACATTCGGGCATATGAATTTCGGGCAAACAATAGATAATCGTCTATTGAACGTGACGTTCTTCTTAGAGTTTATAGGTATAGACATAGATCTAAGAGAGCTAGAAAATCTTCTACTGAACATGAACGTAGGTCCGAACGTAGTTCCATAAGTACTCCTGATTTATGGCCAAATAAAGTGAATTGTGCATCCCTTCTGCAAACCTCTTCTGCAAACCTCTATGCAAATGCACCTAACAAAAATTCTTTCACCTGTAGTGTGAGTTGCACTCACACTCGTGCATCCCTCATACCCTTTATATGCTACCATCACTTGTAACATCAGAGATTATTATAAAGACACCTATCAATACCTACAGACGTCGGTTGTATCCTTTAACGCCCAACATCACACATCATTTTAAAAGTGTATTATTCAAGATGAACTTGGGTTATTTCTACTTATATTAACCAAAGCGAAGCGAAGGCGGTGTGACGTTCGGTCCAGGGTTTTCATAAAAAGAAACAAACGAGGTCAAAAATAAAGAAAATAATTTATTAAAAAAAATGGGTCGTAAGGTCTTAAGGCCCGTCTGGTTTTGCCGTCGTAGTTCGGTACTCCCCTGACGGTGACGGCGTCTGCGAGGTCTTCGGAATGGCAGCGGGCTACGGAGCTGTCAGATACAGTACGGCACGGGGAGCGCCGGGGCAGCAGTCGAAATGTGGTATCCCCACAATTATGTGCGGGCAGTACCAGCGCGACACATTCGCAACCGGTGGACTACTGTAGCCGTAAAATAGCACCCTGTGAATAACGTCCACAGTTAGAATTTATTCAAGCTCCTCCGCTGATAGTGAACCCCATGATGACGTGCGCCTAATATTTAGAGAGAAGCCAAAAGCAGTTGGTGTAGGTGTTCGCTATCAGATCGGAGTTAAATTAAATAAGAAGATGGAAGAACAAAGCGAAATGACTTGCATAATTAAACTAAAAGAGGGTAACTAAATAAATTGCTCTGCAATACAATACAGTATTTTTTTAAAGCTGGTTTATAACTCTTAGGCCAGGCATACCTAAGCACTAACAAGCGGCTTGAGCTAAGCATAGGATACTCTGTGCAATACCTATCACGGTAACATTAATAACGGCAGTTTTAAAATTATTCCGCTTGTAAATATAGCAGTTACAGTTTCATAACTTAAGCGGACTCAAAGGAAATGAAGTTAGGTTAAAACAAATTTTAGGGTTTAAGATGATCACTAACTTAGGTCTAAGAACTGATATAATAACTATTGTTCAACACTTACCCAATGGGGTGCGAGACGTCAGAAGGACAAAATAGTTTAATAGACGATCGACCGTCGATACGAGTAAAATCGTAACTACAAAACAGAGGTTTTCAGGAGAGCGAAAAAACGTATTTTGCAACTTCAAACCGCGATATTTTACTTATTGGTTTATGTTTTTGTTCAAATATACATATCATGTTTCTCAGAATTTGGTTCGACGTGTCCCGCATAGTTCTACTTGAGGATGGCAGCTGTTAAAGTGTTGAGCCTACATTAACTATTTGAGATTGTGTTTTAGATGTGAAATTGATTATTTTTGATAAATTTTCCTAAAGTAATTTTTTACTTTGTTCTTACTATTTAATTGCGCAGTGATTACTTCCTCAGTCTCAAGTCTCATTTTTGCAGGGTATAGTAATTGCAATTATAATGAAAAGATACAAGGGACGTTGTGGGCCCGCCAATCCCACTGCGCGCCAATACGGCACACGCGTGGCGATCGATCCAGCCAACGCGCCGGGCTCTCCGTAGCCTGCGCCACTGCCTCCATAAACTATAGAACCACCCAATTCGCTCGCGGAAATATTGAAAGGTGGAAAATCAATATTCCCACACCACAATATCGTGGTACTTTTTAGGGCTCCGTATGGTAAAAAAAAAATTCCTGTACTCTAGCCGAACTCATCTGCCAATTATTTTTTTATTCGATTAGATTTTAGTTATTCGACGTTGAAACAGCGCTTACTGTAGGTACCTAGTCCTACCTTATGCGTTCGAGCTGCCAGCCCAGCTAAAACTCACCGGTTAATAATTCGACAAAGAAAACACAAACGTTTTTCTTCAACATGGGCCTCCCCAATTAGGGTAAAGTCACCAGTGCTGCAGTGGTCAGCTAGACACCAGTAGTCGACCCCTTATATGAGTGCCAAGAGTGGGAAATATACCTTCGTACTCTTCCCACTCCTACAAAGTATAGGCAGAGGCCGACTATAGGTTTCTGGTTGACCACTTGACTAGTGACTACGACTAACTAAAATTGAATAATTTAGGAGATAAAGCCTCGCAAAGCAATACAAATGACATCTTAAAATGACAACATTTTATCTCAATTTTACGACAGCAAGTTAAATGCGATCATCACAACAGTAAACTGTCAAAAGTAATTTTTTTTAACGTTGGTTTTACATACAATTTATTCAACGACTGCTGAGTATTGACATCTAGTTATAGCATGTACGAAGGTTGTTGTCGTCTGTAAGAGCCATCCTATTCGTTTTGTTGCAACTGATCAGATTTTAACAAGCGCTCGCAAACAGCAACCAGTTCGAAACGCTGTTCACAGATGGAGTTACCAACGAAGGAGTATTCGTTAGTTGATTTACAAGGAAAGGTACCCAACTATCCGGCTCCGATTTGATTTATTTTTATATATGTTCCTAGCTGTCCGCGCCCGGCGTCGCCCGGGTGTATTTTTTTTTTCAAACAAACCTTATGAAAAATAGTTTACGACCTATTCTCAGACCTACTGAATATACACACAAAATTTCATAAGAATTGGTCGAGCCGTTTCGGAGGAGTTTGGTTACAAACTCTGTGACACGAGAATTTTATATATTAGAAGATAGAGTATTTATTTTTAGCGGCCCAATCTCATCCTATTCGGAGAAATTATTGTCCTCCAAAGTACTAAAAAGTGACCAAAACCGTTAAGTTCTGTAGAGAGTTTTGTTAAAGCAAATTGTTAGTTAATAACTGGCTTGATTATATGTTAGAGAACATGAAAAAATAATGGACCCGTGTTTTGTCATTTCCGCTCAAACTTATATTTTACATAAAAAAACACCTTCAAAGTTTCATACTTGTCATGGTTTCACTCACTATAATTTGGTTGTTTTTTTAATTTTTTTGTTATGAAAACTTCTCGGTCCATGATCTCTTTTCTCAAAATTAAAAACAAAATACATTTGACGGTTTTAATTTTGAAATTTAACAACAATATTTACGCTGTAAAGCTGTAAAACGCTGTGAACTCTATATTTTTCACTACCTAGCGTGCCGTAAGCCATAATATTTTTAACTATGCCTTTAAATAGTCCAAATACATTATATAACATCGTTTTTAGTACATTGATGAACAATCTCACTTCAAACATAAAAGTATGTGTATCCGACCAGTAATTTTTTTCCCATTCAGATGAAAGTGGACCCAACATACTTATTTCTTTTTTCTTTGTACTTACTCTACTCATTCAATTCAAGTTATTTCTATTGTTGTTAATTTTTCAGGTAAATATTGTGAAAAATAAGCTATTCCAACTAAATTTACCAATAAAATTTTCAAGTCAAATATTTTTGGCCTAATTCCCGACTGTGAATTAATGCTCTCTGAAGAAAAAATATTTTGTGCCAAAAATGCATAATGTGCGGATTTTATAATGATTTTGTCCATAAGCATCCCGAACAGCTATTGATAAGCGATGTATATTGCAAAAAATGTACAGGAAACTGTTATATCGAGTATGGGCATTATAACTGCACCTTTGTACGATATGTTCACAAATATTACGGGGGTGTGTATGTGTAAATAAATGAATTGCTTTTAAATATCGTTTTTCTTTATTTTGCATTATTTTTTTATAATGTAAGCATTTGTTTATGAATACAAAACTTGTGTCCAATAATCATAGACCTAAAATAACTACTTAAATTAATATTAATATCTTAATCTATAATATTCATTGTATTTAAACTTAGAATTCAATTTATAGTTGTGTATTTGTCGACGTCAAAGATATGTTTTTAACTTCACAACTTATTATAATGGAATAAGGTAAAAAGGGTAAGTAAATATATCTTTGACGTCGACTGGACGATAATGTTTTACACATAATACTTAAAATAAGGTATAGGTACATTGTATTATTAATTTTCGTATTTATAACACAAGTGATTATCATGATAAAAATGACGTATGCATAACTGTTTCTTGCACCATGAGCATTTAATAAAAGGATCCTCATTGCAGGCACAGTTTTCTTCTGTCAATTGATGAAATGCAAAATCGACTGGATTTTCAAATTCGTTATTGTATTCTAGATAGCCACTTTTGAACCAAGCATATTTAAACGTGTTTTTGTATCTTGGTGACGATAATGGATTATGTGTTGGCGATTGCAGTTTAATTATCTCATTTCTTAAATGGAGGTTAATATTGTAATTATGTAATATTACACTGTCAAAAAACTGTTTCACAAAAAAAAACCACACTCTAAAACCAAAAACATCTAACGGCTGGATTTGTCCGGTCGTTCCTTTCGGTAAAGTCTTCCGGATTATTATTTTATCATTAGGTGTTTCATTTTCAACAGTTTTTGTGCTATGTCCAGTCCATGAATCTAAAAGAAGTAGGTACGCTTGTTTTATCAGTTTTTGGAAGGAACATCTTTTTGAACCATATTGCAAAATGTGCTGTAAATAAACACATAAAATAAGTATTTTACAGTTCATACATCGAGGGTTGTGTGGTCAAACCGACCCATAACTAGTTGTGCTAAAAAAGACTTTATAAATAAATCATTTACAATTCAATTTTGAATAAAGAATTCTTTCCATAATAATATATCGGGTTTGACCACGCAACCCTCGATATTACTATTTATATAAAGAAAAAAAATAACCATTACCTGAGGTGAGTTTACCAGATTTCGACGCCGTTATGAACGTCTGGTGGTCTATACAAATGTTTTTCTTCAATTGGTCCAAATGATCCACTTGCTTCTTTCAAAATAATAAACAGTGGGGACAATAATTCTCCGTCAGCACTAATAGGTAATTGGTTGAATTTATAGATTGCACAACACACTCAACTTTCTTTTCACCTATTGTTGTTAATGTTCTACCAGAATGCAACTCCAACAAAAATCCACTCTGATCCTTATAAATATTTTTTGGTCATAGTCTGCTATCAGTGGTATTATTATATCGTTCACAAAATTTGTTGCTGTCTGATTTATGGCGTCGCAGCTATCCAGTGACTTGCGTGTTGTAAATTTTGTTATTTTCCTCGAAACAATACGATAGATACGTTTAAATTTCAATAACCAACGTTTTGAAGCTTGGAAGACAAACTGTTCATTGGCCTTTAGTAGTCCATAAAATTGTAATGCCGATTTTTTAAGATCCCTTTCGTGAACAATACATATAACCATTATCAATAGCAGTCGTAAATTTATCATAAACAAATTCTCTAATTTTAATTAATTGGTCTTTCCTAGTTCCATCTGTATCCACTTGATTACCCCCACCTTTTCAGCTGTTTCTCAGAGGAAAGTTTTTTAAATGAATGTTGTACCGTTTTCAGTTTTGTCTTTCCATTTTTATTTTTCCAAAAGTTTACGGCTTTGGTTTTATATTCAATGTCCACCTCCTTTTCTTTGTCAATTAGTACAGGTTCGTCGTCATCGGTGCTATAATCATAATGTAATTAAAAATGTTAATGTCTATGTCTAGTTTTTCATAATCCAGCAACACTTCTTCTGTTATGTGTGTATTAAATTCATCCATATAATCCATTAGTTGTTGTAATTTTTGTCTTGATATCTAGACTCCTTTTTTAATCGATACACAAATCAAATCAGCGTAGTAGGCTAATCGTCGGTGCCAACCTTCTAATGGATTATAGGCCTACCAGAATCTCATGAAAAAAAGGGTAATTCAAATTTAAGGTTTGCAACTCTGGGGTAATAGGATTTAAAGGTCTTGATACTTGATTTTTCACCAGTCCAATAAAAGTATGATATGGTGGACTCAGTCCGCGTAAAAGTATTTATTTCTTTGGAAAATATTTCATTTTCCAGAAAAAAATTAAATATCACGTCTGTGCAATTATATCTATGCCGTGAAGACGGAACAAACCGTAGAGGGACGGAACAAACCAATATTTATAATCAGGGATCGTATAACGGTATTATTTTCCTACAAAAATGACGGTATTCAATTTCGGTATCTCGCTTATTATTGAATATTTTTGCTCTTCAATGAATTTATATAATAGAATAGTGTTCTTACCTAAATTACAGTCGAAAATATCAAGGAAATAATGCAAATTAAGGAAGATATATTAATTTTAATTAATACCGGTATTGATCCCTGTATATAATATTAACTGATAATGGTTAGTTACCTACCTAACCCTTAAAACCAACTTTGGCCTTGCATTTCTTATTGTTTTTAAGTATAAAAGTTAAATTAAAACAATCATGTGCATTATGTATGTTTATTAGGATTTAGTTGAAAATGACTTCAAAAACTCAATGACGTATCGTTGCTTAGCTAACAATAGCGCACAGGTCCAAATTAATGTACCATACAATTTTGAATTTTCTATTGTATTAAATTAACTCTTAATTCATGTTCAATCGTTGATTTACGCGGTTATGTTAGCTAAGCGACTATTATGCACTTTAATGTAAACCAATTTCGTATTCTGAGGAAATATGAGGTATTTCTATTTTTTCTACTTCTCATGAAAATATCATGAAGACCGCGCCACAAAGGCGGTGGCAATAAATAATCCTGGAATTAAATGGCACCTCATTATTTAATTAAGGTTTCTAAATGGACTGTTACGTTTCAGACATAAAAGCCAAATTAAGTTATAAGTAACGTTCCTGCAAAGGTACAAAAGAACTTAAAGTATCAACATTATTTGGCTTCATTTACTAGTCTATTAAAAACACGACACTAAACCAAATATTGTGTTTGATTTACATCTTCTTGCTCATAATTTTTACAGTACACATGATTAACGATATTTTTCGCCTGTGATCGAAGGGCTTTAAGGGCAATTTCCTGATAACAAACGCTATATTTGAGTAAAAACAACAAACAGTAACAAACTCTGACAAGCGGTGAAATTTGAATTGACAGGCGTAAGGTAACTTTGCCATATGAAAATCGATTTAAATTAACTTTTAAATTTTTTATGAGATTCTGGTAGACCTTAATTAGTTTTGTGCTTTTCATGACTGCAACTGATTATTTCAGGTCCTAATTTCAGCCGGAATGTCTCCATTTATTTTTTAAACAGCAATAGTTTAGATGTGTACTTCACTTAAAATAGACACCCAACAGTCGTTTATTTCATCTGCAGGTAACAATGACAAAAAGGTAGGCACACATTTCCAAAAAAATTCGGCCCTCTGCAGTCGCATCTATTTGCAATTTTTTGCCTTTTTTTCAGACCGCTTTGTTAAAGTGGTAGTAACATCCGTTGAATTTGAAATCTGGAAAAACCGAGCGACAGGCGTTCACCTGTGCCAATTCAAAATCAGATTTAAATTTGTGTATATTTACACCCAATTTCTCTCGTATTAATGTTAATAGTCTAGTACTTATATGTTTTTTCTGTTTTGTCGGGAAGCAATGCGAATATGACTGGTACAACATTAGTTGTTTTCCTGCTTACACCGACATCGGCATGGACACTGTAGACCTGGGAAAATGGTTTCGGCACCCTTTTATAGGTACCGTCGCCGAAAAATTGTATTTCATCATTCGCAGTGCTTTGTAAGAAAGAACTACCTATTTACTTTTGCGGCTTGCAAATATCAAAATTTTTCTTCCGTCCTCTACAGCCAAAAAGGAGACGGCCAGTAGTAGGCGAGTAAATTCGATCTTTTTCTGGCGTAAAAACTTGTGCCTTGCCCCTGTACAACGAATTTTTTTTCTGCTCATATGAACACATGATAATATTGTCATCCGGTATTTCTGTTAATTTGTCTTCAAATATCTTCTTAACAGGAGTCACCTTCCTACACACTTCTTTTTTACAGTTGACTATAAAAACATCTAAGAAATTCTGGTCACGGTGACTGACAAACATGTTAATTTTTTTTCAATATTGTGTCTCGGTTTTCGTTCAATGTTAAGAACAACCTTCTTTACGATTTAAGGATGATTTCCACCAAACGGCCCGGAACGGATCGGAACGGAAAGAATACGAACGAATGCGGCGACAACCGATCGTGTCCGGCAGCATGTCGACGCATACGATTGGGCGGTAACAGCCGTTTGCGGTCGACAGGATGTCGACGCACACGATCGGCACTGTACGGTTGCTTGCGAACGTATCCGCACCCAGTCAAATAGTTTCGTTCCTACCACGTGTTTGAGTGCACTTTCGAGAATGAGTGGGCTCGCCCGGTCACGGCCGAAAGGTTCCGATCGCAGACGACGACAAGCGAACGGTGCCGATCGCAAGCGAACGGAGCAGATCGCGTGTCGCAGCATACTTACGGCTGCGATCGCGTGTCGCGGAAGACGCCCGCCGTCAAGCTGCTGTGTGCAGCTTAGTAATATAGACTTTAAATACTGTGTAAATGATTTAATATCGTTTAAAGAGTGTAAAATCCGTACCGATCCGATGCGATGCGAGCCGTTTGGTGGAAATCATCCTTTACAAATTTCCAGTTATTCGTTTGTTTTTTATTTGTGTGGCTTAAATTAAATTTATGCCCGTCGTAGAGCAAACAGTCATACCCTTTTTGATTTTTAATAAACGTTAACTTACTTGTGCTCGAAATTGCAACGCATAAAAAAATCGTGGATGACAGCAAGTCATCTTTTTCATTTATCTCTTAAGTGACACTTCATTATTAAGTGGCCTGATATCCGTCATCAATATTGAAGGTACTATTTTATTGCATTTCTTTTAACTTGTCAGAAATGACCACTAACAATATACAGACGCATTTAGGGTATTTTGGGACAAGTGTGTTTTGAAACTATTGCATTTTGATTATCGTGTATAAGATGACTAGTATATTACGGGAATAGATTATTTTGATCTTCTGCTTTTATGTCACTAGGCGACCTTAGCAATAGCATATAAGAGATATAAGTTCGTTTTGGATTTAGAGTTTTAGTGTGTTTTGGGACTTAAGTATTTTGGTGCTAGACTATTTTAAATTTATGTTTATATGACAAAATGTGTTTTTTACATTAGTTTGTTCTGTGTATCCCCCTTACTAATAAACGTTGAGTAACGGTGGTATAGCTATCCTTATCTGTCAAATTCAAATGTCACAATGACAGATAAGGACAAAACATTGTAAAGCTATACCACCGTTACTCAACGTTTATTAGTAAGGGGGTTAGAAGATAATTTGAGCTTAGGTTCAAGTGCACCGGAAAGCCAGGATGCATTTGGGTGTCATTATTTAATACTTTAGTTTTTCACAGAGGGACACCTTTCCATATGCAGACTGTTGCATGCTTGCATGCTATCCCTTAGCAAGGGACTTGTCATTTCTTCAAGGGTTTCCCAGGTGTTAGGTAGACCAGCTAGGGAGTCGATACTGAGTTAGGCAGGTATCTAATATGTTGTTTGTAAAGGGCTGAATGGGGATAGACAAGCTATAGTTGGATTTTTGTACTTAGATAAATGTCTTGATTAGGAGGGAGCTGTAGTCAGGTTAGAGGAAGGGCCCAGCCTTCCCGTGCCGAGCGGGAAGATGTGAAGGTTTGCTTCTTGTAGCGTGCTGGCTATATCTAAGTTGTAGTGGCTGATTGTTTAGTCAGTAATATTCGATGCGTTTATTTTGAATTTGTAGACTTGTCTAGTTTGTAGGAACGACGTCAGTCGCTTATGTTTTTACGGAGTAGTTGCAGCCCATCAAGTAGTGTAATTAAAAGAAAGTACAAGAAAATAAATGAAGTAAAGTCGTATTTGTGCAGTATTATTTAAATTAGGGAAAGTACAGTAATATTGGTATTGGTTAGTGGTGGTAAGAAGAGGGAGCCGGCACCGTAGGCCCCTAACAATACTTAGGCAGTATCCTTGAATGGTGAGGTTACGTAGAGCGACTCTTTCTGTGACACCTACAAAGCTTTCTAAATACTGTTTAAAATTTTATTTACTAAAAAACCAACTCCATATTTTCCTGGTGTGTGCCCTATTTGATATAGTGTAAACTTCTCATATTCTTCTATTTGGCTTCCAGATCGTCTAACTTCGGACATTTATTTATTTATTTATTTATTATAAATAATACAATTATAGGCTTACAGTTGGGACCAAAGCACCTACAATGTTAATTATAATTAAGATTACCTTACATACGCAAATACGTTATGGCAAATGAATAACAAAAATAGCATATTTTAAGTAATAATTATTGCCAGCTATCGGCGAATACATCGGCATCTTGGAACTGGGAAAGAAATACATTTAAAAGCATCTGTGCTAGAATGGTCGGTGCATTGCCGGCGCGCTGAGAACGCGACTCTGGCAACGCGAAGAGCCGGCGCAGGCGGCGCCCCGCGCGCCTGTAGTTCATCGGCACAGACAACCTAATTTGCTCAAGGACATTTGGGTTATCAATTTTGTTCCTTAATAGGAGACAGTAGTACATAGCAATACCAATGACATTAAATTTTACACCTTCTAGAGCTTCCTTTAGTCTTTTATATGACGAAAGTGTTCTGACATTGTATGTTGCAATGTAGAGCTTGCTTGTTGGTTTGAGATTTCTGCACATGTAGTGAGTTTATTCATTGGAGGGTGGTGGTCTTCCACGGTGATCGGCCGTCTTAGAAGATGCTTTATGATACTGTTGGATTCCTTGGTTAATGTTTTCTTGAGAGGGGGAGCTTGCTGCTATTGTTTAAACTGTTTAATTGTTATGATTGGTTAGTATGATTTTTGACTTAACTACATCCTCGGAAGAACTTGTTTTTCTTTGGTGATATGTGTTTGATGAAGTAGGTTTATTTTTCTTCTTCGCTTGAGCTCTATGAGGTTCATTGGGCGAGGCCGAGAGAGATCTTTTATTGCTTTCTAATGCATTGGTGGTTTTCAGATTTATTAAGTATCACTAATTTATCATACTTGATTATTACTCTATTTCCTTTCTCTTCTTCCATTTTGACTTACATATATATAATTTCATTAAAATCTTGAGCAGAGTAAATACGAGAACAATTTATTTGCGAGTGACAAGTGTTTTAAAAAATACACACCCTCAGCATATCGAGTTCTGATCAGCCAGGATTAACCGGTTTAAATAAAACCTCCAAAAATTAGTGCCATGAAAATCTTCCCAGAATCTATGAGTGGTTCTGATTGTCCCTTGTCCCATCTTTGGGCCAATAAGCCCCAAAAAATCTCAATAGGGTTCAAATCAGTACTTTTTGCAGGCCAAGGAATAGCATTTATATGTGCTTAGTAATGCCTGAACCAGTTTTGCACAATTCTTGAGGTGTTGGTTAGTTGGTTTTGAACAATATAATTTCGAGGAACTTCCTGTTGTGGATAACAAATTCGTAAAGTCGGACGCACACTTTCATCCAACAGGTCACCATAGTCCTAAGCGGATGCTCAAGGTGGCAAATTCACGAGTTTTCCAACGAACAAATCCAACTCGAAATGTTTGCAACAATTTGACCAGATGCATGATTCGTCACGACGTGTGTACCGGGTTCGATCAAATGATTCTCTGTCAAGGCATGTTTTTTCCCAGAACCCCTGTGATGTAAATTCATAGCATGTAGGAAATTCCTGATTGTTCTAAGATGAACCTCAAAAAAATTCGCAAACCGTCCAGTGTCGGCGTGTGACTTCGGATATTACAAGCGGGCGATAGTTACGAGTATATTGCCGTAGATCAATAAGTTTTCCATCAGCATTATTATATCGTCGTACTCAACGGTGAACTGTTTTTTACTAACATTTAACCACCGTGATATCTCATGAATCCCTATTCCTTCCTGGTGTAGCTCCACTATTTGAGCTTTTAGATATATTTCACGGCGTCAAACATTTTATTGTTAAAATAAACAACGCCTTTGATTTTTTTAATACTTTTAGGCTATTTGACAGTGTGGAAAAAAAAAAATGTATATTCGTATAAACTATGAGTTATAAAAGTGATTTAAGACATACTAACTAAAAAAAAATGGATCTTTTATCCAAAAAACCGGGATAAAAATTGATATTTTTTATCTGTAGCCATTTTATCGAAAACGGCGGCGAATCTATGATGACGTCACAGGTCTGTAAATATTGCATCTGTCATCTGTCTTTCATGTCATTCTTACCAGAGAGAACCTGAGAGTTAACGTGACGTTTGGTTTTTTACTGACCAGTGACGTCACTGATTCCTGTGCAACGTCATATTGCCCAAGAAAGCATTTTGGCGGCATATTTTAAAACTGAATTTTTATGTGCTTTTTTTTAGAAGAAATACACGAAAGAATTTGAAATTTCCACTTTCGGAGTACTCAATAAACACCAACAAAAAATCTGAGATGGTTTTCAGAAACCTGTCAAATAGCCTATTTTCGATTTACACTGCCACATGTTCGTAATAGAAAACCGAATGATAACTTTTCGCAAAGATGTTCTCTTTAATGTGAAGTGAAAAATAATACGTATTGACATTTCAATACTATTTCAATTTTCAACCTTTAGGTAAGGTCTTAATGCATTAAGGCATTTTAACGAAATGGGTCGGGAATTAAATTAGACGGATGAAGTAGGTAAGATGTAAGAGGAGGAGCGAGTGTTTTTTTGATAACGTGTGTCACCAACGGGAGGTTGAAGTCCCGGTGTAGAGCATGTTACGGAGTACGTGGTACGGGGCTCCAACCGCAAGTCTCGTAGGAATCGGTTTTGCAAGATATGCAGTGATCCTAGAGTAGCTTCATGACTGAACTAGCTTCTGTCAGCGACTTCGCCCGTGTAGGTTTCGATTATTGTTATTCAATTCAATTCTTTATTAAATGGCCTCTGTCCATCCATTGGGACAATTCTGCCAGTGTCAAGGTTAGGAGTTACATACACATATCAAAAAAAACATAATTCGACGTTGTTCGGTGATCCTCTAGCCTCCGTGATTATTGTTATTCCCTTGGGAACTTTTTTTTAAATATGTCTAGCCGTTGCAGTGTGAAGGAGCAACAAACTCACATACAAATTTTCGCATTTATAGTATTAGGATACCGGCCTGAATAAGTAAGAATAGGTCCAATGCAAACTTTGTAAAGAAGAACATTCTTCTGAATAGACACGGAGCTCTTCTGGACGGAGTGGGTGACGAATTGTGCGGTGTTATCGGCGAAGAGGGCAGGGTTCACTTTGGGACGTTTGGTAATGTCATTGGTATACAGAGAAAAGAGGATTGGGAGAGAGCACGGATTAGGTGGAAGGGGGAGGAGGAATCTTAAACTCAGTAAC
Organism: Acleris cristana; assembly: GCA_948252455.1. Lineage (NCBI taxonomy): Eukaryota > Metazoa > Arthropoda > Insecta > Lepidoptera > Tortricidae > Acleris > Acleris cristana. The sequence continues at coordinate 24,612,827 of OX411772.1, read as the reverse complement.
TAAAGCTAAGATCGATAAGGTAGTGCTGAATGGTGAGGACTTGGCTGTTGGGCAGTCCCAATACAAATTACTTGTAATAAATGAGCTTACCACCTTTATTACGTGTTTAAAGTGTAGGTCACCCTTGATTGTGGTAGCTCGCAGCGTGTACATGCAAACCGCACAATATACCTTTATACTATGAACATGAATGAAACTTGACAGGTCTGATAGACATCTAGATTATCGGATGTAATTTACAGACGCAGTGAATAAACTTGGACATTAGGTTGGAAATGCTCGTATTTATCTTGCTTTTTCAGGCGGCTTTACGGGTTCATTATCCAGGGATAGGCTAATTGAGAAAGCAAGATAAATACCATTTTTTTTACTAAATATGAGTTTTAAGTATATTTTTAACACTTTTGTCATTTTTATTATTAATTTTGAAAGATATATTAAAAAAAAAAATACCTAGACTAATTTTAACAACTTAGTCAATATATTCATAATAAATCTACTCATTTATGAGATGAGCTTGTAACACTGATTTTGTATTACGACTTCGATTGTGTACAATGTAAACTTTGATATGAGAAGTTAGTGAGTATTGACAATAACGGTTTATTATTGTAAGTGGTTTCCGAATATCCGTTATAAATAAAGAATCAATGTCTGTAAAGATCTCACTATTGTACATAGTTAGTTATGACATGACAATAACTAATTAATTAAAGAGTACAGTTCAATACAAGTTCTCTTTTTTTGAACACCACAACGGATCGGAAACCAGGAACCTAAACAGAATTGATTCAGCAGGTTTCAAATTAATTTTAATTCTTCTATGCACGAAGAGCACAGAAAATACCTTGTGTTAATAAATCACTAGGATCTCCTAATAATTAAAACTATTTATTATACTATATTTTTGTTATTTCAATTTCATTGTTTTTTAATAATATTCAAATAATAAATAGGTACTGTACTGGGCCAGAGGGGTAGGCCCTGTCAGAATTATAAAAGTTAAATTTATTTTTAAAATTTAACTGGCCAGTGATATGTCTAGTTTGTTGGACCCAAATCTTAAAACCGTTGTGATAAGTAGTTAAGCATATTAGTAGTAACACCATGATTCCGTAGGCGAGATTGAGAGAGACTAATTCAATTAGTCTAAAAGATAGGTTCGCGGAAAAGGATTTCAAATAGGATTATTGGTTAATACTGTTTATCGATCGTTGTCTAATATTGTTTATCAGTTATTGTTTAGTAATGTTCATTGTCTAAATAAGTTCTCATAGACACATCTGACTTTTCTGGTAAAGGTAGGGCCCCACCCCGCCCATACCCGTGGGCGCGGCTCCAGACGGGATACCCTCCGCCAGCCTGCCTTCAGTCAGTCTAGGGGATAGCTCTTTACGTCATCTTGTCAGTCCGTCGCAGTACCGGTGTGCAAAGGGACTAGAGGGCCCGCACAAATAATGTAGTCACCCCTAAGGAAGGATTTCCCCTAACGCCTAATAATTTATACGGAGTGACTACCCTATATTCCTACCCCATTGTGTCCTCAACCACCTCAAGCCCCGAGAGTGTGTGTGTAGGTTCGTGTAGCGGTGCCTGGAGACGGCGTAGCAAACCAAGAATGGCGAGGGCCTCCCTCCCCTTCGTGCCCTGCCAGGACTCCCGATCCTCACACGCTCTGCATTACGCATCGCTTAACCGAGTCCCCACGAACCGACATGAGAGCCGGGAGTAGAAGGCAGTTGCCGAGCTAAACTCGCAGGAGTCCTTACCAGACATGGGATCATAAAAACCCAAGCAGCAAGGCACCTCAACTAACCAACGTCTTTCGGTCAGAGGTGATATCGGCCCCTGGCAACCACACAGGCTTGGCCCTCGGGGACCCCAATATACTTTTGAAATCTAAGTGCCTCGACATCTCTACGCACCGACACGACTTGTTCAGTCTGTATCGGTACTTTGTAAAGTGTCACTGCTCGCAATCCGAGGTCCAAGGCACTTATTCCCTGTAAATTGGTATCCCCGTCTGTGCCCGAGGATAGCAATCTCTATGATCATAAACTTCCTTCGGCCCGGATAGTTTATGATCGAGGTGGCCGCACTCTGCATTAATATCTTCACAATAGCAGGCAATTTAGGCAGACTAGGACACAGTAGCAGCTTTGAACCGGACTAAAGGCCAAGAGGAACTAGAACATTACTAGGCCAGAAGGTTGGGGGAAACTTCGGAAAACATCATCAATCTAGTGAACTCAATTTAAACAACGAACTCCCGGAGACTACGCCGCGCGGAGCTAATAAGCACACAAGTCAGACTCAATTTCGTGGTCCCGATGAAATCCCCTTCCATTTCGTATTAGTTCGTGAGCCCGCACAAATAAAATATCTAAATTTATTACCTTAGTTTCTTTCGTTAAATAGTATTTTAAATCCCGTGAAGAATTATTATTCCGTACGTTGGAATGCTCCTTTTCGGACAAACACGTCTCCGCGACTCAACTTCCTTGAGTTCTGTTATAATTTGTTTGAATTTTAAATCTTTCTTTTATTTGGTTTTGTTTCAAAAAGCCGTCAGTTTCCAATTTGTAAAAAGAATATTTCAAAACCTACTTTAAAAGAAATCATTTAAAAAAAAAAACACAATAAAAATCAGAGTAAATAATGAACACAATAGGTGTTCCTACAAGAACCGCCTTACTAAGAGTGAATATATTTTCCACGTCAAAATATGTTCACGCTTCTAACAAAAATCAAAAATATTTTGAATTTGACATCAGTATGTCAAATGTCCTAGGCCGTCTGTATTTTGCATCTATTACTGTATTTCTACAGTCAACCAATATGGCTGACTCAACGAATCAAACACTTAGCTTTGGACTTCAGGTCAAGGCCGTGGAGACGTAGGCCCGACTGCGAGACACCCGTTCTTCCGCACGTCATGACGCCACGGCCAGCAACGCTCTTGCCAGTTAATCTCGTTCACGGCACATAAAATAAAATTACGCATTAATTTACATTCGGTACTGCCCTAGTCTCCCGCCTATTTCCCTCACTATTCTAAGTACTACTCTTCGACATTACACAACATTCACTCACCGATTCAACACTCTTCCATTCCCCATCCTCTCCGACCACACACGTCCGCGCACTCCAAACACCAAAAGCCGGAGGCCGGGACCCGCCGAGCCTTCACTCCCGAACCCTGGAACTTAGAACAAATCGAGCAGAAACAGGCACACCTATGCAACACAATCACCACTTCGATATCCACACTCTGTCTCGTAATTCGCAGGCCGGTCGGCCTGATCAAAACCTACGACTGACAAATTCACACTGATCTTGCCGGCCTTACTTTATTATTATTTTAGGGGGCCCGAATTATCACACGCGGGGCTTTTCTGCTTTATTTCCACCCTTTTCAAGATTATTTCATTTTCCGATCAAATTTCCAGACCGACACTTCCTAACGTTTCCTTGACGACCTCCCAATATGGCCACTCTCTCCGGCCAGTACGCTCAAGCGCTTATGCCTTATTTTAAGGCTGCTTCACACCGTGGGTCAGCACAGTACCAATCAGCGAAATTTATGATAAATTGCTTAAAATGCGTAAAATGTGAAACAGGTTTTAAGAAGATATCTGCAAGATTCTATAATTAAATGTTGCATAACTCCCGCCACGATATAAAGAAGGTCTTGGCCTTTGATTATTTACTCTCTAGATAGAACTTTCATGACATGAATGCGTCGAAATTTTTATCAGCTAACTGTTAGCCTATAAGTAGCTTTCCGCTGCTTAGGGCCTGTTGTTTGATCAGTAGTTAACTCAACTAATTGTTAAAATTCGAAAAAAGAATCGAAAATTTGACACTTTTCCTTGAGATTTAACCATTAGTTACGATTTTTAACGATTAGTTAGTTTAACTACTGATCAAACAACAGGCCCTAAGTGTCAATTGTGTTGTCAAGGGATACGGTCGTGTTACATGTTAGAATTTATTTCGCTAAAAAGCACTAAAATGACGAGTTGCGTTATTAAAGTGAGTCGAAATTACGAAGGACGTATTAAATCAACCAGCAAAGTCACCTACCACCCATAAATAATTCAGAATTCATAATATTTCTTTCAAAAATCAATCAATTAAATATGTCTAATTATTACGATTCCCTCTTGGCATTATTGTTGGTAGGTATAGCCAGTTTTGAAATGCGAAATTCCCTAGGGGTGTAAAATTATTTCATAATTCGATACTCACTATCGAAGTATGGAAGTTAAGTTTGGATATATACGAGGGGTGATCAATAAGTTTTGAGAATCAGTATGAACCATCCACTTGTGATATTCTTTTAATGTGGAATATACCACGGCACTAATCAAAACTAAATTAGAGAAAAAAAAATTTTACATTATTCATTTGTATTTCTGCGACAACTAAACAAAAAACATCTGTATGAACAATTTTACAAGACGGCAAAAATAAGAGTTCGTTTTGTAATACTTTGGAGCGGTGTGGAGAAAGTTCTTTTACACTAATAAAAAATATTGTTATTAAAAATGAAACCTTGATTTATCATTATGATTTAAAGGATTAATAAGTTATCATTGCAGTGGTATTTTTATCTCCAGCTCTGTAACCAAATTTTAGGGTGGTTTTTTCGGCCTTATCCAGGACTATTGAGGCCTACAAATAAATAAGGTGACATTAGTTTTTAGCCATTGAGTTCAAATAATCTAGGAGAGTTTTATAACATTATTCTATCATAGTTATGAGAAAATATTAAAAATAAGATGAAGAAAAAAAAAACGAATTTGCGGCAGGAATTGTGCTTCAGAGCCTTCAAGGACAAGGGTGCTGCTCATCGACCAAAGATCAGAACTGATAACCGCTGTCCTCGTTATTTAGCCCTAACTTTCGACTACTACTTCTCATTCACCGATGTTCAAAAAAAACTATATAATAATCACGAGCTGGTGATGACTTAGGGAAGGTACAAAATTTGACCATTTAGAACTCCAAAAGTAAAATTATTTTTATAGTGGCAAAATAAAACAATTGAATGAAGTTAATAAGTGTTTGGAAATATAGAAAGTGTGCTTATTCCAATTAAAATATAACGATTTATATATTTCCCATTTTTAATACCGATTATCAAAACTTATGGATCACCCCTCGTATATACTTAATAATAGAAAACTGCCAAGTGAAAGTCGAGAATAGTGGAAATTGATAAAAATATATTTTGACTTACAAACTGGAAATTTGACATGGGGTCAGCTGGCCTATTGCCTAACGCACTCGCAATCGCACGGCATATTTAGCAAAACATTAATGAAAAGTCTTAATTTTGAACGTAATAGTTTTTATTCACAAATACTTTTTTTTTAATACTGGATAAGGGCCGAACCTTAAGTACCCGAAACCGACGTGCATGCATGACTCGATGTGTGAATGTGGAAGAAGTGAAAGAGATTTGTCAGGATCGTAGCATGTGGGAAGAAGTGGTCTCTGCCTACCCCTCTGTGAAACAGGCGCGATTTAATGTATGTATGTATTTATTTTTTATTACACTTAATTAATGACGTCTTATCTGTTTTTTTTTATAAAAATCAAATTACTTAAAACATTTTATTCGGGCAAAAAAATAACTTTTTCAAAATGTCTTAGTTTTATTTTATTTTGTTTCACAAAATTTGCCGGTGAGTGTATTTTGTTAATCGAAAACCTTAAAGGCAACCATTCCAATTTGAATTGATATCTTTTTAGTTTTTCAAACACCTCACAACAACTAAACCTTAACATGATCAGTTTTTCCAGTAAAATGGGAAATATGTGTTTAGCTGGCATCCCTATGTATGCCCACAGAGATAAATAGAATGACGTTTTGTGAGTGTCAGACAAAGCAGTCACGCACACAAGCATACAAAAACTGGTCTGTTTCTGTCGTAGTGATTACAGGGCCACGCTCTATCAAAGGTCATGGCATGTCCACTTTAGTTTATTATTGAACAGATAACAAACAGCACGGGTTAAACGCGAGTGGCTAAATAGTTTAGTTTTAAACTGTTGAAAATGGTCGCACGTTTTTTTATTTTCATCTTCACCTTTGTCATATTGAAAGCCGATAAATCGTAAGTATTTTTTTACGTTTTTCTTTTTCATGTTTTCAATTTCTACCCATCTAGAGTTAAGCCAGATGTCAGATCTATTCCTCAGGGATATACAAAATATTTATTACTTACACAATTCCAATTGAGTGATAAAGTGATAAGTAGACATATCTGGATTTGTAAATCTTATTTAAGGAAATATCTACGGATATGTTTCTGTATCGACTCGATCTAACTATATGGTCTGTCAAGTCTGAATTATCGGTTCAAAACTGAAGTCGGGATCTATATAAAAAAAAACAAACAACTTACCATTATTACTTTATAAAAACGTACTTTTGAGGATCGAGCATGGTTATATTGTTGGTTCATACACTATTAATTATTGTCTTTATATTTACTTTGATGTAGAAATCCATATTATACATTATATTTTTTGACAAAAAGCACATTGTATGAAAATGCTATGGGATGCGATAAACGGTTGAAGTATTGATAAATTTGATCGACTAATCAATAAAGAGAGGATTTTCCTCACCAGTGCGAGAGAGCCGGAATAAACGTGTAAATAAAGAAAAAAATATAGTACCTACTTTTAAATATTTTGAAATTATTTTTAATAACAAACAGATTTCCAAGAGTAGATTGCGCTGAGTATTTAATCATCAAACCGAATACGATTTTACGTTAGTAAATCGTATCAATTTCTGTTAAGGTTTACGACTGTCACCTGAAAACTCTCACTTTCGGACAAATTAAAAAAGCCGGCCGCACTGAAATGGCCGGCATTCATATTATAACCGTTTGGAATGTGTAAGCTTCTAAAATTTTACACCGCAGGCCGCCTGATTAGATTTGTTGACACTGTAAATTAAGTCTTGGTCGGGAGGTTTCTTCAGAGTATCATGGTGAATTTTAATCTTTTTATTGTGCTAACATAATAATTTATTTACGGTGTACCTAACTATAGTAAATATGAATCAAATTACCTACTTTATAATTTCAAACGTATTTTATATTTCTTAGTTGGTAGTGACCCTGCCTACGAAGCTAGAGGCCCTTGGTTCAAATCCCGGTAAGGGCAGATATTTGTATAATGAGCGCGAGTATTTGTTCCAAAGGCATGTTTTCTATGTATTTAAGTATATAATAATCTATAAAAGAGCTAGAGCATAGTTTGGGACTAGTTCACTGTTCATTTGGTGTAACATTGTTCCCTGATATTAATTAATGGGTATTATTTAACCGATCAGCAAAATATTCTTATTTTGGTAAACAGAAATATGTATTTGGTCAGCCAAAATAGCTAGTTGGTAAGCAACTTATGGTTAGCAAACATTTATAAATCTGTCTGCAATTAATGATATACTGAACAGATCTAAATTATTTTGGCAAGGAAATTAAATATTTGAGCTGCATTGAGCGACCCACAGTTAATCAAATTTTGGTAAGCAATCAGTAGGTAAGCAAAATATTTCATTTTGTCCATCAAATAAAAGGGGGCAAATTTACTGCTGTGCCGGCAACGTCCATATGCCAAACCCGCCATCAAATTTACAAATTTAACAGAGACGACGGAGGTCCGCTCACGCGGAGCTCCTATTTCTGGGTTGTTCTGGCCCTCCGGGCTTGATATAAAAACGAACCTAACCTAACCTGCCTCATATTTATGATACAAATTTTGGTTAATCTAGGGTGTGATTGTGATTTCTAAATTTGTGTGATAAAACTTAACTTGTAATTACTTTTTCAAACTAAACGCAATCCAATTATTTATTTAGATTACCATTATTTTAATATGCACACCTCTCAATTAAAATCCTTACAGACATGTTTTCTCTGCTGACCAGTTGTAAAATCTTGCTGCTCAAGTAATTATTTTGCAGCTCGACTGTTTATTAGGCAAACAAATGATAAAAAACGCAGATTGATATTGATAAAAATGTTAACCGTTTGTAAATTGTTTGCTGAACTGAAATCTTTTCATGCTGCCCAAATGAGTTACCTAATTGCATTTTTTTTTGCGAACCATTTTTAATAACGGCTGGCCGTTTAATTACCTCCCTTAATTAATTTATTATTTATTTAGACGACGCGCTCGCCGATTTGGTAGTAGGTACTCTGCCTACGAATCTAACGGTCCTGGGTTCAAGTCCCGGCGAGGGCAGATATTTGTGTGATGAGCGCGAATATTTTTTCGTGAGAAATGGATGTTTTCTATGTATTTAAGTATATATTTCTCTATATAAGTATTTATATCGTTGCCTAGAACCCATAGTACAAGCCTAGAGCTTAGTTTGGGACTAGGTCAATTGGTGTGACATTGTCCCCCTGATATTTATTTATTTGATAAATATATACTCAATACGCAATACCTACTCAATATTTTATTGCAATCATAATGGTATAAGATCCGAATAGGACACGATTTGCACCGGGCTGCTTATTCGATCAAAAGTATTTTATATCAAATTTGATACGCTAAATAATATGTGGCGAATAGGTTGGCTAAAAAAATTTCAGTCCAGTATATAATTAATTAAAAAATTAAAAATTAACTTTGGCTTAAAAAAAATCTATTGCTTGTTTAATCGACAAATTACATACCAATCGAAAGTATGAAGCCTATAGAACTTTTGATATAAAATACTTTTGATCGAATAAGCAGCCCGTTGCAAATCGTCTCCTATTCGGATCTCCTACTATAATATAAAGATGGAAATACAGTCTGTAAATGGAATACGACCAAACATTTAAACTAGACGTAGGTTTATGGCTCTACAAGTGATTTAAATGTGGAATTTCGTTAATAACTCTAATACATAGAGCGTAATTATTTTTAAAAGGTCCCAGGTTAATTGGGCTATTTCTGATACATTGCGTGGCGAATTAATTTATATGAAAAAAAGAAAAACTACTTATGTTAACGACATACATGTTTTTATGTTAATTAGGATGCATATTAACCGTCGTTAAAATGTTGGCTCCTATTCCATTTACAAACTGTATAAATGTCTCAATTATTAACCCTGTTGGGCACAGCAAACTTATTTAGAGAGAGGGAGACTTATCCTTTTATTAATATGAAAAGACTTCAGTTACATTTGTATTTATTTTATTTTTCGTACCATTTACCTTTAATTTTAATGTTTAATTTAACTAATTTGTAATATTATAATTTGTCGTCAGTATTCATTTATTGTGTTTAGACTAATTAGTTACCTACTGTTTGAGGTGATTTTAACGTTAATTTGTGTATTCTCTTCATATTTCAGGTAAATTGTTGTACATTTTGATAGTCATTACGTAAGCGCCGGATGAGATGATTTTAAGACGGGAAGGTCGCTAGATAATTGTATGTTTATAGCGTATGGGACGTGTAGGAGGCATATCGTACGTACAGTAGAACACAATTTATATGGCATGTCGTAAATCTTCGTTCGCGCAGACACGAACAACGATGATTTCTGAAAGCACGATTAAAACCCACGATCAGACTTGTACGTAATAGTTATAAAGTGCAAATTAAACTGCATCTATTTTTCCATCTCACTCACGGCTGACTGAATGACACGCGGGCGCGCGTCAACATGGCGTCACAAGTAACCAATAATAGCACAGAACACAGACGCGCAACGCGTGGACCATGCTGATTGGTTCCCGCGCTTCGAAAATTCGTTTCTGCGCAGGTACGTCGGTAAGCCATATCAGTTGTGTTCTACTGTAGAAGTGTAAGCAGTTTGTATTCCAGAAAGTAGGGTCGGCAGTTGTCGTCGGTTTGTTTTATATTCACTTATATTCGTATCAATTTTTTCTGTAGGGTAAATAGTGTTGTAAAAAATCTTTTCTTTTTCTTGTTTTTTTTTTTATCATTATCTCTCCAAATAATAATGAAAATTAAACACTTTGCATGACCGGAACAACCGACCGGAATTGGTAGAACCTATATATTTTTACAGAATTGAACAAATTCAACCATGGCATTTAAAAAAAACCTAATTTTTTAATCATACTTCAAGCAAAAATATTAATAGCTACTTATATTTTTACATAAAATTATCAAAATATTATTTTAATACGCTTATAAATAAAATTAAATAAAATGGAATAAAGCATATTAATATTAAATTTTTAACAAAGGTGAACCGATATGTTAAAAAATGTTGCGTGGACGATAATTGTTTAATTTCCGAACCTACTGGTATAACTTTATCTCTTCCACAAAAACTCCTTAAAAACATGCCTCATAATATTTTTTCTACCAAGTGAAATTGATACCCGTAATTTATTAAAAAAACTGTCTACTCTTAACCGTCTCGTCCCACGAGCCAAATTTTGCTTTCAATTTCCCCGGACTATTAATCCAATTAGCATCCGAATTGTAAGAAAATAATGTAATGATAACTATAAATTCATTTAAATATAAAATACAGTACTTAACGGTTTAATAATCCAAGCGTTTTAGGTATAGAAAGAAACAGGAACACTGTAAATTGAAAGTTGACATTTACCTATAAATTTTTTTGTTATACTTAAAAACTGATTACCTAGCGAATGTTATGCGATTTTGGGACTTATAAGAAAGATGTGAAGAAAATTAATTATTCGTGACAAACAGACAAACAAAAGGAACAAAACACTGACATACGTAGATAAAAAGCATGTGACGTCACGAAATTGTTTCAACTCAGTGTTATGATGCCATCAAAGCGAGCGCTGGTCTTCCGTTAGAACCATGCTGTGAATCCACAGCAAATTACACACACATAGCATAAACTTAACAAAAGAAAAAGAAAAATCGCAATAATTATAAGTAGGCTAAGCATGTAACAAACTATGCAAAAACTTAGGTACCCGGGTAAAAATAAATACATGGGCTCGAAAACCTAACGTGACGAAAATCAAAACAAAAAAAACGGGCAAGAGCATGTCTCACCATGCTTAGCTTAGGGTTCCGAAGCCGTTACCACAAGCTTTTACCTTGACTGTTATTATTAAAACATACACACAAATGTAACCATCTTAGCCTAATAGTGCAAAATGTGGTTACAGAATTATCAACAAGTTTTTAGAGTCGTAGGTAATTCTGTAGCTCTGTCTACCCCACTCTGGGAACGAAGGCGTGAGTTTATGTATGTATTTTTGTACTGTTATTATTTATGACCCTAAATAATAAAAACTTTGTGAATTTAATGAAAAAAATATGATTTTATATATTTATATTTCAGGCACAAATTGATAATTGACAACGACGCAGGTGGCGATGACGCAGTTGCTATACTTCTCGCCCTGCTAAACGAAAAGCATTTTAACGGGTAACTACGACCATAACAAAATAATATAAAATAGTAATTTAATGTTTAGATTTCAAACGAATGTGTAAATGCACCGATTGCTAGTGCGATTTTGTGTAATAACTAAATAAATTGATAAAAACTGACAAGTTCAAACCGTACCCTAACAAAGTGTAGCTAAAAGCGACTTACAATTTGCATTTAAATGGTCAGCTACGCGTTTTTTTATAACTAGCTTCTGCCCGCGACTTCCTCCAAAACTCTAACAGAAATCGTAGTCGATAAAAACACCCTCGGTGCGCGAGTCCGACTCTCACTTGACCGGTTTTCAGTATTTGTTTTTTTAGGGTTTGTATAATCAAAACAAATTTGACGCTTGTGTGTCTTACCGTTTTTAGGATACAGCAAAAAGAATAATGGTTTGCAGAATTTTTATCATTATCATAATTTTGTATTGACCATATTTTAAACAAAGCAATAAGGACTAAGTTCTTCGATCAATGAGCGCGAGCGGGATTTGCCGCTCCTATTTATACTGCAAGCGTCCGCGACGCTGCGAAGAACTTTGTCGCTGTATATACTTTCATGTACTTATAAACTAAAGTCGCACAATTTCACACTGAACAAATTTTATGATTTAGATGTTAATACGTAAAGTATTATAGTAGGTGTATGTGGCCCATTAGTTTTTACTTCTAAAGTAGAATAGGTAATAATAAAGAACAGTTAGTGTATTTAATTTTTGTTTATTTTTCAGTACTGGGTGGTAAAAAAAAACTTAACCTAACCGAGCCTATTCGGAGTGCCCCGAGTCGATTCTGGATGCAAAAAAAATATACTGAACCCTAACCAACTGTATTCGGAGTGCCCCGAGTCAAATCAGGGTGGTCAAAAAAAAACTTAAGCTAACCTAACCAACTATACTTATTCCCAATACATTACAGATATTATCATAGCTCATAGCTATTAGTTTATTTAACTTAGACACATACTTACTTTTGGAATTTTGTTTCAAAATCGTCAAGAGTAATATTTTTTATTTGTAAATAGTGGCCTAAATATCAATTTTCACGTTTCTAACTACAAAAATGACGAAACTCTCATAAAAAATTCTACACGTCCCTTTTATCCCTTAGGGGGTGGTTTTTGCGAAATGCTGAAAGCTATATTTTTTATTTGTAAATAGTAATCTATATACCTACCAATTTTCACGTTTCCAACTTCAAAAATTACGAAACTCATACAAAAAATTCTACATCCTCCTTTTACCGTTAGGGATAGTTTTACTAAAATCGCTGAAAGTTATATTTTTTATTTATTTCTTCGGTCGCTTCTGCCCGTGTAGATTTCGATTATGTGTTTATCCGGGGTATAAGCTATATTCATTTCAAACTTTATACAAATCCGTCCATTCGTTGCAGCGTGAAGAAGTAAAAACTTTCGCATTTATAATATTAGTAGGATGAGTAGGTTACTCGTATTAGTAGGAGTATAACTACGTATCTATGTTATTTTTGTATTAAAGAGCATTTCCATTAAGTTCCAATTACATTTGACCTTACAAATTGTAGCCCATACAAACTTTGCAAACCCCCCTCATCCCCCTAGGGGTTGAATTTTAGTAATTGCTGAAATACATGTTCCAATATTTTCATTGAAGAGTATTTTTACCGAGTTTCAAGTAAATTTGAACATAAATTTGTTTTTCCATATACAAACTTTGCAAACCCCTTTCATCCCCCTAGGGGTTACATTTAACGAACCTCTAAAATATGTACATCATTATTTACATTACAGAGCATTTCTATAAAAATAAGCCCCGTTTCATCCCTTTAGGAGATTAATTTCGAAAAATCCCTTCTTAAACGATGCCTACGTTACAAAGTCAAGTCCCCCTCAAAATTCATGTTTTTTGTCTTTAGCAGTTTAGGCTTGCTGTGAATTAGCGTTGATGAGAATGATGAGTCAGTCAACCGGGACATTGCCTAGCTTTCGCCCGCGAATTCGTCTCCGGTGTGTCAGAACTTCTGTTAAAAATACAGATATAGTTTAAATCACTTTCAAAAGGTGTTTTTCATAAAGAAAGTGCAGAACGTGAATTTTAAGTAAGCGGTACTTAACTAAAATATATTTTTATATTGAAATGGGTCTGGTGATAAATGCATGCATTTACGAATATTGTTTTTATAGGTTTGAATGATAAAGAAATAGAATCCGCACTCAGCGAATCTGAAATTGAATTGGAGGACGAGTTTTGTGCCAAATGGATCCAGAAACGATTCCTCTAGTTCTGATGATGATGTACCTCTGCCGGAACTAGTTTCAAGACCTACCCAAGGCAGACACAGATCGCGTTGTGTAGCTCCTAGTGGGCGTCGTCGAAGTACGTCAAGAAAAGGAAGATCCCGATCTCGCAGCGTAGTAGTAACGTTTGTTCAAGAAGAGCGTCAAGAATTTTAAATTGAGGAGACCCCACGTGAGTGGCTAGAAACCGATTTTGTTCCATCTGAAATTCCGTTTACTCAGCCAGCGTATTTAGAGTACGACTCTTCTCAATTTTTGGACTACTATAATTACTTCAAGCAGTATATACCTAGATGACGACCTGATTGAACTAATGATTGCCAAATGTAATCAAACTCACTTACAGAAGACCGGGAAATCTTTGGATTTATCCAAATCCGAACTATATGTCTACTTAGGAATTAACTTGATTATGTTTAAAATCAACTACCCGATGTTGAGGATATACTGGGGGAAAGATTTTCGCATTGCTGTTATCGCAGATAATATGTCCAGAAACCGATTTTTCCTTCTAAGAAATGCGATTAAATTTGTTTATGATGACGATATTAGACGTGATGTTCGTGATGTGGACAGGTTGTGGAAAGTACGCCCGCTGCTGGATAAGATATTAAAAGGCTGTGTAATGCAAACAAAAGACGAATCTCTTTCCATTGACGAAAATGATTGTACCGTTTACTGGTCAGTGTGGATTTGAAACAGTATGTCCCAAATAAGTCAAATCCTACCGGTCTAAAAATGTTTGTGTTGGAAAATCCTAATGGCATCGTTAGCGATTTTAATATCTACTAAGGGAATGTTACTTATCCCAACTATTGAAATACAAATTTTGGCTTAGGAGAGAAAGCTGTATTAAATTTATCAGAAGAGCTAGCTCCAGGACACCAATTGTATTTTGATAGATACTTTACTACTCAGCGCCTAGCAAATGAACTGATGCAGTGAAACCTGATATGTACAGGAACTGTAATGAAGAACCGAATCCCAGTCTCTGCCAGGCAGTTTGTAAAATAAGATCGTGAGCTCAAGTTGGAAGGAAGAGGTACATGCCAAGTGCTAGTAAACCACTCTGAAAAGGTTGCTCTAACAAAATGGTTAGACAATAAACGCGTAGCTCTTCTGTCGACGGCTCATGCAAAAGGCCCAGAGATGGAGCAAGGCGAACAAACAATATGTTCAAGTTTCTAGACCAATGGTTGTTAAAGCCTACAATAATAATATGGGTGGCGTTGACCTTGCGGACAGAATGCTATCTATCTGTCCAAATCGATACAGGACACGAAAATGGACCCAACGCCTGTTTTCGCACAAGATAGACCTGGCCTGTTCAAACTATTGGTTGCAGTTCAGAAAAAAATTGGCAGATAGGCTCCCATTGAATAAAATTGGACAACTCCGCATGTTCAAACTGGAATTGGGCAAATATCTACTTGATGCAAATGCTGGAACTACTGACGTGTCATCTGAAGATGAAAGTGGACTGGCAGTATTGAGACGACAGGGCAGGCCATCAATGGTGCACACTCCTTCAGTAAAATACAGGAAAATAGGAGCTCATCACTTGCCAGAATTCACAGATGTTCAAAACAAATGCAGACATTGCCACAAATTGAAAACTACTGTTAAATGCATACACTGTAATGTTCATCTGTGTTTCACCAAGAATATAAATTGTTTCAGGGAATTTCACTCTTAATTTTATTGTGCCACGTTAGACTGGTATTGAAATGATAAGTACAAAGAAAAATGTTTATTTTATTATGAAGATTTTAGAATTATTTGACATAAGTTGTAAACTTATAATTTTGTTTTCCTGAAGGGAGATTTTTTGTTATTTTTTTGAAATATTTAGTAATAAGTTTTGAAGTTATATTATCTAAGCTGATATATTGGACAATATTGTAAAATTTTAAAATTAATTAAATAAATAATTAATTAAATTAATTAATTAAATGATTAATGCAGTTGAGATGAGAGCTTTGAGAAGTATGTGTGGAGTTAGGATGATAGATAAAGTAAGAAATAGCGAGATCCGAGAACGATGTGGATTGAAAGAAGATGTAGTGACTAAAACCGAAAAGGGTATGCTAAGATGGTTTGGTCATTTAGAAAGGATGGATGAAAGAAGAGTTACGAAAGAGATATGGCGAGCGAGAGTGAGCGGAGATGTCGTTAGGGCACGTCCTAGACGGACGTACGGTGACCAGATTCGCGATGTACTGAATAAGGGCCAAATCAAAAGCACCCGAAACCGACGTACACGCATGAAGAGATTGATGAATGTAGAGGAAGCGAAAGTTGTATGTTTGGACCGGTGCACCTGGCGTTCCATAGTCTCTGCCTACCCTATTGAGAGACAGGCTTTAAGCTATGATGATGATGATGATGATGATGATGATGATGATGTTAAATTTTATTGATTTATAATACTGGTTGTACACCAAACTGATAAATAATTGTGATTAAAAAGACTGTGCGGAGTCTGCGGATCTCATAAGCCACTATAGACTGATAAGAAGTGGTTAATACTTTGTATTCTTTAATTAAGCTTCAAAATAAGTAATTACTAAGTTTATTTTTATTTTCCTATATTTGAAAAATCACGAAAATCATATTCTATTAAAGCCCATGGTCCTTTCTGTAGTACTTATTTAGTTAAATTCAAATTGTCCAAAAAGGTATCATTCACAGATAATATACATGCCCAGAAATTATTGGTGCAGTTCAAGTACTAGAACATTAAAAAAATTGGGCCTGAGTACTTGGGTCTGAATGATATAAAACAATAGTACTACTGATAGGACCATGGTACGCAATGACTACATACTGAATTTTGCGTTGGCCCTCAGGAGGTTATTACTAAATTTTTATACAAACATTTAACCCACTTAGCCGAATTTCGAAAAACACCAGTGCTATTTGGATATTTTCTTTATGTAATAGTAGTCTCAATATTACCTATTTTCATATCATGTAGGAATATAACTTTGAAAATTACTTAATTTCTATACAAACTTTACAGCCAGTATCCTAAGATCCTACGTTTTTACCTTAGGATTATTTTATTGATAATCTTGACTAACTTTTCTTTTAAAGGGCAAATTTTTAAAAAACATCGAATCTTGCCCTTTTTTGATGCCAACATTCATTTACCTGGCAAAAAATAACCATACTCACATACAAACTCTCACATCGCTTTTTACACTTTTAAGGGCTTATTTTAAAAACTGTTACACACAAAACTTGCACAAAAATTGGCGAAGATCGTACGGCAAGAGATAGTAACGGTATGATTATATTAAACCGCGAATTCTGTAATATCACAAATAACAGATGATCTAAAAAATAACGTGTAACTCAGAATTTGATGTTACCAGAATGAATAATATAAGTTTAAACTAACCGAAATAATAAAGTTTATAATTGCGCTGTATAGGAAAAATCGCTCAACCACCCAGCGACTTTGACCATACCAACGAAAAAATTCAATACCCAGCTTTAATCAGACCTAGCGCCATCTAGTTCGTATCCATATTCTAAAAGTGTGTTTCTTTAGTAACGGAAGTATTATCTGGATCGGTTCAGTGGTTGAAGCGTGATTGAGTAACAAACATCCAAACTTTCTCATCTTTACTAATATTATAAACGCGAAAGTCATAGTATGTATGGATGTATGGATGTATTTTACTCTTGCAACAGCTCGACGGAACTGGAATGGAGATTTTGAATGGAGATAGCTTATACACTGGATTAAAACAATGGCTACTTTTTATCCCGGAAAATTTAAGTTCCCGAGGGAATAACGATAATCGAAATCAACGCGGACGAAGTCGTGGGCAGAAGCTAGTTCATAATATTATGGTAAGATCCGTCAAACCCAGTTAAGTGTTCTAAAGAAAAGACGGCACTCCTATTTTCTACTTTGAAAGACAAAATAAAGCTCAAACCTACCTATCTTATAAATCATGTCGGTACGGTGCATTTCTAATGGAGGGGGCTACGGCCCCGAGCCCCTCCTGTATAAATATTTGCCTTGACTTTACCTAATATTCACAATGCCTAATCGAATCGTTTAGACTCGAATACTTAACTCAAACTAACGCTGATTTCCGCACGCAAAAATACCCTCATAGTAGCACTGTTGTTAATCAACCGCCAAAAATTATGTGACTGCCCGTAAAAAAATCAAATGATCGAATTAACCGCCCTAATATTTAAATAACAACTGTACAGTACGACCAATTTATTAACCCTTTGAACGCCAAGAACCACTAAAGTGGTCGTATACTGTCGTGCCTACCACGCCTTCGACTATTTAAGTGGTCACAGATAGATCCGAGTATTTGTGACGTAAGGTTGACATTAGATGTGGTTTTCAGCTGTCATTGGCGTGTGAGGACGACGTTTGTATCAAGTCAAAGGCGTTCAAAGGGTAACCGCTGACCTTAGGGACTTGAAATTTGAAAGGAGTATTCCTTGGCTACCCTAGGGGTGCACTAAGAAATTTTTTTTCGTGTACCGACCCCCAGAGGGAGAAATAGGGGAGTAGGGGGAGCTAATTGAATAGAAAAATTATCCTTTAGGTTTCAAGCAATGTGTTTCTATGAAAAAAAACATATTGTCAGATGCGAGTGCAAGTGTGATAGCGATAACCGGCCCAGAGCTATTAAGAAGCTGGGAGTAGGTACTATAAAAATGGTAATATTGACAAAGCCTTGATGAAGCCTTGACAATTTTCAATTCAATTTATCGTTGGTAGCTCCTTCGATACTAGCGATGATTCCACAATAAATGTTAGGGGACGAAGTCTTGAAAATGGCGGAAAAAACTATAAAACCCGGATATTATTATGTCAACGTCAATCTGACATCGCTCATTTTGATATCTATAGACTGTACAACAGAATGTACAACGCCTGTCCCATATTGTCACACTGGGTGGCAGAAGTTTGACAAATAATTAAATAGAATACGATTTAACGCTACTAACAATCTATGGAACTCTATGATCCTGAAATAAATGCATTGCTTAATTCAAAAAATTTGGCTATTACGGTTAGTTTATTCAGTAGGTAATGATTTTTTACTACTTACGATTTTTTATTTTATTTTATAATCTGGTTGATAAACAACTAATGTTTGTTTGTTTATTTGTATAGATATTTAATGATTCCATGACTTAATTATCCATGATGGCAATCGTAAACAAAGGTAAGCTAGAGTCATGTTTATGTAAACCGCTCACTTAAAAATCACGTTCTAATATATATTTGTAAATAAACCCTTTGAAGGTGATTTAATCTACATCTATCCTTTTTACAGAAGTTCAGACTCTCCGCAGACAAAGTCGCGGGCGGAAAGCTAGTATAAAAATATTTCGACTTCCTGTCGGGTCCTTAAGCCGAGAAGTTAAAACATCCGCAAATAAAATTCTGAAAATAAGAAGAAAGATAATTTTCTAATCCAGTGGAGTATATAATATTTAATTAGAAATACTTCAGGCCTCGGAAAATAAATTTTGAAATTCTGCTTAGTAAAAACAAATTCCAAATTTTGTACCATGTAATATGTATATATTTAAAGAAACAAAGTTACATCTAATTTTACCTTTGCAGGGAACTGTAAAATATCGATTTTACAGGAGACTGTAAAATCGTGATTTCGGAGTTGGTTCAGTAAACTTAAAAGGTGTCGTAGTGGTTCAATGCAGGTAAATAATTTTAATTTTATTTTACAGGCCGCAGTTGATTGGTCTTACTACCGTTAAGGGTAACACCAAAGAGAGTAACGTTTACGTCAACAATCAAAGGATTCTTAAGGTCGCAGAGAGGCAAGACGTACGTATAAACACCAGTAATTTGTGTTTCAACTATAGAGAATTAGAAAAAGTATTTAATATCTACTAAGTATTCATTATATTATATTTGAAAGAAGAAACTGACTGGCTGATCAATCAACACACAGACGAAACCGCTGGACCTAGGGACTTAAAACTTGGAGAAAATATTCTTGAAATATCCTAGGGGAGCAATAAGAAGGCATTTTTGTAAATTCATCCCCTAAAGGTATAGGGGCAGCAGCGGGTGAACTAATTATACGTGTACGAAGTAGCAGTCATTTTGTGTAGCCAATAATAAATCAGTTAAAGCCACTTGCAGGAAAAGATAAATTAAGATGGCGTCCTAAGATATTTTCGTTTTGTCAAAATGTATGGAGCTGTCAGTTTTAATCTAGATTCAACGATACCAGTCCTTTTCGTGCAATGAACATGAAAAAATACACTATTTAATCTATGTCCTATAACTTGAATTAAAACTTGTCAATCTACATAATATAATACTTATTATTATTATTATTATTATTATGAGCCTATAATGTCCCACTGCTGGGCAAAGGCCTCTCTCCCCCTCTTCCACTCTATCCGATCTTATCCGATATAATACTTACAACTGAATTATACTTAAGACTTTTTATGTAATTTAACCTTATTTAGGTAAGATTGGATAAAAAGAAGTAATATTTCTGTCTCCCTCAGGCCCCTCCAAAAATTAAAATATCCCATCGACTGGTCTGCTATTATAATCAGAAACCGGACTCTTGGCGCTATTGTGGACTTGACTTCCAAGATAATAATCGATTGATTTTTTACCTGAGATTGAAAGTCTTGTTAATGTGAAAATTAAATAGAAATGTTTTGTGTAGATTTATTCGGGGTTCTTGTATAACTATTAGGTAAATTAACAGTATTGAAAAAAACATCCAATCATGAAACGAGCAATATTTGTGTATATTATATACATTTTACTTATACAAATACACAAATATTGCTTGGTGAGACTTGCGGTTTCTTCGTCCTGTCATGCCTGGAAGAAGATTATTTGCCCCCAGTGAGATATTGATGGACTTATTGCATACCTACTAAAAACTAAACTACTTAAATTTATTTTTTTGCTGCAAGTGGGCCCAAAAATTAATATATCCCATCGACTGGTCTGTTATTATAATCAGAAACCGGACTCTTGGCGCTATTGTGGACTTCACTTCCAAGATATCAATTGATTTTTTATAATCAATTGATTTTTTATTTGATTTTTTAACTGAGATTGAAAGTCTTGTTAATGTGTAGATTAAGTAGAAATGTTTTGTGTAAATCTATTCGGGGTTCTTGTATAACTATTAGGTAAATAACAGTATTAAAAAAAACATCCAATCATGAAACGAGCAATATATAGAGCGAGTGAGAGAGAAGTACACACCCGAAACATCTTCTAAGTGCTCACAGATTGTATATATATACAGCGTGGAAATAATCTATGGGTCCGGGAGGGGAACTACCTTAAATCCTTTTAGCTCATTTTTACTGAAAAAAAAACTAAACTGCATTCAAAGATGGATGGATGGATGGAAGAGAAGAAAAAATACCCCCATGGGTGCAACTTGAACTTGCGGCATCGTGTCGAGGACACTCGCAGCGTAACCCTGCTGCACTGCAATGCTCAGTCTTTGGGCAAAAAGGAGCCTTGCCCGTGGACGCCAGAGACGTCGATTAATTTGTCCGACACTTCTTTCATAAATTTCTTTGTGACCACGGCCCAAACGTTTCCATTGTAAATGCAGTAAATTCGTAATTTGGCTTTGAAAAAGCATATTTGCGCCACTTGATGGTTTGGGCGCTGTTTGCGGCAGTCCCTGGCTTGCGGGCAGAACCTTGGACGTGAGACGGTGCTAGCCTAACAACGCAAGCGACGTCCCACGCCAAGGGACGACCAAGATGCCACGGTATTAAAGTGCATCCATCGGGTCTCTTTCCATCTGAGGCAGACAGGCCAGTGGGCTCAAGCGAGTGTGGTTTTATGAAACGAGCTGAAGGCGAGTTTCATAATAAGATCACACGAGTGTTTTAAGGCCTAATTATGTACAGTTACATACATTACTTAATCTACACTCATATCATAAGTTCTCTATAATGCGTTCAGAATCCGTAGACAATGACCAGCATAACTTGATACAATTTTACTATGATATGTTTTCTTATCTGTAGCTGTAATGAAAAGTTAAAATTACGATACAACTTTTGATAAAGTAATGTTGTTCAAATTTGGAACATCTTCCAAAACCAACAAAATTCAAACAGGGGGCCAATTCTAGTATCAATTGAACGTCGACTCGGTATATTTGAAGTAAAGTGTCGTACGCCATTTTGATTTCGAATGACATTAGAATAGGGACTTTGTTAGTTTGTCTATGATTTAAAAAAAAAAAAACATATTCGTGACACAGGTTAGCTTTGCCGCCATGTTTGTTCTGCCGCCTACTGAACGCATCTTAGAGTACTTATAATATGTGTGTAGATAAAGTAATGTATGTAACTGTACATAATTAGGCCTTAAAACACTCGTGTGATCTTATTATGAAACTCGCCTTCAGCTCGTTTCATAAAACCACACTCGTATTTTAAGGACCCTCTTTATGTATCAGTTACATAAAATACTATTATCGATGCATGTCTGTGAACTCGACCAGCACTGGATTGACAACATAGCCACGGCGTTCTGGGTCGTCGACTGCATTTCCACATCGTCAACAAGAATGCGGCTCGCAGACTCTAAGACTGAGGCGGAGGCAGACTGCAATTCTTAAAGTATTAGGATCTAAAAGAGATTCTAGGGTACGAGAGGGAGTGTATGCAGCCTCGGATGAATTTTGACTATTTTTCAATAGATTGCGATGGCAAATTTTGTCAGAAATAAGGCCCCATGCTGTTTGGCTAGCTTCTTTGACTGGCAAATTTTCACCCGGGTTACAGCCACACCAAGCATCCTCTGCATCGGACAAGCACGACACCTGAAAATCAGTGGGGTAAGATAAATTAAGAATCTCACTGATGAGGGTGATTGTACTGTGGATCGAAGAGAGGAAAGATGGGAGTGCCAGGTCGCTAGTAGCCCGAATGCCAAGTACTTTACAGGGAGGGTTGCTTGAGACCAACTGTCAGGTGAGCGTGAGATGTTCAAAAGAGTGTAGAAGTTAATTTTAAAGTATTATCAATTGAGTCTGACAGATGAGGAAATTTCCATACTGGGCTTCATCGAAGAATATACATAAATTTAAATTTAGGGGAAAAGAGGCATAATCGTAATATAAAAAGTGTCAATATAAGGTGAGATTTTGTACTTTAAATCTGATGAATCATGTTTTTTTTAATTTAGGATTTATAGTATAGGGAATCGCGACTTCAAAAATAGGAGCCCCAAGCAGAGAAAAAGTTTCCTTGGCCAGAATGGTGATATTAGGCGAAAGTGTATTAAAGCAGTGGATTATATATTTGCAAGCGTCAACTAAGAGGCTATCTGAAACGTATAACACAAACCTATTGAAATTTAAAGAAAGGCCTATGTCAGAAAAGCGGTCTATAAGTGTGCAAAGGTCCCCTAAAACTGAAGAAGCTTTTCCCCCTAAAGCTTTAAGTCGGAATTGAGATTGCTTAGTGATTGGAATGATAGCAAGATTAAAAATAATGGGTCCAAGCGGGTCACCCTGTTGACAGCCTACACAGGAACTTTCGTTATCAACATATATCAATTTAGTAACCAAAAATTTCTTCTAATTCGTTTTGAATTTCCCTTAAAAGAGTTCCTCTATCAACGGAGTAAAATGCATTTTTGACATCGATTTTTAAAAGGACTTCGTAATTTTCTAAAAACGTGCGTGTTGCATGGACTGCGGGTTCACAACCGCCATTAACACCGAAACCAAGTTATGGTTTTGAATCTGTTAGATCTGAGTGCTTATTGTCTAACGCACTCGCAATCGCAACCGGGTCAAAGTGGAGCAATTGTTTTCATTTTGTATGCAGACAAGCCTTCGATTTTCAAAATGAAAACGATCGTGATTGCGAGTGCGTTAGACAATAAGACAATGTTCTGGTATCTGTTAGACGGGTGTGATACTTGATGAAGTCGACTTCGATAAGAAAATCGTTAAATGGTAATAATAAATCTATGCACAGCACAATTCCTATTTACACTAGGCGTACTGACGAAGAGTTTAATATAGGAACGCATGATTTTGCCAACGCGGGGTAAGAAATTTAAAATTCAAGTGATAACTTTCATCATTTTTAAAATCGATAAAAATGTTTAATGTATTCGTTCGAATTTCAAATTTTGTTTTGTATTGCTTTCATTCCACAATTGTGTAATAATGGAGTATCAAGAACAGTTCGATTTATAAGAAGTTTACTATTCAATCAACAAGAATTGCAATTTAGCTCTACAGCGGTACAGTGAGAGGTATCCAGACAGACAAATACCATCTAGAAAAGTTTCGTCGCAAATGGTGAAAAATTTACTGAAAATCGGAACTTTCAAAAAACGTTTAGAATAGCAAATAGTAGCAAAATCTAGACTTCAATGTTACCCGAAAGCTAACGAAGGTAGGGAAGCTGCTGCAAGAGATAGGCACCAGCCATATTCGTGTACTTGTGTTTTGAAAAAGTACAAATACAAATGTTTTCGTGATAGGCAGTTGGTGCAGAAACTTCATCCGGGAGAAAGTCATACAAGATTAGAGTTCTGTCAGAATATTCAACCAGAAATAGCCCACAACCCAAATTTCTAAGAATAAATTGTATGGTCTGATGTAACAAATTTCAAAAAATGGAATGTATGGACAAAACAATCATTATTGGTTTCGTCAGAATCCATTCCGTGTTCGCGAAACCAACAGTCAGGTCAGATTTTTTTTCATTTTTGTTACGGAATATGAAGCAATATGGTGGTTTTGGTGCACATTTATGAAGGATATCAAAATACGGCAAAATACATAGAAATATTAGACTGTTTACAGAATCGATTAAACCTTCTACTGGAGGAGGAACGAAATAATATCATTTTTCGACAAGACACACTAGCAGAATTTCTAGGGCTTACCTTAATGAAAATTTCATTGTCTGGATAGGTACAAACGGGAAAATTAGATGGCCTGCGAGAAGTTCAGACCTGACGCCTCTGGACTACTTTTTATGCGGTCAGGTAAAAAGTGAAATTTACAAGAACTAAGGGTCGCGGTAGAAAATGTTATTAGGTGCATACACCAAACCACTTTGCAGAGCGAAATGAATTTAACGAAGACTAAATTGGGTATCCGGACCATTTGAGACACTTGTCAGTTAAATTATTAAGATTCTTTTCTCTTCTTAATATTCGTCTACGTTAAAAAATGTTTCATGTGTAAATTAATATTAGGTTTCACTTTTTTATTTCAAAGACCAAACCAAAGCCAAAACTGAGAGGGCTGATAGAGCAGCTAAAAAACTATCAATTTAACATCTTCTTATATAATATAAATAATCTATATATATAAAAGGCTAAACTGACTGACTGACATATCAACGCACAGCCGAAACTACTGTACCTAGAAACTTGAAATTTGGTACATGGGTTCCTTTCATGATGTAAGTGAGCACTAAGAAAGGATTTTCCGAAAGTCGACCCCCAACGGGAAGAACTGGGGGGAGTAGCGGGAAACTAATTCCACGCGTACGAAGTCGCGGGCGTCCTCTAGTATAATATATAATGTGTGCAGCGATTTTTAATACTTTCGGAGATATTGATAATTTTAATCTGATTTTTTTGTGATTTTCCCTTATGTCCATGATACGAAAAATCTTTAATTTCATTAGTTTTTCAGTGTTATCTTACATTATTTAGAACCATTACGAATCAGCGTAGTTTTGAACCCATTTGCTCGTTTTTTTTAAATCAACTTTTTAAGTAATGACATTAAGTTTGTTTTTCCATATTACTTTCCTACAGTGTTTGAATTTCACTATGTACGGAAAAAACAATTTTATGTGATTACTAGTACAAATTGAATAATATTTTGTCTTTATGTGCCATATGATTAAAAGAAAAAACGAAGAAAGAAAAGTCATTTATTCAGCATACACATGGAAAAAACATCAGTTTTTAAAAAGCTAATAAAATTACACAAGTCGTTTTTTCGAAAATTCACATTTAATGACGTTTAGGTTAAGAAGCCGGCAATGTGTGTGGATGAAAAGGGTCTGACTCAGCTGTGTTGCGAGTGCAGAACAATCATAACGCTGTTATTGCCAGTACCTACTGACGCCAAGAGTCCGATCTCTGATTATGATTGAATCGGGCTACCGTCGGAATACAATAAGTCATATTATAAATATTTCATTGCTCCCGTACTAATGACCTCAATGCAATTTTAGATTCCAATTTATAGAGGATCTAGAGAATCTTTATTGAAAGAGTTGGACAGTGATGTTTATTTTGGTAAAGATGGACTCGGCGATTGCAATGAGGAGTTTAATGTGACTGACTTGACACCGGCGCAAGAGAAGAATGCAGTGTCGGCGCTAATTGAGCTATCAAAGGCTCATCCAGGTACAGTTGACCTTCAACGTAGCTGCACACTTTTGTTAATTGTAACTTTAGCGCCTTTGACAGATTTGTGGAGCAGTTCATACATGACGTTAAAGTGACAAAACACTAAAGTGTGAAGCTACTAGTAAAACCTTCTGATTTGCTGCTTTAGATCTTGCTTTGCGTAACAGCTGGACGAGATCATACTTCTCATTTCTCATTATATGTCCCAGGTATTGCAACTTCCGAACCTTTACAATATTCAAGATCTCCACTTTTGTTACTAATCATATGCAAGAACCATTGAATAGACACTTAATCTGTCAATGGTATCGTCAATATTCGTCTTTAAACCCGCATCTCAAAAGCTATTATCAGTTTAATAATTACTTCGGTTAGAGTCCAGGACTCCGACTCCATACAAAAGAATAGAAAAGACAGAACCATGCCAGTCGCACCCTCGTAGCGAACCTAAGGGATCGGTTACAAAGAAGAAGGCTAAGTCTCATAAATGCGTTACAGGCCTGCTCTATTCAGCATTTAATCTCTTTGGTTATTAATTAACAATGCAGCCCAAATACTTGCAAGAATGGACTCTTTGCACAATTTGGTTTCTAAGGACCAGTAATGGTGGAAGGAAGCGTAAGAGGTTTTCCAACAACCATGATTTTAGTCTTTTTTATGTTGATATTCAGACCATAACTTGCACTTACACCATCAACACGGTGTAGGAATATTTGCAGGTCCGCAAATAAGGAAGCTAATAAAATGGTGTCGTCCGCATATCGGATGTCGTTGATACCATGACCATCATTGACCACTATTCCCTCTACAGCTTCTTTAAGAGCTTTAGTAAATATCGTTTTCGTATTAATGTTGAAGAGTCGTGGAGACAATATGCAGCCCTGTCGTACGCCGCGCATGATCTCAACATCTTTTGTCAACAGAAGTTGAGCTGAGAGACCAGGAGGGCTAAACTTACTTGTTTGTTGCCAATAAAGGTTACGTATACTCAGATCCTTTGAGCCTAGGCCTATGTTGTTAAGTATTGTGATAAGTTTGTCATGCTTTATTCTGTTAAAAGGTCAATCAACGTAACTCGGACACGACAACAAAAAAATAAAGTGTCTAATTTGTTTTTTTTTTAATTGTAGAATGTACAAATGAGGATTGAAGAAAGAAATTTTACGACACAAGTCAATAACAAGTCAACCGTTGTCAATATTTTTGTCAATGTCGTTCTGCCTGTGGAAGCAATTGAAAACTTAACTTAAAAGAAGTGGTCACGAATATTAAAAATTAGACTAATTTATACGCAAAGAAGAGGTAATTAAACCTTATTTATCTCTTGACACGACACGATAGTTTAATTGCAATTGTGATAAGGCTAAAGATAATTTCGTAACATGTAATTAAAAATTGCATGTCGTTGAGTAACGCGTGATACGCAAAAAGATAATATTTTCATTTTCTGTTCTGCAATTAATTTCGTACAACTGAAATTATATTTAACTATGTATACGATTGAGCTTAGATATTGTCATTCGCGACTTTATTTCTCAGCAAATTTGTTATTTTAAAGTAATACATCACTTGAGATCTTTGTAACGCGAGTCACGGTGACTAAAGTTGCTGCAACTGTAAAGCGGATAACTAAATAATTTAATGTATTCTGTAGCTGCAATGCTTCTATCAGCGAAAGGGCAAAAAGTCGAAGACAGAAGCTGAAAGATAAAGGGAAGTTCGAGGAATATAAGGAAAAACATAGGCGTACCTGCCAAAAATCAGGCTAAAGAAACTGATTTAGATGCTGTATTTTCTAAGGCTCCAAAGGTTATTGGCATATCTAAGTGCCGTTTAATGAACTATCAGTGTGGAAAATTGCAGAAAGCTCAAATTTCCCAAGCGTTTGACAAAGGGGTAAAAGTAACATAGATATACCACTCGCAGAATTTAAAAAAAGAAATATTTGCCTTTTGTATATATAAAAAATGATTTATTTATTTGCTAGAAATAATATAAATATTCTGGTTAGTCGCAAGAAACGCGAGTCACGAAATCAACGTGCGTTACGTGAGTTCGTAATATTTAATAGTTTAATTAAATAAATGTATAACTTTGATTTAATTTTGTAAAATATTAAAGAAGTTTGTTTATGTCATTGTTTTGTTATTTTGTCAGTAATTAATTCATTCAAAAATCAAAATCAATAAACGTATAAAGTACTAAACCCCGTGTCCATTTCATGTAACGCGAGTCACTAGGTAATTTTATTTTTATTTTTTTATTTTAATAATTTGTTGAAGGTAAAGTACTTTGATTTATTATTCAAACTGATGTCCATTGTGATATTACAATCATTTTTCGACATAGGCAGCAATAGATTTGAAATATACGATAAGATTGTCACGTATACAGTGTGTGCCATCCATACGAACACATATTTTGACAACAGTTAATATGCATCCTAATTAACATAAAAACATGTGTATTATTAACATAAGTTTAATTATTTTTTTCATACTATCTAATTCACCACGCAATGTATCAAAAATATCTCAATTATCCCTCAATAAACTTGCAATTAACTTTGACTTAATGTTTGCTTCAACTGACATAGGTTCAAAGGCCCTCGGTTCGGGATAAATCGGTTGGACTCGTAGAGCGATTGAGAGAGACACCACACACACACCCAAACTACCTGAAGTCCTTTACTATCTTTGTTTATGATTTACGGAATTTCGTATGTTTAGAATTAAAATCAATGCAAAGATCGTTTATTTATTTAATACTAAAAAACTTAACTCACGCACAAACGAGCAAAGGCTAGGATAGATTCCTTCACATTTCTAATGAATTAAGAGCACTGTGTTCGATCCTTAGTTTCTCCACGATATTCCAACCCCAGCGGTGCGCGTTTTAAAACAGGAGCAACATTTATTGTCAAACCACAAGTGTAGATACTTATGCTTTGTCTTACGCAGAAACCTTAACACCGGTTTTCTTATAATGCAGATCTAAAATCTAACAACAAACAAGATAGATTGATAATCATAGTTCTGTGACTGATGGGTATACCAAAATGTAAATGTCCAGTAAAGAGTTTTCTACCTTGTTGGCACTATGAAAATCATTTTCGTTTCAAGCCGTATTTTTGTTTTGTTATTACCGTAAGACTCAAAGCTTTAAACAAAGGATCTTTAGCAAAATTCCAGCAGACTGTGTCAAATTTTGTTACAGTATCCTGTTTTACTATACTCTGTTTTTTGTATCGAGTTGCTTGTCCTGTTATGCAAACTGTTTTGATAATAAAGTAGTAACAACAACTTCCAGGTCTATCTACCTCTATGATCATCTGATAACGATACTGATTATGAAATTGTCATAACTGTCATGTAAATTTCAGTTTATTGTTGTTAAATTACGTAAATAACACATAACCGCTAAATTAATACGAAAGACGTACGTATGCTTTTCAATAAATGTAATTAAAGCACAGTGCCATTAAAATGTGTCAATAATAATTATGTGATGTAATGTGTAGACGATAAACTGGACGGGCAGTAAGATAAGTAAGTAAGTAAGTAAACTGCGCGCATGAATATGATCCACTGAGGTTTGTTAGACGACGTTACAATGTTTAAACCAATAAAATAGTTTTTATAAGACAAGAGTTCATTATCTACGATTAAAACTTCAATAAGTTTGGATATCGAAATGGCAGCTCTGAACAAATATGTGAATTTTCAACTGCGCAAATACATTGCTGCTCGATGGACCCTTTAAAAATGAATAACACTAAATTTATTGGAGCTATTAACTTAATTCCTTCTTTAAACGGTTCACAACACTTAAAGCTATCGTTACTTAAAATGTATGTTCTTATGGATGTCACACACTGTATAGTGACTACGAAGTAACGCGAGTCTACGTGGATTGACCCTAAACGCCTTCTCCTAGTCGATGAAACCCATGTCCCAACAACGTTGTAATACAACTTGGTAACCGAAAATTGCATCTCTGGTTCCGAAATCATTTTTGAATCCAAACTATGTGTTAGAAAATATTTATTCAACTTTTCTATACACTCTATTGTGAATTATCATGACATGAATCATTAATGATATTGTTCTACCTTTTTCGGCGTTACTTGTTTTTGGAAGGGTAACAAAAGTAGATTGCAGCGGGTCATTAGGAATTATCCCACTACAGTCTGTGGCTATAAAAATGAACTAAAAAGTTATGTTCCCATCTATTAATAGTTTCACTATCGCACTGTCAGATTTCGATTTTCGCAGATTTTATTGCGTGGATAAATTCTTCCTTTGTGATTTCCGGCCCACTGCTTTTCGAAATTATTATTTTACGGTGCTCTCGAACATCGCTAAACAATTCACTTAAATAATCCTCCCAAGTTTTTAGTTTTTCTTGAGTAGTCATAGCAATCCTTCCATTGTCATCTAACAGAGAAAGTAGGGGTTATTTCTTTTCCACCCAAAAAATAATATTCTTAAACAAGTCTTGCTTGTTGTCCAAATTTTTTATTTCCTTTGCAATCTTCTTTAACCCGCTTATCTTTGGCCTCTGCACACTGTTGCCCAATTCTTCTATGCAACTCATTATACTTTCCCATATCAAAATGTTTCAATGCTCGTCTTCTTGTCATAAGTTGCAAAATCTCATCCTTTATCCATAAATGTCTTCAGAACTTCAAGAGATGAAAAAAAAACCTACCTTCTCTGGGGTTTTTCAGGGAAAAACATGACCTGTCTTCGTAGTTCATAAACTCCATTATTCAATTTGGCGTCTAAACTAGCGTGTACTGACTCAGTGTCCGCTCCTGGGTATGTTTTTTACAGAAAACTATTTTTATACAGTCTTTTTACAAGAATAAAATCAATTATTTTTTTAATATATTTTGTGGCGTATGAGCAGGAGATATCCATGTATATAAACGACGAGGCGGTAGCTTAAAGAAAGTATTTGTGATCACAAGTTGTTCTTCTTCCCAAACCTGGACCAAGCAATCGACCCGTTCGTTTCGCTCACCCAAACCAAAATGACCGACCTCTTCATTAACAAATCCTTCACCAATTTTTAAGTTAAAGAACCCCTTTACTACAGTAAAATCATGTGCCTTCAGTTTCATTACCAGTTGTCTGATATTGTCAAAAAACGATTCAATATTACCATCGTTGGATTTTGCAGCGATAGGAGCATAAACCTGAACTTTATTAACGTTTATAAACCAATGGCTTCAAACCAATGCTCTCAGTTGTAATAGCATAAAGCGTTTAGATACGAGAAGAAGCTTTAGACCGAAGCTTTTCCGACCGCTTTAAGATTTTTCCTTATCAATAATTATTACGAGTATCATTATTAGAATAGAAAAAACGTTTTAAATGAAGAGTTGTGATGTCATGTGAGCTTTGAACGTTCATATAGGTTACAAATAGACACAAGCGAATATTTTAGGCAACTGGATTCATCCATATTTAAAAACTGGGGCCTATATTCTACATTGTTTTTTTACCCAATTACTAATATTATCGTTTTGTCAACATTATGATAGGCATTAGGCAATGATAGATGTAAAGGCAGCCTAATCGAACACAAGACGATCGCAATAACGCAGTGAAAAATAGGCCCTATTGGTGCATTGTGATAACAAACCATGCAACGTAAAATATTAAAGTAATTGAATATATTTATATATTACGCATAATCGTGGCGATTAAGAAATTGAAAAAACAGAGCAAGTGTATATTGGGCCGTGCTAAATTGAGCGGATCTCGGACGTTAAAAAGTCTATGTCGGGCTCTGTAGCTCCTTGCTCTTACATTCGTTCTTGCAGTCCTTCCTCAGTGCTCAACACAGATTAGAATGTTTAGTCTGCAGTATACTGAGAATTTGGTATTTTAAAGTTGTAGAATTTCGGGAATGAGCGCGGACCTATTAAGTACTTTTGTCAAGCAGTAGAAGAAGCGCTCTTTCAACTGACTGCTCTACATCGCGTACCCAAGGACTGTGACATACCAAGGTATTTGTAACTTCGTATAAAGATTTGAGAGTCATTTTCTCAATTTTCTTTTTGATCCCTGGCCAAGATTGTTGAAAAGTATACGCCATTGCCTGAATGTAACATATTTTTCGACACATTTTTAATTTAGTTTGTAGTATCATACTTATCTGTTTTCTTTTCTTTTTGTACACTCACATTTTTCTGTCCTAGCAATGTAGGTGTTTTGGTATTTACTGTTAACCTATTATTGTCATTATTAAATAAATAAATAAATAAATAAATAAATAAATAGAGCTAGCAAAATGTATCAAAAGTTACGGAATTGGCTGTTGTCGTTTTTCAATACTTGTGCTAGGATCACGGTCTCAGGGATCTACAGATATAATACTACTGGTAGTTTTGTGCTGTAGGTTTCTGTGTCATAAGGGTAAAATAAAAATGCAGTGTGTACGTTTTTAGCACGTGTACTAGTAGCACAGGGCTCTTATCTGTAGATGGGGAAGTGCTACCTGTGAAAAGTACAGATAATGTGTCCTTTAATATTTAGGTAAGTGTAATAGTTCGTGTGTTTGAAAGCATGTCCGATAGAGTTTCAGTTCATGTGTCTTTTTATGTTTGTTAGCGTGTTTATCATTTGTAAGGTACAACACGTATCCACGTCCCTCTTTAAATCACTAGGTATATCATAGACAAGATTTTCTATGTTTTCTTTTGAATTAATTAATCTTATAATTTTTTTAGGTTTCACATTAAAACAAACGGATTATATAAGTTGCCATTTATCTTCGGTCGAAAGAAATGGTTTTAGTCTTTGTCCAAATTTTGCGATAGTTACGAGTATCTTCAATACCTCGGTATTACTTAAGTCTGCGGGAGCTCCAGTTATTTAATATTTTGCTTTCCTGTGCAAAAAAACCATTGTAATATGTACAATGGAGGGTATTGATCAATGTCTAAGTCCTCCTAGCTAATTTGCAAGTACTACCGGTGTATGAAAATTACCAGCTGTAGCGTAATGTACCTACAGCTTCATTTGCTAATCGCCTACCAACATGCTCGTAAAGGGTTCTCCCTCATGTTGGTAGGCGATTGGCACATGGGCTCGGATCAAAATCCCCCAGAAGGATGGGTAAGTCCCTGCTGCGGTACTATGGCGCCATGGGTCTGATTCGGCTCCATGTGGTCTCCCTGCCGCTCCTCGAAGCGACATTTCATTTTCCTAATTTTTATCGTGTACCTACTTGATTATCTTCACTTTTTGACAATTGTGAACTGTTTCAATAGGCATTGTATTGTGTATTTAAAAAAATGTGGTCAGAAGGGGTCGCCCTAGGCGTACTTTTTCGAATCAAATCGGAGAGATACTGGAAAAGGGCCGAATCTTAAGTACCCGAAACCGACGTGCATGCATGACTCGATGAATGAATGTGGAGGAAGAGAAAGAGATTTGTTATCATCGCAGCCGGTTGAAAGAAATGGTCTCGGCCTACCCCTCTGGGAAACAGGCGTGATTTAATGTAATAAATACATTTAAAATAATAAAAACATACATACATTAGTACGTATGTATTTATTATTTTAGTGTCTGAAATGTCTCTATCCACTATGTCAAGCAATTTTGACACGGTAACGTAGTTTTTATTAATTTCACGATAAATTTTCGAGTTCCAACCCTCGGCGTAAATAATTATTAGTTCTATGACGCTCGTTATAGACACACCACTCCTTGATACGTTCTAAATTATTTAACCATGTAATTACTATATATCGCATGAAAGTCTGTAGTTTCACATCGTCTTATAATTCTTCAACCTGACTTCTAACGTAAAAAATTCCATCCCTCTTCCACATATTGGATCGGTAGTAATGGCAGAACGGTGCATAAGCTTACAATCCTTTTACGCAACTTGGATTTTATCTTCAATGCCTTCGATTTACGCCACAGGGAATTAATAAAATGGTAGTAACACCTTCTAATAAGAACTTACTTTTTATTGGATTCGTTCATTCTATTTAAAAAACACATAGTGCGATGGCGTGGTCACATTATTTGTTTTGATAATTTTCACCTACATTAATCGTGTCCATTTCTCTGTGCAAGGTATAATAAATCTTTAATTTAAATTTTAATACTTTTTGTTTGTGGTTTGTATTTTATTGTATTGTAACGTGTGTATCATGGATAATTTTTTTTTTTAATAAAATGTAATAATATAATATTTATTGCTACGGAACACTATTATAACTTTTTTTACCAACAAAAAAAATACTGCAGCCAAAGAAGCTAACTCAGCGGGATTTCTGTTGCTGTTTATGAATAAGTTATCATTAATATGTTTATGAAAACATACTTTGTGCGAGATTTTGGCAATACATCTTATTCCGATTCTAATTTATATACTTAATAAATGCTCGGACATTATAAATAATTCCATGCAGACAAAATCATGCGCAAAAGATAAAAATCTTTTTTACTTGTAGGTGAACTCACAGTGTTGACTATAGGGCCTCTTACGAACCTTGCCATGGCAATAAGACTTGATCCTGATTTCCTCGGCAGATTGGCTCAGTTATACATCGGCGCTGGGCATATCCAAAGTAAGTCCTCCTAAGTAAGTGAAATTTGGTCGGAATTTTAATAATATGATTTGTAATCGAGTTACCTTTTTCAAGAACTGAAATGATATTTCAACATTTTTTTGATCAAAATTACGTCATAGAGTAGCCGAACGAGAATGGTACCATCAGTTACTGTTGACCACTGGTCAATAGACTAAAAAAACAAGTCTGCCATATTTCTTCTCTTAGAAGGATTGCCCATTGATGACTCGGTAGCAAAGATTTACAGCGATAATCAGATAAGGATCTTGTACGTTTCACGCAGCGATCAATGGGCTTAATTTTATTCCATTGATAAATATCAATAAAAAAAAATATAAGTTGAATTGAACTCGCATGTTTTGTTTTTTGTTGCCATAATTTCTTCTGAGTATTCATCAGAACTATGATCGGACTCGTCGTGACCAAAAAACAATTTGTAATTTTTTTTATTGATAGGTATACAGCTTTTGTTGCCATTTTATAGGACAATCTTTGAGAAATCTCTTGAAATATTGGGTCACAGGGAGAAGGTATATCATTTTCATGTAAAAAGTGTTTCTTGAACTCACTCAAAACGCACTTTTGTTTTTGTAACGTAACTGCGGAAGTCCGACCTCTCTTCATGGTTTATTTATTATAGAAAATATAATCACTGCATATAAGTAATAACTGGCGGCGCGGCTTACAATATTAATTATAACAAAGTTTCTTAAACATTTGTTCCGCGGGTTTTTCTTTTCTTTTTCTTTTTTTTTAAAGTGACGCCTTAAATGCTTGCATATTTAGCCAACAGATTCAAACTTACTTAAAACTATACTATTTTAAAACTAATTGGACTATGCATAATAAAATGAATTCATCCTTAATATAATGAAATAGATTCATATTCGTAATCATTAATCGTGTTTCACGAAATTAAATCGGTTTTTTTAATAATTTTGGACAGTTGTCATTTTAAGGTTATTTCCACGGCCTAAAAATGGTCCATACACAATCACTGAAAATGGCGATAATCCTCCATTAACAAACATCGTGATTGGTTGTTTAAGTGTTTCAAAAGAAAATTAAAAAAAAAAAACTTTTTCTCCCACATGCTCGTAAATGTTAACCTCACTGTTGTAAAATCAGCCCGCAAAGTTCTGAGTTCCAGAGGCTCTACTTTGAAATCCGTAATTCGAACTTCGTCTATTGCTATCCCTTTTGCTCTCGACGCGTCACTAATTCGCAAGAAAGTGACGGGGCGATCCGAAGTTCGAATTACTAATTTCAAAGTAAAGCCCCAGGAGCCGCCAAATTAAAAAAAAATAAAGTTTGTATTTACCAACGGCAGCGGCCGCGGAAATGTATACAAATTTGATTTCGTACCTGGTGTTTTACTTTTTAAAACCATGTTTGGACTAGGATAACTAACTCCAAACAGCCAAACACTCGTGCAATCAAAATTCTTCCTTGTATATTTTACTTTTTAAATGTCATAGACTAAAAAGTTATCATTTGTGTATCAAATAGTTTAAACTTTTTTTTATAGAATTAGTGTTCATAAACAAAATAAATTGCCGAAATAACATAAACGAGTAATAAATGTTATAAATGGTATAATTAAAACTATATTTTATTTAAATTGAATTTATTACGTTAAAATGTGTTATATTTAATGCTTTATTTCAGTGTCATACTAAATCGTACTTATTACTGTTCTTTTTTTTTTCAAGGAAATATATTAACAATTGTTTTAGCCCAAACTATGTAAAAAAAAGTCAGAATGTCTGGCCACTTTCTTTACTCGTTTTTTCGCTGTCAATCGAGGTACTAATTATTTGAAGTTAGGTATCAAATAGTACCAAAAAGGTAGTGCATTTTGGTATTATCTAAACATCAAAACTAATTTTTCATGCGTAACTTTCTTTGGTACGCCAAAAAAATTTGAAAAAAATATATATTAGGGTACTAAAAAGGTACTAAATATGTATAAAGAGATAAATTAGTTTTGCTGTCGCAAACTATGTAAAAAAAATGGTCCAGACAACCTGACGTCAGAATGTCTGGCCACTTTCTTTCCTCGTTTTTTCGCTGTCAATCGAGGTACTAATTATTTGAAGTAAGGTCTCAAATAGTACCAAAAAGGTACTGTATTTTGGTATTTTCTAAACATCAAATATCTCCATTGGTCCAGGGGTCCTGACGCTTACTCGCTGTCAATTTAGAGACCACCAATAAGAACTAAACGAATTACGACCAACTTTGCAGTTTCCTTTTTAAGCTTGTAGAAAAAGTTGTGTATGCAACGAATATAATTAGCTCATAAGGTACTCGTGCCTGTCATTAGAGCGCTCGCAAGCTCGCGCTCTAACCTCTGCACTCATACCTTAAGAAGCTTCATTATGCACCGGTTACATAAATAACTATTTTCTACTTGCGTACTGTAAACCGCAAATAATGATATCGTTAAAGGTATCAGAATACCACCTATACCGTAACCGAAGCGGGAAAACAATTCTATAATGAGCGTTGCCATGGTAATAACAGTTCTACAATAATTATTATAGCATTGTTGTTACCATGGTTACGGTCATTGCAGATATCAGTCTTGGCGTTTGAGACACTTGAGATCCTAATTTGTATAATAAAACGTTTTTTTTTAATACCAATTGCAATTAAGTTATCGTCAGTTAAATTCGCAAACCTCTTAAGTTAATTTTTTGCGAAAATGGTTTTGTATGATTTTCTTTAAAACAAAAGAGCAAAAATATGTATTTAAGAAATAAACACACATTCAAAAACTGCCAAAAGGCACTTGTTTCAGTTTCTTCGAAAAAATAACACTAGGGAAGCGTTTTTAAAGATTCTTATGCCTGACTTGCTGTAATGTATCTCCGCAATCAATGGGTATAGTGTGCTCCGGTTACGCTCAAATTATAGCAAATTTAGTTGTAATTATTAAAGTACAAATCAAAGATACGTGAAAAACGCTTCCTTAGGGCAGTTTCAAGTGCCAACATTTCGCAGTTTTTCGAGCAGCATGGGGGTAGCACTGGGTTTTCAGGGTTGTAAACTTGGGTGTTAACTACTCTCAAGAGACCTAACTAACAACGTAAACAAAATTCGTAGTTACATGCGCGTTTCTGATGTTTGCCTCTTTCTGTGTTGATATAACATGCCTACGTGTTATGGTATTGTTTTTAAGTCGGCTGCCGTCAAAATCGACATACTGCATTTTATTTAGATTTTAGTCTGTTATCTAAATGTCCAGTTTTAGTAAAGAAGATGAAGAAATACATGGGTGGTTCCATCTCAAAAAAAATGCTGATTCAATTTCACCCCGTACGTATAATCTAGTCTCCCAGGCAGCTCCAGCCAATTGCGACGTGGTAGACTTTTGTATTTGAGACCGGCAATAGCCCCTCTGCATGCCTATTGCTAACACACTCGCAATGCGTTCGTTTCCGTTTTCATACTTGTTATTGGCATTGGCAGTCTGAACTGAATAGGACCCGACTGTATAAAAAAGGTTCATGACTAGACGAAGAAGAGAAGAGAAGTTTACGAAGCATCACTGAGGCCCGTATTAATAAACTGATCTCAACTGTAATGCTCGTCTCAAGATGCTTCACAAATAACAGTTTTCTATGGTTTGACATTTACTTTGACGTATCTTGTGACGGGCATCTCGATCAAGGTGAATTTATTAATACGGCCCTGAGTTTCACGTTTAGTTTAATTCACTTTTATTTTGAAGTCAGTCGATTCGACTTTGAAGTCGTTAGGCAATAGGCCTGCTGGGATGTCTAACATGACGTTAATAATGGGGTCGAAAGACCACCCCCAACGACCTCAAAGGTTAACTGGAAGAGACCCCTTAATGGGATAATAAGTTCGCCTTTATACATAGGTACCTTTTGTGTTTCTGTCTATTTTGTTGTTTATTATTTTCCTGTTTGTACAATAAAGTACTTACATACATACATTTATGTATACATACGTCTACCGACCACTTCCGGCTAGGTGAGAAGTGGCAGACTTTTTTTTTTCCTCTATGGATTAGTGTTCAACTGTTGGTACAGTCGAGTTCATAAATATGTGTACACTTTAGTACCTTGGCACTTTAATCGCTGTGACAATTCATGTATGGCAGTTTAAACATGACATTATATAGACAATGTACTAAAGTGTTCACATATTTATGAACTCGACTGTACCATTCTCGTATGGAAAATCTGTGACGTAATTTCGACCATTTTTATTTCAACCCGGCCAATGGAAATAAGGCAGACTTTTTTTTACGTTTTTTTACGTACCTAACTTTAGGGTGCTTAAGGGCCTATATAATAACTGTCCCCATGTGGTTGTTAGTGACCGTGCCTACGAAACTAGCGGTCCTGGGTTCAAATCCCGGTAAGGGCAGATATTTGTGTGATGAGCGCAAATATTTGTTCCTGAGTCTTGGATGTTTTCTAGTTATGTATTTAAGTATTTATTTCTCCATATAAGTATTTAAATCGTTGTCTAGTACCCATAGTATAAGCCTAGAGCTTAGTTTGGCGACTTATTGGTGTGACATTGTCCCCTGATATTTATTCAATTATTTATTGACTATCGGCCTCTATTCTACTGAGTTAAACAATATTGCTTTAAACGTGTTATGATATTGTTTTTAACTCGGTCGCCATTATTGTCAAGTAAAAAGATTGATCAAAACGTTGACAATACGGAAACACTTCAAAAGCAATTAAGTTTTACCGTGTAGAATCTCAGCCTAGGAGATTCTGAATTTGTAAAACCAGCACAACCTTGTCGCGGGCCTATTGCGTTTGCATATTAACAAACTTACGTATGTATGGATTCAATAGCGCGTTGGCATCGGATTTTTTGATTTATTCAGGACCAACCACATTGATACCCTCAATCCTCATAATTAACCACACAGAGGTCATACATATCAGATCTGGCTAAAATTAAAGTTCTACTAGAAAAAATTAACCCCTTACCGCATGAATGATTAAGGAGAAAGAATAAAAAATTATTTTTGCAAAAATATATTTTATTTGCTTAAAACAATAAATAGTAATTGGCAAAAAAAATATTTAGGTTAAGTATATTCAAGAAATTACAGTATAAAGCCACATATGGCGTCATATGCATTACCATGAAAGAATGTGACATCATATATGGCTCCATATGCGTTCAAGTAATAATAAGATTACTTACATTATTTACATGCGTGTTATTTTTGAAAACAAGAAATTAAAAATATCTGCTGGGGTATTTCATTATTTTATTGATTCAGGTTAATCTCTGTTTCTTTTGAATTAAAATTTATTTTTAATATAGGGTTCCATTTTTCCTATTTTTAAAATTAAACTAAAAGTGTTTTGATTGTTGACTAGAAAATTTAAAATAAAAAAACGGAAACATACAAACCTAGTTTTTCATAATTACTACAACATATTCAAAAATCGTGGAAATCGGACTTTATAAGTATAGG
Organism: Acleris cristana; assembly: GCA_948252455.1. NCBI lineage: Eukaryota > Metazoa > Arthropoda > Insecta > Lepidoptera > Tortricidae > Acleris > Acleris cristana. Next base: position 24,572,626 of record OX411772.1, on the reverse strand, counting down.
TAGGAGGTGAGAAATGTTATCGCCCAGACATAAATTTGTATGAAAAAAATTTGACAGCTACGCGATTTTATCGTCGGTTCCGATCCTCTTAACATGCCTCGAAGCGCCATAAAATTGAGAGAGATCCATTTAAAAAAAGTGGAAAATAATCTTAATGCACGCGAAGCCAAATATAATCGACAATCGTTTTGGTTTGAATGCATAAATACGAAGAATTTGGAAAAGGGCCGAATTTTAAGTACCCGAAACCGACGTGCGTGCATGACGTGATGTATGAATGTGGAAGAAGCGAAAGAGATTTGTCAAGATCGTAGCAGGTGGAAAGAAGTGGTCTCTGCCTACCCTTCTGGGAAACAAGCGTGATTTAATGTACGTATATGTAACTATGTATGCATACGAAGAAGCCAAATATGGCATTTACAAAAAAACGCTCCAAAACGTTATCAATACTCAATATTTATTATAATGTAAAGGAAGCTTCAAATATTTTGTTAATATTTTATTTGGAATTTTAACTTCCTTTTTGGATTTGTTTTTAATGTAAAAGTCGAACTACTTAATCTGCACTTCATCGTTCAAACTTTCCGCACTTACCCTCAATCTTTTTATTAAAATCGCATGCCATGACCAATAAAACATTGCGTTTTTTTAACGAAAGTGTGTTTCTTACGAATAACTATATGTTCTTCATAAATAAAATTAGCACAAGCTACAAAAAAAAAACATGGCAGGTCAAATATGGCCTTTTATGCGGTAAGGGGTTAAATTTCAAAAACACACAGAATTAACGTATCGCGTTAATTAATATTTAATGTTACAAGTGTATTAAAGCCCGCGTTATGTTACTTAAGCTCGAGTATAACATAAAACTCATAATTAATTTTAAGGTGACGACTATCCAACATCTGAATTCAATGCCCGATTCGACGTTGAAGCTTATCATATAGTGCTGGGAAGTGCAAACCCCGATAAGGTTACTGTTTTACCGTTTTCCCAAGTTGGAATGCACCTGAATATTAGCAAGGTATGTATTTTTACTTTGTTTATTAGTTAATAACTACACATCCAGCAACCGCTTTTCCTGGCCGAAGCTTGTATACCTAAATAGCAATTGCAATAAAAGAACTCAATAAAATATTTTGCTTCTTATCTTCTATTAATATATAATTACAATATAACCAAAAATAGGTTAATCGTCACTAAAAGCACTAACTTGCATTGTCTCTGTTCATGTAATTGAAGTTCCGCGTTTTTCTATGCTCAATTAAAGAAAGAAAATACATTTATTAAAAACAACCGTAGACAGAGTAAAACAACACACAAATTTAATGAGTAAAAACAAATAATTAAAAAAAAACTAAACAAATTTGGGCATTACAGTTGTTGTGAAACGGTTCCAACTCCGCATGTGGCGGCTGTTACTGATACAATGCTGGATGTCGAGTTCACTTTTAGCCCTCGACTCGCGGACGAAACCTCGGTAGAGAACTTAAAAACAATAATTGTTTTCTTTGTTACATTTGCTGCACTTTCTGTGCCTATGGATTCATTTTTCTGTTTTCTTTCTTTGGCCTTTTACTTCCTTTCGTCATCCTTTTTCTTCCTTCCGTCGGCCTTATTCTTCCTTTTGCCGGTATTTCTCTTCCTTTCGTCCCCTTTTTCTTCCTTACCTCGCTTTTTTCTTCCTCTCTTCTAATTTTAGTTTCATTTAAAACAACTCACAACTGAAGGGATTAGGTCTATTTTACGCTGCTTTGACTTTTTCTTTGTTGGTTTTGGCCAAAATTAAGTATCCTCGTATTAAATTATTTCCACTACAACTAGCCAAATTGTTTATAGAATACAGAGAGAAGAATACAGTATTTTCGATACCGTGTAGATCTGTGAAAATTGGAATCGAGTTGACAGCACTGCTTGTTTTATTTTATATCTTTTTTTAATTATTTCATCATCTACCTCCATTTGTTCGGTTGCGATGTCATTCAAGCTTAATAGGTTCCGTAGCCAAATGGCAAAAAACGGAACCCTTATGGATTCGTCATGTCTGTTTGTCTGTCTGCCCGTCCGTATGTCACAGCCACTTTTTCCGAAACTATAAGAACTATACTTTTGAAACTTGGTAAGTAGATGTATTCTGTGAACCGCATTAAGATTTTCACAAAAAAAAAAATTGGGGGTTCCCCATACTTAGAACTGAAACTCAAAAAAAATATCCGTCAATCCCATACGTGTGGGGTATCTACGGATAGGTCTTCAAAAATGATATTGAGGTTTCTAATATATTTTTTCTAAACTGAATAGTTTGAGCGAGAGACACTTCCAAAGTGGTAAAATGTGTCCCCCCCTGTAACTTCTAATATAAGAGAATGATAAAACTAAAAAAAATATATGATGTACATTACCATGCAAACTTCCACCGAAAATTGGTTTGAACGAGATCTAGTAAGTAGTTTTTTTTTAATCCGTCTTAAATCGTCAACCGCAATTTACCTTTCACGGAACCCTTCATGGGCGAGTCCGACTCGCACTTCGCCGATTTTTTATTTAAAATGCCGCCAAAATTGCACACATGTCAAAATAACCAAAAAATGGCGGTACATAACGTCCGCCATTTTTCTAAATCAATAATGTAGCGTGGATTGCACAGTCTATTCAGCCAAACCAAACTAGTACCTATTATTTATTAGCGTATTAAGTACATAAGTATAAAAAATATTTGAGTAACAGGAATTATTAGACATTGTAATCACGTGCGCGCTCGTCCTGACGCGCGCCGTACGCAGCCAAAGTAATCCGAGTTTCTGTTTGAGTAGGTGCCTAGGTGCCTATGGCCACTCGAAAAGCGAAAAGGTACTGCATAGCATACGGGTTCTTAAATAATGAATGACAGGAATGTCGACTAGTAATTATTTAGACTGCCTAAGGATGTCGAAAGGTTAAATTATTATTATAGTTATTTATGTAACTGGTACATAATGAAGCTTGTTAAGGTACGAGTGCCGAGGTTAGAGCGCGAGCTTGCGAGCGCTCTAATTATAGGCACGAGTACCTTAAGAGCTAATTATGTACCGTTGCACACATAACTTTTTCTACAAGCTTAGAATGATAATGACAAAAATAAACAATCGCTAAATCTTCTCGTATACTTCACTCGATTTTTCTGCTAACGAATTACTTATTAGCAAAGTCATTTTCATTATTCCGATTGGCGTTAATGGTTTGTAATTTTTATTGCTAAATGTTTACAAATTTTATGCAATTTTTAATAATTAGGTACTAAAACAGTTCTGACAATTTATCATAAAAGTTGGAATGCCAAACAAAACGCCATTTTGTTGATATCCATATTGTACGTAACCATGGTAACCAAATAACAAATCGATGGATATTACTCATCTATTTTTAATAGTAACTTAATAAAAATGAAATTCTAAACACATATTTAGTCTCAAAATTATTATTATTTTTAAACGTAATTTTAATTGGTGTTAAAATGTTTTTAACGGTTAATTATTATACAAATTATTAGGATGTCAAGTGTTAACTAAACGCCAAGACTGATATCCGGAATGACCGTTACCATGGTAATAACAATGCTATAATAAATTATAGAACTGTTATTACCATGGCAACGCTCATTATAGAATTGTGGTTAATCTTCGGTTACGCTATAGGTGGTATTCTGACACCATTAACGATATCAATATTAGCGGTTTATAGTACGCGAGTAGAAAATAGTACATTACTGCACAGACCGGGAAATAGGCCGTTGCGGGACGAGTAGAGTTAGCGTGGCCGAGACGCAGTCGAGGCCGCACTATATACGAGTCCAGCAACCGCCATTTCCTTGTCAAGGCTTGTATAGTGCTTTTCTCCAACAATGCGAGAAAATATAACACAAATTGTTAAAATATTAAACAGGTCAAAATTTCCTTGAAAAAAAAGAACAGAATCACGTACGATTAAAAGTACTGAAACAAAGCATTAAATAAAATCACACAAGCAAACGTAATAAATTCAATTTGAATAAAATATGGTTTAAATTATAACATTTATCACGCGTTTATGTTATATTTCGGCAATTCATTTTGTTTACGAACACAATTTCTATTAAAAAATAACGTCAAACTATTCGATACACTTTTAAATACGCTGTAAACGCTGTTTGAAAATGTTTAACTTTTTAGTCTATGACATTTAAAAAGTAAAATATACAAGGAAGAATTTTGATTGCACGAGTGTTTGGCTGTTTGGAGTTAGTTATCCTAGTCCAAACAGGGTTTTAAAAAGTAAAACACCAGGTACGTAATGAAATTTGTATACAATTTCGCGGCCGCTGCCGCTGGTAAATAACTTTTTTTTTTAATTTTGCCTGGACCTGGAACTCAGAACTTCGCGGGCTGATTTTACGACAGTAAGGTTGACATTTCCGAGCATGTGGGAGAAAATATTATTTATAACTTCGATCTAGGTAGGTTAACAGGTAACGAGTAGGTACTTAATAGAGAATGTCAACCAGTTTAGATTTTTAGCTTATCGTATTCTTCATTAAAAACAAAAAAATGCTGTAAAAAATTCATTTCGATACCTCAAATAGTTTTATGAGATATTGAATTTTAAATTTCGTATGCGGCGCTCGAAACCCAGCGCAGCGGCTAGCGCTCACGGATGATGACGTCATCGTTTAGCAGCGGTACGCGCCCTTATATGAATGAGTGAGTTTACAGGGCTTCTATCTTTTTAACCGTAATAAATAGACATTTTGAATTTTCACAGAATACGTCTTATTAGAATACGTCTTATTAGTTTAAAATTTTAAAATGAACAATAAAACAAATCCCAAGAAACATGAAAAAAATCCTTTTTTTTTATGCTTTTTTATATGGATTGTATTTCAATAATGGCATCTTATTTTGATGCGATTTTAAGCTTAAATTGTCTAATTTTCATACTTTACGACTAAATAGAAGTCTCAAGTAACACTGCTACAAATAAGTAACAAAACTGATTTTATCAACATGATGTTTTATGCGGTCACCCATCCTGTTTTAGACTACGCTCGTAATTGCTTAACTTTGGAAGTCGTAATATTTTTACGAATTCGTTTTGATGTTACTATGATAGTTATGGTTATCTATTGTTTAGTTTTACATACTTACAGTTTAACTAAACTAACTGTCTCTTGCTGACCGGCTTTTCTGTTTGTAATGTTTGACGAATAAGTTGGTTAAATAAAATTAGAATAATAATCAATAACACAGTAATAATGCTCAAAAGCAGTTCAACACTACCTACTTGCTACAGTTGGCGGCCACTAATACCTACCACTAATACTAGCGAAGCGAGAGCGAGAGAGAGAGAGAGTCGGTCTAGGTATCTAACTAATCGCGAGTGAGCGACTTGGTAGCGCCCGCGCGCGAAATTTGAAATCGATGAAATGAATAAGTACACAAAATATCAGAACTACGACCTAGGTCAATCAAAAACTCGTGTTTTATAGTTTATTATTTTATATTATTTTATACGGTAGCGATATGAATTCTACATTAGACACGAAATTTGTACAGAAAAGCCTACCACCAAAGTTAAATAAACACCGCTTAAACTTCGTGTAAGATTTGGTTGTTTGTTGTTTTACTACAGCTTACTGTTTGGTCGTAAACTATAGGTAAGTATGGAGTTTAGATTATTGTGTGACACCGAAATAAAAAGCTAATACAAATACAACCCGTACTTCGGTTTCCAAAGTTAAGCAACTACTTACAAGCGTATTCTAATACAGGATAGGTGACCGCTTAAAACATCTTGTTGATAAAATCAGTTTTGTCACATACAGTATGTAAACTTACTAAAACCATTTGTTTGAATCCGGGCAAGTCTAGGCGATAAATAAGGTCTTCGTATATAAATTATTGAAATTCTAACGTTTTTTAGAATTTATAATTGTAATACAAAAAATATCATTTTAGTTATTCATGATTCAATAACATCCTGTATTATTTGTTTATAATTGTAACATTTGTCATCTGGTTGTCAGGTCAAGGCCAAGTTCAACATTTTCAATGTCAGTTAACGTAAGGCTATGTGCACACTTCCGATTAAATACGACGTAGATTAGACCAAATGTGGCCGTTATTTGAACCAAGCGACGATTGTTGTTTCAAGTGAACGCTACGCATCAAATCTGGATTTTGCCGGGCACGTCGCTTAATTATGTTCGAAGCTTGTACAATCCGCAGCCTCATTTCTTCCTCAGTTCTCGACACTTTTTTTAAATACTAACTGTTTCACCCATCCCCAGAAGAAATAGTCTAGAGGTGTGGGGTTCAGCAAACGTACCATATCATACAACTTCCCGCTTTTCTAGTGCTGAAGCCAAGATTTTCTGTAAAATGGTTGTAGATCCTTTTTTCCGTTCTGACGTCAATACGAGGACGAGGCCCACCACTACTACTACTACTATCCGGTACTAACCGGAACCGCTCCTTCATTGTCACGCAGTCTGGTAATCGCCCTTATAATTGACAATAAAGTGACACCAGTGAAATTTGAATGACATAAATCTGTCACGACGTAAACATTACACATAGGGTGATACTTTTAGGGTTAACCGACTTTGAAAAAGGTAAGTGTTTATAATTTTTAAACAATGATAAAATTAAAAATATTCGACCCGTACTAGCAAAACATGTGTTAAAACACTTAACTCGACTTGGCTATCAACTGGTTTAAAGAGATGGTTTTAGTTAGTTTACATACTGTATTTTTAGCAGTTTTACTTGAGATTGTTATTTCATCTTAAACTATGAAAGTTCGACTGCAATTTAAGTTTAAAAAAGCATCAAAGTAATAAGCCATTATAAAAATATAATCCGTATAAAAATGCTGAACTTATAATAACAGCCCTCTTTTTTGCGTCGGGGGTTAAACACTTCGAACTTATAACACCCCTCTTTTATGCGTCGGGGGTTAAAAATAAACCAAGGTGGCATGTTCTCACAAAAGTTAGCGCAGTTAATAAAGATTTCAAAACTCTGAAACAACTACAATACTTACTACGCAATATGACCAAAAAAAAGATTTTTCGCTCAGAAGTAATGCAGCTGTAACTTTTTTCCCCATATTAACCAGTACTTGTTTGACGATTTCGAAATCTAGATTAACTGCGCCAAGATTTCAAGATGCTGCTTTTAGGTGGCTCAGTTTGACTTGGTTTTGGATTTTTAACCGACTTTTTCATTTTTTTACTGTATTTTTTTTGTATGGTTATCGATTTCCCAGACAATTCATTTTTTCTTCACTTTTTCGACTTTCTTGAAGAATAACTTTATTTTTACGATTCCTTCTTTTCAATGCACTAACAAAAGAATACGTCTGTTACAGAGCTGGAGACAAGAAACTTTAGGATCAATTGAAAATAATATTGTCAAAGCTATCAACAAATACGAAGCAGTAGCAATAAAGAAAAACGAGTACTGGCTAGATCTTGATCCTGCCGTTGTGGCTGTAGCTATTATGCAGGATTTGGTAGCAGAGTATAAATTTTCAAAAAACAAAGTTGGATTAATCGGTGAGTAAAAGTAAATAGATTTGTGTTAATAGGACACTGGTGTATATTTTAACTATTCCTAGCCGGGTTTGCCTTAGGCACTTGTCCCACTGCCGGCGCAGGAGCGATTAGCTACCGTCAAGTCTGGCAACTTTGCCAACGTCAAGGTCTATCCAAATTTCAAGATGCATTTTCTACAGACAAATACTACTTCAAACAGTTTCAAGTCGACTTGTCGTTATATAAATATGTCAAAAATTATTTCAATACCATTGGAAATGAAATATACAAATGATTTATTAACTAAAAGGATCAAAACAAATTGTGGCAAAGAAGGCACTACCCTGTGGTAACTTTGCCAACTAGATTTGTGTTTATAAAACGACAGTGTTTCTTCTTGCTGTCCATAAATGTAATGTTACTTGTTTCGTATACAATAGACCTAACATCTTGTAAAATATTTTTCTTTTAAAGTACTATGAAAAACAAATAAGTGGCAATGTTGAACACCATTATATGCAATTTTCATACAATGTTAAAGATTGTCGTCAGGGTTGTCACTAATTGAAACATTTAATGTTATTTTATCAGCATTTTTTATTGCTCACCAATCTTAATTCTCCGTTTTAATTAAATGATGAAAGTAGGTTATAACAAAAATAGGTCAAAAAAAAACCTACTTAAAAAAAAACTTTTCATAAAATTAAATCGTTGCTCTTCTGAAAAACTTTGACAACCCTAGGTCATTTCAAAACGTGGCAAAGTTGACTTCCCATCCTTTCTGCACCGGTATGGTAACATTGCCAATGCAATTTTTGAAGGGTTTAACAAAGAATGGATCAAAATCAATGGCAGTATTTGAATCACTGGGATATTAAACACGTTGACAAAAAAGTGTACACAGCTATATCCAGTCCATAAGCACAAATTCGTTGAAAGTTCCAGACCACTAAAAAGTTAGGTTAACTTACCGGCGAACTTTGGATGTCAACTAAAAGTTTACGCTATCCGTAGGGACACCATACATTAAACAGTATTGTCAGTTAATAATTCGATTTTCTACTCAGGGTGTCCAACGATGAAAAAATATTGCCGTATTTAAAATATAGGCGTTATTGTAATAGCACACAGCAGGTGGCAAAGTTAGTATCCAATTGCAAAGTTGCCAGACTTGACGGTATCGACTATTTTCTCGCTCAAGAAACAAATAAAAGATTTAGATCCCGTGTCAATAAAGACAGTGGGACAAGTGCCTTGCGCAGACTTTTCCCTCTGCCAAGGAAACAATAAGATCTATTGATCTTGCACGATTTAGGGCTGATTTTTCAATCACCAGATAAAACTATCAAGCCAAAGGATTCACTCAAGTTGCTGGAGTCGACTATGGTGAAACCTTCTCACCTGTAGCAAGATTGTCTTCAGTGAGAATTTTGATGGCATTTGCAGTCGACTTAAACTGCCAAATTGACCACCTAGATGTGGAAACGGCTTTTTTAAACGGCGATTTAGAGGAAGAAATTTACATGGAGCAACCTGAAGGCTTCTCAACCGACCCTAAACAAAAAGTTTGTCTACTGAAAAAGTCTCTCTATGGCTTAAAGCAAGCACCACATCAGTGGAACAAAAAGGTTTGTGATGCAATGTCCGCCTTATCGCTGACACAAGCTACATCCGAACACTGTGTCTACTATAAACGAGACGGAAACGACTTACTAGTCGTAGCGGTATTCGTTGACGATTTCTACGTCTTGAGCAATAACGACCGACTAAAAACAGAGTTTAAGAACGATCTTAAGAAGCTCTTCACCGTAAAAGACTTAGGTCCTCTAAAAGATTGTCTTGGTATGAGAGTTGTCCAAAAAGATGGTTCACTTACTCTCGACCAGACAAACTATATCGATAAACTTATCGATAAGTATAACATGAACGACGCAATATCCGTAACAACACCGATGGAGCCTGGACTCAAGCTTACCTTACCAGAGAAGGAAGATGAAATTGAAGTGCCTTATCAGGAACTTATCGGTTCTTTAATGTACATTTCAATTGGTACAAGACCCGATATTGCCCACACGGTCTCGTACTTATCCCAATTTAATGCACATTACGGGGGGGTACACTGGAAGGCCGCTAAAAGAGTTCTTAGATACCTCAAAGGTACCAAAGACCTCAAACTACACTTCATTAAGAGCCATAGCTATCCAGTCGGATATGTTGACGCAGACTATGGGAGTAACATTATAGATAGGCGATCCTTTACCGGATATACTTTTATTATGAGTGGAGCACCTATTTCTTGGGAAGCGCGCAAACAGCGCACTGTTGCGCTCTCTACAACTGAGGCAGAGTATATGGCCCTGGCAGAAGCCTGCAAGGAAGCCATTTACCTGAAAACACTCATACGGGAAGTATTCGCCATCACTCGTCCCATAATCATACACACTGACAATCAAAGTTCAATTAAACTTGCACACAACAACACTTATCAAGCACGCACAAAACATATCGACATCAAACACCACTTCATACGACAATCACTAACACACCACGACCTACAACTTAAATTCATTCCTACAAATGATATGATCGCCGACATTTTTACTAAACCTTTGGCCAAACTCAAGCACTGCAAGTGCGCCAATTCTTTAGGTTTAAGTTAGGTTAGGCTTTTATGTAGGTTTATTATGTAAGGTGTGTATAGTTAGTCATAGGTGTATATACAGGATGTTATTTTTGTTCTTATGTTTGTGTTAGTTTTAAGTTTGTGTACAGTTTACTTTGATATGTCCGTTACTTGTATATATTGTATATATACAGGGTGTTTATATTACGGGGGTTGTTAAACCTTCTTTTATAGTTTTATAATATCAACACCCTGGCCACTTTTGATACTGTATATGTTCATATTTTGAATACCTTTTTTAGTCAGTATCATCTCTTCTATCTTGTGCTACTTACCATTGACATTATACTCGTATATCCATTTGCTATATTCTCTTTTCTTTAATACCATAACCTATTAAAGAAAAGAGAATATAGCAAATGGATATACGAGTATAATGTCAATGGTAAGTAACACAAGATAGAAGAGATGACACTGACTAAAAATAGGTATTCAAAATATGAACATATACAGTATCAAACGTGGCCAGGGTGTTGATATTATAAAACTATAAAAGAAGGTTTAACACTAATTTATTTGATTTTTGGTGTAAATGCCCTTTGACAATTGTAACAAAGAAAGATAGCATTTTTCATCCTGTCATCATTGGATTCAAACACATCTGCATCCTTGACAATCTAATTTGCTTTTAGGTGACAGTAGAGGCATCGTCCTAAACGAATTTGCGGATAGAAACCAGGCCAACGTCCGAGTTGCTTTCGTACTTAAGAAAGAGAACTATGTAAATTTTTTGATGAGTGTATTCTCGGCCGGAACTGTTAAATAAAATGTTCATGATAAGAAAGGCATGGAAAAAACGCGAGTGTTTCTATCTTTTTGTTTTATATAATCCCAATAGAATGTTCCGTTTTCGAAATATCAGTTTGAACCTTAGTCAAGGTTTTTTTTGTACGTCGAATTCAGTAATTATATTCGTAGGCAGTGTTGCAAAAATACCTACTCACGTTTCTAATTGTGTGACCACCTATGTAAATACTATTTTAAATGGTTTGTTTTATTTACATTTTTTTTAGTTAATAAGATCACCAATCCCTTTTACCCGAAAGCAACACGTGTTCAGTTTCGTTTGTAGTCTGAAACTTACTAGAGATTAACTTAAAATAAAAATACCCTATCTATCGATAAGGTAATTCTTAAGAAGTACTTATTTAGGTAATGGTAATGTACTTATGATGACTTAACAAAATTAAAAGAGAATGCGCAAAATTGCCCCAGCTCCAGCGCTAATTCTTTTGCGCTGGAGCTGGGGCAATTTTGCAGTACTAGATAGTAATATTCCAGTACCAGAAATTCGTGTGCCAATAAATCAGGTATTTTGACATTTTCTAACCGAGTAAACTCAGTATTATTTTGCTCCAGAAACTTCTGCCTGGCCCTGTACAAAGAACTTCTTACTTTATCAAAGGAGCACGTACTAAAGCTGGGATCGGCACCATGCAACACAGTAACTTTAAAAAAAAAACGGTGTTGTCTTCTTGCATATTTCTGTCTTACAGGAATCTATGGCAATATAGCGTATTAGTACGGAACCCTAAAAAGATGTAAGATACTTTCAAATTATTATATGGCGTGAGAATAGTACAGACCCTATAAAATACTTACGACTCCATTCTTGAGTGTCCGCTGTTTATTTGAAATTGCAAATTCCTGTAAGGACTATTCGCTTTTATACCAAATATAATTAAAACCTATATGTTTGTCGACGATTTAGTAACCGGAAGTGACAGCTCAGAGCAGCTTAACCCTTTATAAGGCCGCAGTTATACAGATATGCTACGTGAAAGTTAAATACACTACCATGTTTGTAATGCACTGGGGAACACATCTACGGCAAAAAAAAACCGAAATCATTAATAAAAACACGTGGTCATTATATGCACTCGGCCCGTTAGTGCACTCGAGTTTTCAGATGATCTGTTTCCAATACACCTATTCATTGACATTGACAACAAACATAAGATGCTCTTTACAGACTGGTGTTTGACTACATAATGTAAATCGTAAATCGAATATTATTGTGTATCTAGTAGAGGGTAGGATTATTATACGAATATCACTGAAAAAATTATAACCTGTGGCCCGTTTCACGATACAATTTACAAGCGGAAGTCTCTTTCTATCAATGAGTTAGAAAGAGACTTCCGGTTGTAAATTGTGTTCCGTCAGGTCTCAATTGATAATAAATTAAACTTGGTTCTCATTAGATATAGCTTATATTTTACATTTTCCAATACATGTTTTTAATATATCGAAAACCTTCAATCATACAATCCCGACTGTCCATTATCTTTCCCGCCTAATCTAACTTTTAAAAAAGCAATTATACCAACTTCCAATTATGTAAGAGAATGCTTGACAGAAGCATTCTCTTACTTAGAGAATGCTTCTGTCAATCCACAATATAAAATTGTAATGTTAGTAATTTCTGTATACTGACGGAATAGTACCATAATAATAAGATTAATTAAAATATTGAAATAACAATTGTAACTTGTTGCTTCGAGAAACGGACCTCATATATTTAATAAAAAAATCAACTTATTTAAATATACGTATGTATTTAATAAAATAAAAGAAGTGATTGAAGTAAATAAAAAAGTTTTCCACTTCTGCTGGTAGGAGTACAACTATTTTCAGTAAAAGCCTGGATTTCTGGTGAATAATTCGCCGCCACATATTTTACAACATAAATCGCATAAATATGGTTCATTTACTAAATGTCTGGAACTCTGCGGGTGACCATATTCCTCACATGTCTCTATTGGCATCATGCCTTCCTCTTGCAGCCATATTGTTTCGTGGGGTATTGTCTTAAAGAATAAATCTAGCCATATCGTTGTCGGTAGAGCCAAGCGGTAAAACATAATTTGGATATCAAGGAGCTGTAAAAAAAACAAATTAATCAGAAATTTTGTATAAATTCAACATACGTACATTTCAGTTAATCCATGGTATAAGAACATCGGTTCTTACATTTTCCAATACAGAATTTCTATAATCTTGTAAATGTTGTTTGTTTGACTTCATGACATGCAACACCTTTGGTAAGGTAATTCTGTATAATGTCTTAGGACTTTTGAAAAATGTGTTTAACGATGCCTGAATTCGGGTTGGCTCCACCTTCCGTCTCTCCCTTCATATCGACTGCAAACCCTACACTCCTATCCTATCTACTTGGCTCTCCGGTATCTCGGGCAGGTGCGCTGCTGCCTGCGGCAGGCGGAGATGGTTGGTGCAGCAAAGGCGACGAAGCTCGCCTGCCCTAATCGGTTTAGTATTGGTGGCTGGTCGGTGCGGGTTAAGGTTCTCGTGCTCTGCCGGCTATACGCTACTTCTACCGGACCGAGTGGGGCGGGCGTGCTTTTCCCCGCTAGCCTAATCTAACATCTCTCCGTCGCTGTCAGCGCGTACGGGTCCTTGCAGAAGAACTGCTGGCTGGAGATGTCACCAGAACAGAACAGAACAGGACTTTTGGAAAATGTGTTTCGTAAAATTAGAGAATAATCCATTTTATTGACAATATAATTTACTGTGACGTTTACGAGTCTGTATTAAAATAAATACTTTTATCAATCAGCCAATATTTTGTAAGATGGACAGCATGTAGGTTTTAATCATGTTCTTTGATGAAACAATTCAAAGCATGGATAAATGCAAACTGGAACACCACAATATTTACATATATAACTTGTCCGTTTCGGTGTTGTTCTTGTACTGCAAAATTTACACCTTTTTGATGTTGTAGAAAACGGCATATGCAGTCCCACATTTACTAAATGAATTTCGTCAGGTATTCCGAAATTTTCACCTTTTTTATTACGTGGAAAAGATGGTGCCATCCTTTTGCGGCAATTAAAATCATTTATGAAGGCTAGACCAAGTCGGTAACGAAACTCGCGATGGCTATAAATATTATGTCTTTTTGGCCGTATGTACGAATTGATGACTGCAGCCTCAAATATATACCAAAATATTCTGTGCCAATTCTTACGAGATCTTCGTCCAATGGTATACGTGGACTTCAGATGATCAAATCTATCGACACCTCCCATTACTTTGGTGTATTGAAAAATAGCCCTCGGACAAAACATTTCCTTCTTGGTTCCATTTTTTTGAGTTCTGTGAATAATTTCGACTTTCCTTGGATCAAAAGCATTAGTCATGATAAGGACATCTTTGGAATCGTGCCATCTTATAACGGATAACGGCGGATCGTATTCATACATGAATTCTCCAGGCTTTAGTTGTGCATGTTTTCCCTTGGGCTTTTCCTTAATTGAAAGTGGAAATCCTATGCGGTTTGCACGAAATGTGCCAACACAAAATATACCCGTTTCGTACAGGTAATCTAAGAGGGGCAAGCTCGTAAAAAAGTTGTCAATTGCTATCAAGGTGCCTCCTTCAACATCTTTACATAACGATGTTACGACTTTGTAGCCTAACCCACTGGAAGCATTTTCTTCAACATCCTCCTTTCCTGTATAGATTTGAAATTCATATAAATAACCACTCTTTGAATCGCAGCGTGCCCATACCTTATAACCACGTTTAATGGGTTTATTTGGCATGTATTGCTTAAAAGAGCAGTGTCCTTTAAGTTTAATCATGCTTTCGTCTATAGTTTCATGTTTTGACTGTGTTGCGTTTTCTGAAAATGTATGGTTCAACATGTTGACCATGTCCCGCACTTTGTTTAATTTGTCCGGTTGAACTTTGGGACTGTCATCGTTGTTCGACACATGCAAATTTTCTAAGATCTTTTTAAATCTTTTGCAAGTCATAACTTTTTTAATGACCGGGTTGCCGTAGAATTCGTCAGTGGACCAGTACAAATCGATGCTAGGTAAAGGATGTATACCCATCAGTATGTTTATTCTTAAAAATGCAGACATTTCATCTTTACTTATTTCTTGAAACTGGTTAGATTTTTGTTGGAGGGCGTAGAGATTAGAATTACGTACAATTAAATACAACAGTTTTTCGGGAAATAAATTTTTGAAGTAATCTATTGGTTGACTTCTCGATGTATATTTATTTCGTGTTATCAAGTCTTCGTCAAAATTTAGCTCATAAAATGAACCAGTTGCCCTACCCCAATTTCTTTGTTTTGTTTGCTGGCTAAAGGTAGCTTGACCGCTTTGTGTCCTGGAGACTTTCGTTTGGTTTTCAGTTGACGCCATGATATGCAAATACACGTTGGTAGACGGCACATTTTCAGACAAGATGTTTTCAAGTTCTTCAAGGTCATAATTTCTACTTTGGATTACTAGTCTAGCATTTATGTCATATTTTTGGGAAGAATATAATTTCATACCGTCACTGATATCATCAGATGAACTGAAGAACTGCCTTAATTGGGTTTCAACGTCGTCATCGTTGAATCTGCACATTTTTTCTGAACTCATTACATTAAATAACCGAATATTAAATTTATTTTATGTTAGTACACTGAAAAGCCGATCCAAAGAGTATCAAGACAGATACGTGACAGGCAATACTCAATACTTCTTCATTTGTCATAACTGTCTTGTACGCAATACTATGCAAAAAGTTCTAATTACAATATTTATCGATATAGCATGTCTAATTAAAGGGGATACGGATACGCACTTGATAAGTTTGTACGTGTACCGATCCGAGCACCGATCAGAGCAGTGCAGTGCTGTGGCAGATATAGACAGTTTGTTTTGTTTATTGTTATTAAAAAAAGGATAACGAGACGGTAATTAGATTAATTGAGGCCTACAAGAACAAAGAAGTTTTATGGAACCCCTACCACCGTAATTACTACAATAGAATTTAAAAAAAAGACGCGTGGTATGAATTTATCCACGAAATGGATCGACCGGCGGAAGAACTAAAAAAAACAATTGATTACCTACTTGCGGCTCTTCGGCGAGAGAAGCAGAAAAAGGCCAAGTCGAAGACAACGGGTCAAGGTAGGTATTTGTACTATTGTTTTACCAGATGACGTGTGTGCGAGTGCTCACCGGGGCTCAATAATTAATTGATGTAATAACACAAAACAGATAGGCACAGAAGTCAATAACATGTATGTACTTCACTTTTCATACCTACGCTCGGCGGTCGCTCTTGTTGTCAACTGGCTTATGTACATAAATATTCAACAGCTCTTCAAATAATATTTGAAAATAAAGATAAGAGTTCAAAAGTAACCTAAAAGTAACCTTTTGGGCTGGGTAACCCGGTAGTAACCTGACAAAGCTAAAAGTAACCTAAAAGGTTACAAAAGTAACCTTCTGGCAACACTGTCCACGCGGCGATATATGAGGATACGCTGCTCTGCTGCGCTACGGTTAGTATGGACGCATTTTTTCACGCGACGATGGTAGTGATACGGTGTGCCCAAAGTGAGCGTCCATACTTAGGATACGCGAGCTCGATACGATATGCGTGATCGTGATCGGCAAAATGATACAAGTGTGGACCCAGCTTTACAAATTAATTAAATTCTACGGAATATCCACCAAAATCGTGTATGACTTTGGTGTAAATTAATTTTATTAGCAGGTTTGTAACCTGCAAGCAATAGCTTGTGTGGTGTAAGGCTGTAAGTCACACTATAAACGGAAAGAAAACTCGGCTTTAGGATTGTCTTTTCATAAGTAAGTTTCTTACTATTTCCCTTTAGATATCGGTAAGATTTTATGTAAAATTGATATTATATTGTTAACCAATTTATCCAATTCATTTAATATCGAAATCTGGGCCTAATTGTATCATTTTTCTGATTGTAAATATGCAATCGAAGTTTTGACAGTGATGTGAAAATATATCGATAATTTAATATTTCCAAAAGATGAAAACTTGCAGAAATAATGGGTTCGGCGAATAGGTAGAAAAAAATCATATAACTAAAACGTGGGAAAAACTCTGTTCGAAGCATTTCAATCCTGATTCTTTTCTGCCAACCCAACAAGAAAAAGGGCAACATCTCAAACCAGATGCCGTACCTATGTTCATTTTATGTATATGCCGTACCCACGGAATAAAAAAAACAGTGGAAGTGGCATGAGCTTCGCTTAGTATCAGATCGGTTGTCGCCAATACTCAAACTATCATAAACACAACACGCCACCATGGAAAATGTTTTTGGTACGGCTATCGTTTTTAAATTCTAAAATAGCACAATAAGTCATGCTTAAGTTTTTTTAGAAATACCGAAACATCGAAACAACGAAATAAGCGATCGCGGTAAAAGTACGGTAGGTTGCGCGGAACTCCGCATAACCATGCCACACGTTACACGCGCACTTGACACTTCTACTGTTTTTTCTGTTCTGTGGCCGTACCTATGTTCATTGTATGGATATGAAAAACTTCGTAGATTATCGTTAATTAGATAATTTTATATTTTATTTTATGAGCTTCGATTAGGTTTTCAATTCAGAAATGCCGCGAAAAGGACACATCACGAAGACTTCTATGTATACTAGTTACTAAAGTACGGCCAATGAGACTTGATAAAGAATGTTAACAAACTGAGCGTTACTGAGTTATATTGCGATAGATTTTTCTGTGCTTATTTTTCCCATCACCATAATACATAATTACATTGTAATACGTAGGTAGAATTAGGTTAGGTCCGTTTTTATATCAGGCCCGGAGGGCTAAAACAACCCAGATATAGACTAATAAAATAATATACTTACTAGTAATTTCAGCGACTAAAATAAGCGCGAACATTAAATACGCTATATTTAAAAAACGCTACATGAAGAAAGACGAATCCCATCAAAAACATAAATATGAAATGAGAGCCAAGTTCAATATTATGTTGGTTCTTGACTTCAACGACAAAAGAAGTGAGATCTAAATGGGTGCCAAGTTCAATGGTCAGTCCTCAAATTTATTTATAACAACATATAATATCATTTCTTCTTATAACTTAGGATAATATATTGTAGCCTAAGGTCTGACTTGGCTAGTTCTCATATACGAATTATTATGTTCGATGGCTAGTTTCTACCTGCAAGCCAAATTTTCGGAATAATAAAATAAGAACCGACAAGTAACAGGGTTTGAACTTGCGAAGGCCATATTATAATTCGTATAATGAAAACTAGCCAAGTCAGACCTTAGGCTACAATATATTATCCTAAGTTATAAGAAGAAATGATATTATATGTTGTTATAAATAAATTTGAGGACTGACCATTGAACTTGGCACCCATTTAGATCTCACTTCTTTTGTCGTTGAAGTCAAGAACCAACATAATATTGAACTTGGCTCTCATTTCACATTTATGTTTTTGATGGGATATCATTACTTTTTGTACATAACTTATTAGTAGGTACTTATTTATAACAAAATTAATACCAAATGGTTTTTGTTAAACTACTGTATTTTCCTACAACTAAGTATAAGTGAAGTGTTCCTAATAGAATCGATTAAGTGAAAATTTTAATAAAATGATAAAAATTTACCAGTTTCTGATTTATTCCTTTGTATTCACCTAATTACCTAACTGCATGCCAAATTTGAACTTTCTAGGTCATCTGGAACTGCGTTAGAGTTTTGATCTATAGGTCAGTGATAAAAATGACGATTTTTGGACGTTAATATCTAAATAACCGTTTGAGATGTGTTTATGAAATTTGGAGCACTTATGTATCTCGCAAGTCTCAATATATGAGCCAAATTTGACACTTTTATCTGAAATAGTTTTTGAGTTATGAGGAGGTCAAAAGTGGCTCCAAATGGTTCGTGTAATATGACACACGGTGCTGCTCGCCAGTTCTGTTAGCTTGAACTTGGCTTGACACGCTACCCTACACTACTTTGAAAATAGGGTTTTGTTAAATAATCGAACAAACAAATCGTCCATTACATTAAATTAAAGTTGTTTAATTACATCGACATCGATATTGTTGTCGACTCAGCCACATCACTAACGTTGACGGACGGGAGTCGATCCCATTCAAATCTTGTGACAACATGATAGATAACGAAAGAATACCTACCTATAAGCACATCTTTTTCTAACTCACTATAAATGCCAGAAATAAAAAAAGGTCACACATACGTCTCTCGTTGTTCTTATAGTCCGGTTTCTATGCTAGTACTTCTTCTATGACATATATATAGTTTCTCTAATTATTAATTTTCTTTACGCAAGTGTCATGTTAGTCACTGTTGGTGAGAAGGTTGGTTGCTGAGTCTTGAATTGGAACATCACTAACTCGTAGGTGACAATTGTGCCCGCAACCTAAAAAAAAATAGATGCTGTAGCTACAATTTATTTTAGTTTTTAAAACATCAAGGAAAGGTGAAAGAAAAACATACTTTACCTATGTGCATGACATGATGATTCCGACGATAGCGAATAGGAATCGAAATTAAAAAATAAACCAGGCAAGAGCATGTTGGTCCATGCTCAGGGCCTCTATTCTACTGGGTAAAACGATATTTCCTTTAACGTGATATCACATTGTTAACGTTACGATAGGTCCATATGAACTTTTCAGTTATGGCGGCCGGGTTAAAAACAATAGCATAACTCGTCAAAAGTAATATTGTTTACTCTGTAAAAATGTCGAAAAATAACAAGTATGAACGAGTTTTCTATTTAAAGTTATTTGTCTTTCCCTCACTAGTTGGAATATGAAAGCCAAGCCCATAACCTTGCAGCCGATTGCTATCGGACGGATACCACCGTCTTTTTTTGCCAAAGCTATAAGATAGGCGCCATAAAGTGATGGGATAATTTCAACGTGTACACGGCCTGATAACATAAGGTTAACTAGTGCAGTGAGGTTATCAATCAAATTTTGTCCCACATCCTAAAGCCGCGGTCGTTAATAACAAGTACCTAGGCTTCTGGGTAGTGATTCTCTCAAAAGCAAAGGTGAGCGAATGCAGGAGTGAATGTCCAAGCGGCGAGTTTAAGTACTCCCGTCAGAGCGAGCAAAACAGATTTTAGCGCGTGCATTCTCAATAAGGCAGCCTTATAGGTACGTTCGAGAAGCCATGCTGCCAAATTGAATACACGCGCTGTAACGTGTTTTGTTCACTTTGACGGGACTACTTAAACTCGCCGCTTGGACATTCACTCCTGCGTTTGCTCACCTTTGCTTTTGAAAGAATCACTACCCTAGTAAGAATCAAAGAAGTATAATTTTACCGTTTATGGAAATTCAACCCTTAAGGGAATAAAAAAGGGGTTGAAAATTTATACGGGATTCCCGTTGTTTCAAAGCAGAGGACACTATAAATTATGTTTTCAAAAATCTGATTTAAATTGGTTCAGTTTATTTATCCGTTTTTACCCGACGCGACTGCAGCTAAAGAGAAGCGAGTGTTATGTTCAAACATTCGTTCCATAACAAAGCATTAAAATTTGTATTCAAATCGGATTATCTCAGAAAGGAAAACCTATCTACAGTTCGTATTAGAACGTTTTCATTCTTCACCGTAGGTACTTAAACAATAAGTTTTTGTTAAACATTCATTTTTATGACAACCTTTTTTTTCTAACTGTTCTTTATTATTGCATTATCAGTGGGTTGAGGATTTACATTGTGTACCAAATTTCAGCCAAATCCTATAACGGGAACTGGTTAAAAATAAACTTCCAAAAATTAGACTAACACATTATAACGTACCTACATCATAGACTTAATATATTACTTCGTATGGACTGGCCTCTAGTACAAAAAAACGGGCGATGAAATTGGTGCTAAATCTAAGAATCTAGCACCAAATCGTGACAGTGACGTTTCAACCTCGCACCAAGTTGTACGTACTAGTAATATCAAAAATGCCATGTTGCGTCATAAGTAAGTGCAATAATTATACCTCAAAGGTATCGAAAACCAAGAATGGAGTTTCTTTTTTCCGGTAAGCATTATTAAGTAATGTATTACTCGAGTTAAACCATTTTTTCAAGCATTCTTAATATTATTGTAAATACAGCTGTTGTTTGGTTAAGCCGGCCATACACGTTACGGTTACCGGAGAGGTCTACCTGTGCAGGAGACCGGAGCAAAACCAAAAATCAATTCTTTCGAGTGACACCGTACGGTGAACCTGTGCGTGTGTGCCGTGTCCTCCAGTCGCCTGGGCAGGTAACCTCTCCGGTGGACCGTAGCGTGGATGGCCGGCTTTACCCGGCCACGTTACGGTAGTTCTATGTAGTTTGACGTAGTTTATAAGCAATCTGATTGATGTCGCTACTGTTTCTTGGCCAAACATATGTAACATTTTTGTTCGGAAGACCCTATCTAGTTGTTTAAATCAATGACCTACATGCTACATACTAACAAAACAAGTTGAA
Source organism: Acleris cristana (assembly GCA_948252455.1). Lineage (NCBI taxonomy): Eukaryota > Metazoa > Arthropoda > Insecta > Lepidoptera > Tortricidae > Acleris > Acleris cristana. The sequence continues at coordinate 24,551,097 of OX411772.1, read as the reverse complement.
TAATAGTATTTTATGTAACTGATACATAAAGAGGGTCCTTAAAACACGAGTGTGGTTTTATGAAACGAGCTGAAAGCGAGTTTCATAATAAGATCACACGAGTGTTCTAAGGCCTAATTATGTACAGTTACATACATTACTTTATCTACACACATATTATAAGTACTCTAAAATGCGTTCAGTAAGCGGCAGAACAAACATGGCGGCAAAGCTAACCTGTGTCACGAATATGAATGTTTTTTTTTAAATCATAGACAAACTAACAAAGTCCCTATTCTAATGTCATTCGAAATCAAAATGGCGTACGACACTTTACTTCAAGTATACCGAGTCGACGTTCAATTGATACTAGAATTGGCCCCCTGTTTGAATTTTGTTGGTTTTGGAAGATGTTCCAAATTTGAACAACATTACTTTATCAAAAGTTGTATCGTAATTTTAACTTTTCATTACAGCTACAGATAAGAAAACATATCATAGTAAAATTGTATCAAGTAATGCTGGTCATTGTCTACGGATTCTGAACGCATTATAGAGAACTTATGATATGAGTGTAGATAAAAGATTGTAAAAAGGCGAGAAGTAACGGCAGACAGACTCCTCCGAAAGTTCTATTGCTTTTTCTATAAGTCAATGTTAGTATAATATATACTTGATTATTCCATACATAATGCCGAATACTTAGCCTTTATATAAAAAAAAACAATTGGAAACCAAAATTTGTTTTTATTTCAATGAAGGCGGTCACATGAAAAATGTATATTCCATAGCTAATACAGAATACCTAACATTTTAAAAAAAACCATTGGGAACTATCAATTTGTTTTTATTTCAATGAAGGCGATCATTAGAATGATGTTATATTATATTTCATAGCTAAATTTGCTTTACGCGTTCGAAGTCATGGGCGCCCTGTAGTACCAAATTAAGCGTGTATAAAAAACTGCAGATAATTATTTTGTTTTTATTTCAATTAAGTAATTTATAAGAATGATGTTTTAATCCATAGATACTACCGAATACTAATGCCCTTACTTATAAACGTGGAATAACCTTGGAGTAGCTATGCCATGTTTTATCCTTACCTGTCGTTGTGACATTTGAATTCGACGGAAAAGGACAAAGCATGGCTTAGCTACTCCATAGTTAGTCCACGTTTATAAGTAAGAGCATTAGTCTTTATAAAAATTGAATTGCAAACAATCAATTAGTTTTTATTTCAATCCAAAGACATCCCCTCCTTATTGAAAACCCCTTTATAAACAAGTTTCATTATGTGTAATTAACATGTACAGCAGAATTTTTATTTTGGAATACTTACTGTCAAAAGTAATCCACGAGTAACCGTAAAAAATTGCAATCCGCTTAGTGCAACTTTTTCTCCATTTACGTGGTCAATAAATCTTTGGACCTAAAAAAAGCACAAACTGTTGTGTTGTCATAATAATGATTGTTCATTAAGGCTTTTGAGGTCAGAAATATCTGTTTACCTCTATACAATATACCGGTGATGGCACATCGTACAACACGGGCGCAGGCACTGTAGATGCAGTATTCACTTGTGATGCGATCAGTGATACGGCTACTGAACGACAGATCAGGTAAACGAGTGAAAATAAAAAGTACGCTGCAGCCTCGTAGCCACCAAAGGGACTTTTTCTGGAATATGAAATAACATATATTTATTAAGCTTCCGCAAATTACATAACAAATCTTTTCCCTCAACGTATAATATAATCAAAGTTAAATATGCTGACCCGTATCTGTGCCGATTTTCTCGACATTCCTCCGTTCCTTTTATTCCATCTCTGAAAATATGATAGCCTTAAAATTTGTTTATTGTGGCCCAATGAATTAATACTCCCATTTGTATCAACCCTAGTAATCGTGCTGGAAAATTCCCAATGTCAAAATATTCGCAGTAACGTTACCAGTAGGGCCCCGTCACTCCATATAATAAAGTACTTCTCGGCTGTTTTTGTTACTTAGTAGGTACGCCCTTCTTTACTTCCCCCACCAAAACAGTTAACAATAGTAATTTCGTTTATATTTTCTATGAAATGGAAGAGTGGTGACTTCTACCCCAAGTATAATTTTATATACTTAGCGAATCATAATCAGTGATCGGAAATAAGTGAGCTAATTTACCTAAACTTGACGCATATTCATTCATGCGTGAGTGAGATGGGAATACATTATTGAATGAACATGCATCAAGTTTAGGTAAATTAGCTCACCTATTTCCGATCATACATACATACATACATTAAATCACGCCTGTTTCCCAGAGGGGTAGGCAGAGACCACTTCTTTCCACCTGCTACGATCTTGACAAATCTCTTTCGCTTCTTCCACATTCATACATCGAGTCATGCACGCACGTCGGTTTCGGGTACTTAAAATTCGGCCCTTTTCCAGTATTTCTCCGATTTTATTCGAAAAAGTACGCCTAGGGCGGCCCCTTCCGACCCTTCCACTCACTTTAGCTCTGTATATCTCTTTCGTCAATCTTCTTTCATCCATCCTTTCCAAATGACCGAACCATCGAAGCATGCCCTTTTCAATATTAGTCACTACATCTTCTTTTAGTCCACATTTTTCTCATTTATTTCCGATCACTGATCATAATAAAGGAAATATAGGTAATGTTTTGAGATTTCACTCACAGTGTCGATGACTGACATTTTAGACACTGTGTCGTTTTCAAAGACAAGAACAGAGTTTCAATGAGTAAAAATTTACGAGTAAGAGAGATAGATGTTTTCAAGAGTGAGAAAACTTACTTTAATGAGTGACGTATTGACATTGACGTTGTTGTTATTTGATTCTATTAAATAATGCTCGTATTGAAAATGTTTTAATTGGAGATATTTCAAATTGGCGACTATGGACGATCTCACACGACTCAACAGAACACGTGCATCGATACGCGGCCAGCTGACGAAGCTGGAACAACAACTTTCGAAGACACAAGAAAATATTAAGGAATATGAAGCTAACATTAGACTCGCAAACCTGGAAAACTACGAAAATAAATTCGATCAGGTACAGATAGACATCGAAGGTCAAAACGAAGCGGACTTTGAAACCGAAGTCGAACAAAGCTACAGCACACAAGAACAAATTCTACAACTCAAACTAAAACTTCAAGCGTTACTCCCCGCACCAACAGCTACTAGCTCCCCGTCAATTATGGTTACGGCAAGAAGCTACAAAGGTGTGTCCGACGTGGCGCCCGGAAAAGCAAATCCACCAAAAATCAATTTACAACCATTTCAAGAAAAAGAAACATTTACAAATTTTGTGAAACGACTAGAAATATATTCACAACTGAACAATTACAATGACATACACACAAAAACATTAATGCTCTTATACTCTTTGCCACCGGAACTACATCAGAAGGCGTACGATCTCTGCTCGCCTTCCGACCCCCGTGAACTAGAATTCGACGTACTTGTCAAAACCTTGGAAGAGTATATAGACCCGAAACCAAGTATCTGGGCGTGCCAACATAAGTTCATATCACGAGTTAAAGCAGTTGACGAATTGATAATGACATACACAGCAGAATTGAAACGTTTGGTACAAGATTGCGAATTTACATGCGACGGCTGTAAGAAATCCATTTGTAATAACTTTTTAATGTTACAATTTAGCAGAGGATTACGTGATAACGACATAAAGACAAAAATCTTGGAAAAACAAACAGTCACAGATTTCAAAGACCTAGTTCGTACTGCAACGGCGATTGAGATAGCAAAGTCTGTCAGCGAGTTCATAGCTCAACCACACCATTTAAGAGTTTTAGGGCTGACCATAAACAAACCTTAACAATACAAGAATTACGAGGCAAATGTTTTCGCTGCGGAAGCGCTGACCACCGCGCACACGTCTGTAAATGCATCAACGAAGTCTGTCACAAATGCCAGCGGAAGGGAAACATTGCAAGAGTCTGCTTACAAACAGCAAAAACTAATAACCAAATTGATTCAGAACAATCACCAATGCAGCAAGAACCAAATACTGTGGATACTATTAATGATGACACTCCCTGGAACACAAATATTATCCGATCTAACAACACCGATAAGTACATGATAAATATTTTCATAGATGGTAAGATATCGGAAATGGAGATAGACACAGGAGCTGCCCTGTCATCAATGTCGGCTAAAGATTTCAGAAATCTTAACTGTGGCGAACAGTATTGATGTTAAATGTGCGTTTCAGATACAGCAAATTAACAACATATCGATTAATCGACAAAAGATTGCGGACGAAACTGAAAGTGACACAGAATATAATGAGTTACTACGAGCTTTGGGGTCAGGTGCGAGTGTGACGTGATACGGGTACGAGCTGACGTTACAGGATGGATGTATCTTGAAAGGTACCCGAGTCATGATCCCAAACGCTTTAAGGCAGGCAGTACTAAAAGTCATACATACTGGTCACCTAGGAATGGTAAAGATGAAACTTCTAGCACGAGGTTTCGTTCATTGGAGAAACATCGTCAAAGACATTGTGGATCTAGTAAGAGGGTGCCGTGAATGTAGACTGAGCCAGAAGGAACCGGCACGGGCGCCACTTCACGCCTGGGAGACACCTATGGCCCCTTGGCAACGACTCCATATTGATTTTGCGGGGCCTATTCAGGGACAATCCCTGCTCATCATTGTGGATGCATTTTCAAAATGGATAGACATCATTCCAACTAATAATACACCCAGCTCCTGGTGTATCGCGAGATTGAAAGAGTTATTCGTAACCTTTGGATTACCGGAAATAATCGTATCAGATAACGGTAGGCAGTTTATATCGACAGAGTTCGAAACATTTCTTAAAAACAACGGAATAGTCCATAAAACATCGGGCCCGTATCACCCGGCAACAAATGGGCAAGCGGAACGGTCCGTCCAGACTGTCAAGAAAGCATTGCAGGCAGTGAGCGCCGATCCAGGTACCGTTCAGGATAAGCTCATAGGCATAAAGGAGCGTTTGAGAAGGACGCCCAACGCCAGTACAGGCAAGAGCCCATACGAGCTCATGTTTGGGAGAGAGGTGAGGACGTCGCTACATGTGCGATTTAAGTGTACAGCTATTAATCACACAGAGAGAACAACCCAACACTCGCAGACGAGAACCTTCTCACTAGGCCAAAGAGTTCAGATACGGTGCTATAACAAAAACAGAAAATGGGAATTTGGCACTGTACTACGGGTATTGGGCCAGGTCCACTACCTCGTCGAAACCGATGACGGGGAAACCTGCAAGCGGCATATCGACCAGATATTGCAAACAGCAATACAGGGGGAAAATTTGTAGAGGGCTTCAGAATTTTAGGGCGGAGACCTGTTATATACCTCTATGGTTTAAGATATGTGAATGAGTGACGTATTGACATTGACGTTGTTGTTATTTGAGTCTACAAAAGTTTAACAAATCCTCGCAAAAAGGAGCCGAGGGGTGGGCATTAAAATCCCACAATATAAACACGGATTCCACACCACTATCTTGTACTAAGGCATTCAACTCACCCAAGCATTGCGTGAACAAAGGCAGGTTATCCCGTTGATCGATTGGCATATACACACACATAATCAAAACCTCACGTAAATCTAATGTCTCTGCTTTTATTGCAATAATAAGCTCACTTTCACATTTCACTACCGAAATATTACAAAAAACACTGCTACGCCATAACAACGCTACCCCCCCCGTGAGGACGACCTCGTAAAACACCCTCTGCTGTATCAACTCCCGACTTGCCGGTGTAGTTAAAATCCTTATCAATACTTCCCAGGAACGCTATGTCATACGGCAACAGCCATGTTTCTTGCAGAGCCACGACGTCCGCCGACTGACACAGTCCTTGCACGCAGCTAAAACTTCTTTTAACATTTTTGCAGTTGTAACTTATAAGTATGCTCTTTTTATCTTGATCCATTAGCTAGAATAGTCCCGTCTCGCTTCTTAAAATAAATATAGCGTCTAAACTTAATCCCATCTGGCCACATTTGGTCATTACAGAATGTATCAATATTGCGTTTGTCAACCAAGACTTTAAATGCGTTATATGGTCGCTCACTCTTCATATTATTTTTTTCCAAGGTGACATTTTCATTCGTTTTTGATTTTATGTACCTAGTCGCGTATATCTTGTTCAGACGTGTCTTTGTTCACGTTGGATATAAACAAAGGTATTTTTATTTCCGCCGCCTTGAAGTTCGTTTCAGATACAATATCCTTTCCTGTTTTACCAATCAAACGATTTTTGGTTCTTTTCCGATGAACTTCCGTCCAATTTTTATTCTGCATTTCTTGTGGCTCTTAGCTCTTGTAGCTCGACCGTAGCAAAACTTTCCTTAATGTTGTTAATCTCGTTACGGTTTTTTTGTTATGTCTTTCAGTAATGTTACGACGTCGACGTGATCTACTGACACGGGGGGCAACTTTTGCAAATCACGAGCCACAAATATCGGAATGGAATCCTTGGGGACGAGCTTAAACATAGAAATAATGTCCTTGATAATCCTTTGTTTCTTTCCCGAACTCCTCCTTCCGATTTTACCGCACTGTACCGTTACGGATTCAAAAATAAGTGATTTCGCGTCTTCAATTTCCTTGTCCGAGAAGGCCGCGTCACATATTGTTATTACACTTTCAATGTCCATCACATCGTGCTTGTACTGAATGTACGACAACACTTCACAAATGACAATATTACAGTTATAGCACTTTAACTTCATTACCGACATTTTTTTACGCGGTACACGCATAAACACACCCGAACGCCAGCGGTGTGCGAGCAAGACTGATATACTGAACTGCTCTTTATTATTTTGGTCAGCAAATTAAATATTTGAGCTGCATTGAGCGACCCACAATTAATCAAATTTTGGTAAGCAATCAGTAGGTAAGCAAAAAAAGGGGGCAAATTTTCTGCCGTGCCGGCAACTCATATACCAAACCCACCATCAAACTTACAAATTTAACAGTCTCGACGGAGCTCCGCTCACGTGGATCTCCTATTTCTGGGTTGTTCTGGCCCTCCGGGCCTGATATAAAAACGTACCTAACCTATCCTACCTCATATTTATGATACAAATTTTGACTAATCTAGGGTGTGATTGTGATTTCTAAATTTGTGTGACAAAACTTAACTTGTAATTACTACTAGCCTCAAAAATACCAATACTTGGGTGCTCGCGTCACGTGGTCTGATTTCGCTCCGCCCACAATAACGAACACTGCTGATTTTTCAAACTAAACGCTATCCACTTATTTATATAGATGACCATTATTTTAATATGCACACCTATCAATTAAACTGCTTACAAACATGTTTTCTCTGCTGACCAATTGTAAAATCTTGCTGCCCAAGTAATTATTTTGCAGCTCGACTGTTTATTAGGCAGACAAATGATAAAAATAAAGCAGATTGATATTGGTTAAAATGTTTACCGTTTGTAAATTATTTGCTGAACAAGAGTTGTAGCCCGATTTTTATTTATTGCCAGCCAAATCTTTGTATGCTGCCCAAATGCATTAATTGCTTATTTTTTTCTTGCGAAACAATTTTAATAACGGCTGACCATTTAATTACTGCCCGAAATCAAATTGGTTCACTTTACATGAACACTATCATAACCATTTCTACCCTACATAAAGCCACTAGTTACAGCACCGCTACATTAACATGTTTAGTGTCGTGAACTGAGACAGCAGGTTTCTGTCAGGCATTAACATCATGCAAGTACATTAATGGTAGTGGACTAACGGGTTGGTTTAAAGTAATGAGAATGTATTCAATTGATAATAGCACGCAATAAAAACAAAACAGTAAAGTTTATAAATAAACAAACATACTACTTTTTATTTCATTCAAATAGACCCAGTAGTTTTGATTCTACGAAGGTTTAAAATTTGGGTCAATAATATTAAAGCGCGCGGAGGCCATCTTGCTGGAGTGACGTCATCGTTTAACCGCCCTTATATGAACGAGTAAATTTACAGGGCTATATCTTTTTACCCGAATGCCAAGAAGGTTATGTTTTTCGCGCGTATTATGTATGTATGTAATATTCTTTATTACCGCGTATCATCCAAACGAATGGACGGATTTCTAAAATTAAGGTGTCGTTGGATATGTCTTGGCAACACAAGTGTCTTAGGATAAGTGACGTCAAAAAAAATATACATGGCGGATTTTAGGTACCATAAAGGGTGGATCGAAAAAAATAATATTTTATCAAATGTATCCAATAGGGTATCAAAATGAAGAATATTAAAAGAAGATTTCAAAAATATACACAACTCATATGTTTAAATATAATTTGGTAAAGCAAATAAAAATCTAAATGAAATTATACTTTAACCTTTAAAGTGTCGAAACTCAAACTATTGGGCATATACAAAAAGTTACTAATAAAACTTGAACAAAAAAATACATTATCAATTAATAAAAACTAAAAAGAGTGAAATAAATTAAATTATTTAAAACAACAAAAAACCCGACTGCAATAAAAAAATCAACTGAAAAGCAAAAAACAAGCTCTATAATCTATAGAAAATTGTAAGAGCAATGTACTTATTGATATTTATAACAATTTAAATTTAACTTGAACATTGGATTGGATTGGCGGGGACAAGCAATGAATTACAAAACCTATTTCTTAAAAAAAAAACATTTCGACTAGCTTTTCCCCGCCTGCAATATCTTTCCCAATGTTCAAGTTAAATTTAAATTGTTATAAATATCAATAAGAACATTGTTCTTACAATTTTCTATAGATTATAGGGCTTGTTTATCGCTTTTCAGTTGATTTTTTTATTGCAGTAGGGTTTTAACCGTAATAAGTAGTGTAGCGCTCCTTAAAAATAAAAAGTGAAAAGAAGACACTACACGAGATGATTACTGACAATCACCAAACGTTATACCTAATTTTGAACTATGAAATATAAAGTAAGAAACACAAAATATTTTAAGAGTTTTAATTAAAATAGAAGCAAATAATAATAACACAGAGCATAAGGTAGCAAAATATAGAAAACGCGAATGACACAGAAAGGATATAAAACGTTTTAATAAATTCATTCATTTTAGTATAAAACATTCAATAAATGTACTTTACGTACTTATCACTAAAAGTTTTTATATTACGGCCGAAAAAGTAATAAGAAAATAAATACCAAAATCTTGGAGTAAGCTCCAAAAAATAATAGAACGTAGAAATCATATGATTTAATTGTTTTCAAAAAGGTACCTTTTGAATACACAAATCTAAATTCCTAGGGTTGACCGAGATATACTACACGAAGATTTAGGAATAAAACTAGCGAAATAAACAATATGTTCGATGAATAACTAACCGAATAATAAAACCAAATAAGAACAGTATATGTGCGTTCGGGAAGGCTCGCGGACCTTTTTAGAATTTAGGGAAAATAAGCGGCTAAAACCGTTATTAGACTAGTTTCACAATAGACTATGACTACTGGTGTAGTTATCATAATATACCAATATCCTTGAACATATACATATAAATGACCTTTTCCGAAATAAAAAAAAAACAATATGGCGATGATAATAAAATTTAAAGTTATCTGGTAGCGAAGCGAAGAGTTCTGCTGCTCGTTCTCTTAAGCGCACGGTTGTAACTCGCACTCCATCCTGAGGGCACTCGCACGGTGAATAATGGCAGTACGGTGTAGCGCAACAATAGTTCTTCCCGTAATTACGTAATCAATATGAATCATGTAGAGTTGTAAGTGGTTGGGTGGACTAGAACAAAAACGAACTATGAAAATACTAAACAGAGGGCACTGGGGCAAATTACAGAGGGGACATGCTGAATTGAAACTGTGGGACATTTAGTATCCGCTTACCTGGAAGGTTCCGGCAACGAAGCGAAACTGGCACATACGACGAAAATTACTCACAACAATATCATGAACTACATTAAAAGAACAAATAACCAGTTATACTTTTCTTGTCGCACGATATGATCATTAACAAAAAAAAAGCTGGGGAAAATAGAGAATAATTTAAATCAACCAGCTTTTAAGACCAATAGTGACATAATGGCGAATTTTCACGAAAACAAATCAGTTGACAACACAATGTTCAAAATTTATTATCGACAGACAATTCGCCTCCCTATAACCAACCAGTCAATGAATAAGTCCGATCAACAAAAAAGGTTAGGATCCAGAAAAGAGGCGAAAAAGAGAAACGATAATTATCGCGAAACGTCGCGAATTGTAGCGATAATGCTACAGTAGCCAGTAGTATTTTTCACAGAATAGGGTAAATCTTCAAAAACTGGCCACTTAAGAAAATGTCATTTAGTTACTAGCCACCCATTATATATACAGACGCCGTTCGTAAAGATACTTTGGCAGTAGTCCGGATAACAACTCTGGATCTAGGTAGTTTAGTTTAATCGCACAAATATCAGCATATATCTTTTGCTTCAAACAGATTATTGCAAAGTGGCCAGTTACTGACGGTGGCCAATAATTGACGATTTACTACGTGTTATTTTAAAATCTTAATCTAAGCGGACGAAGACGCAGGCAGAAGCTATTAACCAGTAATCATACTAATAAGAGTATCCTACTAATCCTACTAATTAATATTATAAATGCGAAAGTTTGTATGTTAGTTTGTCACCTCTTCACGCTGCAACGGGTCGACGGATTCGGATGTAGTTTGAAAAGGAGATAGCTTATACCCCGAATAAATACAAGATCAAAAGCTACGCGGGCGAAGTCGCGGGCAGAACCTATTTACAAACAAAAAATATAACTTTTACTTTAGGGGGTGTAGAATTTCGTATGAGAGTATCGTCATTTTTTGAAGTTAGAAACGTGAAAATTGGTATATAGGCTACTATTAACAATTAAAACATATAACATTCAGCGATTTTGAGAAAACTAGGTACCCCTAAGTGATAAAAGCTATAGAACTTTGTATGAGAGTTTCGTCATTTTTGTAGTAAGAAACATCAAAAATGGTATTCAGGATACTACTCATAAATAAAAAATATTGCTTTTGGCGATTTTGAAAAAGTATATTGATGGGGTGAAATGGAGGGTAGAAGTAAGTATGTATCGAAGTTAAATAAACTAAGAGCTATGAGCCACGATAATAGCTGTAATGTACTGGAAGTAAGTACAGTTGGTTAGGTTAAGTTTTTTTTGACCATCCAGTATCGACTCGGAGCACTACGAATAGGCTTGGTTGGTTGGATTGTAGGCTTGGTCTTGATCATTAATTTTAGTCAAAGGTATTTAGTCCTAAAATGAATAGTAGGAATAAAGTTAAACTGTGACATGAAAATTTTAATAAAAAATAAAGAGGTCTTTTAATTTAAAATGTCCAAGTTAAGTATTCTTCTTCTTCCATTCTTATGGTTTAAGATCCGAATAGGAGACGATTTGCACCGGGCTGCTTATTCGATCAAAAGTATTTTATATCAAATTTGATACGCTAAATAATATGTGGCGAATAGGTTGCCTGAAAAGTTTCAGTCCAGTACTTATATCATATTTTTTTATTAAAAATGAACTTTTTTTTAAAATTGTAAATGCTTGTTTAATAGACAAATTACATACTAATCGAAAGTATGAAGCCTATAGAATATGCAAACGTTAGGTTTGGTGAAAATTATTAGTACCGACTTACCTGTTTATACGTGCCTATCCAATAGTTTGACGGGAAAAAAATAGTCAACCTAACGTTTGCAAGTTCTATAGGCTTCATACTTTCGATTGGTATGTAATTTGTCTATTAAACAAGCAATTGCATTTTTTTAAGCCAAAGTTAATTTTTAATTTTTTAATTAATTATACACTGGACTGATATTTTTCAGCCAACCTATTCGCCACATATTATTTAGCGTATCAAATTTGATATAAAATACTTTTTATCGAATAAACAGCTGGGTGAAGTTCGTCTCCTATTCGGATCTTAGACCGGGCGGCGAGTGTGGTATCTGTTACGAAGTAATTAGTATATAATCTGTGTTACCGGTAACGTTTCAACAAATGGAAAATAAAGCAAACATACGTACATAGGTGTTTTATGATATTAGGAACATTTTTTTTTGTGAACTGGTAGAACGTCAAAAAAATAAACGAAATTCCTATTTTAAAGTAATAAATAAAAAATGGGCAAATACAAAAGACAATGTAAAATGATTAAAATCAGCAAATATTGTTGCTTTTTGTAATTAAAAATATTAATATCGTAAGAGGGTACTTACATAAATAGGAGTAACGGAAACGGAAAAACAGCACGATTACTTGGAGTCTTTTGTCATTATTGCAAATCTATATTTCGTTTAATGCATTATTTATTGTAAGTACTTAATGCCAGGGACCGGAAAACCCGTTCGTTTGCTTAAGCCGTTCGAATCGATATCCCCTTCATACGATAACCCAAACGTTTCGGTAAGCCTTTCATCGGCTTAGCCGTTCATTACGATAGCCCGTTCAAGCCGGGTAACCCGATCCGTAACAACCGGTAACCGCTTACCGAATCAGACAGGTTTTCGAACTAACCGCTTATCGTTCGGGTTACGGTAACCCGTTCCATCCCCTCCTTTCTCGCACCGACGCGCCGCCCGCGGGTGTCATTTCTTGTTTATTACGTGGATTGCATACAAGGCTCGGAATTCGGTTATAAAGCTACAGTCCCCACGCCATCCTAGTGCAGGAAGAATTTCGAAATGAATACTAAAATTAGAGGTAAGTGAGTTTACCTATTACTCCAATTTTGTAGGTACGCTATTTAAGTAGGAATTTGTGTTTATTAGGTGAATTCATTCCAGTCAGTAGGTCAACTTGTTTTATTTGTGATCTAAAAAACGTATGATCTTACTTATCTGCGCTTGTTTTAGGGTTCAAGCGAAGTCGCTCCCCAGACCTTTTGACCACGGAAGCAGACGATTCACAACGTGCATGTTCACCGTCCCTCTTATATCCAGGCTATCCAGCAAAGAGACAAACAATGGATCAAATTACTGTGAAAGAAGAAGTCCCCGCGACTAATATAACATGTTCAGAATGTAGACTACATACGGCAGATGACAAGAGAAATTACATTTATTGTCTACTCTTATAAGAAGAGCTAAAATTCAATATATTTTTTACGCCGTGCATGAGAACTAGAGTTTTTGTTAAAATGTTAAGTTTTTTAAACTCTGTCAAAGGTAGTCACACAGCAGATATTGCAATTACTGATACTGATACTGAAAAAACATAAGTATTAAAAACATTTACAATTGAGTATAGGTACCTAGCTGATTAATAGAATGTTTAGATTTTAGTTAAATAATTAAAGTAAGTACATCACACAGTAATCACGGTACTGTTTGTTTACGAGAATAGAGTATTTTTTTGTTTGTGATGATACCAGGGTAGTGATTATTTCAAAAGCAAAGGTGAGCGAAGCAGGAGTGAATGTCCAAGCGGCGAGTTTAAGTAGTCCCGTCAAAGCGAACAAAACTCATTTCAGCGCGTGTATTCAATTTGGCAGCATGGCTTCTCGATCGTATAAGGCTGCCTATTTGAGAATGCACGCGCTAAAATGTGTTTTGCTCGCTCTGACGGGACTACTTAAACTCGCCGCTTGGACTTCACTTCTGCATTCGCTCACCTTTGCTTAGGAGAGAATCACTACCCTGCTATGTTATGTTTATGAGTAGGTAAAGGTGGGCTTAACAATTAAACTGATACCTTTTGATAAAAATTTAGTTTTATTAAATCATCTTCTTAACTATGTAACAAAATGTCGTGCCGAGCATGTCGTTTTCGAGGGTGTTTTATTAATGGAGGTCGCGAGCGGGTCTGCGTGTATGAAGGTGGCCATATTATAACTCCATGTTAAAACACCCGTGATGAAAACGACATGCTCGGCGCCCGACCCCCGTCAGCGCTCTGAGTGTTTTTAAAGCTTTAGTTCTTGTATTTTTTTTTGTATATTTTTGCAATTGTGAAAAAAATTGGGTTTTTCCCATCTGTTACCATAAATTTGTTTTTTTCTCATCTTTTACCACTTAAGTACTCGGTGGTAACAACTGAGAATATTTTTCACATTTGTTACCACAAAAATAAAAAAATAAAAAATAAAAAAAATCCCAGTAGTTAGTGGTAACAGTTGGGAATTTTTATTCCCATTAGTTAAGGAGTGTCTTTTCAAAAGGACTTATTTCCACTTTCAACTTTTTTTTAACAATGAATTTAGTATTGCTAAAAGTAGAGAAATACATATGTCTAGTCACATTAGTAACTTTTTGAGATATCGCGATTTGAAAGTTAGGAACCATGACATTTTGTACGTAATTTTCGTGTAGAGGTTTTTTTAAGAGTGAAAAAATACAAGAAATATGAAGATTTATATCTAAAACTGAATGGTAGGTAATGGTTCATTTCGTCCTCGACATTTTGAGAAACAAAACTCATTTTCAAAAAAAAGTGACTAGACATGTTCTTTCCGTGGACCCTTCATATATACTTTGAGTTTCAAGTTCTAATAAGTCTTCTTGTCCTCTAAAAAAACTAATTCGAAAATCAAAGTCCGGATCAAAAGGACTTATTTCTCTCTTATAATATGAGAAACAAATAGGCCTTTTTATAAATGTATAGTATACATTATTTTTTATCTACGTTGAATCAGAACTAAAAAGTATACAAAAGTAGGACTCTAAAATTTGAAGCTGGCCATTAAAAAAACAGATAAAGAAAAAAACAAATGCGTTGGGTACCTTTTGTCAATGTCGTTGGAATAATTTCCCGATAGTAAATAATTAATTTTACTATGGCACCTAAATCGCTTTTAGATTTAACAATGATCGCTATTTCAAAACGATTAGCAATCAAAGCTATATATTCTTATCATTGGATGAAGGGTAATAGAAAGAAAAAGTAAGTTGAAACTATTTATTTCATTTAAAATTGGCTCTTACATTTACTCAAAAACAAACGAAAAAGTTACTACTTCCGAATTCTTGATAATTAATTAATGTGTACCTATATTTTCTTTCAGATGCCTGAATGTGTGTGAATATACATTAAGAACGAAATTCAAAAGCTTTGTCTACCAAAAAGTATATGCGAAGATCTTTGCCATAAGTTTCAATCTGTTTATGATGAAGAAGTATACCTTGGTCGACGTTATTATTGTACTTTAATTACTTCTTCTGACTCAGACTCGTAATAAAGATATGTTTTTTAATTGAATGTCTTTATTTTAACCATAATACTAGTATAAATAATTTGCACAGCTACTGTACCTACGCTTCCTACTTAAGAAATTAACTGAAGAGGTTTGATATCACATGATAAAATAGTCTGTAAAACACAAGATACTTAATGGCTGGCTATAATAATATAGGTACTTGCGAATTACGAATGCTGTCTTGTCAAGCGTCATTTTGTAAGATTGATTTTGTTCTCTTTTACTATACGGTACGAAAAAGCTAAATATTTTAAAATATCATTCACAAAATGGAAAACAGTGTCGAAAAGTTAAATGTTGGAGGACGCAAAAGTAGGTCACGCCATCGAAGTAATACAAGGAAGAAAAAGTAGGTATTTTTTTATTGTTTAAGTTCACTGTAACGCATACTAATATTTTTTATTATTAATTTATTCATGTTTATTTTAGGTATGATGACAAGGACCCGTTGGCTTTGTCATTTAAATATCCATGTTGCCACAAAAATACAACGAAAAGATTTAATTGTGATTCCTTTACTATGCGATCAGTACTGAAAAACCGTAATGCATTTTATGCAAAGAAATCGAAAGTTGAGCAAAACATTTACTTATGCATACGTTTGAACCTGTAAATAAAAATAAGTCGAAAAATATGAAGGCAAGAAATACAAGTTGCACGTACAACTTGTTTGTAAAAAATAATAATTAAAAGCGTGTGTTAAAAGATGTTCAGTGCAGTTTTCAGTGTTTATGAAAAACGATTAAATAACA
Organism: Acleris cristana; assembly: GCA_948252455.1. NCBI lineage: Eukaryota > Metazoa > Arthropoda > Insecta > Lepidoptera > Tortricidae > Acleris > Acleris cristana. The sequence continues at coordinate 24,535,098 of OX411772.1, read as the reverse complement.
TAAATAAAGCTACAGTAAAGGGAGAAATCCCTAAAGAAAAAAGAGGTGGCGACCGTAAACTACACAAATACTCGAATAAAAAGGAAGCATTGAATTTTTTTTTTAACTGCCTTCCTGCTAGGTATAGTCATTATGGTAGACAAAAATCAAAAAGAATATATTTAAATAGTGATTTGAACTGCACAAAGTTGTTAACATTATAATTATAATGCATCCGTTACTCTAGACTTACAAGTGAAAAAGACATACTTTTATAAAATATTCCACGGAGAATTCAATATAGGTTTTTCAAGTCCTGCCACAGATGCTTGCAATGTGTGTACACTATGGCTAAACAAAATAAAAAATGAACAAAACCCTTCCAGAAAACAACTATTAATAACACAACTGAGAGTACATAAACTCAGAGCTAAAGCTTTTTATGACCTTATTCGACAAAACCCACCTGGATCTGTTTCGCTATAGTTTGATCTACAACAGGTTCAACCCTTACCTAAAACTCCAATACAGGATGCTTTTTATTCCAGGCAAATCAGTTTATATAATTTTTGTGTCGTCCCTTTAGACACTTAAAACCCGTGTTTTTACTCTTGGGACGAAACTGTTGCTAACAAAGGAGCTACTGAAGTAGGATCCGCTCTTTATGACTACTTGTCATCTATGGATTTAGCCGATAATGTAAATACTATTCGTTTATTCTTTGACGGGTGTGGCGGTCAAAATAAAAATAATCATGTCATACAAACATTGACCCAATGGCTGTACTCAAAATCTCCGGAACACATTAAAGCGATACATATTTACTTTCCTGTACGGGGGCATAGCTTTCTGCCATCAGACAGAGTTTTTGGGCGTCTAGAGAAAGAAATCCGTAAAAAAACTATTATCACGACAAGAGACGGTTACGATGAAATTTACAAAAGACATGGAAATTTAAAAATATTGTGGCAGGATTGGCAATTACTGGAAATAAAAGATCTACAAGAAAATTTCAAAAATTTAGACGGGTTGCAGAAAAAGAAAAAGATCAAAAAAAAAACAAGGGACAGAGGACATTCACTTGTGAAATAAAAGCTAACGAATACTATAAGTATGAAACTAAAGAGCAAATTACATAAAGCAATATTAAAACAAAGGAAAAGGATTCCAATGCAAATTGATACTGCAGAAAAATCAACTCGGTCTCTTTCAGCGAATAAAAAAAAGGATGTAGAAAATTTGTTTAAAAAACAGTTTGGAGACAAATGGATTAGGTTACCGGAGCTGGTTTGGTATAGAACCATATTAGATAAATGTAATCTATCAGTACCTACATGAAAATCGAGACGAAGTCGAATGCGATTGTTGCGAAGATGATGTAGAAGAAGTTCACGTGTAATAATAATAACTAAATGTATTCTGCTTAAACCAAAGACTTTCATAATAGACGAACAGACTCCCTTTTTCCCGCGTTACCAAAACGGAAATGTCAACGTGTGCGTGATTTTACAAGTGTGTGAGTAATTTTGGTGATGTCCGTACGTTATATCGAAAAAATATCGATGAAAAAGACTCGCTGATATAAGACTTGTTTGTATCTTGTGTGGAACTTAAAACTAGCATTCTTCACTAATAAAACACAAGATTCTTTCATTATCTATAATAATACTCTTTTCATGGTACCACACACATATCAATACAATCAATTTTTAATGTAAATAATTAATAAATTTCAGTCTTACACAAATTCTAGGCTTTTAATATGGGCACTAGGCAACAATAAAGTTACTTATATAGAGAAACTAGCGACCCGCCCTCGCTTCGCTTCGGTTAATAGAAATAAAAAATAACCCAAGTTCATCTGGAATAATATACTTTTCAAACGGTGGAAGTATTCACTTTATTTGGCCACAACTTAGAAGTTCTTGTGGACTTACGTTCGGACCTACTTTCATGTTCAGTAGAAGATTCTCTGGCTCTCTCAGATGTGTCTATCCCTGTCGCCTATAAGCCGAACGCCACGCTCAGTAGAGGATTCTTTGGCTTGCTGAGATCTGTGTATCCTTATCAACTTTAACACGAACGTCACGTAAATGACAATTTTCATGTACATTCCCAAGCCCAAGGTAACTAACGTATTTATCTGGATAGGGATAAACCATACCGGAACCAACCATATCGGAAAAAAAAGCTTCGCAAATAACCTAATGTTTTTTATTACAATTTTAAACTAAAAATGGTTATACTGTGAGTCAAACATTAGGAGATAGTCATATGCCATTGCGGACTTTTCTCTAGGTTTATTGAAGATGTGCAATTCTTCAGTACATTATTTTGATATCTCTTAAGGTTTAGCCAGCGTAAGCTATGTGCGTCCGAAAATCGTTTTTTTTGACGACTTGGTATGAAAACATTGAGTTTTCTCAACTATATTAAAAGTTAATTAGAACGAAATTTATATATAACCATCCGGAATACATTCTCTAAATGACAGTGAAAACCGTATCAAAATCCGTTGCGAGGTGTAGGAGGAGTTAACGGAAATACAGACAAACAGACGCGGAGGGCGACTTCATTTTATACTATTTATGTAATAAATAAATAAATAAATATCAGGGGACAATGTCACACTAATGAACTAATCTCAAACTAAGCTCTAGGCTTGTACTATGGGTACTAGACAACGATATAAATACTTATATAGAGAAATATATACTTAAATACATAGAAAACATCCATGACTCAGGAACAAATATTCGTGCTCATCACACAAATATCTGCCCTTACCGGGATTTGAACCCAGGACCGCTAGCTTCGTAGGTAGGGTCACTCCCAACTAGGCTAGCGCGTCGTCAATAGGAATAGATAGTGCATTCTTACGAACAAGACACTTTTGAAAGCCATAGATATCTTTATGTATGTATGTATCTAATTGTAATGTATGTATGTATGTATTGATATTGATTGATAATGATTGATTGATGATATTGATGATGATGATGATTGATTGATGATAAATACTTATACTTACTTATTGTCCTTTAAATAATACTATTTTATTTAGATGGCTTCGCAAACTTACTTGAGATAAAAAAAATAAAGTGGTTTCGTGTCGTAATCGAACCGTTATAAATGTTTCTATTATATATTTAATTAAAAGATATCTATGGCTTTCAAAAGTGTCTTGTTCGTAAGAATGCACTATCAATTCCTCAAAAAGACTGGCAGTATCAATATGGCGTAAAAGCTTCAAAACTGTTTCATTAAATAATCGCTTATTGAAGTTAAAGTTTGTTTTTATGTAACGCCTGAAGTAATGTTCACATTGTTCACAAACAAATATAACATCATTTGATGGATATGTTAAAAAGCGTTCACCCTGTATCGCAAAATCTTTTTGACTGATTAATGATGATTTAGAATGAATTCGTGATTGCAAGAGAGATTGAATACATTCTTCACAGTGAATAAGTTTTTTCATTTTTTTCACCACAAAGCCAGCTATATAGTTAACAACAGATTTAACAAACGTTGACAAATCTTCAGTATTATTAGGTAGCTTGTTTAGTAATAATGATGAAGTCTCTTCGTCATGCTTTTCATTTTTTAATTCAAATTCTTTGGTGTTTTTATTATATATCAAAGACGTATTAATACGGTCTACAGTAGAAGTAACACCCGAAAGAATAGTAATATTATCGAGTGGTATACAATTTCCACTGTCACTTATTTTTACTTCGGTGTGGCACAAAAGTCTTTTATATGCAGATATAAAGTTCCCTGCAGTGGGATTGTTATTAAAACCACCCCTTGATCGGATTGCACTAAAAAATGTCTCAAGGTGGTCCTGCGTTATAGTTTATACAAAGGTAAAAAGCGTAAAATACCATTTTCAATGTAATTATCATACAACCATTTTAGAGTTACAATATTAATTAAAAAGCCAGCTAGATCTAATCGTCTAGCCGATTTTACAATTAACGACCCAACGTCAAATTTTAAATTTCTGAAATAATCATAGATATCATCAAGATTTTTAAATATTTCATCTTTATTTTTAGAGTACAGAGGCTTTTTTAATCCAAAAGAAAGATTTTTTTTGGAATTAAATATATCAAAAATATCATTTGTCAATGTTATAAATGTTGTAGTAGCCTCTGAAGACCTGAATTCGGACAAATTTAAAGTGTTATTACAAAAGTCGATTGCAATTGCAACAGATCTAGAAAGCAATTGGGCTGCTAGCCGTACTTTCATTTTTTGTTTCAAGTAATTAATATGCCTGTTTGTTAACTTATTGCCTAATCTCAACCCGTGTTGCATTTGCCAATTATGTAATAGCAATATATAATTATATTTAATTTGACTACCATTGCCATCAATAAATATTTTTCTGTCCCCAAGCATATTTCTAATCAGTTTAAGTAAGTGACAGGCATCAAGTAATATGAAATATCTCTTTGATTTATAATTAAAATATGGTACTAATGGTTCAGAATTTAAATTGGCGCCAAGTAAATTACACATAGTTAAATTTGATGCAATTCCATCAAAAGTAATGCTTATAACGTCGCATCCTGCAGCAAGTAACAAATCAAGACAAATTTTTAATAAATTGCTTTTTTGAGTAGCTGTAAAACTTCTTCCAAAAAAATAACCTACTGGCAACTTCCAGAAACTGCTAATGGCCACAACCAAAAAAACTAAAACCTGATTTGCAATAGCCGACGCATCACTGGCCAAGTTATTACCTATATTTACACAGCCATAATGTTTTCCACCAATGAATTCCGAATGTTCCCTGATACTCATTTCATCGAAAGTTACACTTACAATCAATTTCTTTTCCTTTGTAATTTCTTTTATAGTATTGAAGGCCTCTGCAGTGAAACCAGGTTCACAGTTAACTTGCTTGTACCATGTCCGTAAAGTATTTACGTGTGGTAGACACAAACCAAATTTTTCACTAATATAATTGTAACACTATAAAAAAAATGAACTGTCAGTGCAAACTGTCTCAATTCCTCATTGTATTGTTTTGAGTGGGTAATTTTGCCTGAATTTTTTTCATTAACACGATCAATTAAATATTGCAGCGTTTTATTGCTGTAGGCCAATGTAATTTCATTTAAATGGTCTTTTAATCCTGGTCTTTTTTTAAACTCATCTAGTACAGCCTGCAAGGTGTCAATTTTTTCTTTCATTCTTTTATTGGCAGCTTTTAAGTTTCGCATGTTTCGCTGTTTTTCTTTCAACTTGTTCTTCAACTTTGCACATTTGGTAATGAGTTTTTTCTTCCTAGGGCTTAATTGCGGTGCTTGAGATGTAGATGGCTGGGGTGAAATATCTCTAAAGACATAGGTTGACACACGCCTTTTGGGCTTCAAAGCGACCTGAAAAGGATAATCGTTTATCGGAAAGAAAATCTGTAGAAACTTGCAAGCCCGGAAATAAAAAAAGAAGCAGACAAACTGCACTAGGTCGTCATGGTTGACTTTAAATTTGAAATACACTTATATAATAAATGTGCGAGGGCATGTGTTTTACAATCTTTAAACAATATTAAATCATGTACACAGTGTTTAATCTCTAAAGCCGGGCACAACAGCTTGACCGTGGGCGTTTTCCACACGCGATCGTAGCCGAAAGTATGCTGCTACGCGCGATTGGCTCCGTTCGCCTGTCGCCGCATCCGTTCGTATCCTTTCAAATCCGATGCGATGTGAACCGTTTAGTAGATATAATTTTTAACAGGCATACTAACTTAAATACAATGTTTCACTTTAATATATTAGGTTTTCTTTAGTAAAAATAAAGTCATAAATACCGGTACAAATTTTGTAGGGACAGTCCTTTTTAAGCAGATGAAGACTTTCATTCATTCGAAAACAGCTTGCTTCAAAGTGTTTGCTACATACTGTGGAGTATTTATGAGGTGTCCAGTTGGGTCTATTTAATACTCTGATCCACTTTTCCTTGACCACAGTATCTGATGGAAATCTGAAATGTACCTTTAGGTACCTTTAATGGACGGTGTACGAAGCAAATATTGCTTGAAAACCGCAAATCGATGTACAGGGTAGCCTTTTGGTATACGGGTACTTTAAGTTAAAATATTTCTTCAAAATATTGATATGGGCCAGTACTTAATGACATAATATTATTGTTGTATGGGAATTATATTTTTTTTCGGACACCTATCATGTGTGGTATCAAATGAAAGGACTTCATGAGCCGGTCCTCAAAATATACTATACCACCACCTTTCGGCCCCCTTTTTTTCTAAAAAAGCATGAAATATTTTTAAACATATTAAGTTTGGGCTTCTCCAGGTAGGAGCTGTCTCCTACCTGGAGAAGCTACTAGTTATCGTATAAAAAAAAGAAAAAAAAGACCAATTTAAAAATAAACATTTTTTTTTATGTGGTTGTGAAGTAGTGACACCCCTAGATTTTTTTCTCAAAATAGGCAATCATAAATGGCTGATAAATAATGCGATAAGCATCTTGCATCACGATGACATTAAGTTGTCACTAGCATTTTACTCTTAAATACGACAAACTGATAAGAAAACTCAAACATAATCGAAGAGTTTGAATACTACATTGAAAAACACCGATTGAATACACAACTTGGTCTCACATTCTGCTGATTTTTTGTAGGAAGTACCGCCTGGAAAATATTGATATTTAGGGAAGTAGTAGGCCAATGTATGGCCTATTTTGAGAAAAAAATCTAGGGGTGTCACTACTTCACAACCATATAAAAAAAAATGTTTATTTTTAAATTGGTCTTTTTTTTCCTTTTTTTTATACGATAACTAGTATTCATTTTTTGGGTGGCGATGCAAATCTATCTAAAGAACGTCATTTCAAAATTTGAAGCAAATCGCTTGAATACATCCAGAAAAAACAAACATTAAAAAAAAATCTTGAAAAAATCATAAGTCAAAAACTATTACAAGTAGGATGTTCATACTCGGCTAAAATATTCTTCATTACAAGAGGTACTGACAAAAAAATCCCCGAGCCCATTTGATGTAAGGGCCGACTTACTATGGAAACCCGGCTATGGCCTTTCTCAAACGCCTTGTAGGTACCGAATTTACTAACTTTCGGACCCCCCATATCTCGGTAATTATCAACCTGAGAGAAAAAGTTTAAATTAGAGAAGATGCTTATTTTAGCATTTTCTACACGATTTAATTAAAACATACACAAAAAACATAAAAAAAAATGAAGTCCTGTCGTAGCCTGCATTTAATGATAAATAATAAACTGCGATCAATTTACCTAGCTGCGTTTTATAATCGCTCGGAGTAATGTTTAAATAATTATGAGAAGGAATGAAGAAATATCGACATATTGATAACTTATCGATAGATGAGTGTGATTCAAACATTCAATCACTACCTAAAATATGGAAATTTTCACGGACACAACATCTTTTCATTTTACATATAAAAATTAAAAATATTCATAAAACACAAAACTACATGATATATCGTACTTATTAGACCACTAACCGTATTCTTTGGAACTAGGAATCCTTGAAAATATGAGTTCAAAAATGACTATGTGTGGATCATAATTACCTGTGAAATGACTCATTGTTTGGATTATTCCTATGATTGACTTCGCAATCAGGTACTGCACAGCCCACCATTGTTGTTTTTAACGGTTTTGACACCACGTTCATACAATTATCCTGAATATTTTAATAAAAACTAAAAGACGCTGTCGCCAGTGGGCTACCGTGGGCTACCATTATCTTTCAAAATGGTTACAACGTCAACGTCTTTCGCTGTCACTGTCGCACTCGTATTCGTGCATAAAGAGGCTGCACTCTCGCTTCCACAGACTGTTCGTCTATTACGTTAGTTATATAAAGGTCTTTGGTTTAAACTTAAGCTAGCTTTTTTATGTAGTAGTTAAGTTTAATTTCACAATAAAAAGGTATCCGTTTCAAAAGAGTTTATTTCTGTAATGTACAAATCAAAAAGGTTTATTTCTCACAAGGCCGCAACAAAACGGCTTAATTCCAAAAGTTCGCATCAAAAGGACTTAAGTCTGAAAAAGATATGTTAATTAACATAATTAAGTAGGTAGATTAAACAATGTATGTAGTGCCATAACATTTATGGCAACTTAATTTAATATAATATCGAGAAAAAAGTAATTATTTCGAAATGGAAAACGTGGATTTATGTTTTTCCCAATTTCCCAAAAAAAGTTGAAAGTGGAAATAAGCCCTTTTGAAAAGACACTCCTCAGTTACCACTAGTAAAAAATGCGAAAAAAAATCCCAGCTGTTACCAGTGGTAACAGGTGGGAATAACCCAAAAAATGCGAATTAGAGTCTTTATTTACCTATTGTAAGTCATTTCAGAGAAGAATATTTTTGAAATTTACTTTTGCAGAAATTTAATATACATTACTAAAATGCTAAAAATAAACACTTACTATTTTAGTATACCAAGTGATGTGGTTTTGTTAAAAACGATTACTCGTCTGTTTTCAAGTGAGATTTGTTCTTGATCAACATCAAATTGGACCAAAATATACGAGTAGTATTGATCTAATAAATCACTAAACACGGATTAGATTGGTAGGTATATAACACCATTAGAAATAGCTAAGATTTTCAGCTTTGAGAACAACACACGATTTCAACACGATGTAAATAAACTAAAGATAATAAATTATGTTTACTCTATTAAGTTGGTCAAACTATTTTTTTAATGTTGTCACGTTACAGGTGATTTTCTTAAGAAAAAAAAATGAAATCGCCAAAAGTCCGCCTGGTAGCTACAGCTGCCACAATCAATTTACAGATGTGCAAAGTTGGCAGCTTTTGGGCGGATTCGACCAAAGTAGAATAAGGTTTTATCCCAAGATTAAACGCCGAATTTGTATGGACTAATCTTGGATTAAGTCTTATCCCAGTTTGGTCGAATCGGCCCTTAGTCACCAGAATCAAGCGAGTGAATAAAGAAGTAATATAATAATAAGTTAAAATAAGTAATGATTTAGCAGGTCGTTGTTTTCCGTAATAAGCATTAAATCTTTTAAAAAAATTGTACTTAAATTTCTCCTTAACGGATTCAATATGAATTTAATCGCAGAAAACAATCTCTCTACAGAAACTTGCGTCGCTGGCGCTGCCAACACGATATTTGCGACATTTGCCAGTTCAGAGGAGGCTATATATTTATTATGCCAGTGGACAAGAATGTTCTCCGTTAAATTGATCCGCGGTACAGTTAATAATTCATAAAGGCATACTTCAAACGACACTTGCTTAAAGTCCACGCGCTCGTTCTGAGTTAATCAGTATTTCTTCTAATGCTGACAAACCAGTACTTACTGGTACTTGGGCGTAAACTATTTGAAATTATTTCATTGCCCGCTAGTCCATCAATAGCTACGATGCTTGAAAGTGCACTATCCTCCTTTAAGCGTCGTATCTGTTGATGCACTTGACTAAGCAAGGATCTTGCTTTTTGGCACTGGTCGGGGGATAAAATGACGTTGAGTCGGCCGTCTAAATATACGTTTTCTAGTAAGACCACAGAATAAGTAATAGTACAAGTACAGAAGCGACTCTCTGTGACAGCAAACATGCTAATTTAAACCTACTCAGAACGCGTTAACGATAATAATATAAGTGCACGGCACGAAGTGACCTTGGTTACATTTCTGCGATCGATAGTGGGGGCGCTCCTAACGAGGCAAAATGCACCTTAAATCTGCGCCGCGAGAATCTGTATTATTTCGCCCGTCATGAGCTTAACTGACTCCGCCCACTTCGCAGGGTTGGCAGTTACTTGTATTTATGACTTGTTCTGTGGCAGTTGTAAGAAAAAAAATTGAATTTATTATTAATTGTAGTTTTCTTATGTAGTTCGCTTAAGTTAAATGACGAGAAAAAATAGTACATCCCAAATGTTGTTCGTGACTTGTTTGTTGTTTGCTCGGATCTCCCTTTCTATCTAGGTACGTAATAAGACGTAGACTAGTTTTATCGTAGTTTTGTGCTGTTTTAAACTTCAAAATGTTTGTTAATTCTATTTTTATATTTTCTTGGTCATTTTTCTGTAATGTGATAAATGCCTAGTTTTTAGTTTTATTGATCCCGAGTGTCGAGTTTATAAATATGTATACACTTTAGTACCTTGTCTGTGTTTAATGTCATGTTTAAACTGCCATATATAAATTGTCACAACGATTAAAGTGGCAAGGTACTAAAGTGTACCTATACATATTTATGAACTCGCCTGTACGTAAGACCGACGTACTGAAATAATAAACTACCTATTTTAGGTAATAATTAACATTTTGCAAGATGTAAAGTCGAGAAAAATGTTGAACATCTTGGAAACTTAGCTAACTTATCTACTAGGTATTTTCCGTTTAACATTTTTGGCGTTTACAATACAAACATGCGACACGCGACGACATTAATACCTAATAAACGAGAGGCAAAGAGAAATGCTGCCAATTTTTAATATTTTTAAGTGTTTAACTAAAAACAAGTATATGCTGACCTTGCTTTAGTAGGCAGCAACTATTACTGGGAGATCTACTTACACTGAACGCTCTTTAAGGTAGGTAGGTTATTGAAAGCTGCGAAACTACGGACGGGTCGTTAACAAAATTAATAATAATTATATCTCTCTTTTTGCGTCGAGGATTCAAAACTGTAATGATTGGGTCAGTAATTAAGTACAGTTACTCGTAATTACCTACCTAGCTCGAAGTTATAAATATTATTAATAATAATCTTAACTTTCGATATCCTTCGGCAGTGTAAAAAATGACAGGTCGACGTTCCTATCACTATTCAAGCACCCGTATGCTGCGCAGTATCGTTTGGCTTTTCGAGTAGCCATATTCTACAAAAACCGGAATTAGGAGCTTTGGCAGCGTACGGCGGCGCGCGTCAAGACGAGCGCGCGCATGACACTCAACTGATTAGCATCTTCGAGGCGGCCGAAAATTTTGTAGGCAATAAGCGCGAGTGTCACCCGCCTGGTAAGACGTCGTTTTGCATTAGTTTTATTTCTCTCTGCTCCATGGCTTCAAATAATGCCAATGCCAAGTATGTTGCATTAATTTAATTTAATTTTTGCAGTTAGACCACGTAAGGAAAAAGTCGCTGATAGTCAACTGTTTTTTTTGCAAAATCAGTGTGGCGTCTTTTGCAGGTTTGAGAACGAGAATTATATCACGTACTTCACACCAAAACGTGCCTGATACTAAAGACCTGATTTCTAATATTGTATCACAAAAATCCTTTAAAGTAGTCGCTCCAACATGTTGTAGGTAGATGATCATCTGGTCGGGCAGTCTTTAATTGGTTTTTTTAAATTATTTCGTTTCAATAAATTAATATAGTTCGGTTTTCTTAAAATGTTCACAATTTGTTTCGCTACATATACAGTGTGTGGCCTAGAATAGGGGATAATATTGAAAACGGTGGCTCTATAGATCACTAGTAATTGAATCATTATGGTCCCAAATAATTAAAAGCAAAACTTTACTTTTTGTTTTTTTCTAACAAACTTGATCGTAAATTCAATGTAATGCAAACAATATAACAGTTCCGCTCAACTCAATGCATCGTACTTATTCGGAGCTACTCGGAACGTCTCTTTGACAATGCCCCTGTACCACGACATTGACAGCATTAGCGATAATATCGTTTTGCAATAACACACTGATTATGAATCGTAACTTTAAGTTCTTATTGTGTGTAATGTATGGGTTTTGGTTAACTGGGATGTTTTCAGAAAAAATACTGATACTCTAGAGAATCTCCGTTTTAAATATTATCCCCTATTCTAGGCCACACACTGTATAGTACTTTGTGCCGGAACATTAGAATTGAATGCATCCTTTACAGCCAATTGCAAGGTGTGTGCAGCACACAACATTCCACGGACTTTGAAAGAGTCATGAAGAATAAAATTGTCTATGTCCAAATCAGTGAAGATTTCTTCTATGGTATTTAATCCATTCCCTGACTCATCGAAAGGATGATTTGTTTCGGTATCTTCTTCATCATCTTCGTCGCTAGCTTCTTCTTCATCCCTGCTGATGTTCATGTTGGTTTCAACATCTGAACAATAAGTACCACGTAACTCTTTCATCATTCTTATCATGTTAGAACCATTGTCGGTACACACGCAATATATTTGTTCCTTTGCAATTCTAAATTCACCTAGAATTTCCTCCAAGATGATTTTAAGATAATAAGCTGTCTGCCTTTCAAAAATTTCTATAACGGCTTAATCTCGGATTATTATTTTCGCATCTTTTATGTATTGTATATTTATTCCTTTAAATTTTCTATCCTGGCATGTCTCTGCATCTAATTTGACGCTTATAAGTTCATTCTTTATTTCTGCAGAAATTTTGCTCCTTATGTTTTTTATCGCCTTAATATTTGTATTTTTATATGCCTCTTTGTTTGATGCGGCCATATTTATCATTTCCTGGAAGGCTGCATCTTCCATCATGGCAAGCGGTCTGCCATGAACGGTAATCAACCGAACACACAGATTTTTATTTTTTTCTACATTAGGTAGTGAGGGTGTGTTAGTGTTGTTGGCCGTCGACGTTTGGGCCTGGGTCGTATGCTTGTTCATGTCCGATATCACCTTAAACTCGTTTAAATGTTTTACCGCCAAATGATTCTTAAGGTTTGTTACATGGTTTACCCTGAAAATAAAGAAGATTATTATTTAATATATTGAATTTGTCGCGTCCTTGGCGAGGCGTCTGCGCAGCAGCCCGAACAGCCTCCTAAAAGCATTATTATATTGGTCGCGTAGGGCGCCGTAAGCCTTTTGCGTATAGTTGATCCATAAGCTGCAGATGTAAAATGATTGACAGAACGCCTTAAAACGGGTATTTTTTACGTTATTAGTACATCTTGCAAACCTACGAATCAACATGTTGCTCCTAACTGCCAGCGCCCTACACTCCCTCTTCATGTCCGCGTTCTCGCTCAGTCTCTCTGTCACCCTTCCTCCTACATTGGGATAAGTAACACAGGGCTTCTAAAAAAAAATAAGGCATGTAACACTAACTTAGTATTAAGTATCATTGTTACTAACAAATATGGAAACTTTTTCTGAAATAAATATACTTATATTATTATTATTATGTAGATATTTATTAAGTTTCTGTACCTTAGGTTTTTTATAATAAATATTCAAGTATAAAAGTAAAATAACAATCCTAAAACAAAAAAATATACATTATAAAAAACCTAACCTACGAGTGCCACGGGCAGCGGGGCAGGGCTATTATTATTATTATATTATATGAGAAAAATATCCCACTAGTTCGTACCTACTTTAAATACCAATTAATTCCACTATACGGCCTATTCCCAGTTGTCCACATACCCTTTGTGTGAACTGCGGACCACTGGATTTTTTTTCCCTGTAGTCCGCAGTGTGGACAACTGGGAATAAAAATTCCGGAGTATTCCCACCTGTTACCACCGAGTTGTTACCAGTGGTAACAGCTGGGATTTTTTTCCCACCTGTTACCACTGGTAACTACTGGGAATAAAAATTCCCAGCTGTTACCACTAAAGAAATTAGTAATAACTACAGGGAAAAAATCCCAGTTGTTACCACCAATTAGTTTAGTGGTAACAGTTGGGAATTTTTATTCCCAGTAGTTACCACCGCATTCATTTTAATTTTCAGGTTTTATAAAAATACACATGCAATAGAATAGAACTACTTTTTTAATGTCGACAGTACACTGCTCTTAAGGCCCCAGTCTCCTGTAAATCAGTATTCTTGCAGAATTATCCGAAAAGAAAGGTCTTATTTTAGTTATTTAGAAAGCAATAAATAAAATAAACTTTACATTAATTTCAAGTGTGGAATATGAACATTTAAAAACATATTTTTTTATTTACGTTAATGCTAATTTTAATAGTTTTTTCAGGCTTTAAACATACCTGTATTTACGTTTTACGCGTTGAGTCTGGTTCATGCACACGTCACGTAAAAAATATGACTAAAACAAGAAATTTATTCAGGAATCATTTATTCTCATATCTTCGACAATAATCGTATCTGGTTACTTTTTTGAATAATGCTTTAGTTTTCTTATTTCGAGTGCTTTAAGTACCTATAATTTTATGAATTCGACCTCTGCTAAAATATTGTTTTTCTCCTAGAAAATTATCGTGTAGCGTAGTGTCACTCAATATACGTAGAAAAGAACTATTAATAATACAAATAACAAAAAAATGTATTTGGAACATATTTTTAAATCCATTTTATTAAATAGAAAATTATCGACTGTTTAAAACAGAATACGCGTCGAAATTTCCCTCAGTTCCGCTGTGACATCGCAGCGTTCAGACGTGTGTTGTGTAGCTCGTCGTTATTTTACCTCCTGCTCACACGGTTGGTCCCTTTCCCTCGCGCAGATTCTTATGGAAAAGCGAAGTACATCGTGACAGTTGCTCTACTTGAATATTGCACTTATCAATTAATAAAGGTAAACGACTATGGAAATAAATACGTTTTTTAATACATTTGCGAAAAATGTCTGAAATTACTTAAATTTTAATAAAATTATTAAAACAAAACCGGTCAAGTGCAAGTCGGACTCGCGCACCGAGGGTTCCGTATTGAAGATAATATGCTTGGTGACCGCAAAAGAAAATTCTCATTTTGTTATAAGCTTTATTTTCCAGGCAATAAGGTCGATTTTGACTAGCCTAAATTTTAATACAGATTTTCTTAGTTTTTTTGTTATTTCTCAAAAACTGTAAATAATGAACACTTTATTTTATTTTTCCCAGAAAATATAAGTAATAATCTATACGTCAGGATTTTTTTCAGAATTTTTGATTAATAAACTTCGGAGATAAGTCTCACCATAAGGGTTCCTTTTGTACCATTTTGGTACGGAACCCTAAAAATCGACAAATACTAGGAGTGCATAAACATTAGAAGTACCTACCTAACCTACAGTAATCCGCGCTGTGTCGGGCGCGCCCGCCGCCGCCCGCCTGCGCCGCACCGTGCAAGCCTCCTAATTACCCCTGCGCTCCTGGTACTTCATTTAAATATGCAAACCCTTTGGTTGGATGTACGGCTGTATATTTAAAAAAAATGGAAAAGTAAGACGCACTAGTTCGCGAAAACCAACTTTCCGCACGATATACAACTACGAAAAGTACCACTTTTTGAGCAACTGTATTAAAAATAAAGTACCAGAAGCGCAGAGGTAATTAGAAGGCTAGCACGGTGCGGCGCACGAGCCCGATTCAGCGCGGATGACTGTAGGTTAGGTAGGTACTTCTAATGTTTATGCACTCCTAGTATTTGACGTTATAATTTTTGTTTTTATTAAAATTTAAGCAATTTCGGACAGAGGGTGTGCACACGTTAAGCTCACTTCAGAGGTCCGGGGGGAAGAGGACAGATACACAGATACTAATTTTTTTTGCAAATGTGTTAAAAAACATCGTTCGATACACGTGCGGAAATGTCGTTCCTCACTCGTCCCGTATATCTCGGTACTCGTGAATTAATGACATACTTACTTTCCGCACTAGCATCGAAATGTACTATTCCGAATATTATATCTCGAATTTAATATTATTACCGAGAACGAAAACGTTTTTCCGAATATTATATTTAAATATAATAATAATATTTAAATATTAATATTTGAATATTTTATTTACGAATGTTTTGTTGTTTTTGGAGTTGTTGGTGAGTCTGTGGCTCTGCCTACCCCACTCTGGGAATGAAGGCGTGAGTTTATGTTGTTGTTGTTGTTGACAATTCCATTTTTTTATTTTGTGTTCAAATATTCATGACTGATTGATTTTATATCCTACTCCTTTATTTATTCACATAGAACATATAAAAAAAATGTGATAGTCGCGAAGATACATACATACAAACATACACACAGGTCAAACAAAGAACTGTTTTTCTTGAAGTCTGTTAAAAATATGTTATAGGTATATCTAGATATGTGTTTCAATATTTTTAAGTTAAGATGATTGTGAAGCTACAAATTTCCATACAAAATGTGATAACGTTTCTCTCCTCTTAAACCTACTCCGATTTTTACGATTTTTGAATATGTTGTACATATCATGAAAAACTATGTCTGTACGTTTTCCTTTTCAAGGAAATATTTCTTAGAAAGAAACAAATTTAAAAAAAAAGTTAACTAATTCAAAGGGGTTCGCCCTAACGTTAAGCTAACTCAATCATAGGGTAACCACATCGATTGGGTAAGCAAGTGATAGGCTTAGCCTATCGATAAGGTTAATCAAATGAAGGGATTTTCCGGTCCCTGATATAAACTCGGCGTTGGCCGATTAAACTGTTGAATTACATGACTTATTGTGCTGGCCTGGTCATGTAATGTACTATTAATTATCAAGTAACGGCAATTTACAATGTTTAATGTTTATCTGATTATATTGGTTTCTGTAAATATTTAATAAAATATTTGTTTTATTGTATTATCGTCTATATTTGATCAATTATTATTTAATTTTATAGTAGTGAACAGTATCTCGCTACATCATAATCTACCTTTTTTAAAGTGTGTGTACCATTTTTCTGCTCGACGGAGCCGGAAAGTGGCAACTTCGTTCAGCGCAGCGGAGGGCTTTAAAAATCATTACATGTAAAATTTTAAGTAATCGTACACTCTTTAATGAAGTAGAGCAACATTCATGTGCGTTTCTTAACGAGTTAATGCAGCGGGGGAGCGCCACTTCCAAAGCCATAGGTAAGATAAAAGCTAAATGTCGCAAAGAGAGTCCGCAGCCTTAATTTAAACAAAAATATTTCAATATTTTACTTTTTAATTATAAATATTGTAATAAGCGACAAACATCTTTTTCATATTTTTGAGGTACGTCCCTTTGAATATAAATTATTCCCTTTGAATTAACAAGCGTTTTTGTTTAAGTAGATTTTAAAATAAAACTTTAATTCACCCAAAGTTTTTCATTTCCAACTTACACCTACTTATTAGAAAATATTAAAATGTTTTTGTTCAGATTCAGAGCAGTTTACTGTCAAGTCAACATAATAAAAAAAAACTATTATGTTCCCTTAAATTCCCAGTCTTTACCACCAATTAGTTTTGTGGTAACAGGTGGGAAAAATATTCCCACTTGTTACCACCGAGTACTTTAGTGGTTGCAGGAGGGAAAAAAATTCCCATGTGTTACCACTGGTAACAACTTGGTGGTAACAGGTGGGAATAACCCAAAATTCCCTGTAGTCAATACCCTCGACATACTGCGGACAACTGGGCATAAAGAATCCCAGTTTTCCACACTGCGGGCTACTGGGAATTTTTATTCCCCGTTGTCCGTAATCTATGTCGAGGGAAAATCAACGCTAATTAAAAAACAAAAAACCGCCTTCAAAAACGTAAAAAATAACTGCTTTTAAAATGGTAGGTAGGTATAGGTCAGTCCAACTGAAGTCGGCTTATGGGTAAAAATATTGTGAGTCGCCGACTTGTGATACCTATTGCCGCTCGGGTCTCAGGGTTGTCCAAACTTGTTTTTCAATTTTAGTCACTTACTTGGCCATACTTTGATCTATGATTTATATTCACAGTAATTTTCATAAATTACACAAACCTAAAGTAAGTATT
Source organism: Acleris cristana (assembly GCA_948252455.1). Lineage (NCBI taxonomy): Eukaryota > Metazoa > Arthropoda > Insecta > Lepidoptera > Tortricidae > Acleris > Acleris cristana. Next base: position 24,517,441 of record OX411772.1, on the reverse strand, counting down.
AATATTGTTAGGTACCTTACAGACTTTTGTCACCCAGTCTAAATGTAAACAATATACGATATCCACGTGGACGAAATCGTGGGCATAAAAAAGCTAGGTAATTAAGTTTCTATAATCCGATATGTAATCTATAATATTATTGTTATAAAAAATAAGTTTCCGTATACATATTAATGGATACATGTATGCTGGGCGCGTGACCACACGAACGCGGAGAGGTATATTTTATATACGATACCTAATTAATATACCTCCAGGTCAATCAACACAAATCAAACAGTTCATTTTAAAAACGTATTACGTTAGAATCTTACAAGTAACTAGGTAGGTAGGTACTTACTTTCAGTTGGTTTCTGCAAAGTTGACATGTACTTTTATTTGTGGCCTCGTCGTACTCGAAGTATCGATGGGCAGCGTCTCTTTTAATTTGAGGCATACCTATTTTAATAGTCCTTGACCTCTCCCACTAACACAAACACTTATTTTATTTATTTCTTTTATACACATTTTTTTTAATATTCTCTCTAGGGACTGAATGCACATGCAGAGCGTTTGCAAATCACGAAGAAAGTGAATAAATAAATAGTTCACGCCGACCGAAATCGATCTAGTGATCGCAAAAATATATTATATAAGTCAAGGTTCACTTTTGTTTGATTAAGAAAGGATCGGCGGCATTTTACAAACCAGTTTCACTATGCCGCCGTCTTCTTTCATTTTGAGGTGCGCGCGCGTGCCGCCCGTGTTACGGGCGGCAGTGCAAAAATAAGTCTTACGTGGTCTGTGTAAAAACTAAAATATCTTAACAGGTTCAATCAGCGCAACAAGGGGTAACCCGATCGCGGCTTATTGATACCGGTAAGCGGTAAGCCGAATTAATTCAATCGAAGCGATAGCTAAAGGCTAGCGGGTAAGCTGATTAAAGGGTTACCGAATCGTGGAGGTTTTTAAAAACCAGCTTAATAAAAACCCGTTCAAAAACCCAGGTTACGGTAAGCGGGTCCGGTCCCTGCTTAATGCATGAAACGAAATCAACATTTACGTATAATTTATTATTTGTGTTTTTGCAATTATAATACCGGTGATCAAAACAAGCTTGATACTCACTCCAATGTGTTAAAAAGTTGAAGACAAACGAAAAAAAGATTGTTTGCAAATGAAATAAACACAATCCCACTTATAACTTCATCGACTTTCCGTACTAGCTGTGTGGCGCGCCCATATTCCTCGCGCGTTGTTCGCCAGAAGAGCTCGGAGAAATACTGATCAGAAAAGGAATACAAGTGGTTAACTGATTCTGGATGGGTATTACCAGGAAATAATTAACTATTTAACAATTTCAAGGCGTGGTTCGCCTGCAAACTGTTTTTTTTTTTTTTAAAGTAACGGAGTAAGTACCTTAATCTGCTCAAATTGCAACATAAGGGTAAGGCCGCCTATTTTGACACACACATGTGACACAAACATGATATAAAATATTTATGTCACGATAGTGCAAAAGTAACTTAAAAATGTAACAAAATTGTAAAGAATTAGCAATCAGTTACGTAATAAAAATGTTGTAGGTAATTTGTATTGCTTTAACTTACTACTATTTAGTGCACTGGTTTAGTATAAATGTAGGAGTGAACAGATTATACAAATAACTGGTGACCTAGACGATTGTATGAAAGGGTTGGAAAGGCTGGGAAGAGTGTGTGAGTGAGAGGGATGAATGACGACTGCTAGAGTCATGTGACATGTGTTAGATACTAAAATAAAGTTTTTGTGTTTTTGCTTATAGAATATAAATGTAGTATTTAAAAACGTGGTTTTTCTTGAAAGTCCAGAAGCTAAATAAAAATATCACATTGCTTGCTTACTGAAAATTGTCCGAAAGGTGGTTCTCGTGGACAGAAAAATGAAAGATTGAACATTTACTTATTTTTAATACAGTTGCAAAAAGTAGATTTTTTCGAACTAGTGCTTTTTCCTTTTCTTAACTCCACATAGTGCGGAAAGTAGTATATCCCGCACTAGTGTGTCTCACTTTTCCACTTTTGTATTTAAGTTCTCCATGTTGTGAACAGAATTATGTCAAGGAAAAAACAAATAACGCGATAACAAATGAATCGCTAAATTCGAAACACAAATCGGGATTTTTTCATGGTCCTTTCGATTTTATATTTCATATGCAGTAGAGAGCACTTTAAATAGTTATTTGTGTCACAAGGGAGCAAAATGACATATTTACGGCGAGGGCGTACATTGAATCCTGAGCGTAGCGTAGTGAGGGATTAAAGTGTTAACGCCCAAGGTGGAAATAATTTTGCTACCGTATGACACATACTGCTTTTCACATCACCTATGAGGAAAATAAAAGGTCATTATCACCACCACCACCATCATCATCATCATCATCATCATCATCATCATCATCATCATCATCATCAACATCATCATCATCATCATCATCATCATCATCATCATCATCATCATCATCACCATCATCATCATCATCAACATCATGCTAGTAAAATAGTAATACACGTAACAGATTATGTACAAATAAAAAAAAACAAGTCAAGTCAAGTTTGCAACAAAATGTCCTTGAACAGAAAAGTGCCACTTTGCTCCCTCCTAGCAGGGAAGCAAAGTGCCCATTCCGAATAGGTGATGTGAAAAAAACATATTGACATCGGCGGAGTGTTTTCATACGTTTATTTTACTCCTAGGAAGAAAACGTTTTTCAAAAGAAAGGCCGACCTTTCCAAGCATGTTTGAGAAATAGTAAATTGTTGCAGAGGATAGAAAGAACGCGATTTTTGGACGAGTCATATAGAGGGCCGAAACGTAGTTGAGGCCCTCTAGTGTACGAGTCCATAAATTGCACTTTCTACCGAGGCAGACATAGTGCTTTTCATAACTACTGTGAGGAAATAAAATAAAAAATTAATATTCAAAACTCATATTTTAATTCACGTAATATAGAAGCTGTATCACCGCCAATTTGACCATAGATAACTTTCTTTTTAATTTGGAGTGACGTTTTGTGACCCCAAACAAGACCATCTATGGCGATATTTCCGAGCAGTGTTGTGAAAAATCAGTTTTTGCTTTGAAACCGCTAGAAAGTAAATGGCTTGGGTATAATGTTTTATATACTCCTAATAAAATACCAGTTTTCCATCCGTGGGCCGCCACCTTGAAATGAAGGTGTCAATATATATATATATATATATATATATATATATATATATATATATTTCTCAACACTGCTCGGAAATATGGCCATAGATGGTCTTGTTTGGGGTCACAAAATGTCATTTATAAGGACACACCAAGAGAGTTTTTGTCGGCATGTTTGCAGATTGGTCGAGAACATTGTTGTCCAACTTTAAGAACCAATGAAATGAATCAATCAATTTTTGTGTCATAGCTCCTTAAGATGAAAAAATGAAATCGACAAATAAGAACACAGCATTTTGTGTCGTAAAATATTAGGTGTATTTTTGCTAAAAGATACACAGACTAAAAACTATGTCACTGCTTTTTTTTATGTAATTCAAACTTGGGCCCTAATCTCGAACCACTAGAGATGAAATTACTTGGAAGATATGGCGAAACAAATACAATTCTATATGGAGTTGACATCTTCATCTCGAATGTTAGTTTATTAATCTCGAGTGCCACGAGAATAGGGGTCCAGATTAAAAAAAGTTATCTATGGTAAACTTGGCGGTGATACAGCTTCTATACTACCTTTGAAAAACCGACGACAATTGACTAACACTATTGAGTTTTGAATATGAATTTTTATTTTATTTCCTCCCGAGTAAATCATTTATAGTAGGGCGGGAAATCGCATGTTTTCATTAAAATTGTTCACATTGTGTTTTTTACAATTGGAAGGTACCGTTTTTTTCCATACCACAGTGAACATTTTAAGATGTGGTGGCAAGCACACACAAGCGCTGCGCGCACGGTAAAACTCGCATTGTGGCCAGGTGAAGACGTAAAATTGTGTACTCATCACGGGCAGTAAAAAAGAAAGCCCTCAATCGCATATTTACAACCCTCGCCTACGGCTCGGGTCTCAAATACCTGCGATTTCGGGCTTTCTTTCTTTTACAGCCCTTGTTAAGTAATGTACTATTTTAGTTCTCTTTTATTTAATTTCTACTCTTTATTGTCGGACTGTACATCTACATAAAATCCTCTTTCCAATTATACCTCAATCATCAAAATAAGTTCAGTAGTTTAGACAGGAGTGATTGCCAAAAGAATAGAATTTTGTCCAAGAACGTATTTTTTAGAATTCTTAAAGGTAAGTTAAGCACCAATTTTTTACCACAATTTGCTAAAATAAATAAATTTAAATTAGTGTCTGGCATATCACCAAAACTCGCCTCGCGCATCAGCTACTTCACCTAGAAGGTTGGAGGTTGTTCCTGAGGGGCTAGACAAGATGCACTACGCTAACTATCGTTTCTAATCGCTTCGTTTTTAAACCAATCACGTCACTGGTAGATCACGTGACTTTTCGAATCACGTCATCTACAAGTGATGCGATTGGTTTAAAAACGAAACGAATAGAAACGCTGGTTAGCGTAATGCATCTTGTCTAGCCCCTCTGTTCCCGTAGTTGCTGTTGTTGGGGACGATGTAGATTTAGTAAATCTTCTAATGGCTCTATCACCACCAGAGAAGCAAATATTCCTTGTCAAGCCAGGAAGAGGGAAAGTGGAAACCAAGATATTTTCGTAACAAGAATTCCAAAAACTCATTTTGTTGTGCTGTTCTTTTCCTACATAGTTATAGCGACTGCGACACAACCTCAGCAATTTACAGGATAGGTAAACTGTCAATTGTAAAGCTGTTTGAGAAAAAACAATCAAGGATATATCAGCCATTTTATATGACCCAACATCATCATCGGAAGCCATAGCAAAATCAGGACAATGTTTTTGACAATACATCGTTCGCCCACTAATCAGCTTGATCTTTACAGCCACTGATACTCGCTTTTTGTTAAATCCAGTACCAAGTCCAAAGCTGATCTCTCCTCTGTCCCCCTACTGAAGGGTCAGCAAAATATCACGCATTACGAGTATTCCACCACGTACAAGAGTATATGGGTAACGAAATGCCTCCTGAAATTTAGGGTTGGAAGCGGTGAGCTGATGGAACCCTCGAACCAATTACAACCACTGATCCTCTTGCTCCTGACACCGTGCCGATTTTTTGTCGCGGCAAAAGTGGTTGCCCTAGAAAATGCGGATGTCGAAAAGCCGGTATTTTATGCAGCCTGGTATGCTTCGACTGCTTGTACAAACGGTGTACCTGTAGATGTCATACATGGAAAAGACGAAGATATCGATGTAGAAGTCGAAGATGTCGATCTAGAAGACGATGAGTAACATAATAAAGACGAACGCATTTTCTATTTTTAAATAAAAACCTATTTCGTTTAAACTTGCTAAATCGTCTGTATTTTATCTCTTTGTTAACTTAAACACCATGTTGCTCCTGAAGTATTGATCTTGGAGTAAAAATAAATAAAGCAAATTTTGTAAAAAATTGTATGAACAAACTTTTGTCACCAGAGGCCCGTTTCACGAAGCTAAAAGTTACAAATTACAAGCGGATCTCTCTTTCTAGAAAAAGGAGTTAGAAAGAGACTTCCGCTTGTAATTTGTAACTTGTAGCTTCGTGAAACGGGCCCCAGTAATCAAAATAATATTCGTTCAGATATTCAAGATTATAAGCAAAAATCTGAAAAAGGTACTTTCAACCTCCTCTTACACCCTCAGCACAACCCGCACATTTGGACTTTTAGTATGTTCATCTGGATACCGCAAGGTATAACTGTATTTGTCAAATTCGTAATGGGGATCTTGACCTTCGTTATCACTATCAAATGTAGGCAAAATGCGCACAGGAACAAAGGCAGTCTTGCGTTAATACAACTATTTTTGATGGCGCAGCAATAGTACAAATGCTAAATCCCGGTGTAGCAAAACATTTTGGGATTATGCGGTGCATGTTGGCTAAAACTAGTCGCATCGATTTTGTTTTGGATGCATACCTAAGGGACAGCCTAAAAGCATCAACAAGAGAAAAGAGAGGAAAGAATATAAAAGAAAGAGTGGCCCCGTCTAATGTAATGCTTAAGAATTGGAAGGACTTCCTCAGAGTTAACGAAAATAAAACTGAACTGTTTGCTTTTCTCTCGCGTGAACTGGTTAACCTATAAATAATACCAGATCATAAGCGGCTTTATGTAACATATTACTGAAGTTCTTTGCTCTCCTTGCCGCTTACGATTTGACTAATTTTGGTCCATGCTCACACAGGAGGAGGCGGATATTTTTGCATTTGGCAGATTCTGTACAAAAAGATTGCAAAAGGCATTAACATTCGAAGGTGAA